>JACATO010000982.1:30000-630000 GCA_018389105.1 Nautilus pompilius | reverse complement strand
GGCTTAATACTGTTTGTCAGAAACATGCAAATCAGCTATTGATGGATTTTGCTGAAATATCAGAACTGTGTTTGTCAGTGCTGCAGAGAGGTTGTGGCATTTGCTGATCTTATTACAACTTTAATCTGCCAAGTAAAAAAAAAAAGAATATCCCTTCTTTATCTAATTGGTCTTCCAGCAAAATTGTTTGAATTTAATGAACAAGCTTCATGTTAGAATTCATAAAATGTAGAAAATATGGAAATTAATAGTGGAAAAAAACTAAACAAAATGTACAACTCCAAGGTGGCTAAAGTCAGTTGTGTGTATGTACTAACTTACTAGTAAGGACATTTAAACGAAGCCCAGATGAAATAGCATTGGTGTAATGGTCTGACAAGGGTTCATTTAAATATCCTTAGTATAATGTATGATAAAACTAGTAAGAATGTTTGTTTGGTTAACTCTTGCTCTATTAGCTGTATAATAACAAATAATGTTGATATTTAGTCATAAATACTAATTTAGAAGAAAAATTTATAATGATTCCATAAAACATTATGGCAAATTACTCAGAAACAAATAATGAAATCATATTGTGGAAGTAAATTATAATATTGGATTATTTGTTTAATGAATCATATTAATTTCTTCTTGGGAAAGTCCGTCCTGACATTTTGGGAGTTAGGGCAGCTTACATTAGGGAGCCGGAAGGAGATGGTGTCAGGGTATTAGCCTTGGTGATCATGTGAGTTACCTGGGTATGGTTGGGGAGCACCTGAGCATTGATTGGTAAAGGAGCAAGCCAGTCAGCAGTTACTCTAGGAACCTCCACCACAAGTACATACAAAAAACCTACTAGAACTTTTCGTTTATCGATGTGGGAGGAAACGACTGCTCAAAATAGGTGGCTGAAGAAGAGTGCGGAGAAATCGTGCCAGGAAGTTGAGCTGGTTCTGACTGGGATTCGAAATTAGGCCTTCAAGTATGGCAGTCTAGTATATACTACTGGACCACCTGCCGTCCCTGATGCTAAATTACTCCACCAGTTATACAAAAATTGCATTTAACTATTGTCTGTATAGAAGTTTGAGCGCATCTTTAAGGGCCTGTTTGAGGTTGGGTGGGTATGGCTATGGCACCACCACCACCACCACCAGGCTCTGGCTTTATTTGAATTAAGGAAGAAATCTTTTTTTCTTTTCTTCTTCACCCATAATTTTGTAACAGCTGCTGCTAACATTTATAAAAATTTTTTTTAACTCTTAGTAAATTATGGAAAAGAAACATTTGGAGGAGCACCATGAAACGCGAAGAAAAGATAACAAAGTTAAGAAAAAAACTGAGAAATTTGGTACCAGAGGAAGGCAAAGGGGTTCCCTTAAAGTGGAAACAATGAAGAAGAAGCTGATGTCAGCAGTAAAGCCACTGATCAGTTTAAGGTTGACTGATGGTAAGTAATGATGAAATTGTAGAATTTCATGGCTGCATATGGAACCCGATTTTTTTCAATAGTAATGGTTTCTAATGAAATACTTTTTTTTTATTTTATCAGAAATTATTACTAACTGTTAAATCTCCCAGTTTTTAAAAAAAAACACGATAACAAATGACCATTATTATGTTCATAATTTTAGTTTCAGAGGATTTTAGTTGGGGCATCAAGACAGACATCATTCCAAACAATGACCAAGATTCTTCTTCATCAGAGCAAAAAGATGAACTTCTCGCATACTTGTCAAATTCAGCCAACTTCTCCATAGACCTCAGTTACAAAGCTTCCAAAGGTAAGAAGAATCTTCACAGCTTGTCCCACGTATTACCTCTAAAACACCAAAAGGTTACAGTGCAGTTTATCCTTTTTCAACTCTTCTCATTCTTTTTTTTTTTTAAGTTTGTTGTTTTTAAAAGATTTTTTACACACATTGAAAGACCGTCGTCCTACAAGAGAGGCTTAACCTGCCTGGAATGACCTTGCTGTAATGGTATCGACACCCTCCAGTTTCATTTGAA
Organism: Nautilus pompilius; assembly: GCA_018389105.1. NCBI lineage: Eukaryota > Metazoa > Mollusca > Cephalopoda > Nautilida > Nautilidae > Nautilus > Nautilus pompilius. The sequence continues at coordinate 628,008 of JACATO010000982.1, read as the reverse complement.
CATTTCTAGTATATTTGCTAATGCATGCCTGAATTTGAATGCTGAAACTACTGATCACCAATTATAAAAATCCATATTAATTATAATTAGTGAAATATTCTTAAACTGATGGTTTAGAGCTGCTATCTTCTGTTTTTCACACTCTTTTGAAGTTAAAGTATAAAACCTAATGCCAGAAGAATACTATACAGCATATACCATCTTGTATGGCTGGAATAGCACTGAAAATGTCAGTTTAAGGAAAATTCTTTTGAAAGTAATGATATAGGCAAGTTGTTACAAAAAAATATTTTTAGTTATGAGGGATATAAAGTTTGTCTGTTAACAGAGATATCTGGTGTTCTTTAAGTCACTACAGTTGTTGAGCATTTGGGGAAACTGGGGCTGGTTGTTACAGCTTTGGCAATTCCTAATCATGCAGAGATGAAGCTATAATCAGCATCATACTGAAGGTCAAAATATACGACACCGATTATAGCCTCATCTTTGCTTAACCAGGAATCACTGGCCCCTGTAACAACCAGGCCCTATTTTTCTCTAAATAATGTCTGTAGTGCTAATGCGTGCAGTTTTCTTTTCTTTCTATGATTGCTTTCTTCTTCATTTTTTTCAACATATAATACCAGCAAAGCCAAGTTTGGATCCCACTGGAAGACTGATATATTTAAGTCTGTGTAAGAAATTTAGTAAGTGTAGCTGATTTGTTTTCAGTTTTTACTATAAAATTACTTTCATGAAAAGCCAGTCTTTAGCAGTTGTGTACAATGCTTAAAAGTAGTTTATATAATATAAGACACACACACACGCACACACACACACACACACACACACACACACACACACACACACACACACGCATGCACATAGAGAGGAAAATTTTAAAAAAAAAGAAAAAACGAGAAATTGCTATAAATGAATGTTTTAGCAGTGACCAGAAAGTCAACTTAATATCTGAAGCTATATTTTGATAGAGAAAGCAATCTTTATACATGTAGATGACATGGGAGGAGTAAACTCTTAATAGTTAACAAAAACCAAACATATATATATATGCCACAGAATGTCTATAGTGTAGAAATTTTATTTATATTTGTATTCTCTAACTTAAAATTACAGAAAACTTATCCATCTTTTATTAGAACTTTTGTATTCCCATTACAGTTTTTGACAGAACCCCCCAAAAAACAATTAAGTACACTTTATGGAAAATGGCTACTTTGCCTAAAATGTTAATTCTTAATAGTTAATAATTTGGCGAATAGTGTAGTGGTTATGTATGATTCCATTGTATCTAATTGTTTATTTTTGTCTAGACTCTAATATAGTTTTTAGCACAGTTAAAAATGTATATAATACATTTAATTTAAAAAAAAATTTTAATAAAATGGTTTCTGGTTGTTGTCATGGCTGCTAGAAACAATATGAGAATTGTATTTGTGCCATTATTTATTTAGTGGTCCCTGATTTTTTAGAGTATTACTCTCTTTGTCCTCACAAGAGTTGGCATTTCAACCTTAGAAACTGTATTTTTGGTATTGACCACAGGAGGGAGTTAGAATTAGGATTTTGCATAGTTAGTCAGACCAGTCACCAGGGTATGTTATTCCAAGAGAGAAGGACACTCAGACAATTACCCTTATTGCATCCCAGATTGGTTATGGTCAATGAAAGTGTGACATTCTGATTGGGGGATTTAGTCAGGAAAGAGATTGCTGCATGTGGAATTTGTGTTGAATGAGGGCTGATCCTGATACCATCCATCTTGCTTTATTTAGTATATTCCTTTGTTCTATTTTGTTGTCAGCATCTCCTTGTATATCAGTGTATAGGCCGGCACCACACTAATTGATTCTTTCTTTTCACTGCTATTTCCAGACTTGTCACCCATTAAATACATAGTTAATCACTTAAGGGACAGACACATTGTGCTGCAGCATTATTACCTCAACTTTCAAAGCATCCATCTGATTGCTGAAGCTTTAGCAGTAAGTTCAGCTTTAAAAAGTTTGTGTGCATTTGGCCCACATCTCATTGGTTACTGCTCCCTTTGCAGATGCTGCACTATACTGCATACTGCCACACTACTAGTTACCGGCAGCAAGTGACTGTCACAGATTCCCTAACCACAAGATTACAAGGATATTTAATATGGTGGCTGATATACTTAAAATACTAATTAAATTAATTTTGATAGATGAGAAAAGCATTTTTTAATTATTGTTAATACATACAGTTTGATAAACCCAAGAGTAACCATTTTGGTTTATTGAACTAAATGATAAGTGACCAGTAATAAAAAAGAAACCTAGAATATTTCAAACTATAAATGAATTTATTTTTCACACACATGAGCAACTTTGGCATCTATCCCATAACTAAACAATACTGAAAAAAATGGAAAACTATGCCACTGGTTAGCATATATATGTATAATGTGTGTATGTGTGAAAGAGTTGAGAAAAAGAAACTAAAGAAGTATGCAAATTATGGAAAAAGGCCAAACTGGACAAGTATTGTGTTTATTCATAATTGGATTCAAATGTCTGGCAAATGAAGAAGTCCAAACAAGATATAGCCAGTATCTTCCCATTGTGAAAAGAACCAAAAACAAGCAAACAAGAAAAATTCTAACAGAGGCCATAGATGTAGATTTGTGAACATAGGTGTATTGATATTTTTGAGGCTGCACGCTGACCCCCAGGAAAGTTTGTTCCTCAGTATGCTTCCATTCCACTAAGGAAAATGAACTGAAGCATTTGCAGAGGATCATCAATACACCTGCAATAAACATTCACTGGTTGACCAGTATAATTTTAAAAAATGTTTGATAAGAATGTGCCAACTTGTTTGTAACAGCCTTTAGTTTTGATACTGTTTATCATTGAATTGAAGCATAAGGAACCAATAGCCAGAATGAGAAATTTATGCATCATTGACTCAGGAATATCAAGAGCAGTTATTGAGGGACAATAATGTTTGTTGATTCGTAAAATTCCTAATTTGTATAGCTGCTCATCTGTAACACATTCTTGAGTTGACCAATAAGTGCATGAAAATTGATCTCTCACTGCAGGTACAAGAAGCAATTGCTGTAGCCTCTAGGCATACTTTGGTACCATGGAAAGGTCTTACACTATATAAATTTCTACAGTAAAGATTACCTCTTGCAGTAAAAATTTGGAATTTTTTCTTCATAATTAATATACTCTAAATTTATTTATTAAACAAAAAAATTTAATTTGATTAATTTTGGCTTAAATTTCTTGAAGTGTCTGATGTAAGTTTATTTTGCTATTGAAATTGAGGTCAGTTCCAAATTTTATGAAATGCCCAGTCCATGTTTGCTTTGGCATTAAAGTTGAAGTGAAATCAGAATTTATAGAGTAGTCTAAGAAACATCTTTGAATAAGATTATATTAATACCAAACAGTTAATTATTTGAAGTATAGATGTTTCATTTTATCAAAATTTTAGTAAATCATCTTAAATTTATTATTTCTCTCACTTGTTTTGTATAAAGTTTCACACTGTGTTACCTTTTTTGAGTATATTATTATATATGGAGAGGAATATTACTTATAGAAGATGCGTTGGCTGGGGTTGAGAATCTCCTTAGAAGAACTCACTTCAAATGATGCCACCATCTTAATTCTCATCAGCTTGATGTTTCTCTTTTCATATCAGTGTAACACTGTGACAGAATACCTCAACCTGAGCAACAACTTTATAGATGGAGAAAGTGCACAGTTGCTCTTCAATATCATACGTGTGAACACCTTTATTTTGTCTGTGGTAAGTTGGTTGCAGCCTCTGCTACTTTCAAGGGAAGATAACTGTAAGCTTTTAAACTATTATAACTTTAGAACTTTTGGGGTAGGTTTATGTTAAAAATGAATTCCTGGTTAAGCATGTGAAGGAGGATCTCATTCTGAAGGCGTGGGTAAAAGAAAAAAGTTAAAGAAAATTTGCTCAAATGTTTTGATGGATAAGTAAGATGTTCTCAGTTTTTTTGTTAATCTAGATTCATCTAGAAAAAAACTTGCTTATTTCGGAAGAATTGTTCCAAATAGTCGAGTCTAAGTACTTGTTGGTTAGATGGTTTTAAGCAGTTTTAAATTTTTTGAATTCCAAAATCTGCCAAATATGAATTTTAGATATTTAAGAGGAGGACTAGCAGTCATTTAAAATATATATATGATTACGGGTTTTGGATTTGTGGACAAATGCAGAGGTTTTTTTGGCTATTTTCACTTACTAACATTGCTATGATTCCTTTACAATAAGGTATCAACAAACACGTCACTATTTCAGCCAGGTTTTGTTTGAACATCTCTAGTATTTCTTTTAGTGATAGAATTACCAATGAGTAGAATAGATTACTGTCACGTGTGGTTATAATGACAGTATTGATCATTAAAAAAACCGTGTGGATAGCCATTTCGCTCCCCTTTGGTTGGTCGGGGGGGGGGGTGGTCTTGCATAAGTCATGGTCCTTACTTTCTGCGGATTGCTAAACCAGACTAGGCTAGAAAGAAAACTTATAACAGAAAATATGTGAAGTGCTGCATGATGGTGTCCAGATCACACAGTTTAGGTGTATCGTTATGTAATACTGTTAAATAAAAGAAAAAGGTCTTAATTCAGATGTTGGCACTAACTGTTGTATATGGGCAGATGATTGGGTGGCCCAAGTTTGGGACTGGCTTCATATTGCATAGCTTTCCTGATATGGATTCTTATTGCTCTTCTTTACCAGCCAGCCTCGTGGGGTTTCGTCCAGGCATTCCAGTTTCCTCCCACATCTAAAAACAAGCAGTTCTATTAGGGTTTTTTTGGGTACATCTAGCGGAGGTTTTGCAGGTAACTAGTGACCGCCTTGCACCTGCTGCTCGAGAGCCGCCAGCTGTGCTTAAGTAACTTGTTTGCTTGATCACCAGGGCTGATACCCACACCATCTCCTGCTAGCTTGCTGCTAAAGGGAGAGAACTCGAATGGGGGGTGGGTGGGTGACAGACAGTGGCTTGCCAAAAAAAAAACATTGTATACATGATACACACATTAACTTGGATCAGAACAATTTATTGTACATACCACATTTATTTGTGAAATAATTCTTTGTACAATTTACTAGAAAAATATTATTCGGCACATTAGCATTCAGTGTCTAAGTAAGTAGTGAGAGGAAATAAAATGGCTTTCGCAGAAGTCTAAAAAATGAGTGCACTCGCAGGTATATTATATTATTCTCCCTTTTGATATTTACAGCATGCTTTTCTTTCCCAGTCTGCTGTGGTATATTAGAAAGTAGCTTTGTTTGCTACCCAAGTGTTTCTATTTTCTGCTGAAAATGAACTAAAAAGTAAAGTTAGCATATTCTTTTCATTTGCATTATATTTAATTATACTTATGATCACCATTTTGTTTTATGCAATTTTTTAAAAAAAATACATCAACCCCACTTTTTAGGAAGTATTATATGAAATACAGCAAATCGATTCTTTTAATGAATCTTAGAATCTTTTTTGTTTCTTCTTTGCCCCTTTTACTGTAACCTGAACTGTAGCTGTGTTATATGACTAAGATAGTCCCTGTGGGAGTATTTATTTTTTGCTATAATTAACTTTACAAGTTGGCTGGTTGCTCTACCATCTTATTTCAATTTAGGATCGAAGACATAAGTCAGAAGGACAAAAAAGGGGATGCCGTAGAATGCGAGAATCATTGGCTGGCATGGTTTGGCTTTGGGCACCCTGGTTAAATAGCCTTTTGATTAAAAGTGGGAGGAAACCAGGGTACAATGATGCACTTGCTGAACTTTGAATTTTTGAGGGAAAACCAACAAAAAATATATTTAAAACAAAAGATGTTGATAACTTGCAGCAATGTGATTTTGAAAACCAACATTTTGCACTTGCCCTGCTTATTTTCTTACCGAAAACACTACATTTTTTCCATGTTGATGCTGATTCTTCGATAAGCAACACTTGCTGACTACCTGCAACCTTAATCTGTTTAGTTGTGAAACCCACACCAATGCAGCAGTAAAGGACCACAAAAAGAAACTGCTAAAGGGGCTTGCCAAAGTAAGTTTGCCTCCAACAAGGATCAAACTCAGGCCCTCTGCCACAGCAGGCTGGTACCCTATACACCTGTTGATTAAAACAAAATCTATATTTTTGGTTTGATTTTGTCTTATTTCTATTTAGCACTTAATGTTTTCCTTTATTCTGAAACCGTTTCATAACAAGTTGTTTATACTGAATGCAGTGTTTATAAATAAAAAAACATTGTTATTACATGAACATCTGGCATTCCATCTGGATAGGATGTGTTACATGTAAATCAAAGATAATAAATTTCTTTTAAAATTTTTGAGTGAAGTGTAATTTCCCCTGTGACAGCTACCCCACATCTCCCCTATCATGGGAAATAACTGACTTTAGCTAATCTTGAAAGCTTCTCAAAGTAGCATATGGAATAGATCTATTTTTTTTTTCTGCTTTTCTTCTTCTTCAGTGATACTTACAGTGTATTAGAGCTTCATTAAATTATTTAACATATACATATTTGTAGAATTTATCGAATAACAATCTTGGAAGGCTAGGAGCAAAATCTTGTGGAGAGATGTTGGAAGGAAACAGTGTGTTAAGATCATTGTATATTTCTAGTGAGTATTGTTATTGTCAATGAGTTAAAGTAAAACACAATGTCTGTGTGTTTAATTTGTTGATGTGAAAAAAACAAAAAAAAAGGGATGTGCTCAGAGCTGCTGACTTTAAATTGGGAAAAAAATATTTTTGGACAAATTGAAATATAGCACAATATTGGATTGCCTAATGTGCAATTATGCAACTAGGATTTTAATAAAAGGAGATGACTATGATTGACAAAATTTCTAAAACAAAACAATCTGAGAGAGCCAAGACTATATCTAATACTTTTTGCTATTATTATTTCAAAGATTTTTCCAGTTTTAAGCAGATCTGAGAGATTTTGCTTGGATAGTACTTCTTCCTTTGGATGCATTTTCACCTTACTACCATTTAAGTCTGTATTCTCCAGCCACAGGTTGAGCCATAGGGACTGTGAGCCATAGGACTTTCCTTGCTAATATAACCCTTTGTGAAGGCAAATCTGTATCTCTCCAGCTCTACACGTTTTGCATGTTGACTAAATATATGCAGCCAGTGCAGCAAAAACAGTGGTTCTAGGCTGGAATGGAGAGGTCAAATGCACCCTAAGTGGTATAAATAAGGTAAAAATTGATATGGTATATGGAGTATTAAATGCATCTGTGTATGCATATCTGAATTTGGTTTTTCCTGCTGATAATTTGAAAAACCTTCCCATGATGCATTGTCATGAAAACTTATTAAGATCTGATCGTCACTGATTGCTTTCAAATGTTTAGCTATCAAACAATAGAGCAGATGGAGTAAAATGCTCAAAGATAAAAGCAAAAACAAAACATCTTTTCCAGAAAGAAACTGCACTAAAAACTTCATTAAAAATAAGTATAACAGCAAAAGAATTAGCCTTCAATCTGCTTTTGAAGACTAGCAGAAATTTTGCCCTTTTTTTTTACTTGTATGTGATCCAATCAGCATTTATTTGTTTTTTGCACTGTTGCATTTTGGGAAATTTTAAAAAAAGAACTTGTCATCAGATAGAAGCCAGATTCAGATTGCCTGCCCACTGCTTTAAGAACCATACTGCAGGCAAAAGTGTCTGGAGAAAATTCCATTTCCTTGTAGCTGAAAATACCTGTTTGTTAATATAAGTTTTTGAACCCAGATCTCTGAACTGACAGAGTTCAGTAGAGCTCTTGACCTGTTCTATAATGGCTATGCAAGTTATTCGGTTATCACAGTGCTTGTGTTCTAGGTTCAGTTTAAAATATGCCAAATGATGCCTATTAAAAGGATTTGAAAAAAAATCTCCTCAGAAGAAATTCTTCTTTAAAAAATGCTAATAAATAAGTTAATTAAAAGTTTCTCAGAAGACAGTTAAACCATGACATGCAGTAGCCTTGGTTTGTGTGATTTGCATACCGTAGCAGTCTGATATTGTTCTAGAATATGTGCTGAGTTGGCATTTTAGATGAAGTAGTTTTAAAATTTAAATATAGAAAAAAAAAAAGGTGAATTTATAATTGAATAAAAAAAAAAAACAGCAAAGAATACTGACAGTGGTTGACAAAGATGTTCTGAGAAAAATCAGACTTTTCTGAACTAAACAGAGTTCATTACCACCCAAAGATAAACTAGAAAAACATAGGTCGTGAGTGAAGGAAACAGCTTTATACATACAGAAAGTAGAATTTTGTGTTTACTGTTGTTAGGCTTCCCTTCCCAAAAATAACAATTCCTATTTAAACTTGAATATAGGTGTAAATTGGCTTTGTTCGTTTAGTGAAGATTTTTATAGTATAAAAACAAGGTTTCTTCTTCTTGGTGAATACCAGTCCCGACTGTCGCGGTCTCAGAAAACCTGACAGCAGCAAGCTAGAAGGGAAAGGTGTGAGGCATCGGTCTTGGCGACAAAGTAGAAGTATTAGGTTGTCACAAAAGTTTTGTCAGCTCTTTTTACTGCAACAATGAGACTTCATAACGTTGCTGAACATGAAGTTCATTAATCAAAGTGAGTTCCATCACAATCGGTACACTTCTGCCAATGAGTTACAACCGCATTTTTACCATTTTTAAAAAAAATCTGGATTTCTGGAGTCGATAAGCTGTTGGAAGGCAGTTTCATTTGCTGCTTGGTTGGAGAAGGATTTCATACGGAGGAAGCTGTCGAGGTGTTTGAAAAGGTGCTGGTCTGTTGGAGAAAGGTCTGGTGAATGGGCTGGGTGAGGGAGAACTTCATACCCCAACCTGTTCAGTTTTTGAAGAGTCACTTTTGCATCATGATGAGGAGCATTGTTGTGGAGCTTGATTGGGCCTCTTCAATTCACCAATGCCGGCTTTCGTTGGGAGTTTTTGATGAACAACGTGTAATTCACGATAGTACCTTTCAGCTTTGATGGTTTCGCCAGGTTGCAAGAAGTTATAGTGGATGACACCAGTTGCAGTCCAGCAGACAGTGACCATGACCTCCTTCTTTGGGTGGAGGCTGGATTTTGGAATGTGGTTAGGCAACCTGTAGCTGTGAGCCACTGTGCTGATCGTTTGCGATTGTCATAAAGGATCCATTTTTTTTTTTAATCACATGTAATGATTCAGTCAAGGAATGGGTTGTTTTTGTTTCTTATGACAAGTGAAGAGCAGATCTCCAATTGACAATTTTGTTGTTATTTATTCAACTCGTGAGGCACACACTTGTCAAGCTTTCGCTCCTTGCCGATTGTGTCAAGATGTCAGGAAACAGTTGCAGTGCTTGTGTCAAGCTCTCCAGCAATTTCTCACACTGTTTTTCTTGGGTCAGCTTCAACTTAGGCCTTCAGACGGTCATCACCACAGCTGGAAGGATGTCGGCCATGCTCCTTATCTTTGAGGCTCACATCTCCTGTCAAAACTTTGTGAACTATTGTTGTACTTTGCACTCATTTGCTGTGTCCTCGCCCCATGCTTGCCTAATGTTACGAGTTGCCTTGTTTGCTTTGTGAGCTGGTTTGAACTAGTGAAGCAAAATGGCACAAAAAACTTTTCTATCCCTGCTTCACTCAGAACCCTGAAACAAATATCCATTTTATGATTTTGAAAAAAGTAGGTTTTGCATAATGTATCCCAAAGCACACGCTACAAAACGACATGCATACATCTTCACAAGCATGCAAAAAACGAACCTTAAATTAACATAATGTAAAAACTGACAAATTTTTGTAATGACCTGATAGTTGCCAAGGTGCCAACGAGGGATCTCTTGATTATTGGCCAGGTGTGAAGCCAGTCATGAGTTACATCAGGACCTCCATGATATGTACTTGAAAAACTTACTAGAACTTTTAATTTTTAGATGTGAGAGGTGGCCAGCTGGTAAAGAAAAGCTAGAAGAAACCATGTAGGGCAGTATGCCAAACTGAGCTGGTTTATACCTGGATTCAGATAAAAGCTTTCGACCATGACAGTCCAGTAGTCCTCCATGCAATCATCAGCTACCCCAACAAGATTTAAGTATCCTTTAATTTGAAACTCTGCTTAGTATGAACATTTCTGGTTTTTTTTTTTCTTCCAAGTATGTTTGTTTTGTTAACCACTATTTGTGACTATTTTGCTGTTTTTCCCCAAATTTACTTATACAGTTTGAATCTGAATATAATTAAGAATATTCAAACAAGTTGTCTTGCCTTAGGAATTTCAGGTATCATCCTTCATGGTGGAGACTACTAAAGCTGCTGCTATTTATGAAAAACAAATATTTTTTTCTTTCCAATAAAATCAAGTTTTTCCACAAGCTATTAGTTATCTACCATACTGATATTTTTAAAAGTTATTGGCCATGTTCCTAAATGCAGTAGACTTTGCACATAATTGTACCAACTGGTGTTTCTTGCCAGTTTTAATACACATAATATTTAAGAAATAAGGAAAAATTACTTCTTATCATCCATACAGCAGCTTTAAGATGTCTATTGTTGTCTGAACTTTACATTAAACTTCCTCGGTAGCTTGAGACAGCTTGAGATTATTGATTTGAAAAAAAGAAAAACTTTTTTTAAAAAAATCTTTAGGAAACCATTTTTCTGATGAAGAAATACAAGGAATAATGGAAGCCTTGAAGACAAATACAACCCTATCAACTTTAGATCTCAGCCACAACAAGATTTCTGTCTTGGGAGGAATTTGCATTAGCAAACTCCTGGTAAGTATGACTAGATGTCCAGAATTTTTGGTTGATAGGGGTGTATTTCAATATATATGCTTGGTTTCTGGCCAGTTAATTTTAAAAATCAGGAATATATGGAGTCTGAAGCAGACTTGATCCATCGATGATAATCAAAAGAATGTTCTCATAATGTAAGACTATGAAGGCTAATTCCTGCATTAAAAAGTGTCATACCAAATTTATTTGTGTAATATGTCAATGATAATACGGTGAGTTCTGTTCTTAATATTTTGGCTACCAGTCTTGTGTACAGATGTTGGTTAGAAACTGGTTCAAGAACTCAGAATGACTGTATTCTGGGTCACACTTGCCACGTTTTGGTTAGAAGTGTATATATATATATATTTTGTCTGTGGCACAAGTACATGCTATCTACCTTTCCCTATTGGAATTCTGCCATTAGGAGAACAATGAAAGGTGCAGATGTTTTTTCTCCAAAAGGCCAGTGTGTTATGTCAGTGTATGAATGTCTTTATTTGTGGACTGACAACGAGAAGAACATTAGCTAGACTAATATGAGGAATTTGAAATAATAAAACCCAAATCGTAGCTGATCCAATGAGAAACAGTCTTGAGTTGGAAAAATAAGAAACTAATACAAATTGGGGTTGATTATGATCAAGTGAAAAAGAATAGAGAAAGATGGTGGTGGTATGCATACGCAGATGTAATTAAGGAAAAGAAATGGGGTGTTAAGTAGGTATGGGGTGACACAATCAGGTAAAAACATTTAAGATAATAGTGATGTGCATAAGGAAAGGGTAGAATTAGTTATCAGGCATGATGACTTCTCACTCTTGTATTTACTGTTACATTACATGTTCTCTGATTGGTTATTTTAGTTTGAGAACAGGGGAGATTAATAACCTAACAAATGTTTTGCGGCTGTTTGGTATAATTTTCAATAAAACCCCTTGTATACCAGCTATTGTCATGCTATGTATAACATAAAAATTCACAGGAGTTTCATTTTTATTTTTATAGAGATAAAATATAGAATTATAGGGTGTAAGTGGTGTGTACTCCTCTAGGCACTCAAGAATTTGATGGTTTTCAATATGGTGACCTTTGCTCTCAATTTGGTTTGGATGTTCTATACAAAAAAACCCATAGGTTATATACATCCTGTCAAAATCTAATTCAGAAAACTATTTTTGGCAATACATTTAAAAAAAAAAAAATATATATATAAGGCTTAAAGAGGAAAAAGAGCGGGCAAGAAACCCAGCTCATGAACAGCTTATTAATTCTGATGGGGTTTTGTTGTTGTCTTCGATTCAGGCCATTAATGAAACACTTTCCAACTTCGACCTCAGCTGGAACTCCATTCGAGGAAAGGGAGCCGAAGCAATAGGTAAAACCCTAAAGGTAAGATTTTCACCTTTTTAAAAACAACAAATTTTTAGCATTTTCTGGTTCATATTATTTTAAAACTGAGAATGGAAATGTGCTGCTTATCAAATTGCCAAATTTAACATTGTTTTTTTCTCCTAATTTCCCATAGAGCATTGAATCTTAAAAATTACCAAAAACAAAAGATCTTGTTTGCTTCATAATGCTACTTGGTCACTCTCTTAATTTAAATATTATATACATAATTAATTAGTTTTTAGAGTTCATTAACTTTAAACCCTGCGTGGCTTGACGCACTGTAATGTGGTGTCTGTACATATTCTGGTGTTGCTGTACCGTCTACTCTCACTTTAAAAGAGTGATTAAAAACACCTGATGGCGGTTTTCAGGGTGTTGATAGATAGGAAATTATTTAATTATAATCCATTTTTATGAGCATTGAAAGTGAATTATAAACAGTTCGTATATTCACCTGGATGCAAAATGAAAACATTTTTCAAAAAGTTCAAATAGAATCTCTACACCACAGACAAATTTAAAACTAAGATACATTATTACATTGATAAATGCCAAATGGTTTTAAAGTCCTGTACACGACTGTAAATTACAATTTTAATTTATGCCATCATATTACTAAGGTGTGGTGTATCAGTAATATAGCTTTAAACTGTGTAACTTTATTGGAATACACTAATCTATTTATCTATTTATTTGTTGTTGGTTTGCTGATATACTGAAGTAATTGAATCCCCATAAGTAACCATAGATATTACTTCTCTCTTACAAAAATATTCATGAACCAGTGGATCTGCCTTTCCTCCTTGTTTCATTCAGAATTGTCTCTTGATGTATTTCCAGCTTGATTAAAGATTAGGAAAATTGCATTGGTGTACCGGGCTTTGTTTATCAGGATACCACTACTGTGTTATAGGCAGCTAGAGCAGTGCGGAGATTGTTTCCACTTGCCGGTAGACATTAATGGGTGTCTGTGGTCCATTGTGTTTCAGAATAACGTGGGTATGGAGGTGCTGGATCTAAGCTGGAATGGGTTTACACTAGAAGGAATCATGGCTCTAAGGCAGTCTTTAATTACAAACAAAGTGCTGAAGGTCCTTGACCTTACGTAAGTATTGATCAACGACTTACAACAACAGAGCAAATCGAAGAGAAATCTGTCTTTGGAACTTGTTTGTTCCTGCTACATTATCAGTGAGAACATTTCAGGGCTGTAGGAGTGAATTTAGAATGATTATATAATAAAAACAACATTGTTCTCAACTGTGCCAAGTGGTATGATTTCAAATTTGCATTTTCAACTGGCGTGGAGATCTGGGTTTGGAAATGGACAAATGGGGTAAAAACTAAAGATGATAGTTAAAGAACTATTTTGTATCTTTGTATAAGTTTCTGTTACCAGTAGTGGTTGTTTTACAGAAAACCATGCTACTTTGTTATTTTTTTTAGTTTAAGATGTTTATTGTTAACCATTCGGTTCCACACATATTCAATTCTCAAATGTAAAGTTTCTGATTTTGTAGATTTTGTGCTCTGATATGTGCATTGTTTGAGTGTGAGCAGGGGCTTGATATATTAGGGCACCAGCGCCAATGAGCATGCTTGGCAAGCAGTGACAGGAGTAATGGGGATGTTCATGCAGATTTATGATGATGTTTGAAGGAAATGGAAGATTACTTTCATCATTTAAAAGAGATGATAAAGAAGCACCATTATTCTGTGATCATTACCATTTACAACTGTAGAGGTATCTGATAACAAGTGATGCCAGCTCTGTGTGTCATGGGGCCCCAGCAGTTCTGAATTCAGCAGGAATCTTCTGTCTAGCTGTGAAGGGGAAAGCCACATTGATGGGCTTGTACAGAAGAGTGAGAAGAAACTGCAGTAAGGGGTTTGGCGGGATTGAACTCTGGATCTTCAGCCACAGCAGGATGGTATGCTGTTCACTCAACCATTCACCACCTACAACACCATTCAAAATTCTGTAAGGAATTTAAATTTGGGGGTGGTGAAGGGAAAAGTATGAAAAGAAGAAATAAATGCTCTTCTCAAACCATGCTCCCTAACTAAATGACAGGATTCTACATTCAAACAAAAAGAAATGTTTTGCTTGAGAAAATAATTTTTATGCAATTTCAATTTTTGTTCAATGTGTTGGAGATGAGGAGAGTTTTGCACAGTTCTTATGGAAGGTTCTGTAGCTGTAAATATTCAGAGATTTGGGAAGTTTTAAAACTTACACAAAGTCCCTTTTTCTTTTATAGAAGCTATTCCTGCATTTTGCTTTTTGCCATTTCATGGTTAGAGTATTTCAAGCTCATAGATCCCAAACTACTAGAAAAAATCCTAAAAATTCAAGTAACATCTCTAACGTGATCTAATCTGATGTTTGTTTATTCTGTACTCTTGACCATGAATGTTATGAAGTATATTGACACAATCTTATTACAGGTTACCTTCTCTTCACAATAAAAAAGTTTTTAATACTTCAGTCAGTCTTTTCCTAAAATGGAGATAGTACAAACCAGGCAGTCTAAGCCTTTATAGTCTTTCTTGGCAACTGTAAACACTTAAATTCTTCCTAATTCCAGTTATTCTCATTCTCTTGTTTCAAATTACAATTTTAAAGACAGTTTTCTACTCTATGACAGTCATTTTTTTTTTGTTTTTTAAACAATGCATCCATTAAAAAAAAATTCTAGCTTGATCTCAGATCGTTGTTTGGACTGCTCGGTTACAAGATCCACAGTTTTTGGTACTGATGGAAAACTTTTATAGTGAAAGTGTTGATTTCTCTGGAAGTTTAGGTAGCTGAGCTTGTGTTGATATTGTCTTTTCACCCTAATAACAACCCCCTCTCTTTCTTTTTTCTTTTTCATATAAAGAACTCAAAGGCTGTTTTTTACATGGTATCTACATGATACTGATCTTTTTTTCTTATTTAATGCCACAGTAGCCAAAAATTTTATTACCCTAGAAATAACACACTCATATAGCTGATCACTATACCCATGATCTTTGTTAAAAGTCTACCTTTGAATACTTCTAATGAGTCACCTCATCATAAATTATGTATTTGCCTGTTAAATTTAAAATTGTCACATCTTCAATTTTGGCTATTTCCCCCATTAAACGTGTGGAAAACTACAAAGCAATACATTCTTCAATACGTTAACATAACATTAGTGTACAAATTTAGCTGGGTTTAATTTGATTTATCAAGGAAAATTAGAAAATTCTAGGGAGATGCAAAACTTTTGACCCTGGATATATGTACCAAAGAGTTGTCCCTTAATTTCTTACATTGATTGTTGAAGATGATTTCTTGTCCATATTAAGAAAGTTCAAGTAAGACAGAGGTAAAATTCCTGTGAATTCAACACTGCAATCAGCTTATTGAGGATGATGAACTTTTATGCTGGTGTTTATGGGAACAATTTAGTTTAATATATTTGAAAAAGAGTTTAAATGAAATTTATTTCATAGTATGGAGAAGATGGTTTAATTCTTCATTACATTTTTTTTTTGTTTTAATGTTTTGAGATTTTATACAAAATGTAGGATTTCACAAACATGATAAAATGTTTGTTTTTTTTTTTTTTTAAATATTTGGGCATAACCATTAAGCTACAGATATTTTATCATTTTGGTGTGACTCAAAAAATCGTTAATGAATATATTTGGTATCTTTAACTGGGGTTGTGCAGGAAACCAAGCCATTGAATTTGAGAGCTTGTTTAATGAATTTTGTTAAGCTGATTGGTTGAGAGAATCTTTCCCTCAATCTTTCACCAAAGTAACTAAGATGCCAGTGGTGGTAACACACCAAACAAAGATGGCTTTGATTTTGGAGTGCCACCTTTCTCATTCTGTAAAGAACAGTTTGCTGCTGGCTAAAGTGCATCAAATCATCTCCTTAGAAAAGTCATGAATGCACATATATGTAGGGGCGGCAACCTCTAATATTTCTTCCCGTGTCAGCCATTGTGGTGGTTTAGCTTTCCACATCCACAGACCATTTTGGAGAAGTTCTGAATTTATTTTGCTAAACAAACTGCATAAACATCTTGCATTTCACTTCTATCTTCCCAAACAGTTTTTGTATCCCGTTCAATAAATTCACGTATCACAACATACACAGTTGGTGTGTCTGACATTCTTTGGGTTTCTTCTTTTGAATGTAAAAGTAAAGAAATGCAGGTATCTAGATTCCAGAGAAATACAACACATATGTATTACACCAAGGCAGCATGACTTATATCAGGTTATCTAGAATGAGAAAAGCTCATCAGTGCAGTTCTTAAACTGATTCCTTTCTGCTAAGCATTATCTGCAGAATAATTGCATTTAATTAATATTGATTGGAAAAGTCTTCTATTGTTTGTTAACATTTTTTTGGATTGACAACAGTTTCTTTGCAAAATTTCTTTATTCGTTCATTTAAACTTTCCTAATTGTGTTTGTTTTAAATCTTAAGTTTTTCTGTAAGGGTGGAATGGTTAGCCAGTGAGAGACTCAGGTTGGGTTACTGAGGTGCTTATGTTGATGCATTCACTATACAAAAAAAGAAAATCAAGCACATTCTTCATAGGGAGACATTTTTGTCAAAAGGTTGTGTACATTGTTGTCTGTCTTATTACAATATCCAGTTTTGGAATAGTGGCATTATCCCCCCCCCTATTACTATCATTACTAGTTTATAAAATCATTTTTATTCGATTTGCTACAAATATTAGTTTTCCACCAGATATTTTTAAAAGTAGGGCTTGTTGTTTTTGTTTTTTTTTTTTTAAATCTAGCACATTCATACGAAAAATACTGAATAATGTCCTGTACTGATTCAGTTTTTGTCCCCCTTTTTTTCTCCCAGCTATTATTTTGTTTAAGAGAAATCAGAAATAGATGTCACCACGGGTGAATCTGCATAATTCCAGGAATGAATTTTCTTTGCTTTTATGTAGGAACAACAACCTGAAATGCAAAGCTGCTGAGATCCTTGCAAGGACCTTGGCTAAAAACACTGTACTACAGATACTTATAGTGAGTGACCTAAATGGTTGTCTTTGAATATACGGGTATTTAATTGAAAAGTGGGTACAGCTTGATAGCCCCGCCAGACTGCTGAGGTCAAAACCCCCCAGTGTTTGAACCCTGGTTTGGCCTGCCTCGGTTTGCTCGGGTTTTCTCTCACATCTAAAAAAAAAAAAAATTAATGATTTCTAGTAGGGTTTTCCCAGGTATGTGAGATGGATGCTCCACGGGGGTCTTGTCCGGCTTAGTCAGGAAGGCTAACAACACCCCACATCTCGCCTTTTCCTCCTTTCAGCCCGCCAGTGCAAGAAGTTGTTAGGACATTGAAAGGATAGCCAGGGCAGGGGTTTACCAAAGTAATCCATTATTCTTCTATGCAAAATTACAATGCAGACATTAATTATTCAGACCTTAGCACAAAGTATAATAAACGTTCAAGTGAAACCTGGCCAGATATGATTGCAGTGATTCTGTTTTTAGAACAGCTCTCATTTGAACACACATCCCCTTTTCTTTTTATTTGGTCCTGTCCAGTTTGAAGAAGTCTCTATGCTTGAGAATGTTAGCATTTTGCATTGAAATCTTGTTCTTGAATGATTTTTCAGCTGGACCGAAACAATCTTGAAGACAGAGGTGTAAAGGCCTTACTCACAGTAGCTGAGTCACATCCAAGCTTGAAGTTTCTCTCACTCCAGGTAACCAGCCAAACCTATCAACCCCATTCTATTTAATACATACTTTTAAAAAAATTCTAACCAAGTGTATGCATTGTATTCGAGTTAATACATTCTTCATAGATCTCTATTGGAAAAACTAAATCTAAAACAGTTTTTACCATGCTCTCCCTTCCTATTAGCTGATGTCCTCCCACTTTATACAGATCCTGTCTATTGTGGCAATAACTAAACTTTGTAAATGTAAAGCAGACCAAATCTTAAATATCACATCAACTCCAAGTCTAGCTGATTTTCTAAAGGAAATTATCCATCTGTGCACATGATAAAGTTATGGCACTCCTATTTATCCGTTAGAAGAATGCTTTTATCTACAATTTCCTCAGACATGATGTTGTTCCTCATTTACTTTAATACAAAACAGAATCATAGCTGAGTTGACTAGATCAGATCACCTCAAATATTGTTCCTCTTTGAAATTTTACTTATCCATTGCTAGATTTTACCAACAGATATCTTGGTATTGCGATTTTTTTCTCATGGAACACCCACAAACTATAACATGGCAAGAAAAATCATGTGCAGTGATCAAGAACATAGCTTACTGACAAGACCTAATTCTATTAGTAAATTTCAGATTATCATCACCATAATATTACTAATTAGTCTCTTTGTTTAACAGCATAATGTGAATGAGTTAACTGGGGTTGAAAATCAATACATGAGCTCTTATTTATTTCTTTCTTATTCATATTCTCAATCTGTATGTATATGAACTTCCAGATTTCCTCATAGTTGGGAGATCTGACCTATAAACCAGGGAATGTGGTAATTAATTAAGGCTGCTAACAAATAAGGCAAAAAAATCTACTTCCTTTTTTATTATAAAACTATAATCTAACATACTTTTAAGATTCAACACGGTTACTGTAATATTATTGTGCTTCAGTGTCAAAACAGATTGGCTTTATTTTTGTATTGATAAAATTTGATATTTTACTTCTATATTTGCCACACAAATTTAAGTATCTGTTCTTTTTAAGTACATTTGATAAATGACGTGAAAATTGGTTTTTACACAACTTTTGAAAGAGCTCACTATTTCTTCTGTTTGATTCAGCTTACATATTATTTACTGTTTATATTTCATTATGCCATTCCAAATGTAATATGACCAGGGGGTCAATTTGCATATTTAACCCCCTTATCAGCAGTAACGAGCAAGCCTGTGTCTCTGGAGATCTTTCCGAGTCACTGTTGTTAGGGTTGGACTGTCCTGGGGTAGAGTAATGCTTTGCTTCTTCATTGTACAAGTGGTTGGAGCAGGTCTTGAACACGCAGCCTGTTGCCTGCTAACTTTTCTTGATGCAGTTTTTGGCCAACATTTTATTAATGAGGTGAGATGCGAAATACTCATATTAATTTTTTGTTTTCTCTTAACCAGCGAATCACCAGCAACTTTCCATTCTTACCCAATCTATCCCTGTCAATGATAAAAGAATTTAAAAAAAAAATAAATAAATGGTTTGTATTATTTTCAATTTTCCTTAAAAGAATTATATATTCTTCAGAGATTTTCTTTCCATTTTCCTTCTGAAATCTATCTTCATATTATTTTGATACTTATAATGAATTTTGGAGCCATTTGGAGATCATTTTTGAAAGTTCTGCTCTCTGTCATTTTCAGTTTGTTTTTTTTTTTCAAAAATGAAATTTCTGTCTCAGACATCTTCCAATTTTCCTTCTACAATTTGCTTGTCTGTTGATTGTGCATTTCATGACGACATCGTTTCAAGGTAAACTAAAAGGAATTTATGATGTGTGGCAGAAATGAATTTTCACTCCATAAGCATATAATAAAAATAAGTCTCCAAACTGGAATAGAGCACGTGCCATCCCATACACCATAAACAGATACTTTTATACCAACAAAATGGATGCGAAGTATCTTGGGATTCACAAACGCACGCACACACACACACACACACACATATTTGTTTAAATAACTTTAAGATGTCTCATTTTATTAAACATTTCAGTAAGTGTCTTGGATTTGAAAGAGTTAAAAATAAAACTAGAATTATTGATGTTATTGATTTCCATGCTGTGTGTCTACATAAGACCTAAAATGGCTACTCTGACTGCCAGTCTTATAGTTGCTATAACTGCACATACATACAGCTTGAAAGACTGCTAAGGCTAAGAGGCTCAGGGTTAGGGTTAGGGTCATCACCCGTGTGCAGATGATATGCCGATGGACTTTATGCTGCCCGGATGTTATGTCACTGGATATTATGCCGACAATAATAAGAAATAGAATGTAATAATACATAAATAATTTATTACAAACACAACATAAAACATATCAACACAAACATTCAACAACCATAGAAATGTAGTAAATTAATGATTGAAATTTATTGCAGTGAATCAAAGAGAATTAAAATCATAACAGTCACAGATTATGAGCAATCACCCTCAGATATGGAAGGCTGCCTTCATTGGTATAGTTATCAACTAGTGTCTTCAAGCACTTGGTTATTAATGATGTTGTACCTTTTTGTTATGGGCTTTGTGTTCAATCCCATCATAGCCTGCTCGGTCAAGATTTCATTACTGGCTTGTTCTTTCCTTAGTTTTGTGATGAGCCTACAAAGTGGTATGTGTGTGATTGCCATTGTTACTCTGCTTCTGATGTTCCACATTTCAATCTCAAACATGGTTGCCTTCATCTCCCTCAGATAACAATATTGAGACAAGTGCTCTCAAAATAGGCCAAAAAGTCTGCTATTCTTTCATCCATTTCATTATCAAGAGAGGTCATCAGAGCATTAAATGTGTCAATGATGTCATTTGGTAGAACAAATGCAAGTGTCTGTATACTTTTAATCAGTAGAGTGTTTTCCAATTACATATACCACACTCACAGTCTAACAGTCTAAATATTGTGTCACAAACAGTGAACAAAGTTGAAAAAGCATCCAAAATCCATGGTGGTTGGAAAATGCTAACTGATGTTGGTCAGTACTGCTTGTTCAAAGTCAAATGAAATTGACTCAGGATTTATGTTTCTAACGTTCTTCATGCAACTGAATCATTACACAATACATCAAGAACAGAGTGTGGGTTTCATCAGTAATAATATGGACAGTGTACTGTTGGGTTCCTAAAGGTACACTGTCTAATGTGCCATTGCAAAACCAGTGTGGCTTGGTGGACAAGAGTTCTAGATTTTTAGATGTTGTTAGTATGACCACCTGCTCATTTTCAAATGCCAAAAATGGTTCCCTTCTGGTTGTGAGTTTTAGGTCTTCACCCATATCATTACTATCAGGAAGATGTCCTCTTCCATATAATCATTCATGCCAATATTTCCTTTTAGGCAACAAGTCAACTGCACTCAGACGGAAACTTGCAGTACAATTGTGTATGATGCTACAAGTAGCTTCCTCAGATTGTCCATCTTGTTGCTTCATTTTGTATACCGATTTTAGAGCATAAATGGATGCTGTATCTGGTGGATATTTTTGTGTTCCAATGGAGTACCCTGGATGACATCATTAATTGTCTTCAGCCTCTTGCTGCAGCTTTTCCACTTCTCACATCTCAAATAAGTTTGCCCATCTATTTCTCTGTCAATAACATAGGCATAGCCTTCACAGAGAAGCTTCCTGCCACCTTTGTTGGTCTCAACAAACTCCATGTTTCTGTTGTGTTGTGCTGACCCGCTTGAAAAGTGAGTGAACTCGGGACACAGAGGAATTTATATGCGAGCCAGCAAGCAGCAGTCAAGGTGACCCAGGCAGATAACAAACTGTCTATCAATAGTGGCAAGACATTTCATTGGCTAGTCTCTGGATTGCTTGGGACAATGCTACTATTACATCAGCTTGATCATGTCAGGATGGGGTGTTGACACTGTCCTATCAACTTTATGCATCAATGGTGGGCTATTATTATCTTTAGCAGATGTATAGTTGGGACTGCTTGTATTTAGTCTTCGTTGTCTGTCTGTATGAATGTTTGAACTAAAGTAAAATGGGAAGTTGAAATGTTTAAAAAATGTCACATTTAAAATATTCGACAAAATATTTCACCCAAGAAAACGTGTACAATATGATTTTCTGTCCATTTTATCTGTCTGTCGGCATAAAGTACAGCTACCATCATCACCAGCTCAGTCTGGGTTACCTCCCTAGTATGGTTTATGGTTTCTTTTTGCTCTTCTCCGCCATGCACTTCACTTACTTTTGATATTTCAAAAAAAAAAGATTTCTAGTCGGGATTTTCTGGGTATGAATTTCCCATGGGTACCTGTTAACTGACTTATGGCTCGAGAGGACCCCATCCATACTGGCTTGGGTGCCACATACCTTCCCCTTCTAGCTCACTGTTGTGAGATATTCTTAACCTCAAATGTCAGGACAGTATTCAAAAACTAAACAAGGAGGCAATTACAACATTTCTGTACTACCCACAGTTTTAATGGAGAGCAGTTCCCCTTTCTTTTCAGAATGTTCCAGTTTCCTCCTTTGTTTGCATAGAGATTGACGGGATGCAGAAGAAAACCCAAACGATTATTCTGCATAACAACCTGGGAGAAGATTTAAAGTCTGTTGTAGGTGGAAAGCTTTTTTTTGTGCATCTGGAAACCTGTGTTTTCTCTTTCTGTATCTTCAGATGGATATTTTATGTACATCATCTTAGTGTAGTATCAATGTTTATACTAATAATGTGGAATATCAAAGTTATATATTATTTTTAAAAGGGTAGGGAAAAGCTTTATGTTATATTATGAAGTAGATAATTAAGTGGTAAAATCTGTATATGGCAGGTGATTTATTTTCCTTTTTGTTTTTTTTTTAAATTTTATTTTAGGATTAATTTTATATTTTCTCACTAAAAATAGAGAAGTTAATTCTTAAACTGAAGGACAATAACTTTACAGATTTAAATCACAAATGTTGAAATGTTAGCACTTTTCTAAAATCTGGTTCTCTTTTACCTTTTCAGTTATGTACCATTCTGCTAAAGCTTCTTTGTAAATTTGCCAAGGAGAATGAGAGAGAGCTGAAACTGTTGTTTCACAGCACAGATATCAATTACACAGGGATATTAGATGCAGAAGATTTTCTCACCTGTATTATGGATGCTGGTTTTCTGCTAACACAGGTGCATGTTTCTTCTTGTGATTCCTCAGTTATCTCAAAGCAAACCTTACTGGGGAATGAACAGTTGGGGTGGTTTCCCATTACCCTCCTCAACAAATGTGGGGATGCCACAAAAGCCCTACTATAACTTTATTTATAGATGTGGGAGAAAACCGGAAAGCCATAAGATCAGCCTGTGAATAAGAGTGAGAGAAAACCACGTTAGCCTTTGCAGGAATGTAACGCAGGCTCTCTCAGCTGTAGAAGTCCAGCAGCCTACCTCGGTCTGACAGTGGTCACCTTTAGTGTGTAGCATTGTTAGGAGGGCATCACTTCTGCTGGCTACACAGAGTATCCATGTTAAAACTGAAGCTGGGCAATTCAAGAACGTCTACAGAAGCTGTCTCTACAAGAACTAGCCACGGGAGGTGACTTGGGCGCCAAGAGAAAACCCACATCAACAGACTGTTACAGAAGAGTAAAAAAGAAACTATGCTACAGGAGGTTTTCCAAACTTAGAATCAATCCCCACTGGGAAGCAGGACCTAGACTGGACCCTCTGCAGGCTGAAGTACTGCTATCTGTTTCTTAGCAACTTATTGTACATATTGGTGAAAGTTTTTCATCACCAACAAAATTAATATGCTTCTTAAGGGCAGTCTCTAGTTCTTTGGAAATCTTTTTTTTTTTTTTTACTTATTTTAATTTAAGCAATATATATATATTTAGCATATTTTCATACCCATGATATGTTAGATAACTGATATTAGCAGGTTATAATGAAAATATCATTGAAAATATTAGGTTTATCTAGTTCAAAGGTTAAAGAGGGATATTAAGGATTTGTAAGAATTTTTGGATGATCTGACAGTAACAGATATTTTATACTCACTAACTGATGGACATAAATATATTAGCTAAATAGTCTTGAGAAGAGACGGGTGGGGAATTGGCTGATTTAGCAATGTGTTTTGGGGATATTTCCTTAATTTGTAAATACTATTGCAGTCATATTATCAAGTATCTGCATCATCAACTCTAATGCATTTTACAGCAGACACCCAAGTTCTAGCAGGTGCTGAGCAGTACGTTGGCATCCCACAGCATTGCATTCTGGGAATATTTTCTTATGTTATGGTTTGGATTCCAAACACTCACTACTTTAATGCCTTGTTATTGTCATAACTTTAGGGGGGTATATTATATAACATTAAAACATCTCATATGAACCAATCAATCAACTGGCTGTTTTCAGTAGAATATTTATCATTTTCAGAACAAACCAAATGTAGGAGTATGCTAACCAGCGAGGCATAAAACTGATAGACAACTTTATCTCTCATAAGCAGTACCATGGTTTCTGGAAAACAAATCAGAAACAGCTTTTAGAAATAATAGCTGCAAGCTGCGAAATTCATTGGAATGCTTCCAATGAGCAGAGTTGTCATAATTGAAAATTTAGAAATAGCATAAAATTTGTACAGGGTTCTGATATCATTCATATATGTCAAGTATGTGGCTTGATTATTGGTCCTATTGGCTTACTACATAATAATAATATTCTTATTTTTGGAATACATAAACTGGCAGTCTGCACTGTCAAAAAATCACAGATTTCATGCATAAATTAACTTGTTTTTGAATATAGTTACATGTATATAACTATAATAAAATCAAGATATGCAAATATATATATATATATATATTTGACTTTTGTTGCGCAAGACCTTTTTCATCAAAATATCTTTCTTCATGGCCACCATAGTGATGAATAATTATTTTACAGAGATGCAATGACAGAATAGTCAAGAATTATATAAACTTATCTTTTTGCTCTAATTGAGGAAGTAACCAAACAAACAAAAATAAAAGGTTATTGGAAAAATTAGATACAGGAAATATAATTTTCTGATGTACCTGTATATATATATATATTTTTTACATCATGAATAAAAATGAATGGCTACGATAAAGACAGAAATAAAATGTCTTAAGATTAATAATTTGCAATATCATGCAGACAGACATTGAGCATTAACTTAGCAGATACGTTTGAGTTTTCTTCAAATGTTTCTTGAATTTCTTTCTTTTGTATAAGGACGTAACTCAAACTTTCATTTCTTTTAAACAGAAACACATGAAAATGATTGTGGAAACACTGGGCACAGGGTCAAAGGGAACCATACACTACAGGTAAGTTCTGAATTAAACCAGCATGGAACTCAGTAAACCAGACTGTATCAGAAACTGTTTAATAGCAGATAAAAGCAGAATGTTTTTTTTTTTGTCCTCATGTATAAAATGAGAAAAAATTTTGTTGTTTTTTTTTAATTTTAAAAAATGCGTTTATCCTGGAAGGTCTCATAATGGCTCCTCCCTGCCATCTCTCTCTCTTCAAAGCACAATTTACATTTTTAAGTATTACTTTAAAGAATTAGGATATCATTTAAATTGTTTTGATAGATTTTCTGGGAGACCTTTCCTTTCTGCTCCTCAGATACTGGCGTCTACTTTAATGTTTGGCCTGTATTTAAAACATGCTTTTGAGTTGGATGAAAAGATGGTGGAAAAGCTTTCGCAAAGCAGGAGTGAATGGAAGTCTGAAACAAACCTCCTTTTTGTCGATAATTTAGGAAATGCTCCCACAACGCAGCACTACAAAAATCAGACCCCCTAAACTTGATACGAACAGAATTCTTGCTGCCTTGCCATGTCTGGGATTGATATCTACTTTGTTATGTCTGTAAGTGAGCAAGTGTGTGTGTATGTGTGCATCTCTGTCTGTGTAGGTGAGTGAGTAGTCTGTATGTGTTTGTGTGTATGTGTGAGTGGTGTGTGTACCTGTGTGTGTAAATGAATGGTTTAGTGTCTGTGTGTGAGTGTGTATTTCTTTGTGTTTGTCAGCGTGTGTGTGTCTCTCTGTCTGTGTGAGTGTGTGTGTGTGTAATTCCAAATCAGCTTTAAAAAAAATGTCCAAGTCAGGTTGTGCGCATTATAAGCATCAGTGGTGCTTAAAGTCTGTTACAAGTATTTGTACTTAAATATTTCAGTAAATAGCAGACTTTGAGATCTAAAACAAGAAATAAAATACCGCCCACTTATAATTACACAGTATCTAATGGTAGCACACTTACATCTGTAATTATTAGAGTAAATTTTCAATTTGAAAAAAAAAAGAGAGTTGTCTTGTATTCAATTCTGTTTTGATATATTCATGTTTTTCAAGATACTGGAAATGAAAACTGTATTGTAAGCAACCCTAATCTCTAATCTCTCTAATTCCCCGACAACGGCACCACATTATATTAGCTTGGCATGATGGTAATCTCTCATGCAAGATGCGAGTAATCAAACACATCCTCCATGGTTTAAACTGGCGACTACCGCAGCCACCACCTAATGGAGGTGAAGTTAAAATCCCATTTTTAAATTTGTTTTTAGAAGTTAAAAAAATGAAGTAGATTGCTGTTTGCTTTAAGATAATTTTAGGTTTGAACAGTTTGGTTTCTAACTGCAGCATGGTGTTTTCTGATGTGGCGGATTTGTCTCATCCATGGAAAAAATCACATCACTGCAGGTTACCCATTTCCAAGACCAGGGAAGCAGCAGCGGCCAAGCCCAGAACAGCACAGATTTAAATGCTCACTGAAGTTAATAGCGGTTAATTTTAAAAATTGTTTTCTGTTTTATGATTCAAATAAAATGTATTTTAGGTAGAATTTTCTTAGGGAAATGAAAATACAAAACTTTCTCTGTTTTTTCTTTTTTTAGGTTCATGAGTCTTACAACAGCAGGCTCCTGACGGTTCAGTTTGATAGCCTCGCTGACGGCAAGGTTCAAGGTAGCTGCCTCATTCTCAGTTCAGTAGGAACACCAGCAGTTTAGCTCATTAATTACAGTCGGTACCTTTACTAACTTTCATTAACAATTCACAGGATACCTTCTGCAGGATAAGTTCATTTATAAATCATATTTATTTTAACAGACAATTTTTTTTCTTCCATTTTTAAAAATTTTTTTTACCATATTTGATTTTAAGGCATTTTTTTCCCCCCAAGAACTAAGTGATGTAACTTTAGGGATACATTTTATGTTTGTCGTCAGTACTATAGCTACGAATGTGATGTTTGTCCCCACCCCAGCCCCTCTTCAGAAGATAACTAGTTTGTTTGTTTAATTAGTCATGTGACTGCAAATTCGGTGCATTCCTTCTCCTGTTGTCCTCCTGGCCATCACGGCAGATCAGCAGCAGACTGGGTCTTAAAACCAGCCCGGGCATCCTTCACCTACTAGGTCGGCCCATTATTCATTAATATGTTGCTTATCTGTGAAAATAGACAAATGCTATAGCTATACTTCCACTGCTCAATAATTATAATGATGTGTCAGGGGCGACCTTTTGATATTTAGCGGGGAATCCCCGGTGGTGGTGGCAGGAGTTTCCCGTGACAATTTTTTTCAGCATTTTTTTAATCCAGCCAAGCGGCCCATTTTTTACCGAGTGGCCCCAGCCCACCGGGCATTGCCCAAATGCCTTTATGGCCAGTCCGCCCCTGCGGCAGATCGGGGATTCTTGTCATAGTGCCAGCGTTGAAGGCCACATTTTGCCAAAGAAGATTGCAGACATCATGCGATTCCAAACTGCAGCAGGGTTAGTACTTGACAGTAGGGCAAACAAACGGAACTGAACTTTCACCAGACTAAGAATGGAAAAGAGCTCTGTACCAGTGCAAGGAGGAAGTGACACCTTTACCAGCGAAGTGCACTTGAGCTACTGAATGGGACAGGTTAGAGATGAGGATCAGATGCTGGTTCAATAGGTATGGTCAAAGAGAGGGCTGCATGATGTGCTCATCCATGCGTGAGCTACAACAAACATTGCCCATAACTGGGATATACTACCGACGAATGGCTTTTAGTTATCCTTCAAAGCTTTTCTACTTTTCTATTTTAGCCTAATTTTTTGAAAGGTTAGAAATCAGCAAAAATTTAATGAGTAATAGAATTGTAGAAGAGTGGAATAAATTACTGGTGGGTGTGGTTATCAACAGTGAAAGTAGAAGTATATGTGTGCTTTCAGTATCTTGAGATACTGTAGACAGCTAACGCTAACAATGTGGTTTGAACCAGAAATCTTCGGTTTGCTAATCCAAGTGTCAGCATCAGTTGTCTACAGTATCTCAAGATACTGAAAACACACATGTACAGCACATCATTATACTTGTGACAAAGACTACTAACTCAGTTACAGGTATTGCAGTGTAGCAATACATAGTACAAGTAGTAATGGCTGATTTCAAGAATTGCATTAATGGCTATTTCCTTTTCTCCTAGAAATGGATGTGCTTTAAAAACATATGCTATGACAACTTCCTGCTTCTCTGTAACATACTAAACTAACGATTTGAAAACAATCAAAAAAGACCCCCCCCCCCTGCAAACAGGAACTTTTTCAAAGGGCATCATTGCTTGAGCTAATGAGAATAAACAGGTTAGATTGTTGATAAGCTTTATTGAAATTTGATAGCACTGCTAAAGAAGTCTCATCAAGATCATTTGGATGGACTGACATTTGCTTTCCTCCAAGGTGGCTTAACAAAATCACATTTGCAGGCATTAGAAGCTTGCATTAACAAACCCTTGACTTAAAATATGACTGTATATGATGGATGAAGTCATGACCAACTCCGTCCACTCGGGACATTGAGCATGGTAGTTCTGAAAATCACTTGAAAAGTTTAAAGTTGCACAGATAGATGGGAAGGGGAAATTTCCTATAGAAGGCATTTGATTCAGATGTTGTTAGTGAAAACAAAATGATTTATAAGCACTTTTTGATGAAAATAGATTTGAATCATCTTGATGTGTGTTTAGTGGTCACCCAGTTTCAAGTATGACATCATCCAAGGTTCAAATCATTAGTGGATCCTTAGATGACTAAGTAATCTGAGTCTCCATTTGCAGATCTTTGGGCAGTGGTGGCACAGTGTTCCAGGAGAAAGGAAGCGTCTCTCTTTCTCCTTCCTTTTCAGTCACTTTTGAGCCTCTTGGTTGAGTTGGTCCGCTTTGAAAAATCTTGCAAACTCACAGATCTGCCAATGTCACTAGGGACAGTTGAATGCAAGGTACTTCAAGATCAACATTGACATTGATGTTTTTAATTTTCATACATCTTTAGCGTGTCCTTCCATGCTTCTTTCAATCACCTCTTGTCCATTTTATAACTGTGAACAGAGAACTTGGTGTGGCAAAGGAGATTCATCCACATGTACAGTGTCCAGCCCAGCAAAGCTGGTCATGATGCTGATAGATGGCCCACGTCTCCCTGCAGCATAAGAGTGGTAACCAAAACTGCATTGCACACCAAGATTCTGTTCTTCTTTCGGATGCCCTCGTTGGTGAAGACTTGCTGTCTCGGTTTTCTATGGGAAGTACTAGTGCTGTTTGTTCTGCAGCCTACTTCATCATTGGCGATGTTTTGCATGACGTGAGTTTCGAGGGATGAGAAATTTTCAACATCTCAAGGAGTCCACTCTCAACAGTGATTACCAGAGATGGAGCTATTGAACCTTGATATGTATTGCAAACAGATATTTGTATTTTTACTGTTTAAAAAAAAAGAAAGAATTAAAGATGCCTTAACATCAAATAGTGAGAGTTTAAAACCATTGCTAACTCTGTTGGGTTTCTTAAACCAGGTAGAAGTCCTGTTTGTTCCTTTTTTTTTTTTTTTATAATTTCACATGCAAACCTACATGTGAAAAACTGGCTTTTGGTCTATGACACCCACCATCATCGTTTCTAAATTTCTCACAAAATTTACTTCCAATTTTTGTTTTTCTTCTGCAAACATTTGACAGCAGAATAACAAGCTGTATCTCAGTTCTACATGATTTAAAAACAGCAGCATCATCATCATCATCTTGTCCACTCATCAATAAAACAATCCATCAAGTGTAAAAGATATTTTGATGGGAAAAAAAAAAGGGTCTTGTATTCGACAAAGTTTTTTTTTTAATATGATCCATCAGCTACATCCTAATGTGTTTATAGCTATATGGGCTAAGTGAAATGTGGGATATTTCATCCACAGCCCACGACCATGAGCCCCCATCCCATTTTTTTTTTTTAAAGCATTATTTTCATCTATAGTTAGGCCGTCTTTGAATATTGGGCAATAAATCAAACTGCTGATGCAATCTGTGATCAATACCGATCACGAAACCCTGACAAACTCTATCAGAAAACAAAAGCATCGTTCATCCAAGCAGACAGTCTAGGCCAGTGTTATTTTTATCGTTTATCTTATTGTATTTTTATAGCTTTGTATAACTCATGTTCCACTCAAGAGGATGTTTTTCATTCCTGCCTACTCATCCTACACCAGTCCACCTGGTTGTAGTGTATTGCCTGACCATTACTCTTTATTCTACTTCCAGACAATAACATTGAAAAATATCCATGGCTTAGCTTCTGCTGTTTGTAATTATATTACTATAATCATGGATGCCCCGATGTTTCCAGTTAGATTCTTTTTTCTGATGTAGCAACCCTCTAGTGATAAAGAAATAGATGGTTCTCTGTAATGATAGATAAACCTTCCTTTTCCATCTCCTTTGAAATTGGACAGAACATGGGGGGGGGGATGTCTGAATTTGAAAAGAGGGTGATTGACAAAATGGTGAAACCGGTTAAATGACATACTCAGTTGGTGACAAACTCTATCATGTTTAATTTTTTTTAAAAAACTCCTGTACAACTACAGATTGATACAATCCTACAAATAGTAGTACGTTAAGAATGGGCTGCTATAGTCGACTGCATGTGTGTCGGCAACAGAACACTGGCAAAAACATGGTGGATTAGTGTTGTTCGGACTGACTGTGGTGATGTCTGAAGTTATATAAACATTTGAAATTCCAATAACTCAAAAATATCATTTTAGTAAGTAATTTACAACAGACAATTAGTCTAGAAAAAAAAAATTGTGTATAAGATTACTGAAAAAGAAACGCTATCACACCACACTTGTTTTCTTTTCTTTTTATAGCTTTATTTAACCCCTATATCACAATTCCTCCACCTAACTACAACAGACTTCTATGCTATTTGAAACGTTCAAACCCAGTTTATCATAATCATTTTTAATTATCTAAAAATCAAAAGAAACAAAGTTATGACAAGATTAGGGGAAATCAATGTATAAAATAACAATACCTACAAAATTTAAACTGTAGATGTTTGAAAAAGATCATTTTCTCAGGAGAGAAAACATAGCAGTATTTGTCTATAATCCTGTCATGTCATAATAGTCTGTATAATGCAATGTTAATGCATGATCTTTACATATATATATATAGTACCTATTAATTCTTGATTTCAGAAATGATTTTTGTCATTTAGATAACTAGTCATCTGGCTATTTGATATCCTACTGCATTATACCAAACACGTTTTAAAAAATACAGCGCTTCAGTAAACCTATCAGGTTGAAAGAAAAAAAAAGACTTGACATTTCCAAAAAAGAGCAAAACCCTCGTACATCAGGCCAGCAGCTGACATATACAAATCAACACAAAGGTGAGAATTTGCAACACTGTTTGAAAGCAACAAAGCAGAAATAAAAACTGCCATGAACTAGTACATGGAATAATAGCTCAGTGATCCTGGTTGCCATGTTTACGAAAAAGTGCAAGCCATCAAAACAGTGGCCCGTCTAATAGTTTGCATTAAGATGCAAAAAGAAAAATAACTTTTTCCTAATTTTCTAAGTTTTATGGGCATCCTGGAGTGGTTTTAGAGTAAAGTGCTTTTTATACCATCAAGTCACGCAGGGGCTTCGGTTTCTGAACACGGGCTAAAATGTTTGCAGGGTTTGTCGTAAATTCATGTTTCTCCTTTGGTTAAAAACTGCCACATCTGAACGGCGCCATAACTAGGCAGTTCTGCAGGAGGGACTGATCCTTGTGTCCTCGCTTAAACATGTATTAACAGTGTCAGTTTAAATTGGTTTTACTATTGAAAAAAATCTTGTGTATAAAATGCAACAACTTTTGGCTCTTATCTACCAAGACAAAGACAAATCAAAAGAATTTATTAATGATATGTGAGTGAATTACTATTTTTATATTAATTAAAATGTTAAATAAAATAATTCTTTCATCAGGTTTACGTCAGTAATGCCAAGAACTATACATCAATGAGAATAAACAACTTTCTGAGTGGAAATCACAGACTAACTCCCCACTCTCCCATGACCGAAGATAGGTAAAAAATACCAGAAGCTAAATGGAAATTATTTATCCAATAATCCTCTGGATATTCTAAAGTGCCCATTAGATTCCTTTCCATCCACTGATCTATTTAACATACCTGTAAATATTCTAACCAAAATTCATGTTAAGTAACCTAAGGGACTAAATGGGTTTCCATGGCTACATTAGAATACTCATGGATGCTTGGGGCAGTTAGAGGCTATACAGTAGTAAGTTTTGCTACAGGAATAAATGGGATCTCTTCAGCAAATTAGAATATTCCTGAAACCATCATGATAAACTAAGAATTAGAGATTGGTTCAGCAGGGGGATTTCAGTAAATAGTTAATAAGCTATTAATCAATTGGGAAAGGGGGGGTGCAAAAATTGTTTATGCATACAAGTCAGTTTCAAAGCATCGTACTGACTACCCATCTTTTAGTTTTAAATATTTTTATAAAGACCATTCTAAGGTTAATCAATTTTTGTGCCCCTTTATAGACTGCACCTCTCACTACTGAATTTGTGGTTATAGTTATCCAACTGCTTCCAACATGCCATCATTTAAAAATTGTATAATGCTATTGATGGAAACAAATCAAACCTATAGCAACAATTCTGTCCATCAGTTCCAGCTGTTGATGCATCCTTTATAAAGTTAGAATGATAAATGTTTGTGTTTTTTTTTTTTAATTGGTCTTTTTAAAGCCAATTTTCAAACTGGTACAAATAATCTGCAGAATGAACTACTGTAGTTCTATTCGAAATTTGTAAACACCATCTTGTTAATACTTTGTCTCATACTTTAAAAAAAAAGTTCCTAATCTTGAGATGTTTCTTTTAGTTTTTCTTTATTGTGTCACTATAAACTATTATTTCTTTGTATGATGATTAACAGCTGTGTATACAATCTGATTTCTGGTAGCCTGTTTAGAAAACTTTCCCATATTGCAACACAACTCAAAATTGGGTTCTGATTGTTGCACTGACTGTTTCTGAGTGCATAGCTACCAAATCAGTGCAAGAATAAAATAGTCAAAAAGGAAAAGAAAATAATATAAAACTTTTCCAGTTGCATTAAAATAAAAATAAACAGCAGAAAAATCTCAGCAAAAATTCTACTAGCAATCATGAATATTTGTATGATGCATTGTGGGAAGGTTCTCTAAATGCAGACAAAAATTGAATTCAGATCATTAGCTGTCTAGCACCAAACAGTTTGATCTAACAAGTTGCTACGCTTCAGCTGAAACTTAGCAATTACAAAAGGTAATTTTCAAACACTTGAAAGATGACAAAGAGAACAAATGCAGCTGGAGTTGTGGTTTCTTAAACTGTTTTAAGAGGCAACATGATGCTAAGCTCATACCGTCCTTGAAGTTTCCCTGCCATTGGAGCTTTGTAATAATTACATTTCTAAATGTTTTCTGCAACAGTTAAAATCATCAATGGGGACACAACACCAAGTCTTTTGTTATACAGAGTTTTAGCTGAAATTATGTCCATTTTTGTCAGTGAGACAACTGAAATTTTAACAGCTTTCCTGTAATGATAAAGATAAATATCAAAAGCTC
Source organism: Nautilus pompilius (assembly GCA_018389105.1). Taxonomy (NCBI): domain Eukaryota; kingdom Metazoa; phylum Mollusca; class Cephalopoda; order Nautilida; family Nautilidae; genus Nautilus; species Nautilus pompilius. The sequence continues at coordinate 594,130 of JACATO010000982.1, read as the reverse complement.
CACTTTCCCAAGGATTGTGTTTTGATTTCATGGAGGTTTTGAAGCAGCTGTTACACATTGAAAAAGCTTCAAAGAGTGCATTACTTCATCTTCAGCAGGTGAAATGGTGCATAAAATAAGTCATTTGGAAAAAAAAAATGTACATGCATAAATTATGCTATATTATCTTCCATCTATAATATCTAAAACACTGCATCATCATCAGCGTTCACCGTATTTTATGTACCATCACCTCCACTTAACCCCGTTACCTCTTATGGTCATCTGAAAAAGGAATAAATATAGCTGTCATTAGGAATGGTGTTGAAAGAACTAATCAAACTAAGTAAAAATTATAGTCGGGTTTCACTTGTCATTTGCTAAAAAAAACAAAAACAAAACCAACCAAAGAAATTAGAATTATTTTGAAAAAAATGGAGAGTGTTGTCTCGATTTAATTCTTCATTTCTGGTAGTTGTCAACTGGTTCTTAAATGGGGTCAGAATATTATTAGAGTAATTACCATGGCGTCATCAGCCTGAATCACGGCCAATGCTAGTTTTCTATTCAGAATACTTAACAAGTGTGGAAATCAAAATACAATTGGCAGTATGAAGTAGTCAATCAAAACTGCTAATAATAGAAATATTAGTTTGGTATCTTTGAGAACCAGGGGAGAGTCTAAAATGCTATATCTGGCTCAGACCAGTATATGGTAAATTGTACTCCACATATGGCAATCTGCCCACCATCTCACTTTAACATGGTCAAATGAATTCTCTCTAACCTTGCTAGCTCTTGGTTAACATTCTTAACATTTTTCTACATGTATTATTTCAGCTTTTGTCTGTTAATTGGTAAAATTTCATTAATTTTTATGCTTTAAGATATTACTAATAATAAACTATTTTTCTATCTAAAAATCTATCACTTATACCTCTATTTAAAATTCAATGGCTGCCATGAATCATGTAGAATAAAAAATTAATTTTAAAAGAAAACAAAAACTTTTGGTCACTTAGTGGAGATTATACATCATAATTCTTTTAAAAATATGTTACTGTTTTCCATATGCAACTGGAGTCAATGGCTCATAATACATAGGTGTATACTTTTGCAATTTGTTTGTAATTATTTGAAAATAACATTTAAATCATAGCATTAAAATTGCATATTTAAATTAACATTTTCTTCTTCTAAAAATTAACAAAAACATTTCTGCCCCATAGTTCAAATTCAATAAACAGAAAGTTAAACAATAGAATAATCAGACAACTTATTTGTGGAAGACGGGGAAAAGTTTAATGCATCAAGTTGGACAAGAGGCAGATGAAAGAAGAAAGTGAAGATGCCATTACTGAAGAAAGGAATCTGACTGGTAATTCAGCCTTCTCAAAAATACATTTCTAAAAAAAAAAAAAAAAAATACTTTTGAGAAGAACAGATGGTTATCCAAGTCAATTAGATGAATTTATTGATAAGTGCACATATGCAGTTAAAGCTATCATAATTACAGTCAGTTAGTCTGTCATATCAACAACACACAACTTCTCATTAATTTCCTTAATAAAAACTGAATATAGTAAAAATTGTTAATTATAGCGATGTATGCTTTCCTACTAAAATTTCTGTAACATTAAACCAGAAGTGCTGCAACATTCTGAATCTCTTTATTTACAGTTAGAGAACAAATAATTACAAAAAACCCCATTAATCCCGACTAAAAACACTGCACCTGAATACTTTTGTATTTTCACTAACACATCAATATTACAAAGACAGCTGACTTATTGAATACTGTAACAAAATTTCTAGTTTAAAAATTTTAATATATAATTAAAATGGTAAAAGTTTTATATCACAAAAGGAATGCTTCTTCTCACACTTCAGTTAAATACTAAACAAGTAATTCACACAGGTGTTCAGAGTGGAACTTTTCCTCTCTCTCTCTTAGTTAGGCTCCATCTTTTATCATCATCGTCCCTGTAAAGTGCCTTTTCTTTATCAACACTTATATGGTAGACAGTCAGTAAATTACAAATCTCTACTAGAAATACACATTCTGGTCATGTCAAATAAGTTGTTGCATCTTTCTGTTGAAAATATCTAATATACACATGCATTAAAGTTTGCAATTACTTAGTACCTGTCAATCAACTATATTGCAGACACTTAGAAATTTAGGTGAGCTGCTGAGTTTAAAGACACACCCAATTCTCAAATCAACACATCTGGTAACCGCAGTGTGGATGTACTCTCCCTTTTGCTGTTATTGTGGATTATTAATGTTGGCAGCATCGCCTGAACCAGAAGTGTATTGCTAACATCACTTAGCTCCCGTATAAAGAAGTGACGCACATTAAATTTAAAAAATGAAACAACTTGAAAACAAATGTCAAAGAAAAGATGCAAGTCACAAATACAATGGGATACCACTTTTTAAAATGCTACCTTAGTTGCAGGTTTTCAAACTTTGAAGCTTTTATTTCAAGTCGACATTAATAACCAAATGCATTTCAATACAACAAGAAGATCTGTAGAAACCCAGAGAGAGAGAGAGATTCTCGCATTACATATCAGCAAAGGGTCAAAAAAGATAAACATACAACAAATAGATAGTCTGTAACTTTCCACCCTTCACCATGTACAGTGGCTGATGATGTCCAGTATACTGAAGTAGTATTTAGCATCTTAGTCCCTAAAGATGTGACTTCTAGAAAGCCTGCTAACAGACGCCCACTCAGGTAATGAACAGGGCACCATATTCAGCTGTTTGAAGCCACACACGACTGCTTTAATCAAACACAATATGGCTAGTTGCTATGGGTTAGTTATTCAGACTCTGACACACCATCACCATAAGTGAGCCTCTCTTATTTCTCCTATTATCTGACTCGCTCGCTGCAAAGCCTGAAAAGATAAACAAACAACACAAGTCATGTAAGCAACATACACAACTGATGACTACTTTATCCAGTATTTTATAATTCTAATACACAACTGAAAACAAGCTGCCAAACAATAAATCTAGACATTCACTCTGACTCAGAAGACATATGCCATCAGATAGCCTCTTATCAAAATGGCGAGTTTCCAATCATGAAATAACCTGCTTTTGTGTGCAACGTATCCTGTCTGCCAGTTATGATGATCTTTTGAACTGTTAGCCAAGAGAGAATGATGCAATTACTAGCAAACTTTCGTTCAGGAGCAGAAATAACCGGTCTCTTTGTATCTCTGTCAAAGTTGTCTGATAACCACCAAGTTCAGCAGCCTGTTTACTTCAAGGACCACTGTCAGGCAAATTTGGAATGAACTGACAACGATAGACTTTTGTAAGTACATCCCAGTGCAGTGCTTGAAGCAACACAATTGTCACATGACCAACACCTTGAATGTGTGTGGAATATATAATATACTAAAACCACAACAAAATAAGTTACCCTGATTTGTACAAATTTAAGTTTAAATTTCAGCATCCCATTTTGGAGGGCCTCTTTCAAGGTAGTTGTAATAACGCATTAGAATTCACAGTTAACGAGCAAGTTAACATCAAAGAAAGTTAACAAACCTGTAACATCTCCTGGGCCTCTCTTCTTCTTGTTGCTATGTGTTCTGATTCATCCAACAGCGTGTTGATTTCTTCTTTCTTATACAACTGACTGACTAGCTCACTCTGCAGGTTGTCCTTCACATAGTTCACGAGAAAGTGCATGATCGCCTTCGGCACACTATCCTGGGTGTTTTTCCGTACAATGAGGAAGTACGACTTGATCAGGCGCTCTGGAAAACAAGACAACTGCTTTAAACTAGCCCAGCGACCACGAGCCAACACGGCTTTGTGCTTAAAAGAACAGATTCTTTTTATTTGTAGGATTTGTATCTTGTGTAGGTCACAAAACACCCGAACAAATGAGTGATTATCAGAGTTTGATGCCCACTCTAAAGTAGCTACTACTAGTTGTGACAACCTTTCAGTGATGATATAAGGTTATTAAATTCTCACAGTAAATAGGTCACACTCAGAAAAACAAACAAACAAACACAAAATGCATTAGTTTGACCAATAAGTTAAATATAAAAAACATTTTTAAAGAGTAAAATTTAGAAGACAGTCCAGCAGTAGACACTAAAGGGAAGTCCCCCCCCCCCAACCAAAACCAAGTTTGATTCAATCAGGAGATCAGCTCAGTTTGGTATATATTCCTGGGTTTTACTTCTTCACCAGCCAATCACAAGGGTTTCCTCCCACATCTGAAAATCAAAAGTTTTAGTAGGAATATTACTGCCTGCCTTTTAGCCATGAAACCATGCTGCATCACTAGAATTGACCCCCTCAGGAATTTGTGTATATAAAAAAATAAGACAAGAAAAAGGGACAGACGATTTAAATTAAAAGATTTCTGCCTACCTAGACTCATCACTGGGGCGAGTAATAGTCAATAAAGGCAGCCTTTAAAATTGAGCTCAGATTTTTGTGAAAAAGTCTTCTATGAAATTTGGAAGGTCTAGGACCGTATTTAAAAAGTTGTCATGGCATCAGGACAAAAAGTCATTTTCGACTGTTATGTCAACACTGTCAATTTTTTAATCATCTTATGACCAGGCGACCCGAAAGTCACCATCAAGGCACAATGGTAGTTCTCGCAGGCGAGATGTCTTTTGGTTGGCACTAGTGGCCCTGGTATTCAGAGCCACCAGTGCCTTTTGATCCTCACCGGCGGCCGTCAACAACAAAGAGCCTAGTTTACCAAGTCACATATGTCGGGGGCCGGGGGCGGACCGCAAAAAACCTGGTCATCCTCATCAGAATTCCAGGCCAGCAAGCAGTTTTGTAAATAGACCCCCTGCACTTAATCTGCTCGTTGTACGTCATCTACATATGTAGTCCCTCCTGCCCATGTAACCAGAGAGAGCCTGCTGATTTTGTCACTCTTCTAGGTAAAGCTGTCTGTTGTATGTCCATTGCTGTCGCACCCTCGTCCACGACAGTGTGGTTGTCCGAACCTGACCTCACACGTTTTTGTCGCTTCATTCGTCATGTTGTCCAGCAAAAGCATGTGATTAAATCCTTGTGGTCTTGCATTTGCTTCGCTGCTATCTGTTAAGCTCTGCTCTGCTTAGGCTACAGTTTTGACCTTTTCTCGAAGATGCCGAAAACTCCGCAGCCTCTCGTGTTGAAGGTCAGACTGTTAGAAAATACCCAGCAGAATTAACTGTTACACCAACAGAAGATCTCCACTGCAAGCTATGAGTGTACAGTCAGTTGTACCAAAGCATTTTTCGTCAAAAGTCATAGGAAAGAACAAACTTCAGAATGCAAACCTTTCCTTGCAACTGATATCCCTTTATACAAACAGAATAACCTCAACTTAAGAAAGTTTTTTGAAGACACTGGCCACACTTTGCCCTCTGAAAGGTCTTGCCAGAATGAGGTGTCGCAGCTTGGATCCCAGGAAGCAGCACAGTTTGCACAGCTTCTGAATGGGAAGCTGATTTTTGCAATTGTGGACGAATGCACCATAAGAGAGAAACAGTTCCATTACTACTGGGGTCACTGGAAACCCCAAAAGTAGTTTATTTGGCTGAGTGCGTAGTCCTAGAATTCCACTGTAACAGCAAAATTGTCTGGCAAGTGACAGATGTTTTAACAGAAAACTGGCTCTCAGGACTTTCTTTGCTAGTAACGGATGCCACCAGGTACATGGTATCAGCGACCAATGCTTCAAAAGCATTTTACCCCTGCTTGTTCCATGCAACCTGTGTGACACACCTGAATGATTGTGCAATGAAGATGTGAGCAAACTACCCAAGCATTGACGATTTATTTGCAAAGGTGAAGGCATCCACTGTAAACAACAAGACTAGGCAGGCTATTTCCTCTACAATCAGCAAACCACCAGAACTAATTGTAACAACATGGGAAAGCTACAAGATACGACACAGTAAATCTACTGAAGGTAGTAAAGATTGTTAAAAGCTTTGAGAAAAGCAGCATAATCGTGGAGCAGGCCAAAAAAGTGTGCAGGAAGCAGGTCTACGAAAATCACTGATGGAAACTGACCGCTAGGGTGATGACTTTTTTTCAAAATTTTAATTTTCCTGATGTTGCATTTGATGAACTTTTGCCTATACGTTAGTTTTTTGATGTTATTTTCTTTTGGTTATGTAAAAACCTCCCGCACCCAACATTATTTCATTTTTGCTGTACACAAGAAGTGAGGGTCTGAGTGGGTTTCAGCAGCAGCTGTTTTGTTTTGTTGTCAGTGTTGCCGTTTTGAGTGTGTGCTGTGTGTGATGTATGCGCTTGGGGTGCATTCCCGTGCATTCTGACTGGCCCTTTGTGACCTTATTTTACCCTCATTCATTGAGCTCTATTGATCCATGTTGTTAACTCATGACCTTAGATTGCCCCCATTCTGTTTGACCCTTTATAGCTTCATTGTTTACACATCACGACACACAAGATTTCAGCGTCACTGCGAGCACACGCTTATCTCTTAGTAATAAACTTGTGTCACTAAACACCGCCTTCTCCCTAAGACTGGGCTGGGATATTACACTGTGTAGACAAAGTAAGGTGTGTATCAAGTAGATAATTCGATGTTTTTTGTGTTAAAGTTAGTTTAAAGTTTTTCATTGCATGTTTTCTGTTTTCAGCTTCGAACGTGTCTTTTAAAAGTAAACGATCCAAATCAGCGGTGGAATCAGCTGGAAATAAATGGACACGAAATTTGACAAAAACTACAAGGCGCCGTCCCAGCATACCAGAAATGAGAGAGGACATAAATGAGATCATGTGCAAAATGCCTTTGAACAGAGACATTGTTGGTAGATTTTTGGGGTTGTACGATGAACTCAAAGGGTGAGCAGACCGAATAAGGAAGATATTTCAAGAATTGCTGAAGCTTCCCTTTTCTTTCTGAATAGCAAGTTTCAGCAAAGGTTGACAAGCTCATAAAAATGTCTGCAAAATACAGAAAGCAGCAGAATGAAGAATTTGACTCGTCTTTTCGATATTACAAAACAGAGTGGAAACTGGCTTTGCAGTGAAGACAAAGAACTTTACAGAAAACAAATTGAATCAGGAGGCCGAGTGGGATACACAATTGATAAAGTGGCTCCTATATCAATGATCCATCCTTCAAAACGGCCAAGAAACTCATCAGAACCGTCAACAAGTCAAGTACAAGAGTTTAGTAGTAGTACTGAAGATGAAAAGAGCAGCACTGATTCTGATGTTGCAGAAAAGTCTCCCTTCATGAAACGGAAGTATCACGCGACAAAATCTGCTGCCAAGCTGGTATCAATCAAAAGTGTCCTTGTCTACATGGAAAGCATCAAATGTTCTTCAAAACTTGGCTGAAGAAAGAATAGATGTACCCACGCCATCACAATCGGGAATTTGGCATCGAGTGATCAAGGATGCAGAAAGAGTCAAGAACCAGCTGAAAGAAATTGTTGGTGAAGAGGAATTTTGCTTGCATTTTGATGGGAAGAGAACTGACAATAAAGAATATCAGGTGGTCTGTCTGAAGAATCCTGCAAGAACTCTACACCTTGGCATTTTGCCTTTGAAAGCGGATCAGCTGAGGACATCTTCATCCCACTGCAAGCCCTGCTGGATGAATACAATGCATGGAGGAGTGTCAAAATGATTGTTTCTGACACCACAGCAGTTAATACAGGCCGCCAAAGTGGCGTTGTTGTCAGACTCCAGAGACAGTTCAGACAGAAGGGACTAGAAGAGCCTCAATATATTGGATGCCAACATCACATTCTCAACCCGGTTCTACAGCACGTGATGGATTACTTTTTCTCAACAACATCACGGTCACCCAACATCAACTATAATTTCATTGAAGATGTTTTGGCAGGCTATGAGGACCTACAAAAAATCTATTCTGGCACAGAAACAATGCCAAAACGTAAAAACCTTGGATGGAGGGATGACTTCAGGTTTCTTTTTTAACTCTGTGAAGCATATAATTTCTACCAGATGGAAGGAAAATGGCCTTATATGAAATGGCGAAAGCTGCCCTCCCTTCATAGTGCCAGGTGGAATTCACGGGCAATCTTTGCACTGATTGCTTTTTTTCTCCTTCCGAAATGGAGATCAGCTGAAAGCTACTTATGACTTCATCGCAACTACATGGGCGAAGGCATGGTTCTCAAATCAGCACTATTTAGAAGACACTTACAATGAACTGCATGCTGCTGTCTCTAAATTGAAGTGTCCTAAGGCCTTAAAATGTTTTTCCACCCATTGGATAAAGGACCGATCAGTGCTTGATGTGCCTTGCTCAAATATGGTGGCCGAGCGAGCTGTGAAGCTAATGGAAGAGCTTCACAGCACTTGCAAAACTGAGAAATACCTTGACAGCAAATTCATAAACAGTAATTCATTTGCAAATAAAGACTTTTGTAAACAGCAGTATTTTCTTTTGATGCATCAGCCTAATACAGGGGTCAGGAACCTTTTCAGCTTAAAGAGCCACATCGCCAATTTTCAGCCAAATTTTAAGGCTCAAAAAGCCGCATCGGCTGTATTTTAGTCTCAAGGAGCGGCAAAATGCCAATTTTATGCTAAAATACCCATAGAATTACTCCATTTGCATTATGTAAAATCTATGTTGGGAGCTGCACAGGGGCCATCAAAGAGCCACAGGTTCCCGATCCTTGGCCTAATACGTCTTGTCAGGTGCGGGAGCTTTTTTCACAATTTGACAAAATGAAAGGCATTTTTGTAAGTTTTAGGCAAAAGTTCATCGTTTGCCACCACAGGCTTTTAAATCTGAAAAATGTCATTACCCTACTGACCACTATGGCTTTTTGGCAGACCTCATTCAAAAAGTTGGAAAAACAGATTTCACCATAGAAAAAGCACACCATGATTGGAACTGATCTGTGTAGAAGTTACACTGAGTAAAAGCTGGAAAGAGGAGACATCCATGAAAAGAGAAGTGATTTGTTGCTAAATATCTACAGGTTGCTGCAGAACTGCCAGCCAACATCAACTGCAGTGGAATGAAGTTTTTCGATGCGAAAGACCAGAACTTCAAGCCAGAAAATAAAAGAAACTACTTCATGGTCTACAACAACACACAGGCCGAGCAGGAGTGATTGTCTGTCCGTCTTGGCCAGTGCATTCGTTCCACCAGTACATAATTTATACTCTTTTATAATTAAAATAGTTCAATAAAAAAATTTTAATTGAAAATATAAAATATTTATCAACCATTTCCTCAAATCTGATAAAAATTTTAATTACAGAAGAAAGCAAAATGTGCCGATTTTCCTTATTTTACACCGTATTTCGTTATACATAAGTAACAAAAACAAACAAACACTCCAGATAAAACCACCAATGATTCTGTATAAGTTTAAAGCTAATTTATTTCTGATTATATTCCCTTAAAAAGAAAATGAAAACAATTATTAAGATCTTACCAAAGTTTCCCAGGTATACAAGTTAATTTTTTTAAAGTCCCATATACTGGGTCATTGGCAAACTTTGCCCCACCAAACTGATGCTTGATCTGTAAATGTTTTAAGAGAATGCAATGTAAATTGTAAACTTCCTGCCCCCTTGATACTTGTTTTGTTTGATTCTTTTCTTTAACAGAAAAACTCAGTCAGAATAAACTGAATTACATTTCAAAGTTTCCAAGACAACTCACCTATAACGCTGCAGTCTCTTTGTTCTCGAGCTGATAATTTTCTCATAGGTGTTTGAACAGGCTGAAAAATCAAAATGGGGATACAAAATTTAAACAGCAAAGCAGGAGTACAGAATCTAATAAGCAGGCAGCTACCCTGATAATGAACATTTCCAAAATGCAGCACTACACAAGTGGACAATGCTCAGCTTTGGTTGAAGGTGGCTGGCAAAAATAATCTGCTAGAGCTAATGACATAAATCCTGGATGCTACAACCCAAATATTTTTAAGTTAAAATAGTAGAAAAAGAACTATTGTGCTCATGTTTAGTTTGGTATGGAAGGGTAGGGAAATGTTTGTCATGTCTTCAAACAATGAAAAAATATTTGGGAATATTAAGAGGTCAGGATTTTAACTTGGATGTGATATGAGTTTTAATTTCAGCATTCAACTGTCACCTGGGTTTGTTGTAGTACACAGGAGATTACAGTATGTATCTGTGGTTACAGTTTGTCTGGTTTCCAAATATGTAAGAACTACATGGCTTCCACAATCCCAGAATATGGTCAAGAGTAGCTTGACATTTGAACTTCCTGGGCATCAGTGATAATGTTCATTTCCATTATTTATTCTAATGCATGCTTGCTTGCTTGCTTGCTGGTTCAAAGGGATCAGAAGTGATGAAAGGGTGAAGAAAGTCCTCTCTTCAAACAGCCTGTGGACCATTCATGTCCGGCTGGCTTTTTCATCTGTGTAAGCACTCAGAGTGTATAAACTTAATGGAAGCCCAGGTGATTATGTACTACTGTATCTAATTGTCTAAAGTTTTGTCTCCAAACTAATACTCACCTAATATAGAATTATTGTCTTCCTTTACCAACAAATTGGCATAAGTCCCATAAGACAAGAGTCTGGGATAGGCCACATCCTCTTCTGGGGTACCAACACATTTTTTCTACAACATCTCGCTGGAGCACATCCCCTTTAAAGTTCTTTATTATTAGGTTTCACACAGATTACTAACTACTAATGAAGCAATTTTATGAACAGATAAACAGTATTTATTGAACTAGTAAGCTAGTAGTCATGAACAGTGGCATGTCTTTGAAATAGCCTACAATTCTAGAAGTTTATTTTTTCACAGAGTACAATGCTTCAGATGACATCAACCTGATGAAATGTCATTCAGATGTGACCCAATGATATGCATACACGTAGCTAGCAACAGTTTCCAGCCTTCTTTGCTGATCTAATAACTGGCTTGGAAATATGGCTTCAAGTATTCAAAACATACTTACAGAACATTACTTGGTAGTTTTAGTAGTCAAGTTACCTATATGCATACAACAAATTGTTGTTACTTATTGTAATTTGTTACTCTTATAGTTAAAAATTTGCATTTTAAATTATATACCGGTAACAATTAATTGCTCATTGTAGCTGCACCACTGATTGGATATTTTACTACTTCTTTATTTAACCAAATCTGTGAAGTAGAAAGAACCAGTAGTGACAAGTAAATTACAATAAATAGATTTTTTTAAGATATTTAAATTTCCAGATTTCTGTACCGCAAGTATACTGGAGGGGTTCACCACCTACCACGCCCTAAGTCACATTATTGCTGGTTTGCACTAAAAGACTGGACATGTGCTCTAACCTTAACTCCCCTGCAAAAGCTACAATGCTGGTCAGGAAATAAATGATAAAATATTAGCACGTGAAATGAGATGAATGAGTTTTCGCACTGACAGAGTCGTTGATTAGCAATGTGGAGTCCAGTTTTTTTAATGAGGGAACAACTATGCGATGGTACATGGATATGTACTTTCAGAGCAGGCCTCCATTACAACTTTTTTTACCTAGGGCACCTTCCCAAATGTGATGTCTTTGCAACTGCACCATGAATCATGTGTTGCTATGGAGACCAGTCATCCACAGTTTGTCAATAACACTAGTGCATCCACTTCTGAATCTTTTTCTTTTACTTGACTTGCCCAGCAACATTTCTGTTATTCAAAAGCATTTGAGAGTTAGCTGCTAATGTAACTAAAACAGTGCCCAGAGAAGTCACTTCATCAAAAGTTCCCACCCTTTTTACCATTATTCTGAAAATTATCAAAATTGCATTTTAAAAATCTTTTGGGCACCTGTGAAATAGTTTTACAATTTGTTGCTTAATTAACATCAAACAGTTTGTATCCATGCAGCTGCAAAGTAATATAAATTTTGGTATCAGATCTATTCAGAGGAAAAGTCTACTAGAATCAATTAGGTCCATTTAATTTATTTTTGAAAATTAACACGTATTCATCACCATTTTGTTTATTTAGTCATTACTGGAGTTACTTATAGTCCTTCCTCCAGCGTAACACAACAGAAATGCTTACTAAAATCAGTTGCAGATTAGCTGAGATGAGCTTAATAAAAGAGAAACAAGCACTGGACAGTACATTCAGAAAGTTTCCTTAGTCTTTACAGTCAAACTGCTCATGGTCAGTCATTTCTTGTTCCTACCTCGGACAGTGCACAAATTAGAAATAATCAACATTTACAAAACAGCAAGTGTCAGTGTAATTAATTAAAGCATGAAGACCTTTAATACTGACCACTTCAGGAAGTAGATTTAGACACTTCTTTCCGATAACTGGCGACTGGTTGGCACTACTCGGAGTGCTGCTGGGTTGCGATGAGGTGCTTTTCTCTGACGACTTCTCGGAAGAAATCAAGTCGATCTTGTTGCTCTTCATCCAGGGCATCCATGCATTACCGTTCACAGAGATTGTCTGTAAACAAACAGGGAGGTAAGGACTGTAAGCACTTACAAGTCAACTTTGAAGCGTAGAGCTAATTGTTTGTACCAGGCTAACACTACTCCTTTAGGAACATATTTTAACAATTCCCACCTTCCACAAAACAAACATCACAAAACAGCTGGACTGACTACTCAGCAAAAATTCTCAGCAGATATTCACTAAATTATACATTTTTTATCAAATAAATAACAAATCAGTTCACCACAAAGTTTAGAAGCTGTACATGCTAAAATAACAGTTAATATGAGTTGCACACACATTCCATATTTAATATTGTACTTCAATGCAAACTAAAGTATTAAATATTTTTCTTTCTTTTTGATGACATCAAAAGAAGAATCTGTGGATACCTGGAAATACAAGGACACATGGTCATTCCTGAAATGAAGTCTGCTTCCAATTATTTAATAAAATAAAGATGATTTCACAGACTAGAATATGAAAATACAGCAAATAATGTATCAAAATCACCTTTATATGTATATACACTGGCATCTTGCTTTCAATAAACTTGAGCATATTGAGTGCCATTCAATCATTAACCAGCATGGCCATGGTGAAATTGTAGCCCTGGGCAAACTACTAAATGAGAAATACCATAATTCATGACCAATCCAAACCACAGAAGTACATGCAATTCCTAAAATTCTTTTGTTTGTCTTCTTTAAAGCATTGCTATCAAACAAATGGCATCACAATTCCATCTTTTATAAACCAAGGGGTTTTTCAATGTTTTTTGGAAATATCAGACTCAGCCTACTTCCAAAGACTCCTGGGAACACTGGCAATATCGCCTGTTACTCTACATCCATGGTTTTTTTGTGTGGTTATGCTAGGTAACAAAGATTTAGTTAACTTGATTTTTTTTTACATTTTCCATGGCATTTTTATGTGTTAAATACAGTTATATCATTGAGGTTTGGTAAATGTCAAGTATATTAGAAATAATTATATTATTATAGTTGATAGAATGGGTGCATAGTATGGAACACCCTAACAATTCCTAGATTCTAGATTTTTTTTTAGAACTTTCTAGAACATTGTAGCACTTTCTGGAACTTTCATCCATAAACCAAGGCATATAAACCCTTGTGTACACTCAACCCAGTATGAAATAAAAGCATTTAACAGGTGATTTTTTTTCTTCTGTTATTAGATAAGAACATTTTCACTGGCTTATGTTTCATACTTTGGAATAAAGGTTGGTGATCAAGATAAAGCATGGGCACCTCATGTGGCTTGTGGAACATGCAGATCATCACTAGAAAGATGGCTAAGAAATCGTAAAGTAATGCCATTTGCAATCCTTCATATTTGGCGAGCCTAAGAATCACATAGATGACTGCTACTTTTGTCTAGTGGATGTGTCAAGATTCAGGAACACAAAAAACCAACATGATATTGTGTATCCAAATATTCCATCATCCATTGCACCAGTTCCACACAGTGATGAACTTCCAGTGCCACAGCCACAATCCAAATCCAAAGAAACAGATTCATCATCAAAAAGTGAAAATTCACCTGTAGATGAAAACTATGATTCTGACTTAAATTCAAAGAAACCTCATTTCCAAATCAACAAGAACTGGATGACTTAGTACGAGATTTAGGTTTAACAAAATCTAATCTAACGCTGAACTTCTTATGTCAAGGCTGAGAGAATGGAATCTCTTGGATAGCAGTTGTAAATCTAAATCTTCCAGAAAGAGGCATGAAAGATTCTCAAGATATTTCTCAGTGAATTGCAAATTGTGCTTCCGCAGTGACATTAATAGCTCGTTTTACAAAATGGGTTTTGTGCACAATCCTACTGAATGGCATCTCTTCATTGACGGTTCAGCAAGAAGTCGCAAAACAATCCTTCACAATGGAAACAAATATCCATCGATACCCATTGGCCATTCTGTACATATGGAAGAGGATTATGAAAATGTTAAGTTTCTGCTGGAGACAATTGACTACAAAAAATATAACTGGGATATTTGCGGAGATTTTAAGATGGTTGGTTTTTTAAAAGGACTGTGAAGAGGATTCACAAAATACTTATGTTTCTCTGTCTTTGGGATAGTAGTGCCACATCACAGCATTACAGAAGAAAAGTGTGGCCAGCCAGAGATCAGTTTATTCCTGGGACACAAAATGTTAAATACAAACCTTTGGTGAGATCAGAAAAAATCCTCACACCTCCACTGCACATAAAACTGGGGTTTGTGAAGCAGTTCATTAAAGCTCTTAACACAGAAAGTGAAATATTCCAACACATTTGTGAATTGTTTCCAAATCTTTCAAAAGCAAGAGTAAAAGATGGGATTTTTGTTTGGCCACAAGTTCGTGAAATGCTCAAATCAGAAGAATTAAAAGAAAAAAAGAGAGCATCAAAGAAATTTTGGTTAGTTTTCGAAAATTTCCTGGGAAACAGAGGTGAAAACTATACACATTTGATTGAGGATTTAATCAATGAGCATGAAAAGCTTGAATGCAGAATGTCTCTCAAACTTCACGTCCTTCATTCTCATCTAGATTTCTTCAAAGACAACATGGGAGATTTCACAAAGATATCCTAACAATGGAAAAGAGATATCAGGAAAGATTGGATGTCAGAATGATGGATGACTATATTTGGGGTCTACTTTGTGATGATACTTCAATGCATAGAAGGAAAGCGCGAAAAGTTGTGCATTTTTGATTTCTGCAACTGCAATTTAGATTTTTACCATACTTAAGAATTAAATAAATGTAATGAATAAACTTTTTTCATGAATTAAAATGACTTTTTGGTTTGGGAAAAGTTAGTTAGTTGTACCGTATTATCAGTAATGATGTGTTAAAATGTTTAAAGTAACATTCTGAGTGAAAAACTGACAATTTAGAAAAATCAGTGCTATGTTAGTAATCATCACACCAAAAACTGACCATAACCAATTGAAAAACCAGGATAAACGAAAACCTTTTGAAAATTTGTTACACTGTTATTATTTGTACATTACAACAAATTTAAAAAGAAAATCTAGAGCAGCAATTATGCATTCCAACAACAGATTCTAAACCTGCAAGACAAGAGCTCTTTCAGATGGTTTTTATACTCTTGAATAAATGATTTGCTTTTTTGGGTCTGATCTTTCGCAATCAGACAACCATTACTGCCAAGCTGAAATCTATTCAGTCTGTCTATTTGCGTGCGTGCGTGCGTGTGTGGTTTATCATTCATAAATATTTTTTATTGCAACAATAAGTTAATAAAACCAAACACTAAACAATTCTAAAATGCATTCAAAAGTTTAATAAAAAAACAGCAGATTCTGTATATATTTAAAGAGTTAAAATACAGCAACATATAACTGAACTTTAAGGTGGATGAATAGAAGTCTCTTACTTTGAAAGCAGGGTGTAATTTGCAATTTCATCTTATCTACATTGCGGATAATAGGTGCTGGAAGAAAAATTTGTAAATTTCTGCAACACAAAACAAAGTTTACAGCATTCTAGTTACCTTGTTGTCTCTTTCTTCTATAGGAATCTGCTTGATAGGTTCCTTTAGCATCTTTTTTTCTTGGTCTGTAGCCTCTGCCATCATCTTGTGAATTAGATGTGCCTCAGAAAAGTCAGGGTGCTTGGTGTTAATGTAAGCCAGTTCTATGGCCACTATATTCTCTACCTGAAACAAACATGAAAGTGATTGCAGGTATTATTTTCTGCTGTGGCACAAGACAAAGCCCAGCCCTGTCAAATGGGATTTAAACAACTTTACACAAATTCCTTCTAGTGGAGAATTCAGAGCCAACAAAAATTTGTAGGCAGAATACATTTAGACATTTAATCAGCTGGGAGAAGTGAGGCAAGCTTCTGTAGATTGATGGAATCAACTTCCAGTGACGTTCAATGTCCAGAGGTACAATGACATTTAGGACAATGTTTGACAACACGTGCAAAAACAGACTTGTTAGTTCATGTAACATTGGTGGGTGGAAGGACAGTAGACTGTAGGAAGAGATAAAGGTCAGTCACTTACCATTTGGTTGGTGGGCGGAAGGCGTCGCCTAAGAAGGTGAGTCACAACATCGACAATCCTATCATGAAGTTTTGGAAACCTCAACATTTCTTGCTGAAAAGAGAAAAGAAATGTTGTCACACTAAAAAAACTCAACCTCTTCAAGACATCGAATAATTTAGATCAGCTGACCCAATAATTATCATATATGGACGAACAAACAAGTGATGAGAGGGATTCTTAACAATCATTAATGCTACTCCAAACCATCCTTGTTGGAAATATCTGTTCACTAGCACATTTAGTGTTGTTATTGATTCATTCTGTTAATGCAAAATGTGTTGTGCAAGCAGCATTTACACAAGAAAAATTCACTGATATGAAAAAATAAAGCACATTTCTTTGACTTTGTGTAGAAAATTTACTAAATGTGCTTAAAGATGTAAAGGTGCTTTTCTATAAAGAATGAAATAGTAAATGTTTTTATTTACATTAATCTAAACAAATTGTTTATCCTTAGTGCCAGACAAGGATACTTAGCTACATTAGTTTTGAAAATACTGATGGTTAAAAAAAAAAGAAAAAAAAAAGAAGCTAAGTGATATCTTAGGAGCGGTAATAAACATTTAGAATATCATACTTTGCTACATGAAACTGGACTAACACTGACTACAAGTTTGGTAATCAAACATCTCCTGGTTACACTAGGCTCTCACAATTACTTACCTGGGTCCCACAGTGCTGGATTATCCGTTGCATTTCTTCATGAACTAATTCTATACATCGTAAACTAGGCTCTTCCAACCTCCGTATTTGACGTTTTACTAGCAATTCAAAAGAAATTTCTGGAACAAACAAGGCTGGTCTTGGACCCTAAAGTAACAAATTAAAAAAAAAAAACAATTTTATTCACTGTGAATTGGCAATAACAACACTTAATTTATGGTTTGCAAATGTCATTTATTACATGAAGAAAAAATCTTAATTCTGTATTCTAAAACCAGCAAATGCACATGCATCAACCATCTAAATCACTTTCTAGTCCTACATAAAGTAAAGGAATTTGTTTAAGTTACGCAATATGTTTACTAACAACAAGAAGTCAGTCAGAAAAAAAGCCAGAAATTTGGTTTATCAAAGGGTACTAATTATACTTTTAAACTAATATTTATCTCAAAATCTGATATTTAGAGAGAGAGAAAGTGGGATATAACATCTGTGATGTTAAAAGCAGTGATTTTTTATTGAGTTTTATAAATCTAAGAAATCAAACGATTCACTTGTAATATGTACATAATGAATATTATCAAGTCAATGTTGTCCTTCGAACTTCACTTTGTTGTTTTCGAGAAGCTTTTGTTTATTTTATGGATGCCTTAATAAATGCTCACTTCCTCAGACCACATGCTACAAGCACTGTATACTGTGGGCTGTTTTGTCTCCTTCAATTAGTAAATAGAAAAAAAAGGAAAGAGAGAGAAAAAGATGCAAATAGTAAGAACAGTAGTCTGACTAAGTCATCTGATGTTCTTGAGCTCTTCAGCTTTTAAAGAACCTAGAGTAAAATTCAAAAATTGGTCTTCTTCAGTAAACACTGCTCTGCCATCTTTAACATAAGAACAGCATCAACAGAAATAAAATGGTAAAGACTTACAGTAGCATTTCTAATAGCTGTTAAAATATCTAGAGTTGTCAGGCGACCTAACGGGTCAACTGATTCCAAAGTTCGACCAAATGTCTCGTGAAAAATATAGCATATCCTAGCTCCTCCACACCTGAAAAAAGAACAGAAATGCCGTAATCAGACATTTAGGAAACTATTGGGTTCAGCCAGTAAACTGTTAACACCGCTAAGATATTTTTTTTTTTTTTTATTTGTACCCTCAAACTAACATTCATATTTAGTAACATTTCTACTGTACATTTGGAAACACTATACACTTTGTTATTCCTGTGTGTGAACTTTCTGGTTGAAACCTGACTGTACCTTCTCTAGCCCAGTGGACACAAAAACTAAGAAAACGAGGCACTGAAAGAACACACGAGACAGATAATTATTGATCATCTAAGCCAGTGGTTCCTAATCTTTTTCTCAGTGTGACTCCATTAACTCAGTGACAAATTCTTGTGATCCAGAACCATCAGCACAAAATGCAGGCATGCACCCTGCTAGGGAGGTCAGGGGTAATGTTCCACAAAATAATTTGACAAAAAAACCCAACAAAATAAACAAAATGAAATAATATCAAGTATTTTGGACTACAGAACAATTAAATCTCGAAGTGTTGGTGGAAGGCTGGGAAGTTGATGCAGGAAATACACTGGTGTGGATTACACCAGTCAAAAGATTAAATGTTACTTGAAAATAATCATGCCGCCACCTGGCTTCACAACCCCTAATTTGGGAACCACTGTTCTAAGCCAGTGCAAGCTACAACGTACAGTGCGCAAACTAGGATTGCACTGTAAAGCATGGAGTAAAACAATGGTTGCAATTCACTATAAAACCAGTATTTCACATAAAATGATCATTAAAGTTTACAGCAATCAAGCTCTTTATTATGCTAGTACGTAGTATTTCTGTTGTGGTGATCATTAACATGCAGATGAGCAAGTAGCATCATTCTCTTTCCTGAGACAATTAAAATAATATGAAAATAAATTTTGTAAAATTAAGAAATACTGTAGAAAAATTAAGTAACAAAATGTTATTTTTTAAAAAAAAATTAATGTTGCTCATTCAGTTTTCACCAGAGCATATAGCTACTTGCAACTTGTTTTCAAATTTTCATTAATCATGTTTTAAAAACCATTTCACCCACCTTCACGCAGCAAACCACAATCAAACAAACAAGTTGTCAACCTTCAATCACCGCCATTTCTGTAGCTGCACAAAAGCAAGTACTATTTATTTTTCATAGTTTATGGCAGCAAGATATTTCGAGCTCGTATGTCACAAGCAGGGTGTGCCGTTATTTGTATCTCACTGACAGAGTTACTCACAGCTCTGTCGTTTCTATATTCTTGGCTGTTCCCTCTATTGTGCTACAGTAGGCCGAGGCAAATCTGGTGATGATCTGCAATAGCAGCTGGCTCTGAAATAGAGAGAACCATTCAGACTGGTCTGGCTGACTTTTCACACAATACAGTAGTTTAGGGTTTAATCAAGACAACAGTAAACAACAACTTTTGTATCTCAAAACCTAGTGCAGGGCTCCAACAAGACCACAAATTACCAAATCAAAAGTTCAATAATTTGAGAAAACTGGTAGTGCAAGTCAGAACAGTGTAGACTACGCTTAGCTGGATACAATGTTACAGTCCAGCCCCATCACACATACCAAGTGTTTGCTCAGCAAAATGAGTAAAAAAAAGTCAAAAGTTGACATTCTTTTGCATAAAAAAACAACTTCAAAAAGTTACCAATAAACAGTTTGTTTACAGACAGGTTCCTTTCCTTAAATTAAGTGTTAGGTGTTCTATTGCATTGTCATAAGAATCCATTTAGAGAGGTTGGCTCAACATCCATTATTCAAAAATGCAGAAGCCAGTGATCTGCATGTATTCAAATGAAGCACTGACAGAAGCCCCAAACATCAAAGGCTGAAGGATTTAACAGGTCACTGACAATTTGCACAGATCCCCCCCTTTCAAATTCCCAGTGAACAAACAGGTAAAGGTTAGTCCACCCACTTACCCTGTCTTCCACCGGTTCCCCGAACGAACCAAGTAATGACTGGAACTGTGCTATGAGAACATTCACACGTGTCTTCAGCTCTGGCAGGCAGTCTCTAATGTGATGCATCAGTAACTACACGAGCAAAAAAAACCCAACCAACAAACAATTAGTCAACTTTGTTAGTGTGATAAAACAAAACAAAACCAACCCCTTACACTTTAAAGTACCTGCTCAATGCTTGTTACATATCTTTTTTTTTTTTTTATTATTATTATTTAAATAGTAATATAACACTTGGACATTTTTCAGATGGCTATTGTGAAAACCTGAATCTCAAGTACAGTATTACCTACCTATCTCCCCTCCCTTGATTACAATCGTTTTGAGCTGAACCATAAGTGTTCCATGTTCCTGAATCTGCGGCAAAAACTGCTTACCCGATTTAATGTTTTAGCAAGATAAGGAGTACCATTACGGCTGGCTATAGAAGGGTATTTTCTTTGTAGATACGAAGCCTCATCTTTCAGAGCATCTGGTAGATTCTGAAAAAAACAACAACAAAGAACTGACAAAATTTCTTCTCTTTCCAGTATCAATATTTTGATCTAACATTCCAAATCATTAAAAATGCAGATTCCAAACAAGATAAATATTGCATTAACTTTAGCAATGCACAAAAAAAAAAATATTTTTTCCTCCCCTTCTAACATATACAGAAAATTTTCAAAACAGCCAAAAATGAAATCTTTCACACAACTATTCAAAACAGAAAATATTTAACTGTGAATGACAGAGGATGGAAGAGGGAAAAGGGAGAACAAGGGGAGAGATGCAAAGAAAAAAAAAAAGAAAATTGTAGAGGGAAAGAGAAATGGGGGGGGGGGGAGAGAATCCAAGCACCACTTACTTAGAAAAGTACAATAATGCACAAGCTTTGCTACCTTTTTGTTGAAGATATCTTGTTGACTCCGGTTCACAACACCTATGATGCCCAGCTTGACAGGAATCACATGGCCACAGAGTACTTCCATTGCATCTGTCCCAGCATCCATCAAATCCAGTTTAGTGACAACAGCAAGAGTCCTGCGGCCTGGACAAACATAAGACAAAATTTAAGACCCTGTTGTATACAGTAAAAAAAAAAAAAAAAAAAACCTGAAATTTCTCAAACAAATGCAGAAAGTAATACAAAAAGAACTAAAAAGGCTGAGGACAGATGACCCCAATGATCTAATTTTACCAAAAACTTTCATTAGTGTGTTAGTCCTATTTATTTTTATAAGAACTTAAACTATTTGATTTTCCTGTGCTTATTTGATATCCTTAAACTTTAATTTCCAGAGAAAAAGGTTTAGCAAAACAAAAATAACTTGTTACAGCTCCCCTGAAGTATTTCATATTAAATATTCCACTTTCAATTTGCAGCAATATATTTGAGATAATGGAATTTTTACCTTTATTTCTCAGTTGGAGAAGCTACAACACAAATGGAACGATTCAACTATATACACAACTTTATTCATTTATTTTACTATTTTAGGTATATATTTATATATTTTGTCCAAAACTATTTAATTCAGTAATTATTTATCTATTTTCTTGAATTAGATTTATAAAAGGTATTAGTTAAAGACAAATGCAATATTTTTAATTTGTGGCACCATAAAAATAAACAACAAATTACAATTAAAAAAAAGTTTTTTTTTTTAAACAACAAAATCCTAATCTCACCTTCAAGAATTGTTTTGCTCATTTTTTGCAATATTTCCAAATTTTTTTTTTTACTTTCCATTAATATGTAATGCTGACATGACGACTCCTATTTAAAAAACAAATTCTTCAAATTTTCTAACAAAACTTTCAGAAGATAGAGTTCTTTTTCTAAGCGCCATGGCACCTTTTACCTTCTGGATCAATGTCTTTTGCTAGCTTTAGGGACTCTGATGTAGCCATATCTGTGTTGGCTGCTGTGACAGCCAGGATGATGGAGTTTGGGTTAGCGATGTACTGCATGCACAGGTCGTGTATCTGTTGCTCTATGTCATCAGGCTGGTCCCCAACTGCCACCTTTGTAATGCCAGGTAGATCAACCAGCGTTAAGTTCACAACTCGAGGAGAGAAGATTTTCAGATTAATAGGATCAGTGCAGATTCCCTGTATTAAATACAATTAAAATAAAGAAAGAAAAAAACTCAGCAAATCAGATGCTTATATTCTCTGTTTTCTTCATTCCCTACACATTTCACTTATGTACAATAAGTATTCCTGTCTTGAAATTTGTAAGATAGATATTTTTCTGGAAATTTCAATTTCTCAAGTTCTATACCTGCTGAATTATCAGTATTTTGGCCAAGAGACTTAATATTACACAGGTAAAATACTGTGCAGGTAATTGGAGTTGGGGATGAACAGGATTTACACTATAGTTGTTAAAAAAAAAAACGCAGAATGGACATCCCTAAGTACACTTGTTAAATCAGGGGAGAGAATCCTTCAGAAGCTTCAAAAGTGAGCCATCTCTCCAGGCCTGAGAGACATTTTTTTACTAACACTGGGTACTGAAGAAAAAATTATTCAGCATCACAAACATTTAGATGACATGAAAAAAACTGATCCTATAAAAGGCAACACTGCAAAGGTATAAAAAAACTTTCACATGTTTTTTTTTTTGTCTTTTCAGTAACCAATCAATAAGAACTGGCAATAAATGAATTTTAAAGTCTTTATCAATTGATGACGGTTTACAAACATCTTGATTGGTTGTGTTGTTACATATGGTTTTGATACTGTTTGTTTTTTCTTCATGTGTCAGTCTTATTTAATTTTATTATGGAAAACACCCACAATGATTCGAGCTGAAGTTTCAGAGGAAAAGAATGAAATAGGTAATGTGCAGTAAGATATGAAAAAGAGAGAGAAACAGATTCAATAGTGTAATCAATAAAACATTATCAGTAATTTTGCTTTCAAGATGTAGACCATCCAATAAGATAAAAGTTCCTGGACAAATAAAAACAACTTTATTTGCAGTTACCTTGTTTGTGCCAGACATCCTGTCTGTTTCGTTTTGAATTTCACTGCATATTTCATCAAAGGCAGTATAAATTTTGTTTCTTGAATGTAAAAATTTTCCCCATTCTTCAGGCTTGTCAGCATCTAAGACAAAAAAAAAAAAAAAGAAAAGAAAAATCTATTTACAGATTAAAAAAAAAAAAAATTAACCATTAAGACAAATAGTTTTTATACATATATAGTAAGTATCTGGACATAACAATAACAGAACTATGGATAATTCATTATTGGAACATTACCTCCAGCTTCAGTGACCTTTTTGTCATTCTGGTTAAGATGTATCAACTGCAGAACCAAAGGTCGCCTGGTGACCACTCCAGCACCTCGAGGTAAGAAGTCTCGACCAACCAAACTTTCAAGAACTGAACTCTTTCCAGAACTCTTCAAAGAGAGAAATTGATTAGTTAAAATCCTACACAAAAGTAAAAATCTGGCTATTCAATTTTGTTTGTCTGCTGCTAACATACCATTTTTCTGTATATCCATGAATTATTTTATTTTTTTTAAGGATTTTAAATAGAATTTTTGTCAAAATTAAATCTTTGATTCACTATTATTTTAAGGCATATCTTGCCAGCATGTGCAGAGCACAAAATATGCATTCAGTCCAAAGAATATCATACATAATGTGAGGATAAAAAAAATTCTTCAAATATTCCATAATGCTGTCTATCAAAGCTAAATACATTATGGCCTCTTGCCAATGATACATATTTATGCTTTGTAAGATCACTAACAAAAAATTTATTACAAACTAGAGTACGTATCCCAGCTCTTAAAAGTTCTAGAAATTATCCTGTATTAAAGAGAGAAAAGTCTAGGATTGAAAACCAAATAGTTAACCATATTCAAGTAGCACATTGTCAACAGGGCATAGTTTTAATTAGTGGAACATAGCAGACTTCTCTCAACATCTAGATTTGAGGATTGAAAAGTAAACATCCAAGACATTAACCTCTTATTTCCAAAAAAAAATATAAACAAAACAGTAACAGATTTCCTCTGCTGGCCTCTTGGTAGACCATCATCTATATTGCTTGGCCTTCTCCCAATCCGTAACCAGGAAAAACGATGTAAGAAGACTGGCCTTCTCCAGATAATATGCTTGACAAAATGTGCATTCTTGATAGCCGCAGCAGAATAGCGCCAAGCTTATTTATTCTATCATCTCTGGTCCATAATCACCTCCCATCAAAAATACCTGAAGAGCTTTTAATAGAAGTCTTTCTGCGTTGACTACAGGTAGTCCCAGAAGCAGCACTGAATAACATCTAATGAGCATTATCGTACTAGACCTTAGCATCTGCTAAGGTAAACCACCTGCCAATTACTAAAAAAAATGGTAAAAACGGCTTGTCTTCTTTCAGAGAATTGCTATTTAAAGTAGATGGGTATTCAGATTACTGAATACAGAGCACATCTTACCTAAGATCATTGTACACTGAACTTCACAACCCCAATATTATCCGCAAGCATTCTGTTTAACAAATTAAGCTACAGGTAAAAACCTGACCTAAGTTAGTTGCATCCTTCTTCAAAGACACCATACCTAAGATGAGCTGACCATAACCCAAACACTCTGGGTATTCAAAAAAATTCACTGGTGATTTAATGAAGTTTAAACCCCCCCCACAAAAAAAGGGTCAGATATTTATTCCACAGCAGCTTTTGTTAGTTTAACACCAGGCTCCTTCCATCTGAGAAGATCAAAAGCCTGCGGGGCTAGGATCTAGGCTACACAGTAAGAGATCCTGATCAGATACCACAACCAGGAGTCCTTCATCTGACCGTAAAATACGCGGTTCAGCATATTACCCGTGTCCTAGGGCACGGGGAAGGTCTACATGAGGACAGCGAATATACCGGTCTGTTTGCTGCTTTCCCTCGCCATGTTCTGTTCCTGCCTGTGCCAATACTTCACTCGAGATCCAGGGTCCGCTCCCCCTGCACAACTGAGCAGATAGGGGCGGCGGTTAGGGGATTAAACGCATGTACGCGTAAAGACCCCCCCCCGCCGCCGACGTATTTCGAGAAGGGGACGCGAACCGTTTTCAAAGTAACAACACCCGAGCGTCCCCTTCTCACGGGGGACCAGGGGACTCGATAATCTGGCAGACGGCTGGGGGGGGGGGGCGGCGGAGAGATTAAAGGAAAAGGTGAGTAGATGTGGGGGGGTAGGGTTAATTTCTAACCGCCGTCCGTCCCCCCCCTCTCTCAGATGAGGGGAGGAAAACCCGCCCCTTCTTACCTGGCTCCCGATCACCACTATCTGCGGCAGCTGTATCGTCTCCGACCCGACGGTGTTGAAGACGTCCTGCAGCTTGTTGATGACGGGTATGAGGTTCTCCATCAGGGGGGACTCCTCCTCCTCCTCCTCTCGTCTCGCAGCGCAGACGGACGAGACGCGGAGCGTGACGGTGACGGTGACGGTGGTCGTCGGGGGGAGGGAGGGGGGTGAAGGGTGAACCAACTCTGCAGGAGGTGAAGTAGAAGAAGAAGAAGAAGAAGAAAAAAAAAAAAAAAACACAAGTTCACCGATCCCCGAGATAAAATGGCGGAAAAAAAAAAAAAACCTCGACCGCGGAGAGCCGCTGGGTTGTTACTTCCGGGACGGAGGTCGCCGTTGTGCGCACGATATTAAATAATAATAATAATAATACTAATAAAAGGGATGGTGGTGGGGGGTCGGCCCCGTTCCTGATGACGCTTTCCACAAAACACCCACCCCCCCCGATGTCATTCGCTGCTGAGACCAAGGAGTTCTCGTCGGCAGCATCCGCCAGAGGGGTTATGCCCGAATTTTGTTTCTTTTTCCCCACCTTTATTTTTTTTAAGCGTCCATTCTGAAAAAAAAAGAAAGAAGGAAGAGAGAGGAGGGGGGGAAAATTCCCTCTCCGAGAAACAAAAACAAAAACATCAAATGGAAAACATGACTGATAGTGATGGGGGACCACTATCGGTAAGTATAACAACGTACGCCGCGCGTTCGGCTGTTGTTGTTGTTGTTGGTGGTGGTGGTGGTGCTCTTATACTAAGAAAAGTCTAGCAGGCACGGTAATGGTGATGGTGGTGAACAGAATGTCGTGCTGGACTCGGGCTGGCGTTTGCTTGTTCGTTTTCATAACCCGAACTCACCGGGCGCGTTCAAACAAAACCCGGCCGGATGCCCTCACGGCGACGCCGGTTTGAGCCGGGTCTCGGTTGAACGACCCTCCCTACCTGGCCGGCCACAGCTCGGTATACTGACTGTACCGGAATTCTCGGTGGGGGGGGGGGCTGACCCGACCGACCGACCGACTTCGGGAACCCCGAGGGAGAGAAGGTCGCGATACCTCCTGTCTAATCCTCGCCTAGTTTGCTTTCTTTCTTTACGAGTTTCCCTTCGACCTCCACCATCCCGACCAGGGTGTTAGCTTTCCCCCGCAGCAATGGGAACCCAACTTGGGTTCTTCCCCGCCAACACCGCTGCATGGCATGATTGTCTGCTTATCTAATATGTAAGGCGAATAATACCAGGGCTCCATCTCCCTATCCACCTTGAATAGTTGGTGCACCACGTCCATTCGTCGGCCTCTTCATAAGCTTCTTAGACATCTTTACAAAGCTCTTTACAACGATTCTATTTATGTTAGTAAAAGACAATCCTTCCCATCTACGGATGCTATTCCACCGTAAAAGCATTGTTTACCGAATGTAGATGTGCAGACCAGAATAACTCTATAATATCGTCCTTGATTACTTGTTTAGATCTTTTAAAAGCGTTTGTATTTCAGTTTTATTGTCTGATTAAAGTACACATTGTCTAAAAACTATTTACTACAGAGCCTAGTACTGCCACTAACAGAGTGAAGTACCTACCCCAGTATTGCTATTTCAGATATTTGGAGTAAAGAAGTCAAGTAGTATAAAGGTTTTTTAAGTGTTTATATTATTAGATTATACATAAAGCATTTTGCTATTTGAAGCTAAAGCAAAGAATGGCCTCTAGAATACAAAGTACAGCAGAATGCTCTTATTGTTCTCTCAGTTAATGAGTTTGAAAATAAATTATTAATGTGTCTTTAGTACCTACATTTATAGTCACATCTACGTAACACACCTGTGTACTGATTTGTATAGTTTGCGATCGAGAGCGAAAACTAGAGCATGTTTAACTTTTATCGTTATTTTTTTTTTTTTTTTATATCTGTAATTGGAATTATTCTGCATAATCTGTAGATCTACTTTCAAATATATCTTGTATTTCTTGACCAACATTAGCACTGGAATGCTGATTTCCAGAAAGTGAGCAGCTGTTGATGTATTGTTTTTATTGTATTTTTTTTAATTCGGTGTTTCTAGTTTTCTTGTTCAAGTTCACCTGTGATTAAAACAATAGCCCACCTACTGCAGTGTACAGCACCAGAAGTATTGACAGTTAGACTCATCTATTTCTCACTGATTTTTTTTAAAAAAAAAAAAAATATTTTGCTTGCTCTAAGAACTTAGTACCGCTATAGGTTAGTTGAACAACAACAATTTACTCTGTATATGAAAATATCTTTAGTAATTACTTACCTCTAAAGTTACTTTTAAGAGAAATTTAAATATTAACTTTCAATACATTTCAAACATCTGGATGACATCATACGTCTCTGTTGAACAGACCGCACGACTTAGTACTAGCTATAGTTGTGTATAGTATTGCTTTCTGTGTGCTTGCACAAGTCTGACATCATCACTATTTTCCATGAGGGGCATTCACTTCAGGCAGTTTCTGAAGTGTGAGAATATATACTTTTATCTGAATTGGATAATTAGTAATTTGAGCATTAAAGCCAAATCATAAATAGTAGTGATATATGCTATAATTGTGGACTTCAGTGTTGTTCAAATGACACCACATAAAAATTTCCTCTTATATTTATTTCCTAGTTTCTCTCTTTCCATTCTGTTTGTCTTGTAAAATATACCCCCCTTTTTATGTTTCAATTTGCATTCAGCTGCTAAGAATCAGATAAACTAGTGATGACACTAATTGTCTCTGCCTAGAAGTGAAATGATGTGAGGAAACTAACTGTGTACTCCATAACCACCGTATCAATAGTTAAGAATTTAAACTCCAAATACAGTGTAGTTCTGCTCCCTGAAACATTAATTAAAAACAATTTAAATAGTCTGTGGCACAGAAGAAAGGGCCCAAATTTAAGAGAGAAAGCTATTTGTCTTGATGCTTTTATTTCTCTACTTTAAATTATACTCATCTGTAACCATAGAAATCCTGTTTAGAACAAGCTAGTATTTTTATGATGATTTGTCAAGAAAACCATTTTGTTTTGCTTGTATTGCTTTTATCAAATATTGTTGAAATAGAAAATTCTCAGAGCATCTTTGTGTTTGCTTTTCTAACTTTCATTTCTTTAACATCTTATCTTCTGGTCAATTTACAAACAAATGTAACTATTTCTGTACTTTTAAAGAAAGAAATTTTTAAAATTGTGAGAGGTTAAAGAAAGTTCCAGGATATTCTGTAACATGGTTTATTATATAGAGATTCACCATGTTTTAACAAAACTAATTTACTGGATGCAGGGAAAATGCTAAGTTGTCAATCCCTAACCAGAATTAAACTTTGTATCCATCCAGAGATGTCAGTTTTAGGGAGATTTAGTGTAATGCATGCTTTAAAATACTGAAAAGAGGTTTTCATTTGCTCAAGTTTCAACATAGAAAATATTTGGTTGACTTAACTTTTGATGCTTTTTCATGTGTATAAGGTTTTCACAAGACTTTCATTGACTACATGCCAGAGAATTTACTACTATATTTACTTTAGATTCCTGATAGAAGAAAGAGAAAAAAAAAAAAAATCTATTTTCATTGATTATTTGATACTTGAATAATTTCACAAATAACTACTTAGCCACATTAGACAATGCTGCTGCAACAAAAAAAAAATGGTCAGGTTACAGGAGAAGGCTGGCAATTGGCCACTTGACCTGCAGACTATACAGGCAAGTAGGACTGAATGGGCATTTCTGTCTATGTGCCACTTGGATATAATTGGTTATCTTGTTTCCAGTTATAATCCATTTCTTTTTCTTTTTTAAACATTTTTGTACTATGGATGTCATCAGATATTTCAAGAGCTTGGACTCTTATAATCATTTTTCAGTGGGGTGGGGTTGGTGGCTCATTGGTTAGATTACTGGACTGCCAAGGCTGAGGACTTTAGTTTGATTTCTGGGTGGTTGGGACTAGCCTGGTTTGGCATATCTTTCTGGTATGCTTTTTATTGATTCTCTTCACCAGCCAGTCTTCCTCTCAGTGCATCTGTTTCTTCCCTCACCTAAAAACTGAAGGATTCTAGTAGGGCTTTTTGTTGTTTTTTTTATTAAAAATGCCTGGCCCATTGTGGTGCAGGACAGGTAACACACCTTAGAGGATAACAGTGGGTCTGTGTTCCCTCACCAAGGTTATCACCACTGTTGAGACAGGTGCTCTACATGATGATAGCCAGTTTGGTTCCATTCTCTTTGTAGGTAAACTTCTGATGCTCGTTTTGGATGAACAGCAAAATGATAGCTAACAAGTAAAACTTAGTACCAATTTTAGAATGTTGATTGATTAACAAAAGTAGCTTAATACCACAATGCCCTCTCCATCCAATATTGCAAAAGAGCTTGCTTTATTGTATAACTAACTGTAAATAATCAATTTATTAATTTGTTTTAATTAAAATAAATAGTGAGCCTACTTTGTTATCAACTGAATAAAGTTCAGAATAAAAAGTTTTAAAATTTGTTTATTCTGAATCTGAAGGCCAGCTCCTTGGTAGCTCTGTATTGCTGTTATTTCACTTAGTGCCTTATGTGTTTTATCTCTTTTGAACTGTATTTATAATGAATTGTATGAAAAATAGAGCCATTTTCAGTATGCTTCCATTGCCTGTGGCTATCTATTACCCAGCTCTAATTTGCTTTAGATGGTGAATTAGTGTAGCTCATATGCTGAGACATGGCTCTACTAAACTATCACATCTGGTTTTCTTTCGGATGCAAGCCTCGTGTTTACAAGAAGCATATTTTAAATAAGTGCTATTTATAAACATGTAATAGTCAAAATTTTCCCAGAGCGAGCCTAAGAAGGACAATTAATAACAAATTTGCATACATGTTTTACATATTGATTTCCTATTCTAGGTTTCTTGCAAAATTAAGTATCAATATCTGAAATTTCTATTTTAAAGGCATTGTGAACACTTTAAATAGCTGAATGAGTGTTGCATCAGTCATTCTGATTGGATAAAACTTAGCAACATGTTGCAGTGATTCAAAATGCTGTACTGTTATTACTGCTGATTTTGATTTGAATTTAAACTATTCTCAATTGGAAGCTGTATTTTGGTACCAAAAAAATTTATCAGGTAAATTTGTAAATTGCTTTCTCAAAATCTTAGTCTTACTATGTCAAAGTACCATGTATAGCATCATACTATGACACTTTGGAGCACAATTTTTGGCAGTCAATAAAATATATTTCATATTGCCATGGACCTTAAAAAAAAAACAACTTTAATCTTTATTGTTGTTGTATGTATACAATTGTCTAAGTAATCGAGTACCAAATATTAAAATTAATAGATAAATAAGCTTAGTTTTATTGTTTCAGAAAGAAACTGGATACTGTTTTGTGTGAACAGCATCTGAAAAAAGGCTGGAATCTCTCTCATTGTAATTTAACTAACTTTGTCAAAGATGTTTCAAAGTGCTTAATTCAGTAAATCTTAAACCATCAATTTGAGATATATTGCTCTAAATTTAACATTTGTTCTTTGATGCAATACATGGTTTTGTACTCTCTCTCTCTCTTGTGGTATGACACTTTAAAAAAAAAGTTTGAATGCATGATTTTATTTATTTCTCTCTGGAATAACTAAAAGTCTACAATACTTATTCATTTTTTTCATATTCTCTCTATGTATGTGCACTGGCTGCTGGTTGTAAGTGCCGACTTTTCATCAAAATTGAGTGTAAAAGGATATTTTGATGAAAAATGTAATATAAATTTAAAATACATGTAGTTTTTGCATGTATGGATTTTCTAACAGCGTGAGCACACACTATGGCGGAAATATTGCATATTTTGTTTGATGGACGAAGCAAAAAACTTTAAATGGTAAATCTTTGGCTGCATCCAGAAGAGAGAGTCTGTAATAGTTTATAGAAGACAGTTGGACTGTATCTGATCATTGTGAAACTATTAATTTGGCATGTATTTAAGTAAAATTAAACTTTGTTTGATCTTGAAAGGAAATTTAGTGTCGCTGAAGAATATAAGACATTTAAATTTACTGAAATCTCCTTGGATTCACAGATTTTCACTTATGAAGTAAATTAAGTTTGTCTATTAACAAACTTCATTGTTTCTTTGGAGTCCTGGTTGAAGAAATAGCCTGTTTTTTGCTTGACTGTTCAGTGCTATTTTATCTTTAGAATGATGAAGATGAAACTTATTTAGGTATTTCTTGGTGTGTTTCTTGATAACTGGTTCTATTGGCATTTACTAATTTTTGAGAGAGAGAGAAAGAGTCTACAAACCTAAAAGCCCGATGTTGTCAGTGATAAACTAACTTTTAAAAAATAAGTAAATGCATAATTGAACTAACTGAATAGATGGTTGGTTTGGGCATTTCCTACCATCTTGTTAATAGAACTAACTAAAGAACCGATGAACAATTTTTCCTGTCACTATTATCAAGATGTTTATTATTTATTATTTTTTTTTTTAGATATTTTTTCTGATACTTACAGTTGTTAACATTATGATTGTCTTGATTATCTTTGCACATTTTAAACAGAAGATTATTTTGAAAATTCCATTTTAATTAACATTATTATCTCTGATATTTCTTGAAGTAGTTGGGAGCAAATGTGAGATGCTAACAGTACTAGCAGAAAAATTGACTGTCTTTGTTTTCCCATGTGTAATTTTCAATTTGTTGTACAATATGAAGGGAACAAATTCCGGCCTTTGTTTTTTTCTGTGTGTGTTCAATGTGGTGGGGAAAAAAGGGGAGTCACTTAAAATGTTTGTTTAGTTTGAGAGATTTCTGTCTGTCTGTCTAAAGAAATGATGTTCACCCAAATAATATAACTTTTTAAAAAAATTCAAAATACCTAACTCGTCTCTCTTTCTTTCTCTTTCATATTTGATTGATTGGTTTGTTTTTAAATTTTTATTATTGGACAGGTTAAACTTTCAATAATCTTGTCAGAATCGCAAAGTCGAGATAACCCACTGATGTAATTTTCAGTAAGGTGGAAGTAAACTTTTAAAACATTAAAATCATGTAGAATTAAGATTTCTTTGCATATATTTAACATGTTTTAGAATGTTATCCATTGACAAGTTTAGTTTTGTTTTAGAAAGAGTCAACATTTCTTAAATGCCGGCTATATGTAATTTTTTTCTGTATTTTTGAATAACCTTGAGTCTGAAGGACTGCTGACAAAAATATCTGTGGAAAGCTTAATTTGTTTGAAAATTAAACCCACCAGTGTGTTGTTATTATCTGAGTCGTGTAATCTGAAGGGTGCTATTAACACCAATTATGAAAGTGATTGCTTACAGCAAATAAACTCTTCAATTAATCTTTCTGATACTTTTTAGTGTGACTTACTCATTACGCCCAGCTTTCTTGTCCTAATGTTTGGCTTATAAATTACAAATCTTTTGTATTGCCTCCAGGGGGCTATGTCGAAGATGTTAAAGACTAGAATTGCAAGAAAGTTCTTTAGATATTTACAGTCGCTTATGAACGATAACTCTGTTGTTGGTAGCTATAGGAAATGTTTTCTGCCTGTTAGAACGAGATAAGAAATATTGTGGAGGAGCAATGAAAAGTTCCAAGTTCCTGTTACTCTAAAGTTCGTCAGCAAGTTGGATTTCACACAGTTTCCAGGTATTATTGCATTTCATTAATGTGGGAAGTAGTTTTGGGTAGCTATACTAGTAAAACAAGTGGCTAATTATGGAGATTTTTATTGTTTGCTTTTCTGCTGCTTAAGGCAGAGCAAATTTGAAAAAAATGTTTAGGTTCTGGCATTCAGAATACAAGTAAATTTTTATATTAAGTACAAGCATGAATATTTGTATACAGATATATTTAATGCCTTTTTTAACTTTGCTACTACCAATGATAGTACAATGAAACTACAATAATGATTTTATTTTCGTTAAAGACTTAAGGAGTTTACAGTAGCCTTTCTTTCTTTCTCATTTCAATACTAAAATAATCACATGTTTTTGTGGTGTTTCTCGGACTTAGAGACGAGGTTCGGATCTCAGTTCAAACAAGTAATGTTCCTCTCCTTGTTTATCGAGAGGAGAGGATTTTTCCTCTGAATTAGATATTTTTTCTTCTTTTTTTCCAGGTGTTTTTTGCTTTTATATTGACTAATGAAGAGATTTTTGTAAACACGCTCTCTCCCTCCAAAAAAAAGTGGGGGTGGTGGGGATATTGCAGGTCAGTTAGGGCCGAACAAACCATTTCAGGTTGTCAGGCAAGTTCACACCAAGAATAATGCTAAGTTTACGTTACGTGCTCATTTGTCATGGAAAAGTTGAACATTTAAAATTTGTTCGCTGCCAGTCAGTCACTCAAAAAAAAAAAAAAATTAACATACATTTTATTATTGATGAAGATGGACACCTTGGGAGATCTTTTGCGAGTTAAATAATTAGGATCTATGAATATACTGTACTGAGAGATGGGTGCGAAGAGCTAACTGGTTGGCTGTGTTGTTATATTGGCTAACAGTGCTCAGACCCCAGTTGTACAGCGATATTTCTCACCAACAGGTGCTGTCTATATAAAATACAAATGCTACCTCTCAGCCCTGATATTGATCAGCTCAATTGCTAAGAACTGGTTGAATAAATCTCTCAAATAATCCCCTTGGGTCAATCTGTGCAGAATTTTCTAGATCAAACTACAGTATTATTCAGAGATTGTTTGACACACATGCACACACAAAACAACAACACAATAAAAAAACACACACACACACACACCACTTTTTCTCTGTTTACATTCTTATTCATGTGTGGTTTTTATCTCTGGCAGGCAACTGCCTTGTGTGGCCATCAGAAATGCGTGGCTTGAAAGATTTGTTTTTCCTTTTTATTTTGGTAGCTCATAAGTGACTGTCTGCCTGCAGTGTTACAGATATTATGCTGGAAATGTTTAGGCACCAGCCTAAACAGGGTAATTAAGAAGACATTTTGTTACTGCTTGGGCTCAGCTGAGGCGAACATCTGAAACTGTAAGTGTTGTTGAGGAAGAGGAAGTATTATTAATCTCTGCTTGGTTTCTAGAATTTGCTACATTCTCATCTCAGTGATTAAATATCATTTTTAATTATGGAGACCCCCCCAAATCAATGAACAAAGTTACGATGAATTGACACTAGTCCTTCTCCACACTCCATTGGAATTAGAATGTTGTGTTAATTAAATGCTTCCATTTGCTGATAGAATTTTGGAGATCTTCAGGAAATCCATTATGCACTGCTTTTTTTTTTCTTAATGTATTTTTTTGGTATGGAGTTGTTGCTTACAAATTTGCTGATGCTCATTAGATGGGAAACGGGTTTTGTGAAGCGACTGTCATTCTTTCATTTGCTTGTTATGGCTTAGTGCACTTTCTTGATTTGCTTTAGGTTCCTGTATTATTATGTAACCAGAAGGAGATTAACTAGCAAATATTTCTACTTTTTCTTTTGCAACACAATTATTGTGTTTATGCTAATATATAATCCTTAATTGTGTGCATATTCACCAGCTTTTGCTTGTCTCTTATTTATTGAAATCTGGAGAATCAGTGATTTATTATATGTTGCTTTATTGTTGAAAGAAAAAAAAGTGTATACGATCAACTCTCCATTTGTGATGTAGACAGTAGATGTAAGATGTTTATATTCTGGTAGAAAATTATTGGATTATTGTTTTTCAGAATGTTACTTCTGTATTTATGAAGCAAGCTTTAAAGTCAACACACTGCAGTAATTTTGGAAATTGCAAGTACTATCCCAAGCTACGATCTAAAATCTAACCCTGACATTTTTATTTTGAAGACACTAAAAAGAAAAATTGCATTTTGTTCAAAATTAAGTTACTGATTTAGTTCAAATACATCAAGGTTTTATAATTTAAAACAAGCTGAAGAGACATTTTATTTTTTAGTTGGATAAAGTATTTTGCTTACCATTGGTGATTTAATTTTTTACATTTATTTTGCATTATGTTTTTTTTTTTTTTTTGTTAATTATATCCCTTATCTGTAGGTTCTGTCTGAACCATTAAAAATCAAACTCTTCTTACATTTGCTCCTTGTATTTGCAATTTTCACTTGAAAAGACTTGTTGCTGTTGTTGTTGTCATTAGTGTAGATGTTAAAAATACTTTGTTTTATAACAAACTTTTTTTTTTGAAAAAAAAAATTTTGTGAAATGACTGTTCATCAATATGTAGAGAAGATGTTATGGCCAATAATTTTTCTTTAGATGAACAGTTAATTGTTTGGCTTACTACTGAAAAATTTAATAAAAAAAAACATTTTTTTTACTATTTTGAGGATTTTCTTAGATTCTTTCCTTACCTCTTGACCGTATCTATTTATTTTCAGTTTCTTATGATTTCTATATTTTCAAAATGAGTTCAATACTTAATTTTTAAATTTGAAAAATACACGCACACACACACACACACACAACTCTCTTGGTGATTAATTATATGATGTTTAAAATGTACTTGAGTGCTTTTTAAAAGTTTTATCAAACTTTAAAAAAAATTATTGTTTGAATGTTTGTCATCTTGGAATGTTTAGACAAAGCATAATCAGCTCGAGCTTTTATTTTTAATTTTTTCCATTTATAGTGTGTGTTTTCACTAACTTGGAGTATTATCCTAGATGTCCTTTGTGGTTTTGAAATTTTTTATTTTAACTACTAATTTTGGTTTTTATTGAACATAAAATAATTGCTGCTTAACAGGTTGCAGTAGGTTTTGTGCAAAAAAAAAAAAAAAAAATTGAAAAGATTACAACAAGGAAGTGAAAAGTTTCTGTTTTTAGTTTGTGCATAATACAAAGTCACTATATTCATTTTGGTTGTAAATTAAATTTTAGCTCCACTCAGACCGTCCATTTTGACTTAGTGTCTTGATCACAACACCCCCGGGAACACTTCTGAATTAGCTCGATGAAACTAAATACCTTTTCGACATTGCTGACATAGATTTGGTTTATAGTTTCTGAGTTCAGCCAAAGTACTGACATAAGTACATTGCCTAACTAAGCCTGTCCAAACAAAATCAAAATCTAATGCCACTATTTCTAAATGCCTACTAGGCTTTAAAAAATTTTTAATTTTTTGTAAAATAAAATTTAGTAGTTTTTTTTTTTTTGCTAAGAGAATGTTGTGTTTAAAACTTATGAATGAAGTAACTTCTAAGACACGAGTCATACAATCAAACGCTTAATAAATGCAATGCCCTTTCCACAATATATGATATAATGCTTAAGAAAATTGTATATTTTAACAAGATTTGATGATGCCATTAGATGTACAAAGAATGTCATGTGCAATGTTTTTTGTTCATTTTTCATGTCTTGCACATTACAAGCATTTGTTGATGAAAACATTTTTACATGTGGAAGTGAAAGACTAGGATTTGAGAAAGCAATTTGCACATCTACCTCATACACTTTCTTTTGGTTGAAAAATGCAGCTTTCCACTGAGAATGAATCATTGAAAGTTGAGTTGTGAAATCCACAGTAAAAAAGCAATCACCATTTTGAATCATCCCAGAGTGTAAACGTCACTACTTCATGTTGCGAAGCTCTGTCCAATCAGAATGATCAATTTGTATAGTGGTATGCAGATGAGACACTATGCATTCATTTAGCTATTTAGTGTTCACATGTTTCTTTACAATGCTTTTTAAATGGAAATCTGTCATCAATGTTCAATATTGCAAAGAAAGCACCTAGAATAGAAGCCAGTCTTTTGTTGTTGGTCCAGCATCAATTGATTCATTGTCAGTGCCTGTGAATTTGCTTGTCTAACTTCAACTGGATCAGATTCAAAGCACAAACACAGTTTCTCTGGTTCCTGTGAAAAATGTATGCAGATATATGCAAATTTATGTTAATAAGTATGACATGAAGTTAGGATCCTCCCCCAGAAGATTTTTCCAAAGTATCTCATGAATGTGGAAATGACATCCAGATATATGGATTTCGGTTACCGGGGCATCATGACTTTGAATTGATGACTTCATACTGCATACTCATTACCCTCTTCTGCGTATGTTCTTTGAACCTATTAAATGATTAAAAATGATAATATTGAAACTGTTATGCTTGTTTTTTGTGTTGGTAAATGTTATTGCATCTTTTCACACTGCATTTATTGCTGTACCAAATAAATAAATAAACTTTCTTGATGGTTTTGAAATGTATCAGTTCTGATCCAGTTGAATGCTACATTTGTTTTCTATGAAGGCTGGAATTAAATGTGATATTGGATGGATGAGTAAAATGATTGTATTTTATTTCATGTTTGAAATGAAGGGTAGGATGTATCAGACTGAAAAGCAAAGCAAATACACCAATTTATTTTATCATTTTTTAAATTCATTAAAATATTCAATAAAATTGAAGTGTATAGCATGTTTTATAGAAGTAGACTGTGCATGCTCTAACTGTCCTTTGGTGCTTGTGGTTAAATGCTGACTGTTGCAGAATTATGGTCAGCAGTTAATTGGCTGCCTGTCAATAACGGGTTTCTCCCTACTTTTGAATCAGCAACATAACTTCTTGTTCCATGGTTTTACTTTATTTCCCCTGGCCCTTTAATTTATAGCTGAACCAGTTGACTCCTTTCTGTATATGTTTGTTTGCACCTTTTCCTGCATAATTTTAATTCTATCTACAATTTTCCATTTGGGAGTCACCAGCTCTGTGAATGACAATGATGAACATGTTTGTTTCATATAAAATTTTGTGTTTAACTTTATAAAAGCATAATATGAGCTACCAATTATCCAGATTAGCAGGAAAAAAATCGTATCTGGCAAGCTCGATAACATTTCACTTCTGGTAAGAACTAAATTCAGCACTCATTGAAATATACAACTTGATAGGTTCGTGATTACAAAATGATCGAAGTGATTTCAGCATTATAATGGTTCACATCTGATACATAGTTATTTGGGTTATATCCCTTTTTTTATGCTGTGATATTGCATTTCATTAAAGATAGTGTTGAAAAAACTGATACAAATATTTTCTATAGTGAGCAGAGTTTTGAGTGCCAGTTTGTGCTATGTAAGAGAGAGATATAGATGTCATTTTTCAACAACAGTCACATTACAGCAGAATAATATCAATGACTTTACGAGGGTATGTTGGGGGTGTGTCTGCAACCATCTTCCCCTTTGATGCAAGTCCCATCAAAACAGTTCCTGTTCTTGCAATACCAATATTTGCAGAAAATCAACTCTAGTTACAAGTAGGTCATGGCAGATAAAGCCTACAGCTATATGAAACAGGTTTTGACAAGTAATAAGATGTTGCTGTTACCTAAATAGTGGAAACCGTCAAAATTATATAAGTGCATTTCTTGCTACTTGAACAATGTGCCAAGTAGCAAGACACACACGTAATCACATTCTCAATGCAAAAAAATTAAAATCTCCCTGTAGTTGTGCTTGGAGCATATCTGGGGAATTGACCAATGAGATAAGTTGTATGGTCTGACAAAATCATGTGTCACTCTTGTAACATGAAATGATGTTGGTATGGCAGAGATTTCAAGGAGTGGTGACCCTCCATGTGAATCATTCTAACCATCAGTCCATATTGCTGGAGATTGTCAGTCATCTGGGACATGTTTGGCTGGCATGATATGGTCATCTTATTCCTTTGCCAGGCCACAGTGAATAGCTAGGCATTGTAGTAAATCCAACCTATTCTGCATTGCTGGAACTGTATTCATATGAAGGACAGGATGTTTCATAACAATGGCCACCATTCATTGGCCTCTTGTTAGTTGTATTGGTTCACAAGACATGAAAGTAAGTACTTATCTTTTCTGGTCATCTGTGTCATTTGAACTTACTCTCTCCAAGCAATTGTAGGCTTTCCAGAACAAAGCACCATAGTCAATCCACAGCTAACTACCTTCTCTGGACCAGCTATGCATATTCCAAAAACTGTAGGATATATTGCAGCTTCACTTTAGATCATAGGTGATCCTATATACTGCTCATCCTGTAATTTTTGGCCAAATAAAACTAAAAACTTACAACACATTTTAAACATGATGTAAATTTGGCAAAAAGTTCTAAGATATTAAAAACATCAAGAAAACCAATATTAGAAGCAAATGGTGAAATATTATTAAAAAGATTAACTGAAATAAAAACTAGTTTTATGCCTTTTGGATGATTTTACAAAAAGTTTTTGCTTTGCTTGTATTGTAGGGAATTTAGATATTTTGGGTTTTATTCTTGTCACTTTTCATTTATTCTAAATAATGAGAATCACTTTCCATTTAACCTGACTGATTACTGACATTAACTGAAAATTACTGTAGTTAAATTTCAACGGTTTTAATTTTCAAAAAAAAAAAATT
Organism: Nautilus pompilius; assembly: GCA_018389105.1. Classification (NCBI taxonomy): domain Eukaryota; kingdom Metazoa; phylum Mollusca; class Cephalopoda; order Nautilida; family Nautilidae; genus Nautilus; species Nautilus pompilius. The sequence continues at coordinate 554,256 of JACATO010000982.1, read as the reverse complement.
AGATCTGAGAAAACTAAGTCTGTTACTAGGTATATAGTTTTAAATGCTTGGATAGAAGGCCACCCCACCTTAAAACACTAGATATGCCAATATTTGTTAAGGTTTTCTTTTATGGTTAAATACGATTTTATGCCTGATACATAAAACTGATAATCCATCATAGCCTCTGGAGGATTTTCAGAATGTCATGATTGTTTTCCTACAACACACCACGTTGACACCATCTTGACTGTCAAATATGCAAGTCCAAACAGAGAACTTGTTCATTTCTTTAAATGTGTAGGATAATATCATGAAAATTTACTTTGTGGCTTAGATCATGTTGCATTTTTTTACACTACTGGTGCAATGAAAGGAATGTTTTCCTATGATTAGCTAAATGATTTTCATTCCTCATCCCTTTTTCACACTTCAGAAATTCCAAGAGCTTGAATGCTTACAGCTTTGTTTGTACCCATTTCACACACCTCTAACAACGTTGAGAATCCACTTCACGTGAAAGCATGATCGAGTAGCATTTTGTTGTTAATGAACCAAATGCAGTACAGTGTGGAATGGTTGAACAATTCTATAAACCCTCCCTTTGCATATAATATCATTTAAAAATTAAATAAAACACATTTCTCTGTTGTGTGGCTTACTAGTAAGATTTGTTTTCAGATATATGTCACTTTATTTTTTAAAACTTGTAATAAAATCAGTTGGTTTTCTTACGGTCACTTATAGCATATGTAGTATATATTTTATCTTGTAGCAGACAGTAGATATTATAGATGGTTTTCTCTTCATTCCTTTTTTTCCCCAGAGCATCTAATTTGATTGTGTTTTGTAAATCAAAAGAAATTTCTTACATTTTAAGTGTAGCCTTTTATTGTCACAATTTTTGCTGGAATTAAAGACATTGAACTTTTAGGCTATAGAACATTGAAGTTTACATTATACTTAATAAAAGGGGCAAGGAAAAAGAAAATTGATGGACTTATATATTATGATACATTTTTTTTAGGCAATACCATAAATGTTCCCTTGATCTGGTTGTTTCCAAACCAGAGATCATCAGACTGGCCAGTATTGTAATTATTTTCATGCAACATTTAATCTTTTGACTGGTGTTGTGTATTATACACACAGTTTCTGTTGTACAATTCACACCAGTGTATTGCTTGTACAATGCTATCGTCCTGCTAGCCTTGTACCATTATCTTGAAATAGTTATTCTGTGGCCAAGAATGCAGTAGTTGCATTATTTCAATCATCTTTATTTTCAAAATATTCCCAGAAGTTGGGGGTCACAGGAATTTGCCACTGTTAATGGGAACACACTGAGCAAAAACACTGGGAACCACTGCCTTGATCCTTTTAGCATTGGCTGCTAATTAATAGTTTTTATAGAAAAGCAATCAAACAAACACATAAAAAGAAGAAAAATATTTTAAAAAATTTTGGATTGTAGCAGGACAACTAGTGCTAGGAAAAGAAATTTGAAGAATCTTCAGAAAAATTACCAGAAACAATATTCAGAGCCATGGTACGTCATAGTTATGGAAGGCTGTCAGAGAGGAATTCCAATTTATGGAGAGAAATTCATATTGATTAGTGATTTCAAGTTTGTTTTTTTTTTTTTTTTAACTAGCCATATATTAGAATGTTTTAGGTTTTTGTAGGTATGATATATAAAGTTCTATAAATAACTTAAGCAAGCATGTTAAAGAACAATGGGAATTGTTGTGGTTATGGAGATGGAGTAGATCTCCATTTCTCAAAAGAATTTCACCAGAACCATCCAAAGCCTTGTAGATAATTCAAAAATGCAATACCTGTCTGATTTATGAGCAGTTTTAGGCTAGGCTTTTGCAGTTAACCATTTAAGATTAAAAGTGGATTGTTTTCTTGGATAAAAAGGATAGGCTTATGTACCTTTAACATGACCTGATTTTGAATCTTGGCACCATCAGAACAGTGGGGTTGTTTTGATCTAGTTATTGAGTAAGACCAGCAGCAAATGAGAGCTGTAGTAGGCAGGGTAATCAAATCTTTTATTGTAGAAGTCTCATGATCTTTTGATTGTCTTATGATTACATTTACAATAACTGATAGCTCTTGAAAACACTTTTTTTTTTCTTCTTTTCCATGGTGATCAGCGAATGGCATTTCCCAGCAAAATGGGTTCGTAGAGATGAATGCATGGGATTAGTAGCTGAGCCACTGTTTTCATTTTGATGTAGTGAAGAAAAGGTGAAAGGTTACAACTGCTGCGTCAGTGTTTGCTGGCAGCCTTTGCACTGATAATGACAGCAGGGAAATAGTTACATTAGTCATTTGGTTAGTACTGATAATGCCTGAACTTAATGCGCTGTTTAAAGCTTTTCTTAACTACTGTGTTGCTCAGCCCTCTCCCACCAAAGAAAGTATGTTAACATTCAGTCAGTATTACTTGAGCAAATGCATAAAAATTTGCAACCAAAACATGTCCACAAGAGCTTATTTTTAATTCTTAGAATTCTGTTAATCTCCTGTACAATGTGAAATAATAGGGGAAGGTAAGGTTATGTGTGTGTGTGTGTGTGTGTGTTGCTTATTCTGAAACGTAAAGTGACATGAAGCCCATTAGATCGTATCACGGACGAAATACGCAACTAGCTCTCTCGCCTGCCTGTTTGTGTACACTGTTACCTATAATAGCAATAATAATATGCCTGAATATATGCACGAGATAATTTCACAATTAAATCGATAAACAAAAAAAAGATATGATGGAGGTAGAAGTCATTTTCTCTTAAAGTCATTTGCCATGTCTGCAGGTTAAATTTCCAATTTATTCATTGTTAATTATTTTCCCATTGTGTTTCTCAATGTCAGTCCTAGCTGGTTGAACGATTCGTTTGCTTAGACAGTTTTGAACATAATATCTTTGTCAGGATTTTAATAAAAAAGGAAATTTTTAAAAAGTCCTTAAAAAATTATATTGGATCCTAATTTTATCACCACTTCAAGATAAAAGGTTAATATGCCATAATTTCTGGGTTATAACATGTGACTTCCCTTTTAACCAGAAATCCAGGCTTTATCTTATAATCCAAATTGACTTACACGTGAATAAAATTAAAATATAGAAAAAAAGTTTGCTAAACTTGAAAACTTGGCTGTAAAGTTCATATGAAACTATTTGGCGTACACTGTTTTTTTCAGTAGAACCAATGTTCATTAAAGTATGCTTAATTATTCATTTGATAACAAGCCACCACCATTTTGATTCATTCGAATCTTAATTGTAAGTAAGCCCCCCCCCACCTGTTACATCGTGTAAGTCCTACACAGTAGCTTTTAAACTGGAAGTTGTAAAATGTGCTGAGGAAAATGGAGGGGATATGGCTACTTATCGTAAGTATGGTATCAGTGAAAAATGTCTGGGAATGGCACGAGGCAAAGGATGCTCTATGCACAACAACCTTGATGAAAAGACATTGATGACAGGTTAGAAGAGTATATATTACCATAGTGTATCGTGGACTTAACACCATTTAGATGAGATTGAAAGTGAAACAAATTGCTCTTGAGTTGGGAGTAGAGAACTTCGTGGATGGTCCATCATGGTATTTCTGCTTTACGTATAGAAAAAGACTAATTAGGCAGCGCACACGATGACCAGGATGAAGCGACTACGCAGAGGACAAGGAAAACTTTGCACCCAGTCTGTCTCCTGAGCTTGCCGCTATCTTCCAATCCAACACTGAAGATGATTTCGAAGGCTTTTCTGAAGCAGATTTGTGACAGCGTTTATTTAGTAAGTAATAAAAAAAATATAAATCATGAACTAGTTTTTTTTTTATTTATTATTCTATAAATGTTATACTACTTGAAGGCTACCTCGCATATCAACACATGAAAAATTATATTATGAGTTGAATATCTAAATTTTAATGTTTACAGGGGATTTCGAGTACTCTCCATGATTCAAAACACGTCAAAAATTTATTTAGCAATGAATTTACTAAGTTCAAAATAGTCAATTAATATCCATGAGCAAGGAATTACTGTACATGGCATTCCTTTCATCGCTGTTTTGCAAGATTTCATGTGGTGGTCTGGCTAGTTTTGGTAAACTACCTCATCTAGCTTTGTCGTCAATCCATTTGTCTTATAAGCCAGAAATTACGGTAGTCTTTTTTTTTTTTTTTTTTTTGTATGGATATAGGTAGTTTTAACAATGGAACTTAATAAGTGCAAAATAATGTATGCTTCCCTATTTGATGATATAATTTATATGTACGCTTAAAAAAGACTATACTACTGCAGTAATTTCTAAAAAGTAAGTTAGTTTGTGTGGGCAAGGCTGTATGATTATAAATGAAGCGGTCCTATCATTAGCTTACAGGCTGAGATACCTTTGTACAAAGAAATGTCTGCCAGTCATCTTTAATAGTCTTTCGATAAAAGTATTTTCTCTCCTAGGTGGTGAACAAATATGAGAGAGAACTTTTTACAGTTATTATTCTCACTCCAACACCTAATTCTGAAAAATACCTATCCAAATTAAACTGTTTGTTTGTTTGTTTATCTTTTGCTTACCTCTATGCGGCGGTAACATGTGGGTTTCCATCTTTTTTTTAAAGGTTTTGTAACTGGTGTATAAGCATAAAAAGTGATGTAATATGAAAAAAAAAACAGCATTAAAACAAAATCTAATGCTTGTATTTGCATATGTCGCACTAAAAATGAATACCAGTTTATCCCAAGTGGATGATGATAATTAATTCTGTCTGCACTCTCAAGCCCAAATAATGCTACTGGACATTATAGAAAGTCTGATAGTCCAGAGAAATGTTATTTTTAGGCCTAAAAACCTCTGCATATTACATGCGTGAATGCTTGTCGGTATTTCTGGGACTAGTGTAATTTGAAACTGGAGATTTATTCATTCATTTGACTTATTTGTCAAAGACCTTAATGAAGTAAGATTTAAAGCTAGAAACAGTAAAAGAAATTAAAAAAAACCACAAAGTAATTTGGTTTGCTTTTAAGAATTACTGAATTATAAAAACCTGATTGTAAATTGTCATTGCAGTCATATATTTATTTATTTTAGTTTTACATGTTCAGCTTTCAAATTTTAAGACCTGCTAGTTTGCAAATACTATTTAGTGCTATCCTAGTTAAGTGGTATAGACAGTAAAGAAACCATCCTGTTATATAAAAAAGTGTTAACATGTCTGCAGAGTTATTGCCCTTTGATTAGCTGTACTGATTTTTTGTCTGCCAATGAACATTCACAAATGCAATGTTTCTATGGTTTTGCCAGGCTCAATTTTGTTGCTAAATCTTCCTGCAATAAGATAAAGATTTTTTATATTCAGTTCAGCAGTACATATATTTATGTCGTTTCTTCCTTTTTGTTTTATGTTGTTTAAATAACTTAATGACTTTAGTATTGTGGGAATTACATGAGATAGGTGTAGTAATCCAAATTTTTAATGTATTGTCTCTCTCTACACAAAAAGTGGTGGCCATAATAGAGGAAAGATCCTGAATTTAAACCAAGTCACTAGAGTAGCACCTGTATGTGACTGGCAGAAAGAAGTTAAAATAATAAGGTGGGGGAGTTATTTTTAAACTTTTGCCATTTATGGACTTTTAAAATGAAAATACCCATTGTATTGGCGAGTGCACTATTATGGCTATCAGTGTATATTTGTTATTTATTGATTTTTTTTAAAATGTAATTAACTTTTATTTGAGGTTACAAACTTTTCCTGAATCATGGTAGGCTCATTTTTGTAATAATTTGTTTCAGTAATAGTGTGGAATGGTCTGCCTAACATGGATGTACAGTCTACTACCTCAATCAGTATGTTTAAAAATGCATTGGATAGGTGAGGGGCTTTGTATAAGTCCTGAGACTTCCTGCCCCACTGCTCTTAACTACTATAACTAGCTTACCAATTTGCTCTTCCTTTTAAAGTTTTGCATGTATTATGCAAAGTAATGAGTAATAATTCTAAAAAAAAAGCTACACACAAATTGCTGATTTATTTATTATGGTAATATGCAACCTTTAACAGAACTTGAAATGGAATCAGTCTTTGATGTGTACTATACATGAAACAATAATCAGGGCCACTGTAAGAGAAGAGAGATTTAAATTGGATGCAGTAGTAGTAATAACAATGTTTAGAATGAATTCAATAAATCTGTAAATAGCAAAAAAATAGCTAAGCGGATGCATATTCTATTATTAATGGTTTGTGATAGTGCTTTACCTATAATGCAGTTGAATTAGGGTTATTTATTGTTTTGTTGTATTATACGTAGATAGTTAATAAGCAATGAAACCCCTACACTGTCTGCTTGGTATTTAATTGATTGTAGATCTGTGAATTTAAGGGAAAATAAGCCGAAATGATTTTTAAAGACTGAACAGGTCTTAAATAACAGCTGTTTAAGGTTTCGTTGTTGTTGTTAAATGTTATATTTATGGTAAGCAAAATACAGAAGAAAAAATTTCTCTCTTGTACTTTTCTTAATGGATGAACAGCAGCAATACGAGGTACGACCAAAAAGTCATCAGATTGAATTTAGTATGTCAACACCAATGGCTGAAATTCTATACATAATATTCAATGGGGCCCCTAGTTGTGCCGACCCAACAACTAAATCACTGATATAACAACAGCAGCTGTGATCAGAGAATTTCAAGATGCCATACATACACAAGCAGCGAATGTGCAAGTTAGGCAAAATAGCCACCGAAACTCATCATATGTTGTGAGCAGCGTTTGATGCTTTCTGATTTAGAGGCAGTAGAGCTGTGCCCAGCAACTTCACACAAAGATGATTCAGCCAATCTTGTTTGTGATTTGATTGGTACCAACAGGAAAACAACTATCAGAGAAGTTGACAAAGTTAAAATGTCCCAAGGCATGTGCCAGTCAGTCAGTACAGGGTATTTAGGGGTGTGTGATATGTTTCTGCCAAGTTTGTTTCATGCAGCCTTGCTGATGAGTAAAAAGAGCATTGTTTCCACGTGGCGGGATCTTAAAGAACAAACAGCAAAAAGGACAAGAATTTCTGATTTAGTCCTCCCAGTGAAAGATACCTTTGTCACCCAGACCGAGGAAAGCAAGACAGGTGAGAATGAAAGTGATGGCAATGCTGATAGCTTTCTTTGACTGCAAAGGATTAATGCACCATGAATTTGTTGCAAATGGTTGGAGAATGAAGCATGTAATTGTTTTGCGATACCAAGATGGAGTTTGCAGACAATAGTCAGAGAAGTGGAAATCTAAAATGTAGATGCTGCATCAAGAGGTTGTACCAGCACACGCATCACTCTCCCTGTGTCAGTTTTTGGCTAAACACAATCCATTATTGCACATTCCATATTCACCAAACTTGGCATCTCTTTTCCCCCTCAAAAACGAAACATCCTGAAATTGAGATTTGATTGCATGGCCATTATTTTTGCAAATATGGAAGTGATGTTACACTGGAAGATTAACACAATAGGTGTTTCCATAAATTGCAGAACTTCTAGGGTAAAAATGCATGCATGTGGATAGTGACACCTGTGAACAGTTGATAGATCTTAGCATTAACTGAATTCCAGTCTGAGAACCTTTTGATCATACTTTGTTCATATGACTTTAAAATAAAGGAGAAATAATAAGAAAAAGTTGGAATTAATAGGAAAAGCAAATAAAATGTAACTTTCTATAAAGAAAAAAAAAACATGCAAAATAGTTATGAGTAAAATTTTTTTAAAAAAAACAGGAAACAGTAAATTTTTCTCAGGGGTCTTTGTAAGATTAGCTGATTAAAATCTGGGTAATTTTTATGACTGAACTTATTTGCTTAAATTTGGAACAAAAAGCACTTTTTTGGCAGCTTGGGTGAAAGGTAAAGCAGGTAGTTGGTTTTCTTGTGATACCTTGGTCTGACTGTTCTAGAGATTAATAGTTTTGTCATGGATTTTATATATATATATATATTTCAAGTTTTGGAACACTAATGTGTTGCATTTTACATTGTTAGCTATTTGTGAAATTTTGTAGGCCGTTTTTGGTTTAGTCATTGGTATGTATCACAGGGTACGGGTAACGCGTGGTAGCTGAACACTTAAAACCAGTCCCCACTTGGAGGTTGCCAGTGAAAGGTCTAATGAAAAAGCCACCTAACTTTTTCAAGTTGGTGTAGCACTAAATTCCATTGTAGTCAAAAGCACTTAAAAATAAACAAAACGATGTTTTGTCAACAGTTTACTTGCTGCCTTTTAATGTGGTATGAGGTTGTACAGATAGATTTTAGGTTCATAGTTATCCTTTTGGCTGCATTGAAGAAAAAGTAAATAGTTTTTTTGAGTTTGTGTGATTATTTTGCATAGCTAAATTGTTGTGAACATTGGCATTGTACATAAACAATTATATGTAGTCAAATCCATAAAAATGGCAGCTCCAAGGTACGTTGTTAAGGAAGAAAGGGCAAATGAAAACTGCAAAGTGATCCATTTGATAATGAAATTTAGTTTTCAACACTTTAATAATAAAATTGTGTAAATGATGCCCAGAGGTAGAAAGAATATCGTCTCATAATTTAAAAAATCTTCTTGTAGAAATAATAAGTACATTATATATCTTTGTCATAATTTTTTAGCATGTGAAACATTAAATAATGTTCTGGAAGTGTAATGTTTATATATTGCATAGACTGTTAATGTTACTGAAACTCATGACAACAGCACTAGCCACCCAGTATTTGATAAAGTAGGGTCATAATCCCCTGACCAGTCTGTAAAACCACAAAAGCTTAAATTTGAAGTCGGAATTACAGAATCTACTCTGCGATTTACCTGTCACAAAAGTTTTTTTTTGTGCATTCATCCTCGTGAAACCTGATCATGGACGTAAATTTACTGTAATGTTGATTATTCCTGTCAGTATTACAGTGATTCCAGCATCCTCGCTGTTACTGTTCTCACTTCAAAAGAACAAAAAAAAAAAAAAATAAATAAATAACTTGGCAGTCTGTGGAATATTGATATGGCAAAATTAAATTAACCATTTCTTGTAATGTGGCTGATAATTTGTGATTAGAGGATTTAGCAATGAAACTGAATCATAAATAGTAGCTATGTGTGTTGGAACCATGCAGCATTCAGTGCTGCTCCACATGGCTGGTGTACGCGTGTGGCCTTCATTCCCAACACACTCTCATAAACTCTTTGAGTGGGATTACGGCTCCTTGTGGTTTCAGAGTTGGCTCTTGAAGAAGACAAAAAAAAAAACCCCCATTAAATGCCAGGCTATGAAAGTGTAGCAAAAAACTAAAAAGCTAAATGTTATCAATTGAGTGAGAGGAAAACTGTGTAGTTACGGTCAGTGGTTTTCTACTGGTTTCTTATGACAGTAGCTGAGACGTTTGATGTCTAAAGCTTTGGTCGCATTGCTTTATGATGGAGACTCCTGGGAAAAAAGATGGTCGGTTGGTAAACGAAGCAGCGTGAAAGAACGCCATTTGGTACACTCATTTTGAAAGCTGCCTATATTGTTTAGAAGGTAAAACAATGTTAATATACACATTAAACCAGTCTTTAGTGTACTCATTTATAACATGTTTATTAAAGATAGTATGATGTCAACATTACTTATGTATGGAGAATCATCTTGTGTGTGCGTATGCGCACATCAATTGCGAGCTACTTTTCCACTTTTCCAGCGTGTTTGTAGTGGTTTCTGATGGTTTTCTTTTAGAGAGGCAAAGTGTAGATTATTTGATGGGAATAAATAGGGCAGCAGGCTAGCATAGTGCACTCAGTCACACTGTGGTTGTTGACCACAGTTTGGTCATTAATGAGTCTGGGCTCTCTGCCATGTGTGGTATCCAACCAGTCATGTGACTTTCTCTTTTCTGTGCCAACTTTTGCTGTATGGGATTTTTCTAGTCTCATATTCAACGTAATACACACACACACACAAATTAGGATTTGTGTGGGTTTGCGTAAGTTCTGTGATTTTATGTAAATGGTTCTTTAAAAAAAAGTCTTTTTGCTTTATTTTTATACTAGATGTATTTATTTTAAAACCCAACAAAAAAGTGTGCTTTAGTGATATGGAAGATTTTAGAAACAAACTATATATCTAAGTATTACATTAGTAGATTCTTTTTTCTTTTCCACATAGCTAGGAGTTCTTCCTTAAATCAAGTGCTAAGGTATTATGATAACTGATAAACTGACTTTATGATAGAAATGTCTAAAGATTAATATAAGCTCAATGTCAGAGTCAAATACTATAGCAACATTGGTAATTATTATTACTGTTCTGTCTTAGAGAGGTAATGAGATAACGTTTTATTGTGTGCATATAATCAATACTACATGCCAGATAACAGTATACCTACCTGGTTTTCTTTGATGACTTATGCCTAGGTCCAGTGGTTTAAAACAATGTAAAGGATTTTTGTGAAGTAATTGCTCATTTTTTATTAATTAATAAGACTACAAGAATCACTGAGGTTGTTATAAGATAAACTGTGAGACTCATTATAGACACTTTAAGACTACATGTACACAATGGGGTATGTACAACTTATGTTTTTCATGTTTTTAAAATTCCATCTGTTAATTCTTTAGAAATAAATGCTATCATAAGCCTTTGCCTTGTTCTCGCTTTCTCATCTGGCAGCATATGCTAATCATAGTTCTAATGATGAAGAGAATTCAACTGCATAAAGAAAATTTCTACATGAAGATGTCTGTGTATCAGGTAGATATATATTCTCTGGCTATAGTGATGATGATTAAATGTTTAAAAATCTCTCTTGGTTGCTGTACTGCCAGTTGTTATACTGATTCTGTCACCCTATCTCAAGCATGGCAGTGGTGTAGTACATTTTAGGTTCTTTTTTCTGTTATATTAAAGATGTGCCTGAAGTTTGTAATTGTCATTTGAAAATTGAAGGTATAAAAAATTGTATTGATGATGACAATCACTTCTCTAAATAGATAAATGGTTTGTTTGTAATATAGCTAATAAGATGAATTAAGCCATGCAGCCATACTTTGTATATGCTATGCAAAGTTTTCAAATGTTGTATAAGCTGTTGAACATATTTTGATGCTGTGGTTGTAGTAAATTGTTTTAGTTTATTACTTAGATTAAATTTAACGGCTTATTACTTACTGTTTCTTCATAATAGTTAGGAATTGATTACACTTTTGTTTTTTTTTTCACTTCATAGAACCAAACTGTTGACATGCATAATAAATCAGTCTTGGTAGTTGATGTCTAGATAACCATTAGTTTGCTTCACTGTAGGAAAAATTTTTTTAACATTATGAATTGTTCTCAACTTTGACATGCTAGATGAACAATGTTTGCACTTTACTATAACAAGAGAAATCCTTTTTTAAAAGTATTCATTGTTCTATAGATACTATGACGTATTTTAGAGATCTGCCATAATCTTCAAATCAAATACATGAAAACATCACACTTTCAAAGAGAAAAAAAGTTTTAGAATTATTAAAGACTTTCCAATATGAAGATAAACAGTTAACCATAGTAGAGGACACAATTATAAATTGGCTAAATCATTATGAGTTTTGATGCTTTATATCATTGGAATAAATTACTGCTGATAGACATTAAAGAGTAAGTGTGAACCAGTTTTAAAACTGCATTGACAAACATACTGCCTTATTTAATTAATATTATTGGTGATGCTGGATACAATATTTTTTAGTCAACACTGTACCTGGATGATGGAAACAGATGGATGATAAGTTGGTGATAGCAAGCATTTGAAAATGAAACCAACACTCTCAGACCAGTTACTAGTTGGGCAACAAGAGTCACCTTTTGATGACTAGCCGGTATCCTTGGGGATAGACAAAGTTTGCCAAATATAAAGTAAATGTGGGTAGGTGAACATGTGGTAGAGTTCTGAAAACTCTGATCATCACGGCAGAATGACCAGGACATCTTTGTTAAAAAAAAACGGAAAAAGGTAATAATCTTGTTCAGAGCAGAACACAAACAATTGATGGCAGCTGAGGGTTAAGGCCTAGAAGACAACTAGTTTAGAGCCATGACAAGTGATGTTTAGCTTGCTCATGTATATGATGTGTGCACTTCAATATGTTATGTATTGCAAACAGTCTTACCAGCCAAGCAGAAATAGAGATAGTATTTGGCTTTGGAAAGTTAGTTATTTAGAGAAATTGTTTTGAAATTTTTATTGTTGTTTTTTTTTAATGCCAGAAAAGCAGCATTTTGTCACTACTGTTGGCTGACAGGTGGTGGCAATTTATCAAATGGCAGACTAACACCAGAACTTATCATTAATGGTTACAAAAACTGGAAACATGCAGTTAAAAAAAGTTAAATTGCATTATAAGTCCAAAATTTATATGGCTGTGATGTATTTTTAATACTAAAGCTAAACTAACATTAGCATCACAAATATAAAAGTTGAAAGGCAGCAAATATTTTTTTTAAAAAATAGCCTGCTTATAGTATTTTAATATAGCAGGATTAGCCACTGAGACAGAATACAGTCCCATGAAAATCCCATTAGCTTTTGCTGCTGCACTGATGTGGTTATAGATATTTAAAAACTACAAAATATTGAATTATGATCTCGCAACATTGTCAGCAAAATTATCACTATAATTCCACATTAATCACTGTGCACATTACTAAGCAATATACAACAGGGTAAATATTTTTCCATTGCTGATGAGAGTAGAGAAGAGCAACTAAGTTTTTCACTTTGATGGATTAGCAAAGATTGCACTATCCTTAAGATCTGGTAGGATTAAGTGTAGTCACCAGTCATACATCAGATAATCTTGTGGATTTGATTAAAGACTTTTTAATCTGCTGTCAGCTTGTGCTTCAAATTTGGCAAGTTGAAATGCAGACATTGTACATTTGATTTTGGTCAGTTTTTTAAGTTTTGTCTGCAGAAAGTTGGCAAGGATATTCCATTTGTTGAACAGGCTTTATCATTCATTAAAGAACTTAGCAAGCTATTTGGGAATTCTCCAAAGAGAAAGGACAGATTTGAATTAATAACATAGAAATTGATAGGAACATCGAACTTAACACTAAAGTTCCCTTGCCTGACAAGGTAAACAGTTTGGTTGATGGCTTTGCTCATTCTCATTCAAAATTATTTAGCAGCACCAACCCTCAGCAAGTTTCAGGTTCAGAAAGATGAACTGGAAAGGAAGTCTGCAGGCTCACTTCTAACTATGGCAAAATTCTCAGCCTGCTTTAAATTTAGGTTTGTATTTGGTATTCTAGGCAATGGAAAAGATTCCATGCAATCTTTAAGCCATAGTAAATGACATGGTCAGCATCAAAGATTGCACATACATCTGTATCATAGATATTCCCAAGGGAAGATGCCACACCCACTATCTGGTAATTCTCAAGAACTCCACAAATGAGCCCACTGCACCCAGAGATTGATGACTCTAAGACAATTTGATGGTGCTTTACCAGAAATCTATTTTCCAAAAAGGTACAAGTGATTGACCTGCTAATTGCAAAACTAAAGCAATGCTTTCATCATCTCTAGCAAATCTGGAGCAGACAGAAATTAATCTTGACATTTGCATCTGAATAATGAAATCTAGACTCTACAATTACATGGCATTAAAGTATAGGTGTCTTGGATTTAGATTGGAAAAATTACCAGTAACTAAAAATGCTTTTTTGACCTAATTCAATTAGTTGACCATCAGATCAAGCAAGTCACCTACAGTTTCATTTATTGAGGTATATATGTATGTTTAAAATATACCTGTCAGTGCCAATTGTGTGTGATATAAATTTGTACCTAAGTAGTTTAGTGGGGCATTGTCAGCTGAATGGCCTGATTCTGCTGAATGTTCACAAAGACATAATAGATGGCATTTACTTGCTTGAGGTTGCTAGAGCTTTTAAAGATCACAGCACTCAATGTCAGTAATTTCTGGTAACTTTTGATTAACTATAGAAAGAGCGGTGAGTTAATTTTGTTTTTTCTTGATAAATCTGTGTGTTATACGATGGAACAAGATTTCTCAGATATTTTGTTGTGTACGCAACTAGACAATTTCATAAATGCATTGATGTGCTTTATTGAAGTTAGACATTTATTGTACATTTTGTCTGTTTTATTTGGACAAGATATTTAAATAGTCAGTGTTTCACATAGGTAGAAATCATCAGTGGAATACCCAGTAGTAAATAATCTTTTATTTTCTCTTTTTGGAAACTAGAAAATAGGAAGAGTCAGTCTGCCAGTCAGTTGTACCTGATTACTTATTCAATAGTTATCTTGCTAACAAAATGATTTTTAATATAAACCCACCTCCATAATGTTTTGGGTAAGTTTTATGTCAGGAAAATATGCTTGTATTTAGTAATTAATATAACATGTATACACAAAAAATCATAAACACAAAACATTTCTTGAATTTGTCTGCACTAAGAAAGTTCTCGACAACTTGTGCAGTAGCTTTGAGGCCCATATAGACTATACGAATAATACATCATATTATTACTTGACAGAAATTTCATCCACTCTGTAATCAATACATTCCACTTCCTATGGTGATCTGTGTCTTGAACCAGCAGGAGTTTGATGGATGCAGTTTTGAATTGGGATTGTTGCAGACTCATTGCCCAGTATATGATCAAACTGGGAGTATTTTCACTACGAAATCTCCAGGTTATACAAAACAGCTCTCATCAGGACTAGCCTAAAAATGGTGACAGGATGCTAAAAGATCATTTTAGGTGATGATGAAAGCATGAAAAACCATGTTCACCTGTAGAAGAAATGGCAGCTTTCTTGGCTTTTAAAATAGCTAAGTTAACCATTAAGAAAAGATTAGGCCATAGATGAGTTTAGCTGCTGCTTTTTTTCCCTCTGAATTTTGGGTGGGGATGGGGTGCTTGAGTCTGCATATCCTTTTCCAGGCTCCTTTTGAAATCTGATTTCTATTTTCATATTTTTTTTAAAGATACTGATCAAAAGAAATTTTGAAAAGTTAGATTAATTTCTATTTTACAACTAATTTGGTCTGTTCAGTTTCACCTGTTTCATTTATGATTGCTGGAGAATGGTTTCACTCAGTGCTGAAACAGTTTGAATGTAGGCAAGATGCATTTATGGCTTTTACACTGAACTAAGGAAGGAAAAGAAATATCTATTTATTTGATTCTTAAAATTGTGTGATCACATATTTTGATGCTGTAAACAACCTCATGTTTAAATACAAAGGTCCACAATCATCTTGACATCCAGAAAGAAGACATGGTAAGCATAGATTTTATTCCCTTAATTATATATTTTTTAATAGAATCTTTTTGCCATCCACTTAGTGATATGTCCATGAACCTCTCTCTCTCTCTCTCTCTCGTTTGGCATGCAATGCTCTAGTTGTTTATCTGTTTGCGGTTAGTTTACTGGATTGTTTAGGTTGAAGGGGGGCCTTCTAGTTTATTTCCTGTGGGAACAGCTCGGTCTGGTGTACCTCCCACTACTTCACCAGCTAGCTGCATCAGTTTTCTCCCACATTTAAAGATGACAAGTTCAGATAGGGACCTCAATAGAGCAGTGGCACCTTACCAAGATGTTTTTGTTCTAGGGTTGTCGCAAGCAAGACACTAGAAATGCATTTCTTCAGGATCTCGAAGTGATGGAGGCTGACTCACACAGCTGTTGAGAAAGAGGACGAGTGCTGTGACATCTCCCATGGCAAAAACAAGAATGTTTTCAGGGTAATTATTTTAGTAAATGACCTGCCATGTGTGTTGTCTATGCACTGACAATTTCAACTCTAATATTGGAATTTAAGTATTAAAATTTGTCATACTTCATATATTTATATCCTCGAGTGGCAGGGGGAGCTTTCAGTGTTGGATTTATAAAATCCTTTGAATTTTTACCTATCTTTTTAAAGTGTTTTTCTATAATGAAGAGAAAATTAGCAAGAGCAGAGTTAATAGTAAAAAAAAAATTGTTTTGGAGCAATTCTTTCTGTCATCAGAACTTTACGAGCTCATTAAACGTTTTAGCAGTAATATACAACATTGTGTGTAATGTAATATTAGTGAATGCCAGGTCTGTTAATTTTTTTGAAAAAATAATCCTAAGTTAATAAATATTAATCATCATTTGAAACTTGTGGCAAATCATGGAGGCTGTTTTTCCGGGAGAAATAGTAATATAAATTTTTTTTTTTTTAAATTAAAAATTTGTTGTTTACTCTGATCAGTTTACGGTTAATGTGTTTCAAATTATTATTTTAAATTGCTCTTTAATCTGCAAGGGTGGGATTAAGGCAACTGTTTGGGCTGGTAGGCAGAACCACCCCAGGGTTGTTGGAAGGGCTGGGGTGTTCCAGGATATGTTTTGCTGTTCACCTTTGTGTTCCACTTACTGGCTTCTAGCTAATGCACTTCTGGACAATAACCTTTACTATGCCACTTTTCAGTATGCATTCGATACATAGGTCATCTAACGCTGGAGCTAGATCTAGTAGCTCTGTGGCTTATGCACTTCTGGACAATAACCTTTACTATGCCACTTTTCAGTATGCATTTGATACATAGGTCATTTAACGCTGGAGCTAGATCTAGTAGCTCTGTAGCTTATGTACTTTCAATTTTTATTATTAGTTGTTCAAATTTTCGTGCAAACTGTCAGTTTGTCTTCCACAGTTTACAGTAATTTTGTTCCTCCTTTTGAAATTCCTGTCAAGTACATGGGTCTTGGGTATTAGAAAAATCTTTCCCTGTTGGATTGTTTTCTGTCGTTCTGTCCGCCACCCCTTAAAAAAAATAGGCTGGCAAAGCTTGAGGTACCTGTTCATTCCTAACAATCAGCCAATAGAATTCTGAACAAAACAACTAGAAAAATGCAGTTTTATTAACCATAGTGGTATATTTGTGCACACATGTTTCTGTTCATACTCCTGTATGTATAGTAAATATAGCCAGATATTACATAAATTTATTGATTACTTTCTCTCTTTTTACTTAAAGTATGTAGACACCTGTTTTCTAATAACACCAAGTTTGTTTATTTTTCTTATGTGTATACAATTTTTTTTTATTTTAGAAAAGAGAGATACATTTCTCAGTGAGCCAGAATACGTATATTTTTCTGACAGTCTATGACAGTATGATTAGTTGGCTTTGTCGTAGCGCAAGTTGAGTGCTGATTGTAAATGTGTGGAGCAGCCAGCCCCAAGTTACCACTGTATGCAGAGTGGAGTAGGCTACCTATTTATCATCGCTGTCTGTTTATAGCTAGCTGGGTCACATACATACAGTATATCATCAGTTCCTGGAACAGCCATTAGAATCCACCCATTGTACGTCTCCTCATCTCGCTGCACTCTGGACTAGCCATGCTGTTAACAAATTAGACATTTTGGAGGTAAGTTTACACTCATTTAACAGGGGGCCTGATGCTGTTAAATTAAAATCTTGCCGCGACTGTACAAATGCATGTGGTAGATATGTTGTTTCTTGATCCATGTGTTAAACTATTCTGATGGAAATGGTTTTTGACAAGTAGATGTGTGTGTGTGTGTGTGTGTACACATTCTTTATATAATCTCACCATGTATAACACATGTCTGTCATGTTTTGCGAGTAATCTCTCTAAAGATTTCAGATAGCTTATGAATGGGGCTAGTAATAATAAACATTTTTTATAGTAAATAAATAAAATTAAATTAAACATTAAATAAAAGAAAATTTACTAAATCAAGTACAAAGGTATTTAAGAATTAAATGAAAATAAATTAATCTTTTTATTTGACAATTAAAAATGCATTGTTCCTGTCGTAAAGAAGACTGCTATTGAGATGTGTGTGTGTGTATGTATATATATATGTGTGTAATTTTATGGCATTAGCTTTGTCACCTGAGTTGGCTCCTATTTTAAAGTTTTCAGTAGATAACTTTCAAATCATTTCTTTTATTTCAACTTTGTGGTGTATTTGGAGGAATAAAATTAGCATCTGCCACTCTGCAAAAAAAAACCTGATCAGTAATGGAAGAGAGAAATAAATTGGAAATTTAAAAAAAAAAAACAACAACAACAACAACAACAGAGCCGTAGAAACAAAACAGGATGCACATTGCAGCTTTGTTTTCACTGCGTGGTGTCGTTTATAAATTAAACATTTGGTTGTAAAATCTTTTTTAATTTTTTTTTGTTTTTGCTTTTCGTAAACTTTGACAATATGCAGCTTGCTCACTGTAATACCTAGCTAGGGTAAAGTGGTGTGACCACAGGTGTTGTGGCGGCTGGCTGGCGTGGCAGCTGTGTGTGGGTACTTGGCAGTAAACAAGCCTTCAGCCATACAATTATCCAACAAAAAGAAATTGCCCATGGAGGGGGTGCCATTGGAGCTAACACACCGATCATTGATTTGTTTTGCAATTCTAACCTTATAGAAGCCAGGAAGACCTTGGCAATGGCCCAACATTGTCCCTCATCTTTCTCTTCCTTCTCCAGGCTTCCTAGCCTCTCTGACTATTTGGGGGGGGGGGAGAGGAAGAGGACTGTCTCAGATTCTTGGTGTTACTGAAATGTTTTCTTCTTGATAGATGGGCTGCAAAAACGAAGAGTTGTTGTGATGGTCCATTTTTTTCTTTTTTCTTTTTTTATTTGGACTTATGTCGTTTTTGTGTTTACAGGTTTTCATCCCTTAATAGATTAACCATGCGAGAGTTCATGGGCTTCTGCAGCTTGTTTAAGCTAAAGGAAAATGTTTTTATAATCTACTCCATATATTCAAATCACAATATCTACCCTCTTCTGTTTAGTAACTATTCTATTTAGTAACATAATGTTTTATATTTGTGGATAAATTTTAAAACCGATGTTAAAATATGATCATCTGTCACCAAAGGAATATTTGATTTTATTGTTTTCTTTGGACAAAATAAAATATTGACAGATGTTGTCATACATTTAAAATATGCCTCTTAATGGTTAATACTATTATTATTTTAAATATCAGATTTCTCTAGAAAGTGGTAATTAATAACCCTTTTTTTTTTCTATAGGTGTTTTTGTTATGCAGTGTATAACAGATTTTTAAAAAGTAATCCAGTTTGATTGTGATTGAGTGATTTTATTCCAGATAGGAGGGCATTTTAAATTAACAGTTTGATGTCACTTTCTTTTATGGCTGACATGCAGCATTCTCAAAGGGAAGTAAGCATTAGAGAAAACAGTTAGAATCTCGAACATGGCTTCCTTATTAACTCTTTTACTTAAAGGGGTATAAATTGGAAAGTATGTAGTAAAGCATTACGTAAGCAGTGATGTTTTCATATGCTCATATTACTGATTTATTACAAAAAAAAATGCTGAAGTTTGTGGCCATTAATTGATTTTTTGTTTTATTTCTATTTTAGCTCTACACTTTGTCATAATACATAATTTATTTAATGGCCCTCCCTCAAAAAAACTCAAACTTTCCATACATAAGATGTAATTATTCTACTTGCTACAGTAGACAGTAGATGTCTGAATTAACAGCAGCAGGCTTGATTGACCTCCCCTCTCCTCGATTTTACATTACATTATTTGTGAAGAACTTAAACCTAGTGAACCCTGATTGCTGTAGTTTGTAGTTTAAAAACAGATTTATAGTCTGTCAGGTCTTTAAGTGTGGCACTGAGTTAAAAAAGGTTGGTTGGTAGGATTCCAGTGTTTTGGTTGACTTCAGTTCCTTTGAAACAGTTATGCCCCCATTTTTCCTGCCCTCTACTCTATCTGATATCCTTAAAAGAAAAGTGTTTTAAAGTAATCATGAATATTTTTCTCTCTCAAAAAATTACACTCAATCATTAAGTGCACATGACTTCATGATACCTTTTTTCATATTGTGTGTAGCCTAGACAGATCATTTATTTATTCTTTTCCATTAATTTAAAGAAAATATCTTATAGAGTTTTTACAATCTACTCCTGGCTGGAATATTTGTTTTCTGACACTGTCAAAAGTGACAACTCAGTATTGTTTTTCCTGGTATTGAGAGCCTAAACAGATAAATAAATTGAAATAGTTCTTTTGTTTTGAATTTGTTAAGGAATAGACTTTGTTATGCTGGATACGTTATGGTGAATTCTGTCTCATTTGACATCTATTTTTGATATCCAGCAGATTATTTACTTTACCTGTCATTTTAACCTAAATTATTTTTTTTTTAAAGTTTGCAATTAGTTTGAAAATTGTCTCAAATATATCAGTCTCTCAGATAATTTGTGTCATGATATTTGCATGATATTTTAAAAAAAAAAGTAAATTTGATAATATTGCAACAAAATTCTATTTTATTAGATAAGAGAGAGAGAGAGAGAGGTCTTATTAAAAGGTCTCATCTTGCTTAAATGCCATTTTCATATAAGTTTTATTTTTATCAGACACTGGGTAGTTATGAAGCTAACACATGCAGTAGTTGAAGAGAGTTTGCTGCCAGAGAGAGAGAGAGAGAGTCAATTTTAAACCAAAAGTTGGACATATCATCTTATTAATTTTTTTTTGGCTCTCATTTAGCTATCACATTTTATTTGATACTCTGTGTTAAGAGCATTAACAAGGTAAAATATTTTGTTCACATTTTCTTTTAAATTTAATAACTATTACACAGAATTAAGAAAATGGAAGAATTTTGTTATCTACAAAATTTGTGTGGAACAGGATGACAGTTTTGATGATCTAAAAGTTTCCTTAATTATAATTATCAAGTATACTCTATATTGGCGGCGTTACAACTGTTATATTGTGATTAATAACACTGTTTTTTTTTTTCTTCGTTTACTTTTAAACACCTAAATTTAACATATCCCCTTGATTTTTAAAGGAACCCTTCCAGTTCCTTGTCTAACAACTTTTTTTTTTCTAAATAACTTATCAAAATCATTGATTCCAAAGGAATTTTAGTCATCCTAAACTTCCATGTACATGGATGATACCAGGGATGCCAAACATTTGTGCACATGAAATAAATATAATGAAGTGTTTTTGCTGCCATGGTAACAGTCGGTTTGTGCCACTTGGAAATAACCTTTGAAGTGGTAAAAAAGTAATTATAGAGCATTACAAGTGGTAAAAATTACCAGAAAAAATAGTAAGATCGTTTAAAGGGATAAAAAAAAAGGAACAGACTGCACAAAAAACCCAAATTTGCTTTTGTTTTTTTTTTATATATGGGTTTTTTATCTAATTATTTAACTTCTGTCATAGTATAATTGGTAGTGCATGATTGGGTAGGTTTTACTTACCTGTGTACAGCAGATTTAGGTGTCTACATGTCATCGAGTTGTTTCTTTACTAGCATCTGCCTAAAATCTGTGATTATGGAATGAGGGTGTTTTATGGGGGGTGTTGGATATTCACATCCATACTTTAATTTCTGATAGATTTATATTATTATATTGATTATGACTGTTTTATTTGAGTTATTTTAAGATAAATTAAGCGATAATGGGATTTTAAATATTGTCACGGTGTATGCATGTGAAATTATTCTTTGTGCAGGTAGGAGGTTCTCTCCTTTTTAAACCTGCATGCTAATCTCTGGCACATAAGTCGTCCAGAGGAAATTTCCTGATTTCACTTTCTTAAACCAAACAGGGTGCAGCAATTTAGCCACACTCCTACCACAGAAAGTTTCTACTAGAACTCTTTAATTTTGAGATGTGAAAGGAAGCAGAGTACTCAAAGGAAACCCATGTGGCTGGGTGATGAAGAAGAGCAAAAAATAAACTGTGCCAGAGCAGTACCTCAAACCAAGTTGACTTCAACCAAGGATCGAACTCTGCCCCTTAATTTTGGCAATGCAGTAGTCCAGCACTGTTCCACCAGCCTTTAGTCATAGTTAAATACATTTGTATTATGTTTATTTTTTCCAGTAACTGTCATGTCTTTCAGGTGTTTTTTGGTGTTATCAGTATCTTCTGGCACTTGTTTTTTAGTTTTAAAGAAAATATATACCAAATGACACCATTAATTCCTACTTAAGTTGGCTGTGATATTTATTGGATTTTTCCTTTAACTAGAGAGACAAAACAGCAGCTATATTATAAATAAGGTAAGCTGATGTTCTGATTTTTTTAAACTTCATTTTTAACTGTTTTACCTATAAATTGTATGTGTGTGTGCGTGCTGGTTAAACATCTTATTCTTTGCTTGATTAGTGGTCATGTACCTGATGTGAAACTACCTGGCAGTTCTTAGTTGCATTGTAATGCGCAGATGAAGTCCTTACTACAAGCTGAATTTGTTTTATCTTCTTTTTTAAATTTTTTTTTTTTACTTGATGAATCCTTTATTTCTATTGATTGTCTGTTTTCCCTTCTTTTATTGATCACTCAGAAACAAATTCTGAATAAATCAGATAGGATTGGCTTTGCTTAATGTTGGCTAATCTAACCATTGGAAAATTGTCTCATGTCAAGATAGAAAACAAATGATATTCTTGTTTATGCAGTAACAACATTATGACCAGAAGTTACAAAACAATATTATGCATATCTTTTAAGGGGCTAAGCCTTTATTTTCTTTCTAATTATATAAAAGTTATTCTTAAACAGATTAGTGTACAAAAATTCCCTTAAAAAATCTTAATTTCGCATTTAATCAGTATAATATTGTGGAAGTAATTGCGATATTGTTTGCATGTTTTAAACAACTTACTAACTGAATAAGATATGTAAGATCTTTATAGATTTCCGCATGGTATAGTTTAAGTACAAGGGATCTTCATTTGAAACCTGGCTGGGTAGCAACCCTGACATAAGGTCCTGTTCATTTTTTTGTTGTTTATCTTAATAAATATTTGCTGATATAATTTTTATAGCTTATTGTTTATATCTAAATTATTTTTAAAAGAATTTATGGAATATTTCCCTCTTCATATGGATACCTTTGAGTGTTGATTTACCTGATCAACTTTACTAAACGAGTATAATTGCTGCTTCCTTTTACTCGGTGTTTTTTTATAATGATACTTGTGATGTTAAAAATGTTTATGTGCCATCCATTATAACGTCTTTATGCAGGCATTTTGATACTTATTAAAGAAGGTCTTAAAATGATATGCAGTGAATGCTGTGATAAACTGTGTGCAACATAACAGACGATCACCTAAGTCTCCAGAATGGTGGCTGGTGGACCTAGATTAGATTTTTAGGCTTGGCTCCGTTTGGCACATCTGCCTCGGGTGATTTTTTTCTCACTTTACCAGCTGGTTGTGTGAATTTTCTTTTTGTTTTATTTTAGGGTGCTCTACTTTTCTCCCACATCTAAACATGATTAGTTATAGTAGGGATTCCTCTGACAGTTGGAAGTGCTGGGCCCCTTGTGGTGCAGGATAGGCAATGCTCTTTAGCAGACAACCATGGCACTTCATTCCCTCACCAAGTTTGTCTCCAATGCTGAGATTGGTGTCTAGCAAAACGACAATGACGAGCCCTGCAATAGTGCAAAAGCAACTGTAATTTTGTTGCCATGTCGCTGGGGCAATGATAAGAAACTGTACTGTGCACATCTTAATGTTTTTTGTTTTTTTCTTTTAATAGCAGCTACTGTTGTAAAATGGCTGAACACATTGTGCTTGTCCAGTTATAAAGTAGGGGTTTTATGATGTAAGATAATTGGCATTGAAGAGCTGAAGAAGAAAATATTTTTTATTAAGATTGGTCATGTTTTCAGATAAATATGCAGGCTGTATCTTCTGATACTGCAGATAGTTTTCCATTTCAGGTGAATCCTGTAATAACTTTGGCTTTTAATGCAGGTCTGATGTGCTTTAAATAAGGTGATTACTTTTGACCAGCTGGATATTTCAGTAAAAGAGATGTATTCTACAAGGAAATGTTGCATTATCCACCACAGATAAAATTGATTTGTGGAAGCCTGTGAAAATTCTTAAAACTTATCTTTTTGTGTGTTGTTATAGGATAATAAGAAAATTGAGTATGTCACTGTAATAGAGTTAACTTTAATTTAAAAAAAAATGTTTTTTTTTTTACTGATGCTGATGAGAAAATAAACATTTTATTATAATAAAATAGATAGCATTTGCTAAGTCAGTCTGAATAGAAATGTTAAGTGGCCAAAAATAGCTAGTTGTGATGGGAATTTTACAAATTTAAATTTAGAAGAAAAAAACAATCACTAAGTGATATAAGATAGGGTTATCGTGGCTCACTAGTTTTTTTCAGTTTAGCTTAGCCTCTATCCTTTATAAATCTAAAAGCCAAAATTTGAAATGAGTACATATTTTGCTAATATAATTTTATCCAAAAATAGAATTAGTGTGAAATTCCAATTAGAACTGCTAAGTAGGCAGTAATTTTAATTACCCATACGAACTAAATTTTCAGTTACAGACATGCAGTTGTTATAAAACTAATTTTATAGAGCTTCTAAATGAATTTTGATCTAAATCGTCATTCTACAGTAAAAAAAAAACATGCATATTTTCAAACTTTTTTGTTATTTTAAAATATATCTCTAATGAAGCAGTAGTTTATAAAAAAATTTTTTTTCTAATAACATTATTGCTAAAATTATATTAAAAATATACATAATATTGTTTGTTTTAGTTTTCATATAGTCAAGAACCTCATTTTTTAAAATGGTAAGCTAAACATAGTTGTAAATATTTTGGAGCATACCTTCCATAAACTCAATTTCTGTCTTTAATTTAATTTCAGATTTCACCAATTAAAAAAAAAAAAAATTCTCAAACAATCTATTAAAATGTTTTGTTCATATATGGATAAAAGACAAAAGCCATTTAGTCAGTTAATACTTAGAATCTTATAACCAAGTATAACACAATCTATTAGTTTTAGGTAAGTAATAAATAAAAGTTAAACAGTTTTGTAAATTTATGCTTTTTTTTTAAAAAAAATGTTTTTTTAGAAAGACAAGGTTATTACTCTAAACTAAAATTTAATTTTATTGCACAGTTACAATCTCTCTCTTTCATTTGGCAGGCAGCATTATGTGTGATCTGGCTTGGCTTTAAGGGCTCCAATGATATCCTTTGTGAAAACTGCAAAGATTATGCACATCTGCTGTCTAGGTGCAAAGCTTCTGTCTTGCATAGGTTTGGAACAATAGCATGTATTTGTACATGTGTGTTGTAACATGCAAAACTTGGCTATCTGCCACTTAACACTAAACAGAAATGTTAGAGGCAGAGTGAAAAAGGGAAGCTACCTACCACAGTAACTAAAGTTCTCAGTGGCTGCATTGCATTAAAGTTGTGTTTTTAAATATTTCAAGAATGGAATGCCAAAACATGGAATTTACTGATGTGTATTTTTAGCAGATAGAGAGAGATATCCTTGCATCAAGACAGAAAAGCATATTTGCTTTGCTAAACATTTAACAGAGAAGTGTCACTGAGCATTTTTTTATTTTTCTTAAAATCTAATATTTGCTGTTGAAAAGAATTTTTCATGTAACTGTGAAATATTTCTGACTTTCTAGCATTTATTATCAGACATTTTATATGCTGTCATCTCAGCATGTAAAGGATGGTTTAGAGCAGTCATCTATAGTGATTACTAACAGTGTGCATGCTTGCTTGCTTTTTTTTTTAAAGAAAATTTTGGATTTATGATTATCTAATTTCCAGAATTTCTTTTTTTTTATTTTATATCAGTGCAGGATTTTTTTTTAAAAAACCAAATGTGTAAAATGAAATTTGGCTGTTATCATTAATTCAATTAACGAATAGCCCAGTATTTTATTGCTGCAAATTATGCCAAAATGCAGTTACCATGAACTTTGTTAAGCAACAACTTTGACAAGCTGTGACAAAACAGAAAACAGGACGGCCACGTAGAAAGAAAAGTCTGCCAGCACCACATGATGGCATGTCAGGAATAACACAATGCCCACTGACTTACATTGTGAATGGTTCTTGCTGTAAAAATAGAATAAATTATGTAAAAATGAGATTATATGAAAACTAGTTGTCTTTCTATCAAGTGCATCAAAGAAATGTTGGGAAAATAGGATTCCAAGATGGAAAAAGAGGTAAAAGTTACCAGTTTTACTAAAACTCTTCAACTGGGAAAACTTTTCTGTTAACACGTGCTGTTATTACCGAAATTAAATAAACAAAATATAATTATTACCAGAAAACACAGCAAGTCCTTATTAACGTGTGATGTAGGATATTGTGTGTTTGTTATTAGGAGGGTTTTGAAAGTTCCAAAGTAAAACTAATAGTTAAATTCCAGTATTAAAAATATTTGCTTAGTGGTCATTTGACTAAGATTTTCTTTACTCTAAAATGTATTTCTGAGCTTTTGGTTGCCTGCTTGTTTTATTGTGTGGGGTTGAAACTGTTTTCTTTTTTGCCCATCCTTGTCATTTACAGTTTGATTTAAAAAATCTTTCAATACCTAAATTTCAGTGTGCACTTTCTATTTTCTCCAGGCTGTTTGCAACATCCTGCCTCAGTTGATGAAATCCTCATAGGACAACAACTCCAAGTATAGAATATTCTTCTCCTGCAAAAGTATTCCTACATAGGTAATGGCCCGGTAATGGTTTCACTTTTTTTTAAGTTAAAACTGATTGCGTGCAAGCATATCTGTTAGGAGGAGGAAAGGAATTTAGAGGAGGGAATGAAAGAACTGCTTCTCCACTGTCAGTACCTTTGTTGAGTGTCAAAGGAATGCTGAAGTCTGTTTATATATATATTAACCATTATTTGTGGTTCATTTTCAATATTAAATTCATGGACAATCGATTTCTATGTCATTGCTTTTGAGACTGTCAACTTAGGTTTTTGAATTCTCTTAAAGTGAGAGTAGAAAAAGTAGTGCTGTCAGAACCAATATGGCTCTGCACAGTGCATTGTTTTGTACACCTATGTAGCATGAATGAACACCAGATGGTGCTATATACCACTGATGACAAAGTTGTTTGTGGTTTTCTCAACAGGAGAACTCAAGCATTGCTCATGTGTGCCTGTATGGTATCACAAGTTCAGATTTACTAACATTCTTTCTAAAGTAATAGTACAGGTAGGTTTTTCTACTAGCGTTTTCAGTTATGAAGTAAATGGTCTTTAACTAAGTTTTACTTTATAGAAGATAGATAGATAGTGAGTGGTAGGTACAGCATTTAATTGTCTGAAGTTTGACATGACATATCTGTTGGGGAGGAGGAAATTACAAAATATGAATGATTCCTACTTAGTTTTTGTGATGATAAAGTTGAAGCATTTTGTGAAATGTTTGCTGAATGCCACATGTTAGGCATTTAATAATGCTAAGAGCAGTATTAGGAACTATTTCAAGTTTATGGAATTTCTTTCTTCTTTTATTTATTTTAAGTTCCACATATTGTTGAACCTTATACTTAATGTCATGACATTTACTTTCATTTTGGTGCATCATAACGATCTCCAGATTTAAATCTACATATCATCAGTTAAACATTTCTGCATCACAAAATTCTTGCTTTCAGGTTGCAGGGAAGAAGTCTGGTGGTGGGAGGGTATTTTAGCATTAGAACTTAATTAAAAATGCATCTGAATTAAGCATAGGTTTGTAGATTCTTGGAAATTGCATTGAAAAAATTTTCTTTGCATGGACCATTTTAAATGTAAAGATTCTAAGTCATGATTTCAATACATTTTTATTTTTTCATGTCTATAAATTATCAACTAATTGTAAATAATCTATTGGACTTTAGTGAACAGACTTGTGGATTCACGATGTGATATTGTTATAAGATAAATAGTTAAAATAACTTGGCATTAGTTAAATATTCATTACCATAGTAATATTTAAATGAAGCAATTTTGTTAATCCTGGCTTTACTTTTGAATGGATTTTTTTAAGCAGTTTATTATTTTTTGGAGTTAAATTGTATTTTATTATAAATGTTTTTTTTATGAATCCTAATGAATAATATCAAACTTTTTGGTATATTGCATGGTTTAGACATTTTAGAGGAGCAGAGATACATCTTTAAATAGTAAAATTAAATTAAACAATGTACACATTCTGAATCAAAGTTAAAAAATAATAATAAAGCCAGTTTGTATTTTCAGCATTTTTTGGAGTCTCTTTAGTTGTTATATCTTAAAATTTTATTTTCTTAAAAAGAGCAACACACTATATAAGTTTGTAAAAAACCTGTTCTTCCAAGTGTTTTGAGTATGTAGGAATCTGCAGTAATGTAAATGGTGGGAAGACTATTAAGATTTTTCTGACTTCGTATTATATAATAACTGAAAAAATATTCTAAGAAAAACCAATTAGGTTACAAATTCACCCAGGTGTGGAAAGGGGGTGGTGGTGGTTAATAGAGTATAAACAGAATTATATTAATACTAATTTGATGGTGGATTGTTGCCTAGCTATTGTTGAACTATTTTGTCATTGCAATTTATATTGTATTCTAACTAATGAAACATCCTGCTCTTAGCAAAACAGGATGTTCCAAGTTGTGTAGAACTTGCTACAACTTGAATATGGAATTTCTTCTTTCTGTTTTAAAAAAAAAACAAAGCTTGTAAATTCAGAGGCCATTGCTTTTATTAGTGACGACATTATGGTGTAGGGCTAGTTTTTAAAAAGTTTCACTGTCTTTTTTTCTTGGATTTGTATGCTAAGAATTTGCTATCAGACCAAATGGGAGAACTGTTTTGATTTACAGTTAACACATAAAGGAAATGCATTTTTGAGAGAATCACCATAGTGGGCCAAATTTCTGTGTTAAGAGGCTGTAATGTTAGAAAGGTACAGTATCCGACTGCCATAGACTTGTTTATAACTATATGGAACAATAAATATCAGGAATACATTTCTTATCTATGGGATTCTTTTCTCCACTCTTTTGGGTATTCTTTTCTGTTATTTTATTTTTGCCTTACTGGTTTGACAAAGCTAAATACAAAGTCAGTGAAAGCTCTGTGTTATTTCCATAATCTATGATGCTTTATTCCTGTTTACAGATTATGCTAATATGTGCAACACCAAGTAAGTTGCAAGTGCTAGCATTTTATCATGTGTTTTTTGCATTACTACTGTTTATTTACTATTTATTTTAGAATAAGATTTGTTAATCTTTTAGAAATTGCGCACAATGTGTTTCTTTCAATTTCTCTCTGTGCTTCTTAGTGCTGATGAATGAAATATTTAATTATCTGAAATGTTTTGAATTTTCAAATTTATAAGTGATCTTCCTAATTTGTCTGCAGAGGGTTAAAGCACAGGTCTGCTTGGTGGATGCATGTGTTGCTACATCTGTATTCAACTGTAAATTCTTCTGCTGGCTGATAGGAGTACAAGGAGTGAAGCATGCAGTGTCAGCTGGTCTTGTTGTCTTTCTTTGCTACATCAACTTGCTCCACTTCCAGCTAGCTATATTTAGAAGTATGAGCATTGCAATTACATGTCCATTTACTCTCTGTGGCCTTGAAGGCTGATCACATTGATGAATGGAGTTAGCCCTGGCCTCCATGTTTGCTTTTTTTTGTTTTCAGTGTAAATCAAACAGCCAACTTTTTGAAATTCTGTTACCCATCTGGGGAACCTGGTGTATAATTTAATCCTATCCCAGCTTCTACAAGCCAACTCTGTGTGATTGACTATTCCTGGCTTATTCCTTTCATGTAGTACAGGATATAAGTGCAGACTTCTTATGTGCCCATACAGAGATTAGGTATCTGGTGTTTTAATTTTACATACTGATATTAGATCTATCAGTTTTTATTATTGTTTAATATAAAATTGTTATGGGATTTTTAAAATGTAATATTGTATAACAAAAGAGAGAGAGAGAGATTCAGATTGACTTGGGCCACTGAACCATATCTTAGTTACTTCCTGTTTTTTCACATCTAAATTTAAAGCAATATTCACTCTTCATGAGTATTTCTATAAAACATGTTTCATCTTGTCCTGCCATTTCTTGGTCTATAGCTCTAGATTTCAGGTATTATATATATTTTTTTTGTTTTCAGAGTATTTTTTAAAAATATTGTTTTAACTTAAATGTGTCTTGACTGTATGGTAAATATTTAATACATTGATATTTTTTCTTGTATAATTTCATAGTTTAATTGAAAATAAATAAATTTTAAAAAATGAAAACATTTTTGTATGTAATCTGCTAATGAATGCAGTTTGTATTATTTATGGTGTATGAGTGAGAGAGAGAGAGAGATCATTTTTCTAAAATGTGTAGATAAAGGTATCTATATTTGTAGGTGTGTTGTAGATATTAATAATATTTTCATGTTTAGTTATGAGTATTTCTTGTATTTGTCTGAACTATGTAACAATCAAAATGATGACTAATGCTTAGTTTTCTGTTATTTTTAAAATATTTTCCTTTTAAATAGTGTTAAAAACAAAAAGACAATAAATGTCTCATTTTTTAAAATAACTTGTGTATTTCATTTGTTCTTTGTTCTGCTGGTGGTGGTTATAATAATAATAATAATAATAATATAATAATAATAATAATGTTAATTTTTGGCCACATTCTAAGTATGCAAATAATATTTCTCTTCAGTTGGTAACCAAGATATAATATAGTGGGACTTTAAAAATGTCTAGGTGAGTGTTAAATGAAAGAATGTATTATATTAAATGCCTTTAACCCTTTCATTACCAACTTCCATGACCAGCTGCTTTAGTGTCAATTTCAAGGAAAGAAGAGAGTTAATAAAGTCTGTGGTATAAAGTTAAGAAATTCAAAACTACCGAGTAGATTTTAAATGGTAAAAGTGCCAGAATGTTTATATTGAAAATATTTATTAATTGTCAAAGTACAGTATTATCTCTCTTGATTTAGTTATCTGCAAACAGGTACGTTTTCTGGTGTCAGCTACAAATCAATAAACATTTCTTAAAACTTCATTTAGATTATGAATTTCATACACTCCATCCAGGTTATAAATTCTAAATTCTTTATAAATGTGCAGCTGCACATACAATTACAAATGTACAGCAACAATTTTTTTTTCTTTTTTTTAAAAATTATTTGACAAATTGGTATCTTGTGAAAAGAAATTGGCATTTATTTTTTTGGGGTTATAACTCCTATCTTAATATTATCCGCACGGAGCTGAGGCAATTGATAACAGCTTACAATTTATCTTCAGTACCCATCCTGTCAAACATTTTAAAAAAAGAATGTAAAAAAGGTTAGTTACTGCATGTATGAGTTAATTAACACTAATCTAAATGGATTTTTAATAAATGTTTACTATTTCAAAGTTGCAGGTGCCACCAGAAGATGTTTGCAAATAAATAAATCAGAAATGTAATACTGTACTTTGCTAGCATTCATGATTCTTTCCATTGTGTCTCCCATAAATAACAGATGTGATGCATCTCATTCTTGAGTTGCGAAAATTGAGAAAAGGAAGATTGGGCTAGAAAAACGTTACTTATTTATTTGTTTGTTAGGGGGTGTCATGAAACAAACATACTCTTAGCATTCCTATGTCACTGACAGGTTATGGCTTGATAAGTCTCTATTGAAGCAAGGAACTATTGCTTTTGAGGTTGTATCCATGTCCATATTCTCCTGTGTTAGGACAGCATTATAAATTAATTTAGAATAAGTAAAATGCAGTTCTTTTTTTTTTTTTTTTGAAGAATTAATGTCCTTTCTCACAATTGGAATTGAAAAACTAATTTCTGCATGCAGCCTCAGCTAAAAACGGAGGGGGGGCAAAGGAGTAACATATGCATTATTTTCTTGCTGGCAGGTTTTATTTAGAAATATAATTCTATGAATTATGTAAATTAAACTTTAAGAAAAAAGTTAGGTTCAGCTAAGCTCAGTGTTTAGACCTGTTTTAGTCTGTAGGGAACTAGAAGTCATCTTATACTTGGTAGATCATTTGATTTTCCAAGCATTTTGTTTAATGTGCATAATGAATGTTAACCCTTTGCCATCATCAAACCATGGTAGACCAGACAGGTTTTTCCTGCACCCCCAGAGATGCTGAAGAACATTGTTAATAAAACCAGAAGACACTTGTAATAACTGATTCATGTCATCAACTTCAGTCAATTTGAACATACAGCCAGTGTAGATCTCATGAACATTTGATATACTCCACTTTTCAAGCTCTTGCCACCATCTTTGTTGTTACAAAATTATCAACATTATGGTGAGTTGTTCATGGGGACTTTTGAATTTTGCAAGGATGTTTTTTGTCAGTGAAGTTGAGGTTAATGAAAAAAGTAAAAATACCAAATACCTTAGTTATAGTCCACCATTACATAAGCATCTTTTCCATGCTTGCTTCAAAAGAGTTTTAAAAAAAAGAAAAAGAAATGGCAGTCTCTGAAGTACCCATATGAGAATATTTGATTGATTGTTTTTAGCACTGTAATTAAATGATAAAGAATAATGGACTTTAGTGTTAATATAAAGATGAAATAGGCTTTTAAAGAGTGGTGGTCAGCAGCTGACTTGATTGTTTGGCATATCATGTTGTTGAAACATGCCAGGGTGGTCTGCACCAAAAAGCTGCAGATGTCATCTCAAATTTAACATAATACCTTTTGATTCAGTATCAAATTTTAAAAGCCATTAGAGCTTGAATGTACAGGCTGCAAAGAAAATTTTTCAGCACTACTACTTAGGAAATTTTGTTTCACATGACCATCTCACTGGATCCTATTATCTCATGGCAACATACCTCCAATAGTAAGGGCATCCGAGATTGATGCTGTATCTTTACCTTTTAGCTTAAATTTTAAAGCTTAAGAAGCCTGAACTGTAGGAATAAATTTTCTTTTTGTATAATAGTTTATTACTAGTAATCATTATGACCTTTTACAGCAAGAAGAAATTGCACAAGAGTTTTTGCTTCCTGAGAGGCAAGCCAAAGTGAACCAGCTGATTCGTGCTATGGACCAAGTCTCCAACGAGCCCCCAATGGATTCTCAGACAAAATACTGTGTTTGCAGGTCATCTGACTGTAACAGATTTATGATGTGAGTATTGCATTTTTAGTTCTACACTAAGTGGGAGACAGATGCAGAAAACTCCAGTGTAGTTCCAAAAAATATCATATATATATATATTTATATATTATCTGAAATTATGAGTTTAGATCCTTGCAAACTTAATTACAAAGAATAGCGTGGATCCCAAAAATGTTGTTAGCGTTTGAATTTTATGATATGTACAACAGTTTTGAACTCTGAAGTGTGTCTAGAGGGAAAAAAGTTTAAAGTTGGCTAAGCCAAGGTTAATGACATCTGTACTGCAAGATATTTGTTAAGTCTAAAAAAACACTTTTATTTTATGATAGGCTATGTCATTTATGTCAGTGACTGTCAGACTAATTAAGTATTCAAGATCTGATTGATGGATAAGAAAAGCAGATCAGCTTTATTTTACCTTTTCATTACTTTGTGCAACATTTTATGATAAAAGCTAACGCTACATCTCAACCAAATGGTCTGACACTTTTGCCAGCCAAAACAACTATACAATGATAATAGTTAAAGAAAAAAAAATTTTTTTTTATAGTTTTGCATTTGTGTGTTTTAGGAGGTTTGTAAGTAAAATGGAAAGTATTGACACATCAACTTTAGCCCTTGTTATTAGTAGAGAAAATCCTGATACATTAAGGGAGAGAAAAAATTCTTGCATTTAATAAGCGTTGTGTGAAAGTGCAAAAGTTCTAGGATATTAAGTTAAATTATGCACTGCCAAATCTACTACATGCTGCAGTTTTTCTCAAATATTTTACGTAGATATGCACTTTAGCATCGGATGCTAAAGTTTACACTTAACTGATGTCAGTGCGTTACCAGACTATATTTTTATTTATATTAAAAAGTAATTAGAAATCCATTTAATGAAAAATGTAATTCATTTGGAGAATGAGAAAAAAATTACCTCTGTTTTCTCAAAGCTTTATTTACTATTATCCTTCATTGGTAAATGAACTTCAATGGTTATAGAAGTAGCACTGCATCATTGAAATAAATAATTATAAACCAAGGAGCATGTATTTATATAGTTATTTTTTTTAAAAAAACTTCTAATCTATAATAAAAATAGTAACAAAAAAGGCTTCCCATGAAGGAAGTGCATGTATATAAAGTAGCATTTAATTCTAGCATTTAGCTTACTACTTCATAGTAAGGTTATAAGTTACTTTATTAAAATCAACTTTCTGTACCAGTCTCACTTACATTACTCAAGAAGGGAAAGCCATTTAATTTGTCCTGAGCATTGTGCTGCACAAGAAATTATTGATGAGCTAGAATTTGCTGAATGATCAGTTATCTGATACAACTGACTGGAAGCATACAAAATTCAAAGCGCTATACAGACATTGCTGAAAATTTCTACCAATTTAAAGCACACAACCTTGTTTAGATGATGCAGTGGGTTAAGAGGATGTGCTTCAAGATAGGTAATATGCATCATCTTCAGATGACACATTCCTTCAATCAACCCAGATAAAAAGACTTGTACTCAATTGCAAAATTACCATATGCACTTCAAGTATCTCAGGACCTCAGGGTTACTACCCTAGCTATTGTTTTCTCGCCCTTGCAGCATTACTTAGCATGAATGTGTCCTTATGCTTCAGCTTTGTCACAGGTCAACTAGTAATATGTTATTAATGTTGCAAATTATGGTAAGAAAATCAGTTGATAGCCTGCATTGATGATGATGTTTGTTTGGAAACAATGTCAGAAAGGACTTTTTACAGCAGAAACTGCATTGGCTTTTTAAATGGTTTGGCCCGAATGGATTGTTAATTAGTCAAAACACTTTTTTTTCAAAAGCATAATGCAGCTAAAAAAAATGTATTGTTTGTCGTAGGCAGTTGAAAATTATTTAGAAATTTATTAACCATTAATGAAGTATTACAAATGACATGTTTTAATCTCCTAGCCCGAGGATAGATTAGATTAGTCAGTAAAAAATCAACTGAGATTAAGTTTTCTTGTATGCACATTTCTTAGACATGTTCGCTTTAATAAAAGTTCCCTGGAGAAGGAGAAAATGTCCAGCGTAAATGGGTGTATGTTCTAGCCAATACTTGGGTAATACAACAGAAAAGATTACTTAATGAAAGGAAACGATCTTTTTTTGTTGTAAGGTAATATCTTTTCTGTATTAAAAAAAACTTGTTACACTTAACTCAGTATGTACTTTTTAAATCCAGTCATCACCACAAAGTTTTGCCAGCCACAATGACACAGAACTGAAGTTTATTGATTCCTCATTGTTCAAGCAAAGTCTATTCCATTGGGCCCCTTGGTTTTTATTATGTTGACGTTAATAAAGTTGACTGTGAAGATGTCATAATTTTAAAGGTGAATTTCTATAATTCTTTTATTGGGTTTTGATATGCACTTTTAGTTGTCTTTTTTTTTTAAATATAATTTAAGAAGAATTATACACAAATACTCTGCTTCTCGATTGGTTTTAGCTGGAGCAAAATCTCTCATTATGCACTTTTCGGTAATTGGCTGTAGCACTAGAGGAAGGCAAACACTAATTAATCAGACAGCTCATTTAATGGAGGTTTTAGTCATTTACAGTTTTCTTAACAGTCACCCCCCCCCCCCCACTCCTGAACATAATTAGTGTCATGGTGGCAGAAAAGAGAAATTCCTATTAGCTATAGCACACTGAACTGTTAAAGGTGCTTTACCTGAATGTCTACAGTTCTGCAATCCATCGCTAGTGCTTCAGTGTGGACGTCTAAAACAATCTCAACTAAAAAAAAGGGTGGAGGTTAGAGCCTAAAGTAAAAATCCCACATTTAGAAATGGAAAATTAAAGCTTCCCAAACATGGCCACCATCTGTTCATAACAAGTTAGGTCATTTAGTAAAACTATAACTCATTCTTTCAAGAAAAATAATGCAAAAGTGTATTTAAAAATTTAACTATATTATAAAAAAAATCAAACAAAACTGAAAATGCCATGTTACTGGCAGTTTCACTTATATCTTAAATTCTCTAGAATGAAAGCCTGCATTTTAATACAAATATCAGTGAATTCTTTTTATCAAGTGCTTCTGCTTCTGTAACATGCTACTTTTGATTTTTGTAATGTCATAAAAACCAACAAATTTGTATTAATATCTCCCCCCTCCCAAAAAAGGGCTAAAAATGTGACAAGACCATTGTTTTTAGATAGAGTCCTTTGGCCTTAGAAATAAATGGGACATGATATTGTCAGATCTACTTTTTCCCCATATTTCAGGGAAAATGTCGTTTTTTTACTGTGAAAAAACTAAAAATTTTGGCTTATTGGATGATTCCTCATCTTTGACAGTTCTAGGTTTGAAACATGCTCAGGTTGGAATTCAATTGCTTTTATCTTTTCTATTTTACATTTTTGATTAGTTTGACTCTTCGGCTAAACTAACCTGGTGGAAACTTTTACAGTCAAGTTCATACTTACTATCGAAGAGACTATTATCAAAAAGAAGCCTTTCTTGGCATTTATGTTGATAAGTAGATTCCTGAAAGTAGCTAAAAGTGGCATTTTCAAGGTGTGGCACTTTCTTAGATTGATTGGGAGAATCAATCTAGCTTACCAACATTGATGATGGATGATATTCATCATCAGCAGCAGCAGAATTGTAGAGATGTGGCTGTAGATTGTTGGAGCTATGGAAAATCATTTACTGCTTCCAAACTTAAACAGGAGTATATAGTTACTATAGTACTTAATTATTTATTTATTTTTTTTTTTACTTTTTATTGCATTTGGAGATCTTGTTGATTGGTTTTTTTTTTTTTTTTTTTCCTTGCCTGAACTAGCAATCTGGCTTTTATTTTCTGATTTGGTATATGCTGACCTAAACTTGCCTGGAGTGGATGGTATGGAAAATAATCCTATAGTCTAAATGAGGATTTTTCTGTCCTGATAGTATGTTAGTTTTTAATGAGTTGAGATGAACTTTTTGATATAAAGGGACACTTAATAAAAGTAATAATAAAGTAAAATGATCTAAATTTGTGTGTGCTTCCTGGTATTATCTACCTTAGGATTTTTAAGTACTTAGCATTGGCACAAACACAGCAGGTGGGGGGGCTAATTTCTGATTTTTGGCATAGTCAGACTGAAAAAATACTTAACTAACCTTTAAAAAGTAATTTTCTCCATCCATAGTCAATAGTCATGCAATAAATCATTTTTCTATGATCATGTCATTGCTTTTGACTTTAAGATCATTTATGAAAAGGCTTTTGTTTATAAAAGTCAAGTAAATCGATTTGTATACTTTTTGTAAACAAATTTGTGCATACTATACAGCTGCGGAAAATATGAATTTACATCAAGGTAAACTGCAAAAAACCATAGCAAAATTTGACTAATGAGGAAAGAGAATTGTGTGTGTACTAGGCCTGACCTGATTATTCCAGTTCAATAGAGAACAAAAGTGTCATGCATCAACATTTGACTTCAGGGAATTTAATCAAGGTAAGGATACATTGCAGGCCATTAAGGTGAAGAACACTGAAAAAATTATGCAAGATCATTCTAAAGTTCATGAGCAGATCAAGAAAGCTCGCAGAGTTTGATCCCGACTCATTCGTATAAGACTAAATAGATAGTAAGTTTTTAATGCAGGTTGTCTGAGCCTGAAGCTTTCTAGTTGGAAAATTATATGAATGATTCAGTGTAGACATGCAACTCCTTGGATGCTGTTTCTTAAATAAGGAGAATTCTGAATTTCAATAAATTTTGAATGGTTGTATCTTTGTGACTGTTCTTTGAGACATTTACGAGGTCTGTTGAAAAAGTATCCGACCCTAGGCTGGAAAAAAAAATTACGTACTTGGTGGGGTTCAATTACTAATCCCCTTCGAAGTGGGCCCCTTGTGCCTCCACACCCTTAGCCCAGCAGTCCTTCCACTGTTCAGAGCACATCTGGAATGCTTCTTCTGGAATGGCTCTCAGCTCTGCCATCACATTCCACATGATGTCCTCTCGGCTCTCAAAGTGGGAGCCTTTCAGTGGCATCTTCATTTTTGGAAACAACCAGAAGTCAGAAGGAGCCATGTCTGGAGAGTAGGGAGCCTGGCGAATGAGCGAAATGCCTTTCTTTGCCAAGAAACCTTGGATCAGCTGTGACGAATGAGCCGGGGCGTTGTCATGATGCAGCTGCCAGTTTTGCGAGGCCCACAGATCCAGTCTCTTGCGCCGAACTGCATCACGAAGACGTTGGAGGACTTCCTGATAGTACTCCTTTGTAACTGTTTATCCTTCTGGTGCATATTCGTGATGCACAACGCCTCGGTAGTCGAAGAAAACAGTCAGCATCACCTTGATTTTGCTCCAGACTTGTCGTGCTTTTTTGGGCCTTGGCGACGTTGGGTGCTTCCACTGTGATGACTGAGCTTTGGTTTCCAGGTCCTGTACACCCACATCTCATCTCCAGTTATCACGGTATTCTGGAACTCAGGATCCCTGTTGGCAGTATCCAGTAGGTCCTGCGCAACCTGAAGACGAAATTGTTGTTGTTCCTGAGAAAGCAGCTTGTGCACAAATTTCGCTGCCACTCTGCGCAAGCCCAAATCCTCCTTTAAAATTGCATGTGCAGAATCTTTACTGATCCCAACCTCGTCACCAATTTCCTGCACCGTCAAACAACGATCCTCCATTACCAAAGTCTGTACTTTCTCGATAACTGCATTGCAGCTTGTAGACGGCCTCCCAGAATGCTGGTCAGTCTCCACCGATGTGCGGCCATCTTTGAACCTGTTGTACCATTCTTTTATTTGGGTAACACCAGGGGCGGACTGACCATAAAGGCATTTGGGCAATGCTTGGTGGGCTGGGGCCGCTGGGTAAAAAATGAGCTGCTTGGCTGGATAAAAAAAATGCTGAAAAAAATTGTCACGGAAAACTCCTGCCACCACCCTCAGGGATTCCCCGCTAAATATCAAAAGGTCGCCCCTGACACATTATAATTATTGAGCAGTGGAAGTATAGCTATAGCATTTGTCTATTTTCACAGATAAGCAACATATTAATGAATAATGGGCTGACCTAGTAGGTGAAGGATGCCCGGGCTGGTTTTAAGACCCAGTCTGTTGCTGGGTAACACCCATGACATTGTCACCAAAAACCTGTTGAATTTTGCGAATTGTTTCTGCAAATCAGATACTTTTTCGACAGACCTCATAGAAATGTACCTATGTAGTGATTTTGAAATACGTCAAGTTATATTGATTCTGGAAGCGATACCATGGGAGTCTTGCATCCTGAAGCATGACACCAGCACTTGGTATGTCTCAAATATATTATTTTCTCAAAAAATTGTTAAATTTTTTTTTTTACAATTATAGTAATTACATTGCTGGAAAAATTCCACATTCGTTTTGTTGTATTTGTCCTCATTTCACCCAGGAAGTTGCAGCAAATGTCCATCCTAAAATCCAAGGTGGCCATTATTACCATGACAATGGGTTGTCTCAGATGAAAAATAGTTATAGCCTTTTAATTTGTTGGATGCCTAGACTGCGTGTACCGAGTTTTGTGAGATATTTTCAAAGATAAAGAAATTAGGTAATTAACGAGTTTGTTTGTTTTTTTGTGTTTTAATATTAATTGAATAATGTATTCATTAGAAATATTTATATTGCAAAATTTGTAATTTTTAATTTGAAAAAATTCCGTCACATCACAGAAATATGTAAAGTGGACGAACTTTAGAACTTGTGTGGTAACTGCTCTATAGTAAATTGTTAATCACTTAAACTAAAACACATGTAAACTAGGCTGTATTATATTTTCAGCTCACTTATAAAGGATGCATTTTAAAAAAAGTTTATGCACTCTAAATGTTATTTTCAGTGGCTGTGACAACTGTAATGAATGGTACCATGGAGATTGTATAGGAGTTACACAAAATGAGGCTAAATCCATCAAACAGTTCTTCTGTGATGCTTGTCGAGGTAAGCATTACAATTTATGATGGTGCTGTACCAGTATTTGCTGTGACTCTACTATTTTTTGTGCAGTTTGACATTGTAGGGGGTTAAATAGGAAGTCAGTCGGTGTAATATGACCAGTGAATCTTCAAGTCCAGCTTCTGCAACTTATATTGAGAAAAATTTCTCTGGCTTAAATCAGATGCTTTGTGTTCTCAGAAATAGATCACTATCAAGGGAAAGAAAAAAATTGATGAGCAACAGTTTTCAGCCTGTGGAATAAGATATAAGATAGTCGTAAAACAAATGAGTTGCCAATAATGAACAGGATAAATGAGTGGGTAATCTGATTTTGCAAACTACCATAAACTTGATGAATTTAAATATCTATCCTTGTGAGAGTTTTGTACATAAAGCATAGATAAATACAATCATAGCAAGAAGAGTTTATACATGAAAAAACAAAAACATGTTGACATTGTCATACATAAAGATATTTTAGATTTTTTTCCTACACACACACACATTGCACATTTCAAAATTGCTTCATGCAAAAAAAAAAAAAAACATTTGGAAACACCACGTATCGATATTACTTGTAAAAAAAGACAAACAAACAAACGCAAACTAACTTTGTTTTATTTTGAATAAATTCTGTATTATTATGTACAAGCATATTTGTACATGATGGTAAAAATACAACTTTGAAATTCATTTGTATATTTGTGTACTGCCTACAAAAAAAATTAGCGGAACCTATGAATGTGTAAGTTGTTTAAAAAAATTGCATATTTTAAAAAATTTAAAGATACTTTGAGAGTCAGATTTCTTTGTGGAAATGTAGTAAAATTTAGGAAAGCATATGTAGTGTTACTAGACATTTGGCTTGTGCAAATTTACTACAAATTTTATATTTTGATTCTAGCCTTTTCTGATTAATATATTTTATTCCAAGTGATGCTAGCATCTTAGACAATTCCAGAGGTGACCACTTTTTATATATCAGTTCAGGATCTGTGCAGGAAATGAATGACAAGACTGAAAATGAAGTGTAGATCTGATTGGGGAATGAAAGATGGAGCATGTTCCTTGATGCATTTCAGCAGGATTTAGTACCTGGCTTTTGCAAAAGTTAGCCCAGAGAAGACCCGAAAAAATATGGTCCAGACATATTTATCTTGAAGACAACTTATCCTTTATCTTGGCTTTCATACAGATTGAGGTGACTGAATGCTGACCACCAGTTCTGACTTGGCCATTAATTGTATTGGCTACGGCAGCATTTGCTGAGCGAAGCAGTTGAAGGGCAGATGGAAAACTGTGCTCTCAATGACTGCATACCATTTTTGATGAAGCCCCAAGTAAACAGCAGGTTCCCTGTTAATTGAAGCCCAAGAAGTTTTGATAAAGGAAACAGACTATTTGTATGACTGCATTATTTCTGAAAAGAAATCTGATTGGTCTGGGAACTTGAGAAATTCTTTGTTTTCTGTTAGTAATATTATACTGTATGTTCATTTTGCTTATTTATGTTTTGTTTTTATTATTTGCCAGAGAAAACACGGACAAATATTTGTGTGCATTTTGTCGATTTAAACTAGTTTTTTCAAGTGATTAAGTAGAAGAAAAACCAGAAGTTATTCTCAAGATGAGTTAGAATTTATTTTTGAAACAAGTTCTTGTTATTAGTGCAGGGTATATCTTCAGAGAACAGATTATTACTATTTTTTTACATTGGTAATATCAGAACTGTTTTGTTTAAAGATGTGTGCAAATATGTAGAATTAATGCATGGTTTTAAATATTTCAGAGCATAACCCTACTTTAGAAATCCGTTATAAGACGAAAAAGATTCTGAGAGAAAAGGCATCACGGAGTGATTCCAGTGACACCGAGAAACATAAAGATTACAGGCACAAAGAAAAGGTGGGTTATTTAAATTTTAAAAAAAGTAAGTTTGATAGAGTTTACAGGGTTTTACAAGTTTAATTCGGCATATTTACTGTAACTTAGTTTATCTTTAAGGACTAGCCTTCTTTGGGATTAACTTTTATTTTACATTTCTTTATTCTCACGAGTGAGTAGACAAAATTTAACTGTCAGATGTGGCTTGTGTAACGTGTGATTACAGTTCCTGCCACCTAGCAACTGTTGAAGCACTGGATGACCATAACCTCTCTCACAATCTGCAAAACTCTGGTTTGTGGCCAAAGTTATGGAAACTGCTGATCAGTTACATGTTGCAAAATATTTTATTTTGCAAGTGTAGCTCTGTGGAGGCCTCAACTCAAATTTATAGTACATGATAGTTTCTGGTATTAATTCTGGGCTTCAGGAGATTGGCTGAGTGGTTATGTTTGGGTGGTGCATGACAAATGGATTTTCTCCTATTCATTGTATAGCCATTAGTAAAAAATAATAGTAAAAATCTTATTTTAACCAACTTAACATTGGTTTATATATAATTCCATTTTTTTTTCTAAGCCATGCTGCATACAGTTTTTGACAAAACTAAATAATTCACATTTTATAAGTATTAAAAATGAAACTTTTTTTTTATGAGTTACATCTCATTTTAAAACCATACAGTTTTTAATTTATTAATTTAATAATTTGAAAATCAGTGTTACATTTTTAAGAAAAATTTCTTTACTGTTTTTAATGGTAGGTTCTCTAAAAAATTACTTAATGGAACACACTAATACAGATAGTTTCATTTAAGTACTGTTTTTCTAAATAACCTGATAGGCAACAAAAAAGATGACTTTATTAAAAAAAACTATAGAATCACATCGGTACAGAAAGCCTTTTCTTGTGACATCCTGTTTGTTGTTTCAGTGAACGTGAATGTGGGAACTTTTGTCTCCACACTGTTCAGTATTTAGAGTTGGCATTATTGTGCAAGGAAAGTTTTCCATTCTATAGCAGCTGCTACAACAACATCTTGGATATAATCTTGATGCTAGATTGGTTTTCCTATCTGCCCTACATCTGGTTATGCAATGCATATAAATGCTACTAGACTTCTATCTCTCTTTTTAAAATTCATCTCTAGTGGCAATTGCCTATTTGTTTCATACTTTGCTTCCTGGTCAGGCTGAAGGTTGGTTTCTGAATGTTTCATTGTTTTTCCTTTCATGCCTTGGGTAGTCAGCTATCCTACTGTTGATCTTTACATGATTGCAGTAATACCATTTGCTAAGGAAGCTGTTCTTTTTTTTTTTTTCCATTCCATGGTAATGATAGCTTGGGGTATGTGAGTTATTTGGAGAACTATTTTTTGCATATTAACAACCTCTGATGATGCAATTGGATAAGCAGATAAGGGACACAAATTTCTAGTTTCAAAAAGATTTCTTTGCAGCTGGGAAAGTTGTTCCTTAAGTGGTAAGTAGATGATATTATTAGTTAGCATTAAAGGAAGAAGCGGGTACATGATGGATTTTATGCTGGTGACCTGCTGAGCTATGTATAAATCATCTACACTAATCTTTTTCCTGTTTTTAAATACCAAATTTTGTGACATCTGACCAGTCATTCTTATGTGGTGGTGTTTTATGGCCATTGTTCATATGGGACAAGCATAGAATCTTTCCACTTACAGTAAAGTATCCATTGTTTGGTCAGTGGTCCATACCAGTGCAATGAGAACATTTTTCAATACCTTAAATTTGGTGTATTAAATAAAATAATTACATGTGTGCATCTAAATGGTGATAAACTAATTAGTGGGTATTCATGGGTATATTGTTTAAATGAAGTATCTTTTCTATTATCTAAGTATTTTTTATTGTTAATACATGAATGAACCTTTAAATATAATGGGTAATAGATATTTGCATGAAGTCACATTTTTTGTCAAAATACAGCAAAGCATAAAATATAATTAAAAGATTTGTATGTCAAACAAATAATTTCTCCTGGAAAAATGATACATAGTGGAAAAAAAAAAAAAATATATATATATATGACAACAGTGGGGAGTGATTTTGATTGCTCTACTTGGAATAAACACATTGCTTTAAAAAAAAAATGTAATCAATCAGGATAGACACAACTGTTTGACACTGTACTTACTGTCAACATTTAATTTCTGGTCCAGTAACAGTGAATGAGGATTAGATAAAGGTAAGCATATTTATTTCCCGGTTGGCTAAGAATAGCTGGAATGGCAGA
Source organism: Nautilus pompilius (assembly GCA_018389105.1). Taxonomy (NCBI): domain Eukaryota; kingdom Metazoa; phylum Mollusca; class Cephalopoda; order Nautilida; family Nautilidae; genus Nautilus; species Nautilus pompilius. Next base: position 510,127 of record JACATO010000982.1, on the reverse strand, counting down.
AGGTTCATTCATACATATTAATGGGTAGATGTTCCAGGGCCTGCAGATTTGGTATCTCTTGAAAGCAATTACTCAACCTTCCCTTTTCAGAAAATTGCTATACCCAAAAGAAGCTTACTCAACCAAAGGGTAGGTATTTGCTTCAGAACAAAGTAATTAATTTAACATGATGAATCTCAGGTTATTCTTCAATAAACAAGTTAAATGTCAGATGGAAAATTGCTTTGGAATGTTTTAAATCAGCAGCTTTTGTGCCCTTTCTCCAGCTTTACACACACGCATATGTATTTCTGTCACCACCAAGTAGCTTGTAATGTAGTAAAATAATTTTCTCAAATTACTTTAGGTTGACTTGATTTTTAGACAGAATTTTTCATTTTAAGTTACCACCCTTTTCTACAAGTACTTTATTTTACATAAAATAAAGACCATATAATTAACAAGGAGTTTTTTTTTTTTATTTCTATTCTGATCTTGTCACTGTCCTCACTTTTTTGTAGCAATACACAGCAGCCCTTTAGCCATTGTGGAGTAATCATTTTTTTTTAGAAAGCTGGTTTGATAAAAATGTTAAAATTTTTGTAATGACTGCGCATCACCTGATGTTTCATATATAGTACAGTAGGAAATAAAGTCGGTAAATATCTCCACTTTGATATGCTAATATCACATTATTTATTGCATTTAAACTAAAGGATTGATGTTTAAATTCATATAATCACACTTAGTATTTAGTAGAAACATCCTTTTCCTTCTGTCACCTTTAATTGACCAACTTGTGAGGTTGTACAACCCAAGTACAATGTGGATACTACAGTCTTCTCATCAAACTTTTCTCCATGCTGCTTCCAGATATTGATTAGACCATCTGATAAATAGTTAAGGTTCTTTTTATCCAAATTTTATCCTAAAAACAGATTTTCTCTCTCTTATATGCTCTTTTGAACTGTAGTAAGTTTTCTTGTGTTTGCTTCAACAAATTGTATGCTTGAGTATCAACTTTTAATCAGATGTGTTACAGTTGTGAACATCCAGATGCATATAAATAAATATTTTGAAAATGATGTGCTTGTTCCCTCAGTAGGGTACATGTAAGATATGAATTTAGAGATTTATAGCTTTATAAGTAAATAGAGATCATTTCAGAGAGATCTTAATGGTGGAGGTGGACAGGTGAGGGAGTGGGGAGAATTGGAGTGTGTGTGTGTGAGTATCTTAACCAACTGCCTGGGGAGGGTGTATTTCTTCACATAACCTTGAAGGATTTAAAACAGAAATAATGCAACTGATTAATGTCCAAGTGTTACAATCGTTACTCAGATTAGACATCATTTTTGTCTTCACTGTGTCATAGATGATCAAATTATTAGCTTCAGCTGAAGCGCGTTCAGACATTGATAAACATACAGTAAATAGTAATTTGATCAGCTCATGTTGTTACAGTGGATTAGTCTTTTTGCAGAAAACATCTTAAAAGCCGGCAGTAGAGAGAGCTTTGTGTTAGTACTTTGTCGAGCCACTTTTTGCAGCATGTAGAGCCTCTGTCCTGTTTGACATTGAATCAGTGTGATTTTGTCACAGCTGGTTCAAGTTCACCTATATCCACCTGTCTTTCCAGACATGCCAGTTAACCGTACTTTCCAGAGCATTTTGCACCTAAAGGACACAAGGAATTTCTTGCATGCTACACGCTTTATGTGGCTAATTTGGTGGAGACTACATAGGGCCGTTCTTTGGCCTATTTCTGGGGTATGGCCTGATGTCAGCAAGGAAATCTTGACAGCAGGTTCAGGATGGAATGTCTTGCCTTTGTGTCATTGTTGAAGGTGGTCCAGCTTGCTTTGCTGCTGCAGTGATATTAACCTTAACATACTTCACAATAATATTTGCTACAGATCCATGAGAAATGTCAAGATCTTTGAACATCTGTCATTGAATCTGGACACACTGTAACATTCTGTAGCACAACCTTAGCTAAACAGAAATGTTTTGGGATCTGCCTGGTTTTTGGCATGGAGATAGTGCACCAATGTAGATGTATTTAAACCTTAAATATATACATTTTGATCAGATAAATTGATTTAAGATGTGGACAATTAATATGGCAGGGCACTAGTTAATTCAACTCCTGCTACTTGACAGGTACCTAGATTAGAGATTTGTAATGTCATTTGTTTCAATTTCTCTTTATGATTTAGGTGTAGAATGTTCCTAAATGCAACTACTAAAATTTATGGGTTGCAGTAAAACTATAGATGCCTCATGTTCCTTGTTTCCATTTTCATTTCTTTTTTTTTTCATTTCTTTGCCAAGAATAGATTTGTTCAGATTACCAGCTCCATTTCTGGAAAGTACACATTAGTTTCATTAAGGCCAATTTAGACTTCATATTAGGTTTAAACTTGCTACAGCTACGTTTAGTAGATCTACCCAACAAATATTGATTTGGTCTTTATTTGGAACATGCAGAATTGACTTAAATGCCACTGTGTATAAGGAAGTAGTTATTCACACATTTATCATCACCTTATAATTAGAAGTTTAGTTATACCTTGTGAACAAACGATGTATCGTTATGTAAATAATTTGCAGTAATATGTAGACAGATTGAATTAATGAGAAGTGTATCTCAGTAAAATGTATTGGATCAATGTAGTTGTAACCTTATAGCTAGCTGCGTGTCATTTAGATCTTGCAAACAATCAGAAATAGATGCACTTCCTAACTAAATTTAATTTATTGGGTCCATGTATTCTAAGTCAAGATATATATATATATCTTTCTCTCTTTCAGTTAACTATTAGAATAATTGCTGATGATTAATAATAGAGTATTAAAATAAATAAAATGGCTACAGCTAGCCATAGTTGCTTCAAGTTTGATGGTTGCTGTGTCTCATAAGGCAGCTTATTTGTAGCTTCTTAAAATAATTGTTCTGCATATCTGTTCAGAAACATTCTTGGCTGGTAAAGTTTATTTAATACAGCACTCTGCTCTTAAGTAGGTTGCTCAGATTGTTTTTAAACTTTATTTTTGCAGAAGTGAAGTATTTCTGAAAGCAAGTTTAAAAGATGAGTACTCAAAGGTGTCTTAACTCTTGGTGTAATGGAACATGGAGATAAGAGAGTTAAACTTTATAGTAGAAATGTAATTTAAATAATTTTGGCATAGCTGCTGCTATTGGACTAGTATTACTATTAATATAAACTAAATGTAACTTTTAAAACCAGTTTTGTTTTTGTTTTGTTTTTTTAGTTAACGAAACCTTTGTTAGATTGTGGCATCATTAAAAGCCAGAGTTTGTCACTTTGCTATCTGAAGACAATAAACCAACCTTTGTTTTTCAATTTTTCTGTTTTAATGTTCTGATGTTCCTCACCGCATTCATCATACCTTTGTTGATTATTATTGTAGAGGATCAGGAGGTTCTGCAGAGATGGTCACTAGTGGGTCGGCATTGTGGATTATCAATAAGCACCACTTATTTGTGCCCAGTATACTATGGTGTTATTAGGGAGTGCTGAAGTCTAACTTAGGGAAACAAAACATGCATGGCTGGCATGTGTTATTTTCTTCAACAATTTCTCTTTCTTTTTCAGGGTACTAATTTTATATTGGAATTTTGTCAAGTTTCTCTTTAAAAAAAAAAACAAAACAATTTGTTGTTGTATTTTTTTGGTAATTAATTTTTGTTCAAGCAGTAATTTGCAGCAGATTAAAAAAAAAAACATTTTCAAACATCGCGTGTATCTGAAAGCCTAAAGACCCTTTCTTCTTTTTCCAGCAGTTTTATAACTAATGTTTATTAATCCTCTTCTCGCATAATTTTAAATGAGCAAAAGCTGCAGTATAAAACAAATGCTCAATAGCTGGTGTTTAAAAATTCATTTCAGCCCTTTACCCTCAAATTCTTCCATTATCATTTTTACAAAAACATGAAACTACTGAAGGTAGGAGAACAGGTCACAATTCATCACGTGCTGCTGCTGCTCTGTTGGTCCGGCTATAGTTTGCTTGGTGTGCCATTCTTCTTCTCTCTCTCTTTTTTTAATCTTCAGTTATAGAAGAAGCTGTCAAATCTGAACAAGATGTTAGAAATCCCATCTTTAAGAAGAAAAAAATAACCGAGGCTCACTTTGTGTACTTTCATGTCATAATCAATACCTCAAAAGCTCTCTCTCTTTTTTTTTTTTTTTTTACCTGATGCTCATACACCATCTGAAGTGAATGGAAGGTTACCGGAGATGTTTAAATAAACCTTGCTGTTTTCATTTGAGCATCCCCAGTAGAAGGATGTAATGGGCTTGCATGCTGATCAAACCCTTAGTTAATATACTTACTCTGTCTGAAGAACTTACATGTTCAAAAAAAAAAAATTTTTTTGGCCATCCATAAATTAATTTTCAGAATTTAATGAATAAGAAACATTCTGAAATGAGCAGATAAACTGGCTTGACAGTTGGATTTGATTAGATTTGCTATTAACTACAAACCATCATTCATTATTTTGAGACCTTCCTTCCGTAACCAGACCTCCGCTGTATGTCTTGTGCATGTTTTGCTTTTTTTTTTTCTTTTCTAAATTCAAAGATCTCACCTTTCTTCGAATTTTGAGTTAGAAACGGTTGCATATGTCAGTGGTAATTTTTACATTTACATTGGATGACCAGTGATTCACTCGTAAAAGGCAAAATCTATAAAAGCCAAGGTCCTTTCAGTTATATTCCCAACATGAGAATGCTTCCTTACTGCCAGTTCATCTCAGCAGGATTAATCAGTTCATCCAAGAGCTATGCCAGGGGGAGTTGATGTTAAAACAATTATTGTGTTTTCTTTTTTAAAATACATTTGTTGAATTAAATCCACCAGACCTTGACTTTATGAACCGATGTCAGATACATCTAAAGTGCATCTAAATGAATGAATGAAGAATTTGGTTTTAGATGAAGCAACAGAGACTTGAAGGATATTGTGTTGTGGAATTGGTGGGGAGAAGGAATTGTTTGTTAACTCTTTTGATACTCTTTTTCATAAATTTATTTTAAAAAGAAAAAAAGAGAAAAATACTTAGTTGTGTGTGTGTGTGTGTCAGTCAGTGTGAGTGAGTGAGGGTAAAAAACCTTCTAAAAAAATACTTCAGGAGTACAGGTCTGGATTTTATGTATATCTATTGTTAATATAAAGGGAGAACTGAGTATTATTTGTATGGATATCATGTGTTGAGAGGGGAAATTAAAATTTTTGTTTTGGAACTTCAAACCTGGTAGAGTTGAGCAGTAATACCCATGTACAAAGTAGTTATATTGTAATTTGGATTTCAGAGCTGTGAAATTAAATCTCTTCAGCCTCTTCATGTCTAAACAATAGATCCTTAGGCATCCGTAACATTGTATTTTTTTAAATCTCCATCTCTTTTTGTTTATAAAAGAATGCAGACATAGATACTAGTTTTATTTATAATAATAATGAACACATTCCTAATAATAGGCAGTATTGGTATTTCTTTTTATGTGCTTAGAATCCTAAAAAGCAGATGCAGAATATTCCCCTTCACATACTGCCGACAGTCAAACTAGTGGTATTAATGAAAAAATTCTCTTTATGTGTGTGCTGTTCCTACACCTGATATTAAGTATTTCTTTTCTTTCCCTCTCAGAGTTGGTTGGTTAAAAAAAAAAATTAGTCTAAAACATGTACACATTCTAATGCATGAAGGACTTTTCCGCATAATTTTATGTATTCTTTTAAAGCTGGTAAATTGCCTATACCTGGCATTGCTAGGTGCAGGCACAAATTTATATCAAAATTGTGTTCAAATCATTTAGTTTTTGTGATTCTCTATTCCTCATTGTTCATTTTTTGCTTTTGAACTACAGCCATTTATCTTTTTGCACAAGTAGCTTATTATTCTAAAGATTTCTTTCTTGGTATAGATGGAGATATATATATATATATATGGGGGGGTTGAGCTTTTATTCTCCTTATCCCATCCAAACATCTTTTCCCTGGTTGCTCCTTATCTTTCTTAGATGGGTTCTGCTAACATTGCAGTTACCTGAGTTTCAGTCTATTTCACCTCAGTGTGAATGCTACACTTGGTGTGAACGTGTAATAACAAGAAATACTTACAAAGGTTTTAATTTTTTTTTTTTTTGCTTAATAAAATGTAAGTAAATAATGATAATAGTAACCATCAGTCATTCTGTACAAGTGAACTTTATGGAAAGTCAGTCAATATTTAGCTTATAAATGATTTGAAGTTTCTCTAATGGACATATTAACCCTTTCTTTTTGGAAATGCTCATGGGGAGAAGCTGACAGAAAATCAAAGCAGAAATGAACTTTATTACTACTAATAAAAAATATTTCTATGAATTACCCTATTTTAAAATTGTACTATTAAATAATAGTTTGCTTAATCTTCATGGATTTTTTTCGTCCTTTGTAAATTTGCTCAATTTAATGAAAATTACTTTTTACTACATTGTTGTTGTTGTTTTTGTTGCAGAAAGTTAAACAAAAGGTGAAGAAAAAGTCATCACGAAGATGCGGAGAATGTATTGCTTGTCATAAAACAGAAGACTGTGCCAGATGTGATTTTTGCAAGGTTGGTTGGCTACTAATTATCCATTACTGTTGGAGCATCACTTTTAAATAAGACACAAGCCAGCTTCAGGTTTTCACAGCTCCCACACCCTGGAGGGGAAGACTAGAAAGTGGTTTTCAAGTGATATAAGGGTTTTGAACAGTTAGCACACATTTTCATTAGTTTTGAAGCACTTGGAGCTGTAACCATTGGTTGGTTGGTTGAAGTATCATTGTAGCTATAGGGTCTTGTAAATAAATGGAATAAGTTAGCTGGTGGGTTGTTAATAGTGATATTATATATTAACATAAAAATCAAATTGATAGCTATTTCTTTTTTCACAACCAATGGGAAAGGAAATGGTATAAGCCATAATAGCTTCCTGTCTCTTAATAACCAGACTGAAGCAGTACAAAAGTAGATAACTTGTTCATAATGCTTTGTTTTTTAAAAGGATCCTGACAACTCTAGTTTTATTAAATGAGAATTATTTAATTTTTTAAACACTAATACAAAGACTGAATTTGTATTTCAGGCTACGAAATCTTGTTTAACTAATCCTATTTACGTTTTGAATAGTGTAACTGAGCTAATTGATGCAAAGAATCAAGGGTATGTAGCTTTAGTTTTGTAAGCAAAGAAATTAATGATATAACACTGGTCAACACTAATTTTATTGCCAATAATATTAGAGCGATTTTAGGGTAACTTTGGGGCACTGATTCTGAATCTGGCATCTAGTTTTAATAGATTGGCTCTAATTTTTTAGATAATAGATGCCCCCCCCTATTTCCCTATTTGAGAGTTCAGTTGGTGCAACCTTCAGAGCCACTGTCATTTTTCACGAATATACATTTGTTGCTGAATTAATCTTTAGGTATTTGGTCATCTTTAATGCTGGAATTAATTTTACGTTCATTTTTATCATAAGGTTTCAGAACCTTATTGAAAAACATAAAAAATGCAAACAATTTAATGGTCAGGTGTTAGCCTACCCACAAATCACTTGGAAACTGTCTCAAATTATACAAAAGTAAACACATGAAATACCTAATGGCGTTGTATTCAGTACAATAACATATAAACAAAGTGAGCTGATTCAGGTAATCACAACTAATGCACAGAAAAACGTTGTTTGTACGATTTTCTTTTGTGTGGGTCATCAGGACAATCACATAGGAGGCTCTAGCAGTAGTCTTCCATCATGTGTCTGTCACATCTGCCTTGATACCTTTCCTCCATCAACTTTATATTCTGATGGAACCTCTCCCCTTGTACCTCACTAAAATCACCAAGATTATCTGTAAATCTGTCCAAGTGGCTATGGAGAAAGTGTACCTTTATGCTCATATTAGCACCCAAATTTTCAAAGTTATCGAGCATATTTTTCACCAATTCTTCATAATTGTCTGCTTTGTGGTTACCCAAGAAGTTATTGACAATTGAGACATAACTCCACCAGGCAGAAGCTTCAACATCATTCATAAATTTTGTGAAATTCAAATCTTTGATGAGTTTACAAATCTGAGGACCAATAAACATTCCTGCTTTTAGTTTTTCCATACTCAGTCCAAGGAACAATCTACAAATGTATTTGAAGCAATCGCCATCTTTGTCCAAGGCCTTAACAAATTGCTTCATCAGTCCAAGCTTGATATGGAGTGGTGGGAGAATGATTTTTTCTCTGTCAACCAATGGTTCATTAATGATGTTCGCTGCACTTAGTCATGCTTTCCCTTGAAGGCCATGCCACTTTTTTCCAATGATCTTGCTCTGCCCTACTATCCCCTAACCCCCGAAATACCCTAAATTCGTTCAAACATCCTTGGCAACTAAACAAAAGTTGTTTTTTTGTTGTGCTGTGTAATCATTCGCTAGATTGTGTTTTACATTTGATAGGATATTGTAGAAGTGAGAGTACATTAAATTTTGTTTCAGACTATGGAAGTTGGTTTCAGAAATGCATGACATGTGGAAATAATGTTATGAGGAACATGAAATTCTTGCATTTTCAAAAATTTAGTAGTTGGTCACTTTTGTGATGGTTGTGACTATGAAAGACAGACAATTCCATTCTGGCTGATTATCAGAACTTCAGAAAGAAGTGTTTATCAAATGTGTTCAAGCTTTAGTGTTTGCTGGGAGATGAATGATCATCCAAGAAATTGCCAATTTGCTTATAATTTAATATAGCACTCACTAGACAGTTATCTTGGAAGTCTTGTAAATACATCATGTCTTCACTAAATCTGTTCCAGATCTTTGAAATGAACAAAGAGAAAAATGCATAGGTTTCTTTTGGAATCTTGTTGAAACATCCACAAATAATCTAATTTTTTATTTTAAGAAAATTGTAACAGGCATGATACCAAAACAAAATAAAGTTCACAGCAGAAATTAAAAGTAAAATAGAGTTTTTTTGTATCATTCCTACATATGTGTGGATTTACATGTGTTTTGCAAAGGAGGGAGTTGTTTTGTCATATTAGACAAGTCTAATTGTCTGTACTCTCTGACTCACCACTGCAGTGGTCAGGGAACATTTCTCCAGCTGGGGCCTTGTAGTTCTCTCTTGATGTCCAAGCGGCTTTCTGAACAACCTTTTCCAACCCACATGAAGAACACAACAAGGTTCCAGTGGAAACCAGATATATAATAGAAATCACAGGTTCTCATTGGTACAAGTATCTGGTCATTGCTGTCGATTAGGTGACCACTTGGATCAGGATCCGTTCTAATTATAAGAAAGAAATAGCTGCATATTTTTTGTTTTTTCTATTAATTGAAAGATAAGGAACAAAACAATTTTGTTTGTTTGTTTTTTTTTGGAAAGGATTTGCAACAAAGGTGTGTACATGATTGCGAGTAAAAATGAGGGTTGTCATATGACCACCTGATGCCGAGTTTTCTTTTAGTGATAGGACTTGGCTTGGGAGATTACTCAGATGCTGTTATAACAATATTTTTACTGTTGTTTTAAAAACTGTTAGTTTTCCTTTGTCAGTGTATTTTGCATCATTTGCAATGCAGAGATTGGTATTCAATTCATTGAGTGGCTAAATTCTTTAAAGTGATTTTCATTTTATAGAAGATGGCTCTATATTCTCTCGATTATTTTTTTGTTACTTGTAAAACTTCTTATTTTTCCTAAAACCATTTTAAATCCTTAAAAAATTTGCATTTCAGTCAGTTTTGACTAAATTGTGGATCTTCATAGTTTTAAATAAATTATCATATTTTTTAAGTGCAAAGATTTGTGCTCAAGGAAAACTTTGTTATGAAAGCAAGACAGACAAGATGCTCTCTTTCTTCTACCTGTATATAATGTCAGGCTTTTTAAGAAATGTATTGTATTGTATTATTATTTATTTATTTTTTTGGTAGTATTTGTCAGGACTCTGCTAGCAGCCAAGCCAGGTTAGAAGTATAGTCTTCAGGTAAATTGGTTCAGCACACGATCAACTGACAATCTTTGAGTTGAGATAAGAGAACTTAACAAAAAAACAATAGATAAAATCCTTACCTCCACTGTGCCATGAGAGAAGTCTGTATGTTTGTTAACTAACATCTGGTTAACTGAAGTCTGTCTCTCAGTACCTGTTGAGATGAGCTGAAGTCACATTATCAAAGAATCGTTATCGTACCCAATCAACTAGATGATTATACCTTAGTGAGCATCAGTAGAGAATTTTGCATTTTACCTGGTGGTAAGCTTCCACTCGAGTGGATTGTCAATACGAGACAGACAACAGCAATTGTTACCACCTCCATTTTGAACACGGCAAATGTGGTAGTGATGGTGATGCGTGTTTTATGCTGGTGGTGGACTGGATTGAAAAGAAAATTGAGAAGAAAAAGTTTGCTTAATTACAAAAATGATGATTTAAGCCTGTCAGAAAATTGCAATTCCCAAACTGAAATGGTGGTCATTTAAGTGTTTTGTTTCAGCATGGAGAAAAGTGTGTAGCAAACACCTGAACGGATACTTTAATACTGACATCTTACTGTTGATTTTTAAAAATAGAGAGAGCTGCCTGTCATAAAGAAAGGGAAACTAGAATGACGCCAATTGTTGAATTTATTCGTGGTTATTGTTAAGAAAAGATTAAATAAAAACTAAAACCTTTTTTTTTTTTACTTATGTTTAGCAAGCCTCTGATTCTCATTCTGTAGTTTTGGCCACTTTAAGTTATAAAATCGTCATTAATGACTTCATTCAGAACGGAGAAAGGTGAGTTATCTAATGTGATAGTGAGAGGAAAATGGACTTTTTTATATATATGACTGAATTTTGGTAGACAGCTGTTCTAATGTTTCAGATAATTTTTTTTCTAATGCATTTTTTTTTTTCTCTCTCTTCTTTTTATAGGATATGAAAAAATTTGGTGGTCCAAATAAAATCAGGCAAAAATGTCGGCTCCGGCAGTGTTTGAACTTTGTGAGTAAACATTTTGTTGTTGTAATGTGGGGCACTAATTAATGACATGGTTTACATTCTACTTACCTGCTTACACTCAAATATGTGGCTGCATTCATCTTCCTAGTCTCTTCAGTACAAATTATACTTTTTTCGGATATATTTCTTTAAAATGAGATTTGTTGTTAAAATTCTTTGATAAGCTAGCCTATAATAATATAGTAGTAGTAGTAGTAGTACTAGATAAAATGTATTACATTAAATCTTGGGCGGGGGAGACTTATAAAAGTGTTCAGTTAGTAAACTAACACTAGGTTAATGTAATAATTCTGTTTATTGACCACCTCATTTTGTTTGATTTTTTTTTGAAACTAAAAACACCTTGTTACTGTTTTACTGGAAACTGGGCTCTTGATTAAGCTAGGTTTTGTATAGGAAAATTCAGGCTGATTAAAAGTGGGTGTGGTGGTAGGAACATAGTGTTTCAGTAAAACTGCCAGGTAACCTTTGGTTAAGTGACACACTGTATATCTACCTGTAGAGATTGCTTGTGGGAGATTTCAGCACTCTCGTCCTTTCCTGGATGCTGAAGTATTGGATTGCATCATGGATTGGTATGTGGAAGCTCTATCAAATGGGAAGCAGGCAGGCTGACTTGCTTACTGTCTCTCTCTCATATATAGTCTCTCTGGTGTTTATCATGTGATAGTTGGCTGAGCACACATCATCCCGCTTTGCCCCACCCTGCCCCACCCTGCTGAGGACCTGGCTTTGCTTTCCACTGGCGACTAATGTGGTTTGGTGAACTGATGGTTCCTTTTAGCTTTTCCATGCTAGTCTATCAGTGTGAATGATGAGTTCCATCAGTTCTGTTTTTTTTTATAACCAGCCAATTCTGCAAAGGTTACTTTTTTCTCCTAATCAGAAAAGTACCAGTTAGCTCCTTTCCTGCTGAAATCGCCAGTATTTAGTGGAATTGGGAACATCCGGTTCTCTTCCTTAAGTTTAGCACTTTGACCACTTTGGGTTAAATGTCAATGGCACCAGTTAGCCCATCTAGTCAATAAGGCTAACATTTCAAGTCAGATGTCATCAGCTCCCCAAAGGTTGGTGGTGCCTTAAGCCCATTGCTTGGATAGGGAATTTCAAAGAAGGGAAGCAAGGGGAGGGAGACAAAAAAAAAAAAAAAAACCAAACAATTATTCAGCAGTTAAGTTACACCATGCTTTACTTTAGAAGGATAGACATCAAAGATGATTTTCTTATTTTAGACAAACATTTTAGTAAGTCTAAAATCTGAGAAAAATTATTTTAAAAGAAATGCAAAAAACAGATATGTATATATATATAAACCAAAGAAATGCAGATTTCCATCATGATCTGTAACTTCATAGTACTAAAATATGAATATTTTAAAATTTATGTATAAAAATTAGAAAAATAATGCTTAACTTTTTAATTGAGTATTTAATAAAATAATTCAAAGATTTTATAAAACAGTTTTAGAAATGATAATTGCTTTTAAGGAATAAAAACAAGCAAGCAGTACCTTGGCTTCTAGAATTAAAACACAGTAGCATTTAAGTGTTCTGAGTTTTATATACTGTGTCATTTTACTTAACAAAAGGAAAGTTAGATATACAACTATGCCTTTGTTTTACATACAAAATTTACAAAAAAGTTAATAAAACCTATTTTTATTAATATGAGAAAAAGGAAGATTGAATGTATGTGTATGCTGTGTGTTTAGAATAGTGGACTATACTTCCTGGTTACTTAAAAACACAATCAAAGTACCTTATTGATTCAAATGGAACTTTATTTCTTAAGTTTTTCCAGTAGCATTTAAGCTTTTACTTGGACTTATACTACTACACCGACTGTCGCCTGGCAGAACATTGTATACGCAGAGTTAATATGTTAGCATGGTAACGAAACCTTTCAAAAGGAATAATTTTGGTTGTGCATAAGTATTTTTCCAAAGGGAGATACAATACCAGCAAATGGGATCCCCGCCCATACAGGCGCACAAGTAAACAGACACAGGGATTTGTAAAGGAATACTTCATGGGCAGGTCTAGGGTTAGTAGACCAAATGTCAGGAGAGGAAAGGAAAGTACACTCGGCTCTGCAGTGCAGTTCCTCAAAATAATTGATGTAACAATTAACTTTCACATTACTCACTGCCTTTCTAGCACTAATGAAGTGTACGTATCTCCCCCCCCCCAACCGCCATCATGCTGAGTGATTGTAATCTCATTAAATTTATTGTTTTTCAAACAGCTTTTTCATTTGGTTGTGAATAAAAAAAAGATTAAATTTTTTTAAAACTTAGGACCAGTCCGTTGAACTGAAAATTTTCAAAACAAAATCAACATTGATTTTTTTTTCTCTAAGAACGCAAGTTGATGAAACTCGTTAAAGACAAGATCTTTTTACTCTTTTGTTGTTTTTAAATTGTCTGATTTAATTTAATTTCTATTTTATTTAGAATTCAAACACAACTAATACCTGTTCTATTTGGACAAATAATGGAAATTATTAAAAGCTTTCTTAGCTGTTTTTTTTTTTTTTCTTGTTTTCTAAAATTTCTTTTGTGCAATAATTAAAATGATATGCAGGATTGGCCAACCTCTACCAAGACTCTGCAGTGCTAATCGTTTCTGTAGCTCTTCAGAATCAGCAGCTTACCGGCCTTTGTCAGTCTCTATTTGACTTCTGTCTCGTGCACGCCAACTTTACTGAAAAGTCTCCAAATCTCAAAGGACAGCTGCCTTTATTCCAACAGTCATAATGATTATTCTTGAAATATTTTTCACGTGCAGCATGATAAAGAAAAAAAAAAAAAACTCATTTCTTCTCGTATTCTCTGCACTTTCAATTCATGACTACAGCCCTAACCTCCTATAGCCGATGAAGTGGAGACTATGTATCCTCTTAGTGGCTGGTTTGAGATTGGACCTATGAATCTGGAGGAAAATAATCATGTTGTTACACAAATCCATCGTGTGAAGAAATGACTTCATCTATAGTAGTATTTCAGTTTGCTGCTCCTTAGCTCAAATTCATAGATATATATAATATCTCTCTTCCAAGTCTTCTCACTTTGATTATAATTTTACCTGTTTTTTTTTTTTTTTTTTTAAAGAATAGTTTTGCTTTATCTCCTTTACAAATGTTTTTATTTCTAAGATGTTCAACGGTCAGGATGCTGGCTTTCTGCCAGCATTTTCTGACTACATCTTCCTAACAAAGAGTAAGATTTGTTGATGCTTGGGGGTGGGGTGAGAATTATTTGTTAAAGTGTATCTTTCACAGATGGCGGACTGAGTTACGTTGGATGGAAGAAATAAAAATGTGTCTAGACGTACACTCTTGTGCTGTTTGTGTAATTTTTTTTGAGGGGGAGGTAAATAACTGTCAGAATTTCTGTTAAACTCAATTCCCACACATCTGACCTTGGGAACCCCAATAACATGCTTTCATTTATAGCACAGATATGCTTATTAGCCCCCAGTGGCCACATTGTATTAATGGTTAATGGACTCCCATTTGCTTTAGAAAATAAATAAATACTCAGTCTGCTCGATACATTTTGCAGGTGAACAGAGTATCTAGCTGCTTTTCAAAATACTGTAATATGCATTTTTAAGATTAAATTTTAGAAATTAAACTTGATATGAAGAACATATCAAAATTGAAGAGAATACTGGTGGTCTAGATTCCCCCACCAGTCTGTATAAAGATAGTAATTTAACAGTTTATACTTTAGATTTAAAAGGGTTAAAAAGGAGCTGTTAGTTTTTTGTTTTTTTTTTTGATAGAGCAGCAGATGAAAATATGCGTCGTTACTGGGGTGGTTCACCGAGCAAACTCTCTTTCCGCTTCTCGTTTCCCAAAGTTGTCTTCCTCCTTCAGGTGGCTGATAGAGTTTGGAATGGTGGCTAAGGATGTTACTAAACTAATTAAGCTTTACTTTCATAATGGTTCCAGGGGCATTCTGAGTATATAGAGCCATATCTTTATCACACCAAACTGCGGTTCACGCTTGTTTTTACAGTATGTCCACTGGATTTGCAATTTAGTTGCTTGATGTGAATCTATAAAAAAAAAAAAAAAAAAGAAGAAGAAAAATCAATCAGGAAGGTGTCCATGCGCCTTAGGCAAGAAATATGTAATATCTTCTGACATGCACATTTTTGGCTTTCACACACAGTTAACTCTGCTGATCGTTCCTGCTTTAGGAAAAGAAGTTAATTCAAGATTTAAACTTAAAAAAAAAAAATTACAGTTTAAGAAGAACAAGTTGAGTTTTCATATATAATTTTTAGTTTTTATTAACCCTTTTGTTTTATGCTGAAGAAATGTGAGTGGAGAACAGCAATGTTTCTTCTTTGTTCATGTTCGGAATCAGCTAATTTGAAATCCGTGTTTCGTTGTTGGGTGTTTAAATCAATTGTATACTTTGCTTGAGGAATTTTTTTCCTCCCCTTTCTGAATTACGAGAAAAGAAAAAAAGAAGAATTAAGTTCCAGTTATATAACAGAGCTTTGTAGTCCAGAAGATTTTATTACATAATGATAACAGAGACAATAGAATCTGATAGTAATCGAGAAGTGCATTCTCGTGGGGCTGTCGTGACGCCTTTTAAGCATCAAAGACCAGGGTGTTAGTGTTTTGACTTTTTTTTTGTTTTGTTTTGTACACCAGAGACGAATAACTATTAGAAGTTGCGTGATATCCTGCTAGAGAAGGTAAACTGGTGGCTTTCAAAGCGATTTCACTTATAGCAGTAAAATGTTGGTGCCATAATTTATTATTACAATATGTAGAAAAGTAGTGGGTGGGTGCAACTGTCATATGGTTACATGGATCTGTAAAGTTTTCTTATGCTGGTGAATAACATTATTATTTAAGTTTAGGTTTTTGGAAAATTACTATTATTCTATTAATGATTACTAATGGAAATTATTAGTTGGGGTACATGAATAGGGTTTTGCCCTGGGTCACTAGCTATGGCTTTGATAATATGTACTTGTTCTTGTGCTTAAATGGGTAATCTTTCTGGAGATTAACCAAAGGTTTTGCTGCTGATCTTTGTCTCAGCCTTTTGTTAACTGCTACCCCTATTACAATTGGCACCATTGGTGTTTTGACAGCTTCTCCGTTTCCTTGATGGATACATTTCTTTCTGGTGGTGTTGCCACATCTACTAGTAGGCTCATCTTCTATTTCTTCTCCTCGATGCTGCTGCTGTCTGGTCTATTCACAGATTTCTTTGTCTATAATACCTGCATAACCAATATAGAAGTGTAACTACTAAATTTTCTAGCACCATTTGTGGTATATGCATTCATTCCATTTCTGTGACTGGTACACGGTGATCTTGGCAAATTTTCCAGTGAAAATGCCCTGATGTAGTATTCATCTTTAGCCAGAATATGGCATCCTGAAATGGAATAGTCTGTTGTCACTTCTTATTCATTGCATATTCTACATTTTTGATCTGTCATTTTTTTATAATCTTATTCTGGTATTCTCTGAGTTAAGAGAATTTCACTTAGCACTAACTATTACTCAAAAAAATATGCATTTAACATAGAACTTTAAAATATTTGAAATGCATTATTTATAATAAAATTGTGTGCAATAAAATGGTTGGCTTGTTGGCTTTAGAAGAAAAAATCTAAGCATATTTTAGAGTCTTAACAGCTAATTTATAAATTCTTGCTGTAGATTTTCTACAACTAATTTGCACATTTGTTCATATAGTTTCTTATTTAACAACAAAAAATTGCCACCTTTTTAAATGAATGCTGTGGCTTTTGTTTCTCAGGGTTTTAAGAACTTTCAGTTAAGATATAAATGACTTGCTTTTTTTGAGTTTCTAGTCATATTTCTATATTTCTTAAGTATTTTGTCTTAAAATTTTTAAGTGAAAACTACAGATATCTCTTTAGTAATCTTAGTTTGCCTTGATCCATCTCCAATCCTTGAAAATCTGGCCTGCATTGTACCTACTGTTGTTGATTCTTTGGACACCTGAGTACTCAGTAACTTTAGCCCTTGGCAATGACAGTTTCTTTTACAGAATTGTGACTTTTTAATGTAAACAGTTCAAAATAGTCAAAATTTTTCAGTTCTAAAAGAGCAGTAAATGAATTTAATTTACTTCTTAACTAAAAAAAAAGGGGGGGCATTTTTCTTTTTCTAATTACTTACCTGTATTGTTAATTTTAAGAAAAATTCAGTAAAGCTCATTAAGCACCAGACTTCTCTTGTGAAGAAGACCACAAACAACTTGGTTAGCATCATAGATGTTCATATCTAGTTTTAGTTCTGCAGGATGGTGTTGTATCTAAAAAAAAAAAAGCAAAATAAGACAATTGTTTATGAAGTACTGACATGCAAAATACTTAATTTTTAATATGTATTCAATAATTTTTAATTTGAAATTTTATCACCAAAACTAAATGATAAAGTATATTTATTTGTTTTGTGTAACCGTGGTCCTCAAATAAGAATGACTTTAAAAAATAGTTTTACAAGTGATGCTGCATACTTTGCAACCTGTATCATAATTATTTTTAGTAATTGTTATACTCTTTTTTTTGATAAAGAATGTCAATAACAAATAATAAAGTATTTAAATTATTTTAAGATAATGAAACATTTGCTGCTGCTTTGTTTGTTTGTGTGTGTGTTAAATGGAGAACTGGTATTTTAGTCGGCCACTTATAATTGATTTAAAAGTGAGTATATTACTATAAATGAACAGTTAGTAGTCCAGTAGTGATATATTCTTCCTTACCTGGTTCCTCAAATACATATCTGAAAAATTATGTCTAGCTATCTATGAAATCATTTTAAAACTATGGTAGTGATTGGAAATAATGCCACTAGTCAAGACCTTGATACTTGATGTCTTTGGAAATCTGTGGTCATCAGGATGCCATTGTTAATTATGAAGTTTATATATATATATAATATGACCAGGCTGAGCTTTAGTTAATATTTTATTGCTCTCTTTGTTCTGATGAATTGCTTTTTATACATCATTTATATCAAGTCTCTTTTTATTTTGTTTATTTTACCATATTATTCTGGGAATCAGTTAATAATAAATTTGCTGTTTTCGCCTGCCTGACATGGTAATTTTTTGGTATAACTTGCTTATAAAAGCCTTCACATAAGCGCAGTGCCTTGTAGTAATTGGCAAGGGGAGCTAACTGTAACTGGTTTGCAGTCTTTCTCCAAGTCATTTTAAGGTTTATCAATACTTATAAGATGACCACCCAACTCTTAGCTAGAGCTAGTGACTAGGTTTCTTGCCACAATATAGAAAATGGACCCCTTCTTTCAAGCATTTTTTGATGCCCTCTTTAGTTTTTCTTATTTTTTTTATATATAGGCACAGACTATTTCTGTTTGCAGCAAATCAGTTGCACAAGTTTTACTTATTGCTGTAGTTTTAAAATATTTTAATCTATTGTAAACTTCATTTAAAACAATTTTTTTAGAGGTTGATCTTTCTGCTTTAAACAAAACCAAAGATTTTTTACTTGTTACACACACACACACATATATATATAGTAATATTAGCAAAAGTTTGTGTCATACATCTAATTAATGAATTATTTATTTATCTTGAACATAATTATGTTCTAAAAAAAGAAGTCAGAGATTTCCATCACTGATTGATAGCCATAATTTGTATGCACATGATACAGCTTTTAACACCACTACTGACAATGAGTTTACTATGTGTCTAATAAAACAACCTAATAATGATGAATTTGACTCTTTTTTTGCTTTTGTTCAGACAATAACAACACTAAATGATTTTATCATTCTGTTTTGGAAAATTGCAAAAATACCCTGTTACAGTGATTGAGAAAGCTTTCATAATTTCAACAGTTGGTTATGAAAGAATGTGTGCATTAATAACTGTAGTTATGGATGTTCAGAGATGGTTAAGTCTCTAGTGTTTGGTTTTTTTGTTCACTAAGATTATTTCCCCCCCTTTTTTTTTTTTTAAAGTATTCTCATTTAAAATTATTTTTATGATCTGACTGATTAATTAATCTGCTCATTTTATATACTATAAAAGATGGAGAAATTTTGACAAAATTTGGTATTAAGAGAATGCTAAACGCTGCATAGTTGTGCAGGAAGTTTACTTCAGCAGATTTACCACAGGGGGGAGGTAATCATGTACAATTGCGATTTGCTTTCTATGACAATGTGTAATAATTCATTTTCTTATTTTAAAATAAACTTAAAAGCAAAAAAGAATTTTAATATTTCCATTTATTTATTTTTTTCCTACATCAATGCCTACAAGGAAGACAACCCTGGTGAGAGAGCATAGCGCTGTGACTATCTATCTGCTAGAACATAAGTGGCCCAGCACTTCTGACTTCGGCAGAGGAGAGTGCCCAAGGGGAAACCCATGTGGCTGATTGGCAAAGTAAGAAGCCAAACTCTCGAGGTACAGTCAGGCTGAATCCAGTAGTATGGCACCACAGTAGATCAGCACTAATCTATCAAATACCAGCATATACATCACATCCTCTCATTGGCATGAATTTTTCATTAAATTATCTTTTAAAAAAACAAACTAAGTTTTACACCAACTTGACATAAAATTTACCTTGGCAAATTACATTAAAAACAAAAGGAAATTTTGTTGTAGTTATTTGTAGGTGAGATCTGAATACGTCTTTAGAGCAAAATATTGGCGTCAGTATAATTATATTTCTTTGTCTGCCTTCAAACCAGCATATAACTGAGCCCATAAAACACCCTTATGTCTGATGCTTTCTTTTAGCATTTATATTCTTTTAGGCTTTATCTTGCATTTAATCTGCATGCAGTACATGGGTCAATTTGGTAGCTGATAAAGACAGTTAGGATAATTCTTTTGCTCCAGAAGATTTTTCTCCATCTTTTTATTTTTTTTTTTTAAATTTTTTTGATAAACTCATAAGCTGATGTAGCACTGTGTAATAACAAGGATTTCTCTCACTTGGCTATCCACCCCCACCCAACCACCAGCCCCCCATTTTGGTTCTCTGAATATATTTTCATTCTTCTCTTTGTGGCATCCTACCAGGCTGTACTCCATCTTTTGGCTTTTTGATAACACTACCTCATTTTGTTACTGTAGGGGTTGATTATGTCTGGTGATAAGTGGAGGCACAGAGCAAGAGACACATCTGAGAAATGCACAGTGACCGCAGTCACAGAGTCGATACGAACAGAGTATATGGGGTAAGTTTAATTGCTAAAATAAAACATTAGGGGACAGAGCTGGGGGACTTTAGCTGCTGCTTTGCTGCACTTGATTGAAATCTTTTAATGTTTTGCCCGAAGGCTTGAGCTTGTCTGGACATATAGTATACCTTTTGTTATTTAATCTCCTGCTTCTATCTCCTTGTTTTCAATCTTATAGTTTGGTTTATTTATTTATTTATTTACGGATAGCGATGCATCTTTTAAATGTGCATGCTTTCCATCATCTATCGAAATCTTTGCCATTTTCAAATCAGACATTAACCAGATTTTAAAATGCATACATGTAAATGCATGTAAATAGCTTAGAGTTTTATATTGATTAAAATGCAATTATATGGAAACTAATTTCTTTTATTAAATCTGCGTTAATCTTTTAAAACGTTTGTTTGTTTGTTTGTTTTTTATCTTTCATTGCTCAGGAAACTGAAATTTCTTTGCTGATCTATCTATTTCATTTATTTATTTGTCACTGGAAATAGAAATAAATGAATAAACGAATAGAATATCGATTTTCTGCTTCACCAATTATGATATGTTTTGAGAATGTTTGATGATGCCATAATGAAGATACTTTGTTTCACCATTACATCGCAAATCATATCTGGGACAGCAGATTTCTAGACAAATTTACTACATTTCATACCTGTTTATTTCAAAATGTAATTTCTTCTAAGTATACATAGTATAGTGTAATTGTAATACCAAAGGTGTCAGCACTATCACAGTCCACTACAGCAGGTTGTGGCAGCTCAGTATATATGTAAAGGCATGCTGAAATTTCCATTCACAGACTCATTCTTATATCATCAGACGGTATCTGTCAAAAGAGAAATGGAATTTTACATGGTAGCTCTTTCATTTCATGTATAAGAATTTTTTTCACAATATACCCAAGGGAACACTAATCTATTAAAAATATTAATAGTGAGTCAACAATAAATAATGTCAATGTTTTAAAATTTTAGGTTACTTCCTCTTCCTGATAGAAAAATTAGTATCTTATATATGTATATATGTAAATACTTAAAAATGTAACATCTCTTGTGAAAATTGGCAGATATGGACTTTGAACATTATTAAATATCCATCTCCATCATTTAATGTCACATGACATCAAGTTATACTTGGTATAGCCACCTTTTGCCCTTTTGCTGTGGTACCTGTGAGTTACAAGCCATAAACTTTATGCATATACCAGCTACAGGGATATTGTTCTACTGTTGTAATATCATGGCAGGCTAGCATCACTGTAGAAAAGGAAAGAGAACTGGTATAGAACACTGACCATGTACCTGTAGGCTGTCATGTTCTAGTGCAGAACCAGTGTACAACAAAAATTATCTCGATGCTGTTTCCACCAAATCTGTCATATTGTCAGACACAACAGTCTGCATCTATTTATGTGGATAGCAGTGAACCCTAATTTTCCATTGTTCAAGTGCATAACAGTTCAGTTTTGTCAGAAACAACACCTGTTTCTACAAATTTCTTAAGGGATGTAGCCAGGAATCTGCCACCCCCTGCTGTTTTATTGTAATGTAGGATTGGCTAGGTTTGTTTCTAGTGCTGCCTATAACTTTTTGATTGGATACAAAGTGACTCATAATGGAAATGAGAACACCTGGCTGAGCTACAGCAGGGGCCTCTATCCAACTTTCCTAAAAGTGCAGTCTTTAGCTATTTGTTAGAGTCATGACATGTTGAAGTTTTGTGGTAGAGCTTTAAAATACCATTCATTTTATAGTCTGTCATTGACACTTTCCACAAGCAAAAATCTATAGCCATTCCTTGCAATAAATGCTCATGCTATGTAAACAAAAAAGGAGTGAACAGAGATAATTTGCATGCAATGTACTCTGCAAATCCAGTGATGTCATCAAATCTTGTTGAACTCATAAAATACTTTTAAAACATTGCAGTAAATATATAATTACGTAGTATAAGTGTGGAAAGTGTTTTTTTAAGTGCTTTTGAGTACATATTAAAATTTATTTCTTTATAATTTCAAAAAATGAAACTTTAAGAAACCAAGATGTTATTGTTCAGTTTTAGTGTAATGCTTTCTTTATAGAAACGTGTTAATATTTTCAGAGATAGTTCACCAGACGAAGACACCAGTTCAGAAAATCTTTCATCTGATGTTCCAAGGGTAAGCCAAATTAGTTAAAATGCTTGGTGTATCACTACTAACTACTAGTTTGTGGATTCCATGGCAAAGAAACAGTTAAAACTTTCCATTAATATATCGTTATCTCTCATTTTATGTGATTTCCCCCTCTTAAATTTGTTTTTAATATAGTAGTCATGAGTTTAAAACACATAAGTAGAAGCAAAATGTCAGCTGAATCATTACAATATTTTCACTTATCATTTTTGATAGCAATGATAAATATTATCTTTACTTATCTGATGTTAGTGGGTTTAGATGGCTTCTTTTTGTTTTTTTGTAGATCATGAATTTCTGTTTATAAATATTAGTGCAATAATCTCATCTTTATTTCATTTTAAAAATTGCTCCAGTATGAATAGATCATTTTGTCATTGGATGATAGAAATGTCTTCAAGTAAGAAGAAAAGTTTCTAGATGCATATTGCAGACATGTGGCAATCAGTCTGTTTTTTTATTGTACATGCTGGCTTCTGCATTCCACTGATGCACTCTTAGCATGTGAAATATAAAACTTAAGTTAGAGTTTCCAGTTGTTAGCAGCCAAAGATACTCTTCTTTTTAACTTAGCTGTAGTCAGTCAAATCTGCATCGCTTTACAAAATATTCAAGAAAATTAAACCAAGCTTTCTAACAAGAATAAGCTTTGCCCAAGTAAAATCGGACTGGATGAATGAATGTCTGCTGGTGTTTTATAAAGGAAGCCATTGTAAGACAGCCTGAAATGATACATACAGATGCAGAGGCGATTTGTTTGGTAACCTCTGTGATCATAAAACTCGGTTTTGATTGAATTTTTCTTAATCTCTTTTTTTATCACTGTTCTCTGCCTGTTCCTAGTGCATAACTAAAGATTTTCTAAAAGAAAATTAGAAAATTCTGCAACTTGAGTGGTATGGATATATGTGTATATGAAACACTTCTGGGACATAGTCCCACCCCTGTTGTAGCAAACTTTTTCAATCTTAAAAAAACCTTAGGAGTCTGGTTACTTGAAATTAGTTCATCAAACACTAATCTTTAGGTATGCATAATAAGATTGAAACTGCATATGTTGTTATTAATCAGATAATTAATACCTATTATAAACTATTGTGCAAATTATAGCATGTGTGTGCATAGAAGAAAAATATGCACATTGTATTGGGATGAGAAGATCACAGCAATGAGCTAGAGTATGAAAAAAAAAACAAAAAAATCAAGCATATTTATTTTGTATTCCCATCTTTATTTAGGTACAACCCAGTATAGTATTACAAGTCACTACAAATCCATCATGCTGACCACTCTCTTAATGTGTTTTCAATTTTATTAATTATTCCAAACAGATCTTCTGTACAATCTGTACATATAACATTGTTTAGAGATTTTAAAAATTCCTGCAAAGAAGGAACCATATGTTCACAGTCCACATCGTCATTTGATGCAACTTTCATTGCCCTGATGTTTATTCGCCACAGTGCATGCCTTTATTTTCCATCTGTTTGCATGTCTGAAACCATTTGTCTCTGATCTACTCCAGTACCCCTTACTAAATACATTGCTTGTGGGATGTTTATCTGACATGCTGCTGTCAATACAGTCCACCATCTTCCTGAGTATCAGCTTCTAATAACATGGTGAGATCAGTGGTAACCTGTTAACATTTCTGAAGCACCCTGACTTCACAATTTTTCCAATGAACAGAGGCAGATAATTAGATTCGTCCATGAATGTAATCTTTTTCTAGCCATTAGCGTTTGTTTGTTCATAGCGGCATTTTGGTTTTATCACGATTCAGCCATACACTCAGAACTGCTTTTTTACAGTCAAAGTCCTTTGCAGCTCTGTCTGAGACTTCCCTTTATGTTCTGTATCAGTCATAATTTGAAGCTTCTCTTATTATAGACAAGTGCGGGGCAACTCAGCTGACAGCTGGGGGTTTCGTTGTTCACTCATTATCTGAAGATTAGCAAATACCTCAGTTTTAAGGGGTATGTTGCAATCTTCTAAATCACATTGACAATTCTTATATCAGGGCTCTTTGACTGACCACTTTGTGGGTATAAAATTCAATAGGAAAACATTCGCTCTCATTTTCAAGTTTATTAAAATTGGGGTGGTGTTATAACCAGGGTTTCTTATATCAGATGTTGATTGTATATTGATCTTATCTACAAAGATAGGAGTTGAAATTAGAATTAGTGTCCAACTTGGAGGAACACTGAAGTCTGTTATCAAACATGTATGGATGATGATGTAGCTCTCCTGTCAAGAAAATTACTGCATCATAGTTGAAAATTTTAGAAGCATTACATCATAGTTGTTCACCATTTCCTGTTTTTCTACTACTACTACTCACTCCTAAAGGATTCAAAAAGTAATGAGGGCATTCTCTGAATTATTGTTATGAAAGTAATTATTTCTTATTTGTTAATTTGTATTAGTAATTTTAAAGTGAAACTGAACTGTAAATGGCAGTTAGATGTTAAAACTGCATGAGCTGCACTATTCCTTTTGATGTCTTATTCAGTCATTCCTAAAGTTTTGTTTTACTAGTGACATTTAAATGAAATCTGATTAGATAAGATAAGATCAAGCTGATTCTATTTAAGCCGGGTCACATCTGACTGTCACTTATATTATTATAAAAACAAAAACCATATAATTTATTATGTAAAAAATACGAAATTAACTAAAAGTAATGATCTTTTTCTCTGTAGGATTGCATATTAAGCAGAATAGTGCGCAGACAAGCAGTCTGATAGAGCCACTATCATTTCTTGTCATATCTGGGGACTTTGTGGGCCCCATAGATTGGTTATGAAAGCTAAAAACATTTTTTTTTTTTTGTGTGTGTTTAACCATTATTAGTTATTAATAACCTGGGAATCATTTCCAGAAGATGTAATATCGTTAAAACCTTTGGGAGAATTTTCCTACATGTAAACGGACAGTTACTTTTCAGCTTAAATATGTAACTTGAAAACTTCTTATTAGTTTGTCGCTATTAGTGTGTGCGTTATTCAAGGTGCTTGTTGATGGAAGGGTTGCTGTAAATGTTTGAATCAGCGCCAAGTGCATTTACAGATCAGATCTCTCCCTGAAGACCAGGACAAATTGTCAAAAACACAGTTGTACAGAAAGAAAGCAAAAGAATGCTTACATGATTTCTTATTTGCACTCCAGCAATGTGTTGCCAATTTTTTGTATGCATCATTGCTTCTAGATCCAGATTCTTCATTATTTTCCTCATATTAATGTCAGTATAGCACGTCTGCACATGTGCGCGCGTATACACACACACACACACACACACACACACACACACACAAGAAAACTGCCCTTTAATGTTTATCATGGCAAACCCTAAAGGATTGCCGATAAAAATCTTGCTTATATTTAATATTATAACATCATGCCATGGCTTTTACAAATTAATTTCTATGC
This sequence comes from Nautilus pompilius, assembly GCA_018389105.1. Lineage (NCBI taxonomy): Eukaryota > Metazoa > Mollusca > Cephalopoda > Nautilida > Nautilidae > Nautilus > Nautilus pompilius. The sequence goes on along the minus strand of JACATO010000982.1, from coordinate 484,231 downwards.
AGTTATTAATAAGAAGAAATTAAGCTTTGCCACAATTTATTTTCATCTCCTGGTAAAGCAATTTTTTTTTTAAATAGTTATAATTATATTTCTTATCTGTCAAGTCAGCTAGTCATCTTTAATTATTATTTTCTAACCTTTGATTTTTATACTTGTATAACCTTCATGCTTAACCTTTATTAATGAGTCTTTAATAACTTGAAAGAAAATGTACATTGTATAGATTTTCTGTCACTTCCCATTGAGTGGGAAAACTGTGTGCATATGCATGCACACTGACACAAAAAATTATGACCCAACTACATGAAATCAGTTACCTACTTTTGACGCTTTTGGTAATGAACACATGCATTATCCTGGCACCAAGTCCTTATCAGTGACTGTTAACGCTTTGTTTGGCAGAAGAAAATGGCACCTAAAAACAAAATTCCATATGAAACAAAGTTATCCATGATTGCCATTCATAATGCTGGTAACCCTCAACTAAATTGGGGAGGAAGCTATAGTTACATACATAGCCATGAAATTAAATGGTTGAGGACGAGGAGAAATGTTCAATCGGAAGATACACTGCTGGTCCAGAAGTAGAGAGAACTTTTCATGACAGGCAGTCAACTAACTGATAACCACAATTCCTCTGCAACAGTCTTCATCTCAACCTCTGCTGCCAAAAGATTGTTGAAAGCGGTTGGATTGATTGGTACAGTTGCAGCTAGAAAGCCCTTGTTTATACATGGTAACAAGAACAAACAACTTGACTAGGTTAAATAACATCAGAACTTTACCTTGGGACAGTGTATATGAGACCCAGTTTAAACCATTTGGTTCCATCAGTGTTGTATTTGTCCTTCATTTAAACATGGTGGTGGGAATGTGAAAGTATGGGGTGTTGTTTATTTTCTGGTTATTCAGCTGGTGATGATAGAAACTGATACACTTTCTCAAAAGAGAGATGAGAGTATTACGTAGTGCCATGCAATTCCACCAAGGAATTGTTTCATAGATGATGAGTTTATACTACAACAAGGAAAAGGATAGACAAACCATTGTCAGTCAGCTACTGAAGCACTTGCAGGATGAATATGGTTTACTTGCTAGGCAATCTTTTGAAAAGTTACTAAACAAGAAACTGAAAATGTGTGTAGCAGCTATTCACTTGAGAGGTGACTATTTTGAAGTGATGACAACAACACAATTAATGGTTTATATGTTCTGATACATGCTTCCTGTTTTTCTTTTATTGCTGGAATAATGCATTAGCTTAAATAATGGTGTTTTTTAAGGTATTTTTGTATAGAAGCTCTCGAATATGCGTGCGCGTGCGTGCGTCAGTCTGCACAGCTCTTTGGAGATAATCTGTTAACTTTGTAACATATATACACACAGATAATGACTCTCTGCAAGAAGAGAAGAATGAACTAAGATAGGAAGAGTTTCTTAATCCAGGTCTTTAAATGCTGAAGGTTGTAGGTAAAAGGAAAGACAGAAGTGTGAAGGTTATTTCAGAGTCAAACAGTATGAGGAAAGAAAGATGTATGCTTTTTAGTCCTGAAGGGACATACAATAAGGATGATTAGCTGAGCTCTTATTTAGATTTGTATTTTCTGTAAAAAAAAAATTTTTTTTTTTTCCTCTGTGATTTAGTGGATTTCTCCACCAGACTCTGGAAATGCCTTCTCCTGAGTGTACATTAACTATCACCTATCTGAGAATGGCTTTAATAAAAGATTAAGTTAAATACAAAAACCTATTTTACTATTTATTTATTTCATTTTTTTTTTAAGGATTGTTTACATGTTTTGCTCTATTTGTTGACATCTAAATAGAAATTCTTAGGTATATGAATGGGTGACTGGACTGCTGCTAGGTCAAGGGCTTGAGTTCCATTCCCACAGTCACAGGCATGGCTGGCAGGCCTGGCCTGATCTGGCCACTTGTGTCTCTGAGGAGTTCTATAGGGACCCTTGTTAGGCTGCCAGAGTTTGCATAGGCTGAACACTTCCATGATGGCCCTCTTCCCTCCCCTGTCCAGTTAGGGTTCCAGATAGGGGACACCTATGATGACCAAGTACTTTTGTCTGTGGATATGCATTAGTTTACTAAAATGCTAACTGCTATCGTTGCTTTTATTTTGACTTTTACATTTTTTTGATAACCAAGCTTTCAATTTCATTAGAATTTTGTTAGTTTTCTTCAGATACTTTATTCAATTAGTGTCAGAACTACAAATTAACAACCTAGAATATGTTGAAGGGATCCCCACCAGTTAAACGGTTTAACTAAAATATATATTTATATATGACAGTTTAAGTTTTCTTTACAGAAACTTTACTGTTTTTACTACCTTGTGCATTATTTTAAAAAATGACAGCAGACAACTTTGATTAATTTTATCTGCCTGGTAACCTACTAAAAAGAAAAAGAAAATTAATTTATTAATGCTACCTCTGTATTTGTATGTTTGTTTATTTACTAGTTAATGTATAGCCTGCAGTGATGTGTGGGGGTTCAGTGAAAATGACCAGAAAGAAGATTGGGGGTGGGCATAGAGGATTTGTTGTCTGATCTAAACATCAGTACTTCGTTACCACGCTCTCAACTTTTTATATCTATTAACAGACTTAATGATGTGTAGGTAGGTCCCTATTAACACTTAATGTAGTAAATGCTCATGCAGAAACCTAACTTACTGATTGACGTTAATATTATTGCTTGGTATTAGAAGAAAAAAAAACTATTTTTCTAGCATTAGTAAATGAATGAAATAAGTTAGCAGCAGTAGTTTGTAGTAGCGTTCACTGGGTTAAGATTAAATTAATGCGACATGCTAAGCTTGAGAAGCTCGTGGGAGCAAGCCATGGTGGACCACCTTCCTTTTTTGTAGCATCTAAATTAAACCAAAACAACAACAAATATATGGAAAATTAAGAATTACAGCTTAATAGACATTGATCCTTCAATTTTAGGAAATTACGGGTATTAGAGGTCTGATTACTCATCACTATTTCTTTAAGAATTCCCACATGTGTTTCAAGGCAAATGAAATATAGATACAACTTTTTTATTTTCCTGGTTAAAATACTCTAGTGAGCTGTGTGATGTTATAGGTGTGTTATCATTAATATTTCTGTCTTCAACGTGTGGATTTTGATGATGTCATTAATTCTTGTTTACATTAAATGTCCCAATAGGAAGATAAGAAAGTTTCAATGTGTTAACATAAAGTTACCTTCCCATTTTTGTTCATATTTGTTTTACAGTGTGTGTTTCCAGTGTAGCTTATTTGGAATGGTGCCAGCCAAACAGTTTATTGGTTAAAATTAAGCTTGATTATGATTCCATGATTTAGAGCATAAACCATCTGTATATGAAGGGGCTAAGAAGAAAGACTACAGAGTTAGCATGGATGGCAATTGGCAGAAAGACCCATTGATGTGAACAGAATGCAGGGAACTAGAAGATTTCTTAAAATTATTATCTCTCTTTATTTCAGCTTTAAAACCATGGTTTTCTTACTCTTCTGCACCAGCCCAGTTTCTTTTGTGTACACACTGGTTTTCCTCCATCTCTAATTTTTTCCTAATGGTATTTTGGATAGCCCTTTTTTTTCCTAACATGCCTGATTCTGTAAGAATCTCGTTAAATACTACATTAAAGACCATTTTTATACTGCTTTACATTTACAAGTCTTATAACGTTACAATAATCAAACAATTATTTTTAAATATTTTAAAAAAGAAAGGAGAATAAAATATTTTGATATTAATTTTTGTTTGCCCCCTAAGGTTTTACAAATCAAAACTTAAATAGGGGTATTAGAATTCATATTATGTTGTTGTTGTTTTTTTTAATAAAGAATCTTTTTAATCTCAAGTTTCTGCTAAAAAATGTAAAATTTAGTCTGAAATTTTAGAAAGAAAGTAGTAGTGATTACCCATAAGGGTAGTTCCATTATCATTCTATGAAAAACTTCTGGAGCTAGAATGAGCCGTGAGTTTGGTAAGAGAGTAACAATGTAAGCAGAGTTTCAGACTGCTTATGTTGGGAGACACCGTGCTTTGGTTATTAACATGACAAGGATCATTCCATCAGCTCTGGGTATTTAACCCTTGGTGTTATCTATTCTATTACCATTTACAGCACTGCACAGATAGGAATATGCCATTAATTTTTTTTTGTTGTTGTTTGTTTTTGTAGTCAAAAGAAAGATCAAGTTCATCTGAAATCAGTTCACCCAAGCAGTTAAAAACTGATAAATCCAAGCATTCTCTTACAAAGCACAAACAGGTAAGAAAGTTATTACCCCCCCTTTTTTTTATAAATAAAATTAACTCTTTACTAAAGAATCTTTGACGGAATAAGTAGTAATTAAGTAATTGCTTGAAGGGATCTACTGGTTTTAAATATTTTTCAAATGAGAAAAACTTTGTCATAAGTTCTTGATTGGTGCACTATATCTTTGGTGATTAATTCTCTCCCCCTCCTACTGAATGTGTGTTAGCTATAACATCAAAAGAGGACTATTGGAATTTTTTTATACAAGATAGTGCATCTTCCTGTACTTAGTGGCCTGTAATGTTGCTAGTTTCATCGCTACTTCTCTGCTGTTTGTTTGTTTGTTTTTAAATGATGCCTTGCATATAGTTTTTGAATTTGTGATGGGTCTTGTTCTTAGTTTCTATGAAAGTAATGTTGCATCCTGCCTGTCTCTGGAAAAGATGGTACTGTCACAGGCCGCTGCAGGGAACTTTAGCACCATTTCTATTCACTACATTAATTTAGTGCCTTTTATAATTGCAAGTAAAATTGTCTAGAAAAGTACTGCAAAAATACAGAGATGAAAAAGTTTAACCTGGTCTCATGGATAGAATCAGAAACATGCTGGCGAAAGAATTAAAATGGATTTGATGAGTGGAATTTCTTCATGTTGACTACTTGAATTTTGGCATTTGTAAGTAACCACTTGCTATCGGCCGAGTCTCATCCAGCTCGTGTCTGATCTCATTATAGTGGTAACTTATGCTGTTTCTCTCACCTTTATGAATCTACTTGGAATGCTGCATTTCTAGTCTTGGGTTGGTCAGTTTATTTCTTTCTCTCATTCATTTTTTTTCCTGTGTGTGTCTATAGGAAGTTAAAAAATTCTGTTTATTTTTCTTTCAAACCCTCGTTTGTTCTGCTAAGGTTTTCCATAACTCTGAATTCTGCTTTTTTTTGTGTTCAGAAATTAAGAGATAAGAGCGATTCCTTGAGCAAAAGAAAATATGCAGAGACGGAGGAGAAACAGAACAGTGAGTTTGAAGAGGAAGTGGCTCGCCAGTGCTATGGACCTGGATGTGTGGAAGCATCTCGACCCAACTCCAAATATTGTTCAGATGAATGCGGTATGAAGTTAGCAAAAAGGTCAGTGTCTTTCTCTGAGCACATGTAGTAATTCTTAAAAATACTTTTAAATTGGTAAAACTCAGCCTGTCCAGTATGCAAGATTTTTGTGAAGACAATGCGGCACATTCAAGTTTTCATTATTCCAAAGTGATTTCTGAGACTTGGCAGAATGATAGATGTGCCAGTGATAATTAAAATGCTTGGTTTGTATGAAATATGTGTATTATGTAATTAAAAGTTACTATTTTCCCAATGAATAACTCTCACATGCTTTTTTAGGTGAGCTAATAGGAAAGCACACTTGGCAGTCTGTCAGTACTGGCAGCATGCCTTAATCATCACATCACATCTGGCTGGGAGACAGCATGTTGCTACCATGAACTTGTCTTTGTGACTTGTGTAGATCTTTTGCATCGGCAGCAGTGGTATTGGTAAGAAATAAAATCATCAAAGACAGTCATAAGTGAAATTTCGAAGATAGAAACTGCTAGAGAAAATACAACATTTCATTGTCACCCTGTGGACAACTAAAAATTGGAACAGTTGTGAAATGTGGTGCTATTGTGAAGAAAGAGAAATGGCTTTGCACTGTAACTTAGATATGGAAACTCTGAAGTGACTGCAGCATTTCCAAGAGAGGTACAAACTTGTCTCTATACGTGTTTGTGGAGAAGTGGCTGCTGCCATCCTGGATGTGATGAAAGACTGATGGGAGTCGGTGTAACCAGTTTTAGCAGAGTATGAAACTAAGTTGTTTAGCTATGGATGAGATTAACTGTTTTATAATTTGCTGCAAGGCAGAACCTTTGTTGTCTGGGAAAGACTAACCACGGTGAGAACCTTGTTGAGAAATACTTAAGCCTAGATGTCTTGAGGGTTTGGATCACCTTCCAAGCGATTATGATACCAAGACCAAATGGGCAATAGGGAAAATATCTAGAGAATGTCTTTTAGTGTTACAACTTAATAGTGAAAATATAAAGATGTTGATTCTGCTGAGTAGATGTTTAGCTTCACTTGGTTGAAGGCTTGGAAATAGACAACACTCACCTATTTCTGCCTCTGAACATGATGACTGTCATGTAACTTCTTGACTGAGGCATCATCCACAACCTAAAGAAGCAAATTCAATGCAGGATTATGCAATTTAGTGTGGTGGCTACACAGGAGACCATTGTAGCCAGTGTCATCACCAACTGTTTTGGTTTGTTTACCGATGAAAGTATTGAAGGCTAGATAGTGGTTCTGACTGGTCTTGACTTGGATGAAAGTTTTGAACCAGTGTGGAAATGGTCCTGGCATGGAAACAGTAATGTTGAACCTGTCTACAAGTTGTCAAGATGAAAGGGTGCACTCGGTACACTGAATGCCATTAAAAACATTGTGAAGTTTTACCAAATTTATGCTTTTGTGAAAGCAGGAAGTATACCAAATGACGATAAACTTTTTTTTTTTTCAAATATTATTAGAAACTTTCAGTATACTGAGTAATTAAAGCTGTTCCTTTTAATTTCTGTGTTCAGGTTCACTTCAATAAGGTTTTACTGTATATACTCAAATAATCATTCAGCATGGACATTTTATATTGTCTATTCATATTAAAATATAAAAGGGTATACTTTTTGTTTGTTTTTTTTACAAGGGAGTTAATCAAAATGGGGTTAAATTCCTTGTTAAAAATTTTAAAGAAAAACTAACTGTTTATAACTCTTAATGTGCTCTGCTTACCTCTCTTTAGACAGATTAATCATACTGCATGCTGGTTTTTGGTTTTGGTTTAGGGTTTACCATGCAATAAATTTAATTATGTACAGTGGAACCTCGTTCGAACGAACCCCAGATGGAACAAAATCTCGGTTCCAATGAAGTGATAACTTTCTTCTCTTATTTTTTCCCCATTTGTTAATAACAAAAAATATACGGGATGGATCAAACTCGCTTGGATCAAAAACTTGGTTGGAACGAACCATTTTTGTATCAGATTTTGTTTTTTTTACATTGCCTCTAGCAAAGTAGAGAAGATGGTTTAAAGTATTTGGCTTCAAAACTACTTTAAAAAATAATTCCTTTTAAGAAATAATTTCCAGTAATTTAATTTCTTATGTGTTTGTGAATGTGAAATGTGTTTTTTTTTTTTTTTTTTACATTTAATCTAATAATCAAGTAAAACCTGCTTTGCCTTTTTGGTGTCGTTTCTGGTCCACTCCGGGTCGTATCAGGTCAAACGGACTTTTTAACCGAGGCTCCACGTATCTTCTCTATTTAAGGTGAAGCATAGGACTGTTTGTCATTCGGAGTTTTTGTTTTAACGATGGATACTAAGCGCAAGCATACTTCATTGGAGACCAAGTACGCTGCAATCCAATTGGTTGAAGAGGGCAAGAAGAGCAAGACTGACATTGCTAAGCAGTTCGGAGTGCCTTTGAGTACTCTTTCAAGTTGGCTCTCCAAACGCGATGAGTAGAAAGTTGCATTTGAACAACAAAAAATTGATTCAAAACGTAAAACTCTAAAAAGGTCCAATAACCAAGACATTGAAGAAGCTCTCGACCTTTGGCTTAGAAATGCACGAGCGAGTAACATTCCTATCTTTGGACTACATCTCCAAGAGAAGGCCAGGCAGCTTGCAGAAGAAATGGGGATTCCTGATTTCAAGTGCAGCAATGGGTGGCTGGACTGCTTCAAGGCTAGGAAGGGCCTTAAATTCCGCTCCATCAAGGGAGAGGCTAAGTCTGTAGCCCCTGAGGCTGTGGATGCTAGGAAGTCCACCCTATTTCCCCAACTTCTGAATGATTACAGTTCTGACTGTATCTACAACGTAGACGAGACTGGACTCTTCTACAAGATGCAATCGAATAAGACCCTTGCGTATAAGGACGAAGACGGTCGAGGAGGCAAGCAGTCCAAGAACAGGGTCACCGTTCTGCTGGGATCCAACATGACTGGCACAGATAAACTGAAACCTCTGATGATAAACAAGAACATCAGACCCGACTGTTTCAGCCATAACAAGATAAAGCCAGCCAAACTCCCGGTGGACTGGAAAGCCAACAACGCGTGGATGACCAGTGACATCTTCTCTCGCTGGTTGACAGAGCAGGACCTGCGGTTTCGGCGAGAAAATAAGATTGCATTGGTGCTTGACAACTGTTCGGCACACAACGTCCAAGTACCGCTGAAGAACATCAAGTTGGTGTACTTGCCCACTAACACTACGTTGGTCGCCCAGCCTATGGATCAAGGAATCATAGCAAACTTCAAACACCATTACAGGACACACTACGTGACCCAATGTCTTGTGCCAGCTTGCGAGGAGGAGGAGGACCCACATGGATGGTGCTTCAGGCCATTGGTGGCATGAACTATGTTTGGAACAAAGTCAAGCCACAAACAATCTCCAACTCCTCCTCCCACTGTGGCTTCAAAATCGACACTGCTGAGGCGGGAGAGGCTGCGAGTCACGCAAGAGGAAGTGGAGGCCTACGCAACGGTGGATGACAACCTCCTTACCTCTGCTCCGTTCTCGGTTGAAGACATCGCCTGAGCAGTACAAGATCAAGACAAAATTGCTGTTGGAGAAGACAAAGACGAACCTGAGGAGCCCCATTCGCTTCTACCGACTGCCCGCCAAGTAGCAGATATGCTGTGGTCTCTTCAGCGCTTCCTGTGGGCCGGCGAAAATCCACCCAAAGATCGAACCATATCTGAATATCAAGATTGGATGGTCAAAAGCCACACATCAAGGCTTAAACAGCAGACCATTACTGATTTTTTGCATATTTTGAATTTGTAATACTAGCTTAGACATGATTGGTTCTCACTTTTATTACAATAAAGGTTATAAATCCACTTGTACTATTTTCCTTATGATTTCACTAATAATAATACACTTGAATAATTCGCTTAAATGAATAATAATAATAATAAAAATAATTTACAATATTTACAATAATATAAAATTTAAGCAATATATTAATGATATGAACCAAATATTCTTAATTAAATAAGCAATATAGCAAGTTGTATGATATGCGGGATGGAACAAATACTCGGCTCCAACAAAGTAAAGTGCTTCTTCTCTTGAGGTTCATTCGAACGAGGTTCCACTGTATTTTTTTTTTACATTTTGTTTTTATGTGGAACTCAGTCAGATTAATGTGTATTTTGTGAAATAACAAATAGCTCAATTTTTTTCTAGATAAAATGCATAAATCCTCGCCTGTAAACAGCCCTCAGCCCTTTGTCATGGAAATGAGAGAGTAGAGAAATGTCACATAAAGTGATGGAAATTCTTTTTCTTTAAATGTGATGATTCTTCTACAGAATGTGATTTTTTTTTTTTAAATTTTTTTTCATTGTATGCCCCCCTACTCTTTTTCAGCCGCCTGTATGAGTTATTACCCCCCAAGATTCAGCAATGGCAGAGCAGTCCTTGCATAGCAGAAGAATACAACAAAAAGGCTCTGGAACGGATTCGGCGCCAGCAACTCCAAGCTCGCCAGGGGCTGGGAGATCTTGATATTAAACAGCAGGAACTCGATGCATTGATTGAAAGAGCAAAACATGCCACCATAGCTCCTGATCAGGATGTGAGTAATTTTGTTTCTTTCAACCTGTCTTTGGTTTGTTTTAAAGAAATATTTTTCTAAGGCACCCTACTCTGTATGCCAAGGTAGAGTCTGGCAATGACAGACAGTTACGCACGTTGACTGAGTTGACATAGTTTGACCTAGCTGAAATAATTTTTCTCTTATGAAAAGTTTTTTTTTTTAAAAAATAGATTACTTTCTTTTATTACAACTATTTAATTAATTAGATATAAAAGAGCTTGATGAGATTATGTTCCTTGACTTTTAAATTTGACGGTTTTCTACAGTATCATTAACATATAGTTAAGTAAGTATAATCTTTTGTGGTTTTAGGGTACTGATGGTGAAGATGAAGCTGAACTAAGCATCTACTGTGTCACCTGTGGTAGTGAGATTAATCAAAAAGGAGCCTTAAAACATATGGAGAAATGCTTTGCAAAAGTAAGTAAAAGTTTAGTTATATATAAATAAGAAAATATGTACAACTAGAGTGAAGTATGACTCTGACTGACTGTCTTTTGGCACCTATCACTGCTGATGATCTTGCCACTGCAGCATGTTTGAAGTCCTTCCACCATTTATCACAATCTGTTCATTAATTTCATCTTTTGATCATTCATTTATTTTTGCTTTCCCAAGATGTTGCTACTGCTGACTATAAATTTTGTTACCTGGTTGTTTTCTGAAGATAACTAGTTTGTGTTTTATTATTTGGCTAAATAGTTCATGCTATATGCCAAGTTCTTTCAGAATGCTGGCATTTGTAGTTGCTATATCCATGGTTTTACTGCTTGGAAGCATCTCTTGTTTTCTTTTTCATCAAAGTCCACTTTTCTACTTTGCATATGGCAACTATTTACCTGTTTAACTACCTTCACTTGCAGTGATTTTGAGATCACCCTGTCTTTCCAGATATTACTCTCTACATGAATACACAGCTTTTTAATCTAGCGGTTTTTGATGCTAATCCTTGTTATGATGGACGACTTTTTGAAATTGTCTGAAGAATAATTATGGCTAAATTAAATGCATACAAAAAATTCTTTCTTTTTCAAGCAGATTGTTTTCTAGTGGATATTGGACCAACTCTTGTAGAAGAAACTTTGCACACTAATACAGCTTGCTCTTATACCAGCTTGGTCAGTGTAGAAAATGTTCTTTCCTTTTCTTTTTCCTGTTCTCTTTCCATCTTTAGTCTTGTGTTTTTAAATAAAAAGTTATATTAGTATTATATTAATTAACTCTCTCTCCCTGCCAAAGTTGGAGGTCACTGATGTGACACTTGATAGCAGTCTGGTCAGTAGCAATGGATATCATTATTTTAAGCATTGGCAAATGCCTTTGTGGGTGTTTAGAATCATCTGTTAATGGAAATTACATCAAAAACCTTGGCAGGGAAAGGATTGATTACCTGCTTATATTAATAAAGTTTCAAAAAAATTGTTAAAAAGAGATGACAAATGATATATTATTTATTGAAAATTTAAAGTAAAATTTTCAACAGGGGAGATAATCATACATCTCTATTGCATACCTTTCTTGCCAGAAATTTGTTGAACAGCCAAAAGTACTATAAAATAAAAATAGGTTATTATCGGAGCGAAATAAAAACTCATTAAGTTCATCTTTTTTTAAGCCACAAGATTTTATTTTAAAAATGTAACTTTTACTCATTATTTTTAATTATTCTTGTGGAAAATATTCCATCTCCACCCCTCTAGTGATAGAATCCTGGTCCATGTGTAATGAAGAGGATGTTGGGACCTTATTTGTGGACTTTTACCAGTGTTATACTTTAAGGGGAAGCTACGGTTTTAGGAACCACTCAGAACCCTCCATTAAACAACAAAAAAGCCCTTTAAATTCATTAATAGAAAACAAAAGTTAGAGGAATGGATTTATTATTGAAGAATTGCAGTTTATACATTGCAATCTTAGCTATGTTTTTCACAAGATTAAGTGAAATTTTTTTCTTTTTTAACCCAGGTTGAAGCTCAGACTTCATTTGGTTCAATATATAAAACAAGAATAGAAGGCAACTCCATGTTCTGCGACTACTACAATCCACAGCAGAAAATGTATTGCAAAAGGTTAAAAGTCCTCTGTCCAGAACACACCAAGGAGCCAAAGGTAGCAATTCCAGAATTATGTTTGTTCTGCTTTCTTATCATCCTTAAATTTTCTATTTTTGTGCATTCAGTGAAAGTAAGATGCATATAATATGTATATATTCTAAACAATTATATTTAATACATTATACATAAAATAACAACATAATATGAATAAAACCCCTTAGTGTGCTATGATATAATGGTCGCTGCTCATAATCAAAGATGGTTGTTCACAAATTGTGTGTGATCACCTGGGTGCCGCATCAGTTCATTTATAATGTAAAAGTTGCTGCTTGCTGCAAAAACTTTTAGATAACAAGTAGTGACACTTGGTGTCCAGGAATATCCAAGAAGGCAAGACAGTTTATTACCTTCACTCTACAAGTTTTTGGAAAACTATCAGAACTCTTCATTTTAAAAGGTGGGAACTGGTGATAGCATTTAAAATCAAGGATGTAATGCAAAATGTGGGCTTGGAACAATATGGATTTGTCATTACAAAGAGCTATATTAGCGAGGCAGGTACTATCTGTCACATCCCATATGGCTGATCAGTTAAAGTGGTATACAGAGGGTTAATAAATTGTTTGTTTTTTTGTTTTATCTGTGATGTAATCTAGTTTTCTTCCCACTACTGCATTATACTAGAAAGTAAATGGTTTCACAAATGGTATTGCTTTTAATTAAAAAGTTTTTTTTTATTATTTAATAAAGTATGTTAGATTAATTGAAAAAATCAGTCTTTTTTATATACTTTAAGTTTATTCTGTGATTATCCAAAACAAGAAAATAAACTAGAGATGGACTTGAAGAGGTAGGTCTCAGATTCTTCTAATCATTAATTTTATACATAAAGGAAATATATGCCTTTCAGAGACTAAAACACAGGTATGCTGCTAGCTATTTTAACTTTACGTTATTCATTATGATTTTTGTTTATTTATTAAGCCAATAAATACCTTTTTCTTTTCAGCATCATAAAAAATTGATAATTCAGGGCAAAAAAATGCTGTGAAATTCAGACAAAAAATTTTTTTTATATACTGTTATCCTTAGTTGTGGACTGTCTAAGAGGACTTTCATAGTATCGATGCACTAGTAAATCCCCTCATTTTTAGTGGCCAGTACTGGTCCATGTAAACTCCAGTGTAAATATTATGTAAAGATGGAACTTTACTGTTAATGTCCACTAATGCCAATTACTCATCTATTATCTTTTGGACCTATTTGACCTGACACCAAGTTTAACAGTTGCAAGGTTTTTTTTTTTTTATAATTCTATGATATTTTGTAACTTTACCTAGTTTAGGGTAATGAACTCATGACAAGAAATAAATAACTTTGACACTTTTAGATTATTTCTAGTAAAGACTTAGTGTACAAACTGAGGTATAGCAGATGTAACCAAAATCTCAACATTAATTTCCACAGAGAAAATGATACCACACACACTTTTCTGACTACTGACTTTATTTAATTTTTTATAATGGACTAATTAAAGAAATTTACTATACCTTTTTCTTTTATGGGTCAGTTTACAGTTCGCTTGGTTTTAAAGAAAGTTTCAGTCTGTCTTCTTTATGCAACTTTCCTGTGTCTAACCTGTGAATCCTGAGCTGTAGTGTTCACCATTGGTGATGCTTTTTAATTATTTTTTTCTTTGTTTTTAAATTACAGATTGGCCACGATGAAGTCTGTGGCTGTCCTCTTGTGTCCAACGTGTTTGAAGAGACTGGTGAATTCTGCAGAGCTCGCAAAAGAAAATGCAACAAGCACCACTGCTGGGAAAAGTTGCGTCGAGCTGAAATAGACATGGAGAGAGTGCGGCAGGTAAGGCAGTGTATTAACTTCTCACTAGATCTGCTCTGCAGTTGGCTCTTCCGTCTCTCATTTGGTATAACTCTTTCAGTGATATTGAAGGTCCAGTAATTACGCATCTGAGCAGTGAACAGTAAGTTTGTGGTTTAACCTAATTACTTTCATCACATGTTTTGCTTCTTTTTTTCTAGAATACATTTTCTCTAATTTTGCTGTTGTAGAGTTTCTGCCTGTTAACTATTTCCATTGAAAGAGCAGTTAACAATTAAAGTTGGGGTTGCATGGAATCTGAAAATCAGAAAAACTTTCCTATGATTCGTTGCCTCCAAAATGATGTACCACTCAGCTTTGTGGGAACTCAGCAAATGTGTTGGCCACCATTGAACATGTCACTGTATTTTAGGTTCTCAAAACTATAGGTGTGATATTTACTTGTTTGGTTTAGGGTGATTGAAGGTCATTTTTATGCCATAGCATTTTGAGAAATTTTTTTAAAATTATTATCTGAGTCCACCTGGTTTAAATACCTTTGTTAAAAGATGATATTTCAGGTGTCAGCATATTAATTAGTTAAACTGATTGCAACACTAGACACTGAAAACAAAATAAATGGATAATGCATTACAAAACATTTCATAATAACCTAGTCAGCATAATAAAAACTTATGTCTTTTAGCTCTGTTACTAGTTTAACTTAGAAGATACAGAATAGGGAGAATGTTTTTTTTTTTTTTTAGATCATTAATTTTGAGAGAATTTCAATTTCAACTTTGATACCTTTTAAATATGTATAAGCTCTCTTGTTGAAAAGACTACAAACAAATTTGTGGTTCAGTGGTTAGACTACTGGACTACTATCGTTAGCTGTGGGCTTGAATTTGATTGCCGGCTGAGTTCGGTGTATCTCCCTAGCATATGTAAGATTTCTTCCTCAACCAGTCTTCTGAGTTTCCCTGCTTGTCAGAAGTGCCAGGTTCCTAGTGGCAAGTTTTTATCAGATAACTACAGCACCACCCCACAGGGTTGTCTCCCTTCCTGGTTAGATGGAATCAATATTAAATTCATCATTGTTGCCTAACTTGTTTTGAAGAGAGTTTTTTCTGATATTGAGCTTGTGATTATATCAACTTAGATATGTTCCAATTGTTTGATTTTGAATACTAAATAGCTTTCTAGAATCTCCTCTTAAACAACTCTGCAGGTAAATAAAACCTATTATCATCATCCAAAAATTTCTCAACATCAGTTCACTTTCTGTAACTCTTTTCTTTCTTTTTATTTTTCTAGTGGTTAAAACTAGATGAGTTATTTGAGCAGGAGAGGAACATCCGCTTGGCAATGTCTAACCGAGTGAGCGTTCTCGGGCTGATGCTGCATCAGACAGTGGACCACGATCCTTTAAATCCCATGAAGACACCTATTGACTGATTTGATGGATGGATGTCAGCCAAAAAACGGTTGACATCATTGGCCTTGTGTCCTGTCCTGCTATCACGTACACTGTGTATGTGCTTTCAGAAAGGTCCGAGGTAAAAATATTTGCATACTCAGGATGTACATGATGTATGTTTTCTCATCCACCAACCTTATGATGGGTATGTGCACATCCGTTGCTGTCTTAAATAGATGACTTCTGGAATTAGGGTAAAGTTCTGAAAATGTAACTGAAAAACATTTTTTAAATTATTTTTTTAACATTACCATCTGGAATCCAACTATAGCTTTGGGTTTGTTCATAAACACGTATGGGAACCAGCACAGACACGGGTTACTGTCTACGTGGAAATGCACAGCTCATCCCCAGTTTTTTTTCTTCTGTGACTCTTAACTTTGTGTTTGGTTGTCTCAAGGAAGGAAACCAACAGCAAAAGAAAGGGATTTGCTGCAGGTGTAATATTTATGGAAATTTGTACATGCCATTTTTCATCAGCCCATTTGTCAGGAAAACCTCAGGAAAACTACTGTAAAATCCAGACTGTTTGCTGGTTTGTGTGAGTGAGAGAGAGTGTGTGTGTGTGTGTGTCTCAAGGGGTGGGGGCATGTATAGTGGGCCACAATTCAGATGGAGCCCATTCACAAGAGGAGAAATGCAAATATGAATGTAATCAAATGTTTGGTGGCTGTCTTGTACAACGTTACTGGATCTGAAGATCCAAAATAGTCTACAGATGAAAAAGAAAAACTAAATAGAAGGGTTGATTATAAACAGTAGGCCAAGTTCAGTTTTAATTTGAATAATATTTGTATATAACAAAGTGATTGGCATAAAGTAGACTAGTGTGATTTTATCACTTCTAATGCCAGGTATTGTATGTGCTCAGAATTAGAGGATTTTTATTCTTGTTGACAACAGATTATAGAACAAAACAAAAAAAAGGTTTGGAACAGTTTGAAGATTTTTAAAAAAAAATTGTTTCAGATCAAAATAACTAAAAAAAAAAATATATATATATATATATATATATAAAAACAGCATTTGTATTACACATTTTTAAAAACACACACACAACTAAGCCTGCCAGAATACCGAGTCTGCAATGTAATATTGCTAGGGCTGTCTGCCCTTTCTTTTCATTCTCCAGTATTATTTAGTTAAATTATAAATTATCCAGATTTGATTTTGTTGTGTTTTTTTTTTCAGTGTAGATAATATCACTAAATACTGGTAGGTAGTCATACAGATTTTCTTATTTTAAGCATTTTGTTTCATTTTTAACCATCAACTGACTTTAACAAAAAGAGAAAAAGTAAATTCAGTGCTTTGCTTGCTATGAGAGTACCAGAATCAGTCGGACTGCGCATGCACCCTGCTGAATGAAAACCTTGGCTTAGTCGGGCATGGTTGCCAATACAGGACAAAAGCATATCATGATTCTTGAAAGAACTAAGTGGTATGGATTTTTCAGATTGTTAGCCAGAGGCCATCATTGAAATCAGCCTCTTATTTATTTAAAAAGTTGACCTAAAGAAATGCTCTGGTTTAGCATCTGTTGAGAGAATGCCACCCAGTCAGTCCTGAGAGAGAGAGAGTGTGTGTAGTAGGTGCTTATTTTATTCTTTCTTTTTTAATGTGGTTGTGGTCATGAATCATTCAAAATCTCAAAGCATTGGTTTAGGGAAGGATTCTGTTACTTGGAACCTATCTTTTGTTCATGGTAAGTAAGAATGCTTGACCTAACTGAAGTTCAGGACATCACCATCTTTTCCCTTGGTCTCGGTAAGTAAAGAAATTGAAAAGTAGCATTCTCCAAAAATTTTGACTGCAAACTCAAAGGAGGGTGTAGCAGAAAGAAAACCGGCATTCTCTCTGAACCATCATGAATTTTGGCAAAGACAGACCATAATTCACCTCTGCAGTTCACTGGTTCCATGGCTAACATTTACTTGGGTAAAGCAGAAGAGCTCATCTGAGGAAGAGTCTCAGATGCCTGAGAGACCCTTTTGCTTTGAAGTTGCTTAATTCTTTTAACATAGTGGCAGGGTTCTGATTAGAAAGACTTATTCTGAATTTTTAGATTGATATTTAGCAGGAGAGATTATGAGCTCAGCTGATGGTATATTTATTATTTGTTTCTTATTTTTGTCACTCATTTTGTCCAAATGCCACAAAATCAATATTTAATCTGTATGCTATTCTTTATTATTTATTGAAAATTTTTGAATAACTTTTCCAAAGCCTAAAAATGAACTTGCAGGCTGTAGCTTATTATGATTGTGTTGATCATCATTGTATTGTAATACTGTGTTTTAGCAGTAACATGGGGTTTAGAATTTTTGAGAGCCTCTAATTGTTTTGTATGTGCAGGACCTGATAAAGTCGGTATCACTTGCCTAAAAGCCTATTGAGACTCCCCGTATCATGGGAAAAAAGTGCTTAAACTTCTCCTATTTACCATATTAACAAGCATTTTAGCCTAGAAGTACTAGTTAGTATTTGTGTTGAACTGGCTGTATATTTAGTCAGTGCACTCATAATGCAAAACTCATTGGATTGGAATGATACAGACTTGTTGTTACAAGGGGTTATATTAACGAGGAAGGTATTACACGTCATTGGCCCCATGGCTCGGCCTGTGCTGAGTAATACAAATTTGATGGGTAGTGGGGTTTAAATGCCTCCTCCAAGATGGTAAACAGAGGGACAGCCCTCATTCCCACATTGAGTTGCTATTGAAATATAAATTGTCCATCTCCAGATTACTGACATTTAGCACCATTTTGCAAGGAAGAAGGCTGTTAGCTTGCTGATATCATTGATTTTAAAGGGATTTCAGTTAGTTTAATGTTTTGATACTTTTCAAACATGTATTGTCAACATTCATGTCTAGGAGACCACAGACAACTTTGTGAGAGTCTTGGTGGTGTGTATTGTTTTTCTTTTTTACTGTCTGTATATCACCCCGGGTGCATTTACTCCTCTCCAGTCTTTAAATCTGTGTTACTCAGCACAGGTTGAGCGATAGGGGCTGGATTTTCCTCCTCAATATTGCCCTTTGTGACAACAAGTCCATATATCATTCCAACCCCATTTGTTTCACATTACAAGTGTGTTGACTAAATATACAGCCAGTTCAAAGGTAAAAACTGATGTGGTATACAGAGGGTTAATAGTTCGGGTATTTCATAATCTTACACCTAACTAGACCACTGTTACCTTGTCCAGTGAAAGAGAGAGAGAGCATTGATGATAAAAAAGAAGGTTAAAAAAATAATTTACAGTTATTTTCAACATGAAAAAACTTTCCCTTTTTAAAAAGTTTTTTTTTTTTTCTTGTTTAGAAAAGTGGGAGATTTTAATTTTTGCATAGTTTTATGTGACAGTAAAACCTAAAACACCAAAGAAAGAAAATGCAGCAGTTTTTTTTTCAGTAAGTACAGTACTTGCTAGACTTGATTTGGTTTATTAATCAGTCAGGTGCATTTCTATTTTTAGTCATTAATTATATCTTAACCTTGAATTGGCACTAACCCTATACTTCAGTTTGTGTTGGTGCTGGCTGATACTTGATCTGTTGGTCTGTAACTGACCCAAAACGTGTGGAAATCCAGCTGCAAGTCTCAAGATTTGATTGAAACCTCCAGAATTTTCTGTCACTATGCATGTTGGTGGTATTCATCATATGGCTCAAGAAATCAGTTGTGAAATTTTATTTAGTCTAAAACACACACTTTGGAAATATTTTCCTTGAAATATATTACAGCAGTCTGCTGTAGACGGGTGCAGTAGCCTTGCATAGCTTAAGAAGGGGTCATCCTTTGAATGGATTCTCAAGCTGTGCTAAATATCTTTATATATAAAAAATAACTAAATTAATTTCAATATTCATTTTTCTAAAAACCAGTTGCTTTAATTGTAAAACCAACAAATCTATCTGAGTGTTTTGTATCCTTGTTAACTACCAGCAGTAGAAGTATATAGTAGTAAATACAGTTATTTATTTTTTTCTAATTATAAATACATCCTGTTCTGAGACTTAACACATGAAGTTTTAAGGTTGAGAAATTGTTACAGACTCTGCTTCCTTTCTTTGAACGCATAAACTAATTTTTTTTTCTTTTTCTACTGTTAACCTTCAGAAGTGCGTTATAAACAACATTAGATTTTGTGGATAATATCATTAGTTAATCATCAAGGCAGGAAAAAGTATAGAGTATTTAATTTAAAAAATGTTATCCAAATTATTTATAAAATCACATTTATGTTAAATACAGATCATTATCACTATTTTTTAATGTCATTTGTCCTGGACTTTTAGCAGGGTCAGATATCAAAACCAGAAATATAATTTACCTGTATCAGGTGAGTATTTTCTGTAAAGAATACGTGTTCATCATTCACCAAATATAACAGTTTATCTTGTATCCTTATCAGTAACAACTTGGAGATGGGGAGAACAATCAGATTTCCTTACTGATTTTTTAAAAAATTATTATTAAAACAATTTTGCTTTTAGCTAAGAATACTTCAATGTACGCAATGGAAATTTAAATTATTTTTTTACCATACTGGCATTCCATCTTTGAATAATTGTATTTATGATCCATGTTTATAACTACAGTAGTATTGTTTTCTTAAGTTGTATTGTTTGTTTGTTTTTTCTTCAATAAATAAATAAATAACTGTTTGATCTCTTTGAATTTTTACCATGTAGAACCCTATGTTGATTTTTCCTGTGATGTCAGCATTCTTATGAAGGTCGGTTCAAATCTCTGTAAAGATCACTCATTATTTAAATATATTTTGTAAATAAATAGGTATAAGATTACTTTTCTTTTTCATATTTTCACTCATGCATATATATATATATATAGTAGTGTCCAAATACTAAGTTACCTTATGTTTTTGGGCAAAATGTTGACTGTTCATTGTATGGATTACACAAGGAGGAAAATGCACTTTTTGACATAATAAATCCCATTGAGCTTTGGTTCATCACTCATACATCCTCTGTACTAAATACTTTTCATGTAATAACTTCTCATGGAGATATAACTACAGAATAATAAAGCAGCGAACTGATGAATACTTAATTTGCAATATTATTTTAACAAAAGAAATACATTAATATTTTTTTTTTTTTTACATATTTAACAAAAATAAAAATCAGAATGAGGATGTTCTAATAACTTTGACCACCAGTTAATTTATATGTATGTACTGGACATTATAAATAGTATCTTAAAGTTAAAAAACCATACACAGATTTATATTTTATTTTCAGCGACTAAAGGTAAATTAACCCTTTCAAGGAGGAAGCTAGAAATTTGGGGAGGTCTGTGGCATTTCTGGTCCACAACTCAATCATTTTGCTTAAGCAGAAGTTTGACCAACTCATTGAACAACCTATCCGATGCTGCTGATGATGATACCCTCAGGATTGTTTCTCATTTTTTCTTCTCTACCAGCTAGATACAGCTTTCTTGTACCACATTCTAAGGTTTAAGAATAAAGCAAAGTTGTTCTTTATGACTGTCAATTGAGGAAGGGTAGACAGGAAAGCATTACTTGGGCTGCCTCTTATAGTGTAGCGCTAGCATTAATTGGTGAAGAAACTGATCTTCAGCCATCCGACCTGTAGGGAATCCTGACAAAACAGCAGCAACACAACTGTGTCAACATAGATGTGTGTCTTGATTGATAATTTAATTAGGAAAACCAAGCTAATGTCAAAAGACCAAATCACATGATGGCTTTGTTGGTTTAAATTTTTTTGTCAAAAATGTAGATATTTTACACTTAGCCATTCATTCCAAAAAGTCAGTTGATTCCTGAGTTTCCAGTAACTGAATGTTAAACTTTTAGCAATGTTTGGTCTGTTTTTGAACTTTTTAAATTTTCTTCTTGTTTATGGATTTTCTTTCTCTTTTTTTTTATTTTTTTGTGATCATTGGAAATGTTCTAGAAGAATTAAAGAAAAAACACTTCACCACCCCTTTGACAGGTGTCCCTTAGTGTTTTGTCAGGTGGGCTCCACCGTTATTCGACAGCTGGACCTCTTCAGCTCAGAATTAACTTTCCTTCCATAGTTAAACAAACTGACAAAATATTTTCTAGTCTGGCTAAAACAAGTAACCTTTAACCACTTTCTACAAAACTAGTTTGTTTAAGTGTATAGATGCATTGGATGAGATAAGTTAATGAATCAAACTAGGGGGAAAAAAACGACTTTCAAATGAAAACAAATACTCAGAGCATTTTCTAAATCATAATATCCATTTTTATTGTGTAATGAAAATGAGCCCTTAACTCAACATTTGGA
Source organism: Nautilus pompilius (assembly GCA_018389105.1). NCBI lineage: Eukaryota > Metazoa > Mollusca > Cephalopoda > Nautilida > Nautilidae > Nautilus > Nautilus pompilius. Next base: position 462,568 of record JACATO010000982.1, on the reverse strand, counting down.
AAAAAGCAATTTTACCTGAAGTTAGTACATTTTCTACCATGATTGATTGTTTCATCTCATCTACTGCGACTACATTAATTATGAGAACCAACAATGGGAAATCTTTTGTTATGATAATGGAGCTGATAACGCGTCATCACAGTTGGGGAAAGAGTGCCACAGATGTGGAATGTTGCCCCAATATGCGAATGGTAGATGGCAGTTTGAAATTAAAAAAAAGGTGAAACGAGGAGGAGGGCCAGAAAGAGACTGACCTCTATGGATGCTGTTTCTCTAAGGTAACGCTTAACGGGCTCTCTGTCTGTCTGTCTCTGTGTGTGTGTGTGTGTTGATACTGCATGTTGAGGCCACATGAAACTTTTTGTCTGATGTCTGCATAGAGGGCAGTCAGATGGTGGTGGCTTCAGCGAGGAAATATCCAGACTCCTGTTTGGAGGATATGGAGAAAATCTGTACTAGCAATTTTGTAGGAAAGTGAAATCAAATTATGAGTGGTATGTATGTGGGGATATTCACACTGCCTCTTAAATATTAGATTTGTTTGGGTCTCCTGATTGAAATACAATATTATAGAGGCTATGTGAACACACACACACACGTGTAACACTACAGAACATTTCCCCTTTAGTTTATGCATGCTGAAACTATCGATTGAGTCTCAACAACACCATGACACTCATTGAGTTAGATTGCCCGTTGCCGTTTATATTTTTTGTGAAATTGAAATTACTTTTTCTAGTTTATAATTTTATTTTTTAAGTTTAAATCCATCAATAAATATGCAGTTTCACTATCATAACCTAACTTATCATACATATAAAATTCATATCTATGTCGAGCTATATATGTATACCAGATGGCCATTTTAAAACTTTTATTATATTGTTAAAAGCTTAAATTTTCACCAACAATTTTACCAAAAAATTCAAATCTGTTTTTTTTATATATGTAAACTTTAATATTTTTTGAAAGAAGAAAATGTTATTTTAAGCTTTGCATTGTTACTGAATGAACCATTGTGCTCTCATTTCTACCTGTTAATTTATCACTGCCATAATAAGTTGGATTTAGTACATAGGCAAAAGATCAACTTTGACTGAATTATTTGAAATCTATTATTATCTTTGTTTAAAGCTTTAAACTTATGTAAATTAATAGCATGTGATTAATACTACAATCCTATTCTATCCAAAATATATTTATCTGTTGTACTAAATTATCTACATATGCTTTAACTTCTTCATTAGAATTAACAGGATTATTAATATTTATATTTCTGTAATTATCTAAATTTAAATCTCCAGCCATTACACTTGAACCATCTCTGTTTAATTATCAGGTTGTTAGAAAAAGTTTTGTCGGTTTTTATATCATGTTAATTTGGGGTTCATTTTTTGCATGCTTGTGAAGGTGTACGTAGATAAGTTATGTGTCATTTTGTAGCGTGTGCTTTGGCATACATTATGCAAAACCTACCTTTTTAAAAATCATAAAATGGATATTTGTTTCAGGATTCTGAGTGAAGCAGGGATAGAAAGGTTATATGTGCCATTTTGTTTCACGAGTTCAAACCAGGCCACAAAGTGAGCGAAGCAACTCGTAACACTAAGCAAGCATGAGGTGAGGACACGGCAAATGAGTGCACAGTACAACGATGGTTTACAAAGTTTCGATCAGGAGATGTGAGCCTCTGAGATAAGGAACGTAGCGGATGTCCATCCAGCTGTGATGACGACCGTCTGAAGGCTTAAGTTGAAGCCAATCTGAGGAAATCACTGCAAGAAATTTCTGGAGAGCTTGACATGAGCACTGTAACTGCTTCCCGGCATCTTGACATAATCGGCAAGGAGAAAAGGCTTGACAAGTGGGTGCCTCACGATCGGTGATTGGAGATCTGCTCTTTGCTTGTCAAAAGAAACAAAACCTAGCAAAACCATCACAGTTGAACAGTACTGTCGTGAATTAAACGTTCATCAGAAACACTCCCAACGACAGCCGGCATTGGTGAATCAAAAAGGCCCATTCCAGCTCCATGACAATGCTCCTCATCATGATGCAAAATTGACTCTTCAGAAACTGAACATGTTGGGATATCAAGTTCTTCCTCACCCAGCCTATTCACCAGACCTTTCTCCCACAGAATACCAATTTTTCAAACACCTTGACAGCTTCCTCCATATGGAATCCTTTTCCAACCAAGCAGCAGTTGAAACTGCCTTCCAACAGCTTATCAACTCCAGAAATCCAGATTTTTTTCTAAGCGGTATAAATGCATTTGTGACTCGTTAGCAGAACGGTATTGATTGTGATGGAACTCACTCTGATTAATAAACTTCATGTTCAGCAACGACATGAAGTCTCATTGTTGTGGTAAAAAAAAACTGGACAAAACTTAATAGATGATACCAATTAGCCATCCCTATGACTGGAACAAAACTTATTTACAGTTGTTTAATACTTAAATTTAAACAGAAACTTTGAGTCCATAGTTAATTTTGATAATTCCACGGGAAACTTCAGTGATTTTGTAGGCAGTTTTAGTGATTTCTACAAAGTTAAACCATTGCAAGAAATTATTCAATCCAGAATATAGCTGTTTATTTAATTTTTCAATTAAATTTTTAAATAATCTGTTTTCTTTTGTATCTTAAATTTGTTTGATAGTATAATTATTATAGAAGATGTTAAATGGCTTTGACCATAAATGGGGGAAAACAACAAATGTAACACCAGCTAAAAGGGAGATAGAAACAACAAAAGGATCTTTTTAGTACACTGCTGTTTTCATTCATATTAACTGTTTACAATTCTGAATTTCTTTTTTAATGTTCACAGTTTTATTTCATTTATTTTTGTGAGGAAGACTAATTTTTCCATCTACATTATCTATAACTTCTAATTTATTAATTTAACGATCTTTAGATAAGCCTTTGAACAATATGATCTGCTTATACATTCTTAGTCTCTTTCATACCTTTAACCAATTCTGTCAGAATTTTAGAACACAAATGACCAGAAATAACTGTTTCTATTTTGAATTTCAAGTCAGCAAAACTGTTTGCCAAACCAACATTTTGAATATTTTAAAATAAAATTAGAAGCTAACCAAAAGAAGCAAAATAATAGACATTTTTATTAACTTCCTACCAACAAGTCCAGTATGTACCAGGGTTTATAAATGAATCTATATTTAAAATATCACATACTCTTTCTGATGAACTTAGCATACTAGAATTTGCATAGAAACTTCTTTAAAATGAAAATAATTTTTTAGCATATTCTGTACACCAAAAATTGTTAGAGGTGCTTCCATTTAATAATTAAAGAACAGCTGATTTAATGGGCACATTTTTTGAATGGAGACTTTGATCAAAATGGTACAACTAACTCTATCAACAAATCTAGATTTTTTCTTTCCACACTTAAAAATGCCATTAAGTAAAATCTGTTATTTTTTTGTTTTCATATTTCCAGCTGTAGTATCAACTAGCATCATTAAGATACAAACGTTTACCTATAGCTTTTGTCCTAAACTTGTAGCTGTTGCACTCAAAGATGGTGAAAGAGCTTTTGCAATATTCACTACAGTTGGTAAAACAGTTCCTAGAATTCCACAAACTTTTAAAACCTTTAACAACGTTTTCCATATCTTCATTAAGTCTACCGAAGTATTTTGGTTGGAATGATGTCATAGAACCATTATCAGAAAATAGTTTAGAAAGTATATTCTCTAAAACAGATCTAATGAGAATAGGTAAAAGCCTTGCTTTCTTTCTAACATATTTAATTTGAGACTTGCTAAGTTTAAAATTAAAACTCTAACCCTTTTCAACTTTGCTTTTTTGTTTCCTCATCATAAGAATATGAAAATCACCATGTGATTGATCTTTATTCAATCTCAAAAGTAAATTCTCTAAGCGCTGCTACCAATTTTTGCTTTTAACGTTCACTAAAAGAAAACCCGTTAGAAATGTTAGCTTCCCTTATTTAGAAAAATGCTTTATAAAAGAAATTGGAGAAACAGCGTTTGAGTAATTACCATGTAATTGTACATTTATAATTCTATCTGACAGCAACTGCAAAATCCTGAGTGTTTACAGGATAATTTTAGTTAAAAGCAATTTTGAACTTTACAACGGTTAAGCCATTCTTAGCATTTCTGGTTATCTACCTACCTCAAACAACGATGGAGTAAAGTTCTCTAAGCTCAAAGGTGTAACTTGATTAGCCATTTCATCTGTTCCATGTGGAACATGAGTGTGCACTAGTATTTGGACAGTTATTAAATGTAGAAGGATTTGGCTATTCTCTTTAGCGGCTTGAAATCGCAACCAGAAGATAAAGTCCTACTTGTATAATCCTAGTAGAATTCTTCACCTATTCTCTACAGGAAAAAGAACCTCATAGTTAGAACTAATAACAACAATAGATTTGAGAGGAACACTATTAGCTTTAGTGGTAATATAATACTGTTGGTTTGAATCCCAATGATTGTTATTTTCATCTGTTCTTGAGTTTTGTTGCTAATTAGTGAGAGTTCATATGAACCTGTCTCTAAAGCTATTATGGTCCAAGGAGGTCCAGTACCAGCAGTATATTAACAAATATTACTTGTATTATTAACATATCTCAAGATTAAACAGAGAAATTTCATATTGTTTTGTAGAATTTAAATTTAGTTTTGGATAAAAATATGTCAAAAAATTTGTAGTTTTTAATGATAAAACAAAACTGCAGTGATTTTTGTTAATTGTTTTGAGATTTTTACTGTTTTTTCAAATAGTTCTTCAAGCATTTATAATGTTGAGAAAATTAGTTTTATCTATTAAATTTAATTTAAACAATCGATCACCAATTGTATTTACTTAGGTTAGAACATCATTTCTAGCCTGTTTAGATGCTGAAAGTAGACATACTTTCAAATAACTGGTTAGGATCCGAGAATAAAAACTGGACTTTTACACTTTCACCAAAATGTGCTTATTGTCTTAGTCTAGATAAATCTTCTGCTGGTCTTTAATTCCTTTTTGTCTTAGCTCAAGAGAAAACATTTGCCCCATTTCTAACTTTTACTTGACCATACTTTATCCTGCGCAGTGCCTTTGTTGTGAAAAATTATGTCATCGATATTAGATCTATTAGTAATTACTTTTATGCAGGCTTGTAGCCAAAAGGTTGGGGTGAGGAGAAAGAGGGTACTTTCCATCCTCCTGTGAATTGACTTGCTCCCTTAGTTGGCTGGCTATCTTTCATACAAATACTCTAAGCATTACCAGTTAGGCCCCTTATCGTGTAAAGAAATCAAAAGTATGTGATCTGTTGCTTTGGGATGAGTTAAAAGCATTAAATGAAGAAGCAATACTAGGATCCTTAGTTTTGAGACATTTTGTCTGCTCTCTATCAATGGGTTGTTTAAATGAAATATACTTTTTGGCTGATCGTGGTATAATAGAGGTAGACTCTCCTTCAGCCAGATCTATGTGCGTTGTTGTTAGAAAAATTATGAAATATAGCAGGTGTGTAATTGGGCTATCTAAAGTTTAAATTACACTCATCATGTGCAGGCCTCCAGTTTACCAGGCCTCCCTTTCAACAATAAACGGTTCTTCACAAATATGACAAAATTCAGAAGCTATCTCATATTTATTGAACAAATATTTTGAATTTCTTTTGTTTAATGCAGTTTATAAATATTTTAGTGATGACATATAATCTACTTTTAGCTCTCTAAATAGTGTGGATTCTGCATAATCAGAAAAATTACTTTTTGTATTTTTAGTTTATCTCCTCCTCCTCAGTAAAAGACTTTCGTAATCTGCATAAATTACAAAGGAACATTTAATTTTTATGCAAGTTTTGAAATTGTAATTTATTATGTGCATTTTAGGCAGTTAGGTAGAACTGACAAATTTTTACTGTACAACTTGTATTAAATGATGTTCTTCTGTAGAGTTTAACAAACTGTTGAGGCACATTAAGATTTCCTAATTTCTCGATAGATTTTAAATTAGACTATAATGTCTTTGTGTAATAAACAAGAGATCTACATGTTCTTTCACATTACTTGTAATTCTCTTTGCTACAACTTTGTTGTCATCTTCATCAAACGTACACATTAATTGAAGTTTTGCTTTCAATCTTCAGATTACCGCAGCAGGGTAAGCAATGACTTTCGTATTTAATTCAGATTCACAATTTTGGTATTTTGTTGTTCCCATGTACTAAACATTCAGAATAAGGGTAGAAAAGTGTTTCCTCTGGTGTATGCTTGCACATCTACACCTGTAATAGTGGAAGTCACCCGTACAGAATTTGTTTTTTAAGTTGGTTAATTCTATGTATGATAATATCCATTTTTTACAGCAAGCTTGACTGATGATTTGCATATCAAATGCTTTCTACGTTATAAGCTAAGCTGTTAGACAGATTTTAAAATTAAAGTTATCAGAAAGTGCGTGGATACTTTCAGTAGAGCAATGCATTTGCGCTTATCTCACAACGTCTTTAAATTCTACGTGTAACATAAATGGAAATGCAAAATTCTAAATCTTTCTTAACTCTAAAAGGTCTTTTCTTTTGAACTTTGATGCCCTAAAGTCTTTCGGTTCACCTTTTGATGCCGTGATCTCTAAATCAACAGCATAACTGTCAAGGGCAGTTTGTTTTAATTTTGTAATCATCCTCGCTGACGTAAAGCGTAAGAGAAATTAAATCATCTTTTAAAACTTTTCATCTTTTTTTGGTCATAAACCTAAATGGCTTAGGAATAGGTGAGATAAATATTTCAATTGCCTGCCTCTATTTAAAGCAGGATTTAGTGCTGGTGACTATTAACATCTATATTTTTAACGAGATGAGTTTTCATCAATAAAATGTTAAAAATTGAGGTTCTGAAATAAAATTTATGTTCTTCAGATACATTTGTAAGTATTTCTTTGCTATGCATTTTTTTCAAATGTTCAAGATATTGGGATTTAATTTTTTCAAATTTATTTTTTTTTTCCTAAAAATACTTAGATTGCCACATGAATAGTCCGTGAGATCGGATGTTCTTTGAGTCTATAAATAGCTCCATTAAACCGTTTGCCTTGTTTCAGCATAGGTCTAGTAAAATAATTGGTACAATAGTTAATTTTTGCATTCTTTTGGTAAATGGCTAAAAAATTGACGTGTAAAAATGTATTCAGACAGCTGACAGATGGGAATCGTGGTGGTGAGGTAGAATAGGAGAGAGTAGTTAACTTGAAAGGAACAGGTAATTTTGATGTCTGATAAACTTGACAATGAAAAGTAGACTAAAAGCTATTAAACATGACCTTTATTCTGTCGTGGTTGGGTGCGCAGTTAGCCTGACAATTTAGGTGGAGCTTCTAGCATTTAAAGTTCTTTGTACTTTATTGTATAATACACTAGTAATAAATTGTGAATATTTATGTTTGAAATTTAAAACAGAGTTGTCTCAAAGGTATTTTGTGAGGAAGCTAACCAGCTTTAAGTACAAATGAAAAAAAAAAAACATTAACTGTAGCTTGGAGTTTGGTTGTCACTAATTTTAGGTTGGTATCTGTTATGAATCAGTATCTTGAGGGGCACCTGTTAATACTTTACTGTTGAATTTATAACAGATATTCTCAACTGTGTTTGTGTTTGTTTTGGAATGAAGTATGACTTAAAAATCTAGCACCCTGCTGAGGATTACTTGATGAACGAGTGAGCAGTTGATAACTGGATGTCAGGTTTTGTTTATTTTAATATTTTAATGAAATGTGGGTGGTGGAAAGTCACCCAGTAGCTAAATGTTGAGAGGGAAGCATGCCACCCAATAATAGATATTTTCTATTACTACTAGCATAGTGTTCTACAAATGTGCTAACTGACACGAATGACACTAACTTCTGATGAACTAACATTTCTACAGTTCTATATATATAAAAACTGAGTTCAATAATGCTATACTGGTTTTTTTAACAAGGAAATTACATCTTTTAACTTGTAGTTGTTTTCGTTTTTCAGTAATCATCTGTTGCTTTACTGCCTAGTGGAAAAGTTCCAAGCCCCTCATATAATTTGAGCCACTTTGACGACAGTCTGATTATATGGCACTGCTTCCATACTTCAAGTTTTCACCATTCCTCAAGCAATATTGTCTCTGAATTAGGTAAAGTTGAGTAATGGAATATAATTTCTGGCTGTAAATTCAAACTCCTCTATATATTCTAGACGGGCTGAAGTCCAGTGATTGTGGTAGCAAAGATGCTGGATATGCTTTCCAAAGTCTACGCTACACAGGTTTGACAGATGTGGTCACCTTGTCTTAGAGAAAAAACAAAAACCCTGTCTTCTATAAATGGAACTAATGGATCTGCTTGGTCTCAAAAATGTGCACCTGGCATAACTAGAGTGACAAATTGTCTGTCACCTTATTTCTAGGGGCTAGCTTAGTGGAAACAATACAGGATGGGTCCATTGCCAAATCATCGTTTTTTTCATTTGTACATAAGTGTGACTTGTCTGACCTCATGCCGACTTTCTGTTTAGTCCCAATGACCTTTGCATTACTGAAGATCCACCTTTATCTTTGCAGAATGGCTGCCATATCTCATTTTTTTTTGCTGAAATGGGTGCCCAAACTCCATTCTTTGTATTCTGATAATTGCTGCTATGTTTAACATGTTATTCCACAAAATCCCTGTTTCCTTTGCAGTTTGTATTCACCCACAGAGTAGCCTACAGTTCCTGGTCAACTCTCTTATCAAAGCCACCCCCTCTCCAAATTTCTCTCTTGTCAGACACAACTGGTTCCCAGTATTTATACCTATCTGGAGGAGTCTGTCCACGAAAGGGGTCTGCATTAAGTGACTAGTCTTTTATTCTTCATCAGGGCTCTGCCATGTAACGCAGTTCATTAACATGGACAGCATGAATTAGTAAATCTGCCAGGACATAATGCAGGTAACAAATCCATCAACTGTATCTCTTTCCTTTTACATTTGCTCTTCAAACAGGCAGCAGCTACACATGCTCATTTTACTTGTAAAAAAAAAAAAGAAGTTTTTTTAACCCACTATGAACAAAAACTTATTTTATGAATTCCCTCTTACACTCAGCAGACTGAATTTTGGAAAGTAGGGGGCAGGTCTATCACATCTAAGGGAGATTCACAAAAAACGTGACATGGGTAACAGTCATGTCGCATCTCTTATCTAGATCATTGCTTTCCGTGAAGATTAAGAAAAAAGGCCATTTAAACATCTCTTCATTCCCCCATCGGCCACAAACCTCTAGTAGATAGAATGTTTTCGTCTTACCAGGATCTTCCCTTTAAGTGTCCTTTTATCTGGAAGCCCCTGTACTGTGTAGCGCTTTTCAAACTGTACAATAAACAGTGTAATGAACTCATTAGTCAACAGCCAGAAGCTTGCTGTCTTTCATTCTGCACCAACTAGGTTTCCTTCCATTTGGAATCAGGCAGCATCTCAAAGAGGTCTTTCCTCACTAAAGATAGTGGTATTTAGTCAGCCTCTGTGCAGGCATGAGATGGTTCATTATGGTCTCAATTCCTCCATATTCCCAATGCGCACACTATGGAGGAGAAGAAACTGTAGAATTGCTTTTGCCAATATTATTTGTTTTTTTTCTTTCACATTCCAGCACACAAATACACTAATTATATTCTTTATTCACAACAAACCCAAACTCTATAAAACAACAACAAAAATCAAACTTTTCCAATTACAACTTCTCTCCATTACTATCTAAATAAACAATACAAAATAAACTAATAAAAAATATTAACAATTTTTCAAAAGAAAAAATAAATCCCAAAATCTCTAACCATTATTTTATCAGTGTGTGTGAGACAATAGTAATGTTTGTATTATGTTGTCAAAAACTTCCTGAAATACATTAATTCAAGAGATGGATTTTCAAAGTCAATGGGAAAAACTCATTTGGTGGAACCAGTAACTCGTAGGACTTGAATGTTGCTGGTCAGTAATAGGAAAAAATTTAATCTGCTCCAAAATCATTTTTCTGTTTTATTTCTTAAATAAGATGTTATTTATTATACACACAATTGGTCACTCATTCCATCATCTCTAATTTACACCGGACTTGTCAAGTTTAGGCCATGAACTAATTTTGCCACCAAAATCAGGGCCCTGTCCATACTGAAATGAACTGTTCTCCTTGTGCTGTCGTATTGCTGCTGCTAAAATATTAGACAACTGCCAGAAGGAACATCAAACTTCTAATTCCATGCTTTTTTTTTTTTTTTTTATTGTATAAGGTTGAATAGATTCATTTTCCCAAATATTTTAGTATAAAAGTTACAAAAAAGGCAGGAAGCCAGCTTAGCTTCTTTGAGATTGCTAGGAAATAGAAGTATTTATCAGATATTTGTTAACCCTACTAACAAATTTTAATTTTATTGTTTGCAACACTAAATTGAACAAAAGAATATATGTCTGTATTCATGAAAATATCTGAAGTTTCTTCTCAATTTCTTGAAGTTTATCATGTTGTTGTCAGTATGGCTTTGCATGCTGATTCATTTTTTTTGTGTGAAGGTTGTTTCTATAACAAGTGAACTTTTTTTAACTGTGGAATTCTTAATTTAGATGAAACTTGGAAAATCTACTTGGCTTCCCAACACAGTTTTTTCCACGGATACGATACAAAAGAAAGAATGCAGCTGATCTACCAATAGTTATACAGAAGGAAATGAGATCATTGGAATGTCTCAGTCACATACATCACTTGCTGTCTGCTAATAATTTAAGAAACACTTCTTACAATACAATGCTATGGACATGGAACGAAGAACTCGGTAAGGTTTCTGCTGAGAAACCTGCCAGAGTTTAAAGAAAAGGCGTTTTCCATTGATTGGTATAGCATAGTTAGAGTTTGCTGTGTTGTGTTGTGAGAATTTTTTCTGGATTACAGTCTGTCCACCTGTTCTTGTTAATAGTAGGATTACAATCAGAAAAAACTGCACTTTGGTTTTAATTCTATTCCTCCTAATATCTACCATCTTGTTATCGTAAAAGAGAGAAATTTTAAGTGTATTTTACACTAGTAGTCGTCCACTTTTTTGTAATACTAAGTTATCTACATCATTAAAAGTTAAATATAATTAACCTTTGGCACTCAGATAAGAGGGAGGCGTGGTGCCAAAACTGTACTGGTTGGTTTCAGTGGAACGTTCAGTACCAAAATCTTCTGCCATGCAAAAGCAATTAATCAGCTACACTAGAATTTGCAATATGTATTCATCTTTGCAAATGCTGCTTCCATAATGTAAGGTAATTGCTGCAGAATAATGGTTTGTTTTCAAGAACAAAATCTGACTTTTAAACAAGCTGAAAAGAAGGAAAAGTATTTGGTCTTAAAATAATTTTAAAATGATTGACTTGTGAACAATACCATGCTGGTTTGGTTCCCATATTATGACCTTGCAATACAATTAAAAAAAATAGCAAACTAAGTGGGAATACATTATTGAGTGTTTTGGTGTGGATACTTCTCCTGTTTCCAAATAAAAGGTGGCAAAACTTATTCCCACTAGGAACTGGAGAAATTTACTGATTTCACTTTGATTCCCGCAAAGAATTTGAGGAAAGTTGGGGGTCGAGTAGTATTTTTTTCTGTTCACCAGCCTCTACAAGAGAAACCACTGCACCATGAGCCCAGCCTTACCTACTAGGACTTTCTTTTCTAGATGTGAGAGAAAACCTGCATGACTGGCTGGTGAAGAAATGCTAAAAGAAACCATGCTAGGGAAGTATGCCAAGCCAAACCAAGCCCTTAATCTTGGCAATCCAGAAGCCTCCATAATTCTATTTATAAGTTTGATTAATTAAAAACCTGTCATAGAAACTGTTACCACTCATTTCTCGTGCCCTGGACACACTGAGAAAGCAAGAGTTAACAAAAAGAAGAAAGCACAATTTTATGCAGACCTGGTTAATTCCTTATTACCAGTACATCACATACCAAATAAACCAACATAGAGCATTTACAATTAAGTTTAAAAAAATATATATATATATCCCAGTGTTTATGGAATCTATCTCAATCACATCCTTGTGCACATCTTTCTGTATGAAAACATGACCATTTTAAGGATGTCTTTGTGTTTCTTTTTCTTCTCTCTCGACTTTCTGTTCATTGAGCAATAGGGATTCTTTAACTTCAATGGCTGCTGCTGCATCACTTTCAGTTTTGCTTGAAGAAATAGATTTATACAATCTGTAAAAAAAAGAAAGAACTGTTAGTGACAGCATGGAGAAATCTGGCCTAGCCTTCAAGCACTGGACAGTATCAATTCACACACCTTATCCATAATATGTATGTATGTTCTTAGAATTTCTTTACAACAACAGTGAAACCACTAACTGGCTGGCTTCCCAAAGCCATGTGTTTTCTGTAATGAGAAATTTTCCTGATCATATATTTGTCTATCGCAGAATTTTAAAAAATGTTTTCTCGAGTAATAATCGGTCATAAGGGGTTGTTTATAGCTGTGCGCGGTAATATCCAGCCATGCTCAATCACTTTTCCAGATTGTTATTTAGGTATCAGCAAGTGTCCAGTTGATCTGGTGGCTTTTAACTGTTTAATTCTTTGTCATGATACCCACCACACCCTCACTCACTTTTACACTAACATTAATTTCAGAATGTTGCATGGTTCCTTCAAGATGCTCAACTGTCTCACGAGGACATACAATATTTGCAACTGTCAGCAATCATCTCTAGACTCCACAAAGCTGTTTTGTGCAAAGACTCTTGAGCTATTACAACATTTGGCTCTATAAACTCTTTCTCCTGAACTCCACATGTCTGTCTCTTTCATGAGTTCCAGTACAGTGGTTGTGACAATGATTTCCCATCTCGGAATGAACATGTGGGTTCAAACATGCAAGGGTTGTTTCTAGTGTCCATACCAAACAAAACCCCTCTTTATTTTTTTCCTCGAAGCAAACACTCATCTGAATATTCTGAAAAACTACTTTTGGCCCTGACAACTTGTTTATCAACTGGCATCAATTGTAGGAATATGATGTACAAGTTGTATCTTTAGTGCCAGGTTTGTCCTCAGAAATCCTAACTCAAGCATAGCTGCATGGTTCTTTCGTGCCTTGACAACTCGTTCTTTCTTTCACTGCCTGGTCTCAAAGTTGTTCTGTGATTGCTGGTGCATAGGTTGAGGTTTCTTTTATCTGAGTCCTCCATTTTTTTCTATACCTACTGTGAGCCTAGCAGGATTAGCTCATCCCTGTGGTTCTCTGTACTGGGATCTTTCTCAATTTCAGATATTGAGAAAAGCTTTTTGGCAGTGTAGTAATCAGACTACAGATATCTTTTACCAGGCCACCAAGCCCCTGAAACATCTACAAGGGTAAGTTGAAGTCCATTGTTGTCATTAGTGATGACAAAATGGTCATTTTAGTCTATCTTACACTGACCTACATCTGAGCAGGTCCCCAACTATAATCAATGGCACTTTAGGGCAGCTCCCTGATCTTTCTGATCTTATTTGTAACTTGTTCTATCCATCTATATGCCACATGGTTCCAAGTGGTCTTAGAAATGCTGATAGCCAACTGTTCAAACATTTTTTTTAAAAAATGGGCTCCTTAAGCCTAATTTGAAGACATTGTTTCTTCATTTACAATCATCATATAAGTGGCATAGCAAGATTCATGTACTGAAATTCAGCAACCATGCTCTCTGCTTTTTGCATGATCACTTTGTAACTCTTGGTAGCTGTTGAATTTTACAGCCAAGAACTAGGTTTCATCTTCACTCGTTATTTGATGAACTGCAATTGAAGAAAATTTCCATTTAATATTTTTCCAAAATTATCCAGGAATAATTTTTTTTAAAAAATGCAAGACACTAGTTGGGAATCCACAATACCCACAAATATGAAACTTGATACAAGATATATATTTTTTTAATTTATAGGACAAATTATTTTTGGCTGATCAATAATAGTAATATAGATTATAAACACTTTCATATTAAATTTCAAGGAAAATGACAAAAAAAGAAACTAAATAAATAGGTTTCTTGTGCAATGCAAGGTAGCCAGGTGGATTTTCTAGACATGTACAGTTCATGGTCGGACATTTTCATCTCTTCCCATCTTCACCTCTGGCAGAGTAATTCAGTTGTCTTTTCTCAAGTTTTCCATACAGAAACTGCTACATAGCTAGTCTTAAGCTTCAAGACAGTCAGAAGCAGCAGCTATTGGAACATTCTTAGTTGTAGAGGAGGCCCAGACCCTTTTTACAAATGGGCCTTCATTGAGATTTGTCCCCCCACCAGGTGCAGTTTATTCATCATGAAATGCACATCTTGGAAGACAAACTGATATGTCTCTTCAGCAAAATGGCGTAGATATGCTGTTCTTAATGTCTTTCATTTTGCCACTGCTGCTCTGATAATTAGTTGCTGACACTAATTATCAAATAATGGGCTTGTTCTGACATTGCTGATAACGAGCTTTCTATGATGATTACCAGCTATTCTGTAAAGATAAATAAGTTAAAAGGATTCAGCTGAAAGCATGTGAACGAAGTAACTTTAATGGCATGCACTTTCGTATCAGAATCTCTTAGCAAATTCTCAACTGCATAGATATTGATAGCATTCAGATCAATTTAATGATTTACTTCAGTTATTCAGATGTAACTAAGGGTTATGAGACCAGACACTTGTTAGTAAGCTTTCACTTTCATGATGCTGTACACATTATTTCTCCATTTAGGGGTTTGCATTATTAAGCTTTGTTTTTGTACAAACCATGGTATATTAAGCAACCCTTCTTCAATAGCTCTAAAAAAAAGTATACATTTACTTCTGAATGTTAATGACAGTAGTTCACAAAAAATTAAAGAGTCTCAACTCAGTAAACTGAGATAATAATTAACCTTTCACACATCTTTTAAAGATTCTTTCAAAAAAAACAAAAAAAAAAGTGAATTCATAAAGGAAGTAATACTGTATATGTGTACACACAAAACAGTTATTGGACATTTAAAAAATTTATACAGATACTGGAATATCCAACATATTACAAAATCTGTAGGTAGTACAATGATGATGGTGTCATGAAAAGCAATCTGACTTAGATCATTTAGTGGTTGGTCACAAAAGTGAAAAATCAACTTTAATGTTTCAAGTGTCTTGTATAACTTGTATGAGAGATTTTCTAAGTAGAATGAATGCACACTTTTGTCAAAGGGACTGTGTTTTAAAACTACCTGTCCATTCATATCTATGTCTGTTTATATGAGAACAATACTTAATTAGACATTAGAAAATATTAATCATAGTATCTGTCTGTAGCGCTGTACTAAAAAAACAAGATTAAAAAGCTTTTTTTTTTTTGTAAGATAAATGTTCTGATGTCTTAATTTTTTTTCACTTTTTATAAGATAAACCATAGATGTGAGTGCAGATGATGGGTAAGAGAGCGAGTTCTTCAGATCTGAAATGTTTGTAGCTTATGATGACAAAGAAAAAAGATCAATAGAAATACCCAAAATAAATCTAATAGGATCAGGTTAACTCCATTCTGAGTCTGACCATCAAAGTAGGTGTAGAAGAATGGCAGAGCATTAACAAATTTTGCTAACTATCAGTTACTTTAAAAAACAAAACAAAAGGTATTACCAGTTTCTCATTGCTAACGATTTTATTACAGAGCACTGATAGGTTTGTAAACAGACTCAGCTGAATAGTCCAGTTAGAATATAGCCAACTTACTGATGACGTTTCCATCATTTTTCTATACCACTATTTTCACTGTTCTTTCAGGCTAAAGAAAGCATGTAAACTGTTGGTGATTGGTCTGGTGTTCAAACTTGATCTTTGTAAAATACAGGTTACTAATGGCTTTTGTGTTTTTTTTATACCCTTTTAAAATATTGACTGACCATTTTAATTGGGTCTTGTCTGGTCATGACCTGTGGCCAAAATTACTTTCTATAAAGATATTTCTGGAAGAAGAAAAAGTAAATAAAAGATTATTGAACTGTATAGACAGTAAAATTTCATTAAGTCTACTTCAATCACCAGACAAAGAGACTTAAAGTGTTAGTGTGCTGCAGTTTTCATAATGATGGCTAGAATTTAGAGACTGTCTTGTGCCATCTCACAGTAGTAGCTTTTTTCTGGTTATTTTAATTTCCTCCTGAGTGATTAAATTGTCCATTCTAGTTTGCTTACAGCACATTTGTTGTCACAGTCCCAGCATTAAAAAATCAAAATTGTTAACCAAGTTAAATATTAAAATTCCCATCAAAAACTGCAGCAGACTAAAGTGTTTCATGATATGATTGCAGACATCAGTGGGTCCAGAAGGCTTCATGCCTCTTAACGCCACTAGCCTAATATACTTTTTTTTTGTTTTGTTTTGTACTGTTTTATTATGAAACTGCATATTAAAGACAAACTGTCACATTTTTATTCTCTCTGACTATAAACAAGAAAGCTAAAAGATTTTGTATTTTTTAAGTTAGAAAGTTTATGAATAGACCCTTAGAGAGGTTGAAATATTTATTATAGATGCTTGAAAAATTACATTACACGTATTTGTTTTATCTTCTCTTCAGGATGCATATAACTCTGATGTAGTGTGCAGTATATTTCCAAGATGGTGTGCCAACTAGAAGTATCAACATATGAGTAAAGAAGTGCCATCCACTCCCTGTGGTCCAATGGTGATAATCTGAGACATTCACAAACAAACGAATGAAGTGTAAGAAAAAACATGTCCATCATCCATGATTTCTGAAACGTTGAATGTTTTTGTATTTCCAAGCAAGAAGCCACCTGAATCACATTTGCAGCATTACCAACTAGATGGAGAAGAAAACTGTGACATGTACCCCTTAAACTGTGAAACAATACAAGAATGCAATTAGGTGATGTATCATTTTGATTCACAATAATGTAAATCCTCACATAACACATTACCATGAATCATTTGGGAAGTATTTTATAGACCATCTTCCCTATAGTTCTGATTGTACCTAGTGACTTCTCCTCATTTGTACCTTTGAGGTACTTTAGAATGTTCTGTGAAAGAGATACAGAATCTGGAATCATGTTAGGCTAAAAGAATATTTCATAGCTACCCCATATTTATTTATATGCATCAAAGAAATATTAACATTTGAGTATTTTTTTATATTTGAAAATGTCTAAATATGGATACATAATTATTTATTAATTAAATATTTTGTAAACAGACAGAAAGTAAAAACTGCAAGAATGTAGTCTTTAGACCAGGGGTGTCAAACTCATTTGCTTCAACTGACTGTATTTCATATAAGTGTACTTTGTGTGAGGCATCTGGGGGAGAGGGAGTATGTCTGCATGAAAAATTCCAGGGGTGGCAAACTGACAAGATTATATCAAGTGCATGGAATGCAAACATTATCTCTACATATAATACATGAGTGTCACACAACATCGAGCTTGGTTTCTCTTGATTTCTTGATAAGAGGATGATTTATAAAAAATTTATAAAAACCAAAATTTGCAGATGATATTCTCTTTATGGAAATATAAACTCTATTTTAATACAAAAATTTTTTTTCAAGTCACAAGCAAAAATAGAAAGAGTTGTCTTCCCTTAGAAAACAAAATGTGTATTGGGATTTTACTTAGTATTGCATGGCAGAGGAGAATAGACAGAATTATAAAGTGTATTGAAATTTTTCTTTGTATTAATCCACTCGGAGAGGCAGGAAGGAGATACAATTGAATGCGTACACAGACATGCGCACTAAAAAATTAAAATGTAGAACTTATTCTACACATTCGAATAAAGGAAAATCACACCAAAACTACATCTGATCTGAAATGTACATGGTAGTGTTGCACCCCATCACTAAAACCATAATGGGCAGTCAGTAATCGATTTGATTCTATCTGGATAAATGTATTTTGGTTTTTATGTCTCCTATTTCAAAAAATCAGGAGAAATCAAATGTAACCTGACACACACAATACATTGTAAAACATAATACTATTTATTGTTAGATATCAGCAATATAAAAATGGCAGTAGAATCACTTCTACAACAATTACGATTTACAATTAAAAGAATAGGTTTGTAGATATTAAGTATACTGATATTATAACTAACTTTAATTACTCACTACTGCAGTTTTCTAATACCTGACATCTCTTATTTGGAGCAAGTGACTGGGCTGTGGCAACCTTGAGTATTGAGTTCAAGTGTGCACCAGTAGTTTGAAAATGTAGTCTTGACTTGTTAATGTTCATTACGGAAAAGATCTGATCACAGACATTTGTTGTCCCAAACATGGACAGAATTTTTTGAAGTAAAAGACATTAACATGGGATAATTTGGTCTTAAATATTGATAAAATGCAAATATCATTGTTTTGAAAAATAAGCTTTTCAATAGAGTCACAGATTTGATATTTCCATCTGAAGCTTCTCAGAGTCCTTGTGAACACTGACAGAAAATGGGTTGTGGAAAACTGAAAAGTCTCTCTTGAGGTTTTTAAAGTTAAAAAAAAAAAAACTTTCTTGGAATTCATTTTTAACTTACAGATTGCTGCTGTAGTTTCCTGTGAAGGCCTCACAGTATGACTCAGCTGTTTCATGTTGTGTTTCTAAGGTCAGAAAGTGTGCCAGATTGCTTTTCCAAAAGCTGAAGCTTAATTTCGGAGGAACGAAAGCAGTCAAAGTTCTGTCACCAAATTGTTGCAGCCCTGCGCATCTTTTGGTTAAGACAATTCAGGTGTTCTGTAATATCCAGCATAAAGGTAAGATCTTGAAGCCATTCATTATCCTGTATTTCAGATACAACATTCCCTTTCTGATCTATAAACAACTGCATCTTGTCAAGCAATTCAAACCGTTTCAGTAGAGTTCCCAAACTTAGCCAGCAAACATCAGTGTGATATGGCAACCCACAAAAGTATTGACTTTCTTCTAGAAGGCAGTTAAACTTCTTGTGGTTAAGTCTTCATGCTTGTATAAAATTGTTTTTATAACATTATCCATCTTCAGTCTTTTAATACACAGTGCTTCTTGGTGCAAAAGGCAATGCAATGTATAAAACTGATGGCTTGCATTCAGATAGCAGATTTTCTTTTAACTTTGTGGCAACACCAGCTTTCTACCCACCATTTGTGGTGCTCAGACTCTGACTTTTCCAGAGTTTCCACCAAACTGTTGAAGATGTCATTGTCTTTCATTGGAACCATTTCCACAAACTCTTCTGTTATGAGCATACTTGTAGCAACACCTCAAACAAAAATTGCAAGCTGTGCCACATCAGTTATATCTGTATTTTCATCAATTGCAACCAAAAATGCAACAAAGGACTTGACTTTGTCCTTCAGATGACTGTTGAGGTTCTCTGATAAATCAGTAACTCTCTCTCTGACTGTTTCTTGAAAGGTTTATGTTTGCAAAAGCTTGGTATTTATCTGGATATATTACTTCTGCAGTCACCAACATGCATTTTTTTCAAAGTTTCCTTCCAGAAAGAGCTTTGATGACACAGCTATTGCATGAGCAATCATGCTCATATTAAATGGCACTGCAGTTAATGTAAGTTATATATTTAAATACTGACTGCTGCTTTTTCAACAACTTTTCTAATTCAGCAAATTTGTACTTGCGTAGCTTCACAGTATGATTAGTATTATAATGTCTCAAAATATTGCACACTATGACAACAGAAACCTGTTGTGTGCAAATCAAGCAGGTTGGCATTCTATTCACTTCCACAAATAAATACGAATCTATCCACTTTTCTTGAATCACAAGATGTTCTTTGTCCTTATTATTGAGATTAAAAATAGTTAGCACGACTGATATATATTCAAAATGCGCAGTAGTGGGTGACTGATACTATCCCCTTTGACACTTTCTCAGCTTGCTTGTTACTGTCTGTTGGTAGTTGGTACCTGGGTCAGACTACAAGGTCAAATTCCTCTGGGTATTTTATATTCATTGCAGTTGGAAAATCAGATCCAGTCAATAGCTTGATCAGCCTGCAGATCTGCATTTCAGAAGTCAGAGGGGAGGATTCTAGTTGTGTAAGTGCTCCATTTCAGGTTTAGGACTAGAGTCAAGTCTTGTTAACCTTTATGCTGCTGAAAGTGGATGTGTCTGCTTTGATGTTGGAAATAGATTTACTCCACAACTTCAAAATAAAAAAACTTTTTCCTCTATTGCTACAAGCACAAATACCCTCATGTCTTTGAAAGCCCTGTAACTTCTCTGATCAAAATTTTTAATTTCATTTTTTTTAGATAATTTAATTAAGAACTGAAAGGGCTAATATTGTTATCATGTAAAGAAATGTGAACAGATCGTTTGATTTCTCTTATTTTTTGTTGGATTCTTAGACCAAATGGGAAGTGTGTTGAAATCTGGCGGAATTGCATTTGAGCTAACTGCCCTCTTGGACTGACTGTGTGTTCAGAAACTCTAATACTTAAAGGATGTTGTGTTTGACTGATGATCACAACTACATGGATTGGAATATATACCAGGGATACATTTGTTTTCTATGAAAACAATGTTTTGTTTATTGAGCATTGCTGAGATGTTATCAGTAAGTGTAACATTTGATTTGAATCTGGTTAGTTTTCTCTTAAAGGTTGCAACAACTAGATTTGTTAATAATTTCAAATACCTACCAAGCATATTTAATTTCAATGGACATTGAAATAGAGCAAAATAAATGGTTTGTTTAGTAGCAGGAGAATGTTAAGCATTTAGATAGATAAACTGACTGCTATGGATCTTTCCTATACACTAGTAGTTTTTTTTTTTTTCAATTTGTAATTTGCACATCCAGACAGTAAGTCACTTTCCTAACTTTTTTGTTGCATGAATGGTCCAATGGCATTAAGATAAAAGAGAAAACAATCATATCAAGTGGCTACATAACAAAACTATTAATGACATCTGAGCCACAATTTTGGTTTATTAGAAGTAAACTCATTGCTGCTGAGTGAGTAGAACCAATTGCTCCAAATGAAGTATCATTAGTGGGAATGTTAATAAAGAGAATATCAAAAGTCTATACTGATTTCTTTACAAAAGACTCGGTGTACTCAAAAAAGAGAAACAATGGAAACCAGATATTTCACAAGTTCATATGTAGTTGAATCACTACTTGATGTTTAGGTACTGTACGAGGGCTGGGGAAAAAAATTTACGTACTTGGTGGGGTTCAATTGCTAATCCCATTCGAAGTAGGCCCCTTGTGCCTCCACAAACTTAGCCCAGCGATCCTTCCACTGTTCAAAGCACGTCTGGAACGCTTCTTCCAGAATGGCTCTCAGCTCTGCCGTCGCATTCCGCATGATATCCTCTCAGCTCTCAAAGCAGGAGCCGTATCTAGAGAGTAGGGAGCTTGGCGAATGAGCAAAATGCTTTTCTTTGCCAAGAAACCTTGGATCAACTGCATCACATGAGCCAGGGCATTGTCATGATGCAGCTGTCAGTTTTGTGAGGCCCACAGATCCAGTCTCTTGCACCGAACTGCCATTGGAGGACTTCCTGATAGTATTCCTTTGGTGCATATTCATGATGCACAACGCCTTGATAGTTGAAGAAAACAGTCAACATCACCTTGATTTTGTTCCGGACCTGACGCGCTTACACTGTGATGACTGAGCTTTGGTTTCTGGGTTGTACCCATACACCTACGTCTCATCTCCAGTTATTATGGTATTCTGGAACTCAGTATCCACCAAGTCCTGCGCAACCTCAAGACGAAGTTGTTGTTGTTCCTGAGAAAACAGCTTGGGCACAAATTTTGCTGCCACTTTGCGCAAGCTCAAATCCTCCTTTAAAATTGCACGTGCAGAATCTTTACTTATCCTAACCTTGTCACCAATTTCTTGCACTGTCAAACGACAACCTCCATTATCAAGGTCCGCATTTTCTCGATAACAACTGCATTGCGGCTTGTTGATGGCCTCCCGGAACACTGGCCGCTCTCCACCGATGTGCGGCCATCTTTGAACCTGTTAAGCCTGTTGAATTTTGCGAATTGTTTCTGCTTGGGTATCTGCAAGCTTTTGGCAAAACTTGATGCAAGATCGTTGCTCCACACGTTCCATCATCACAGGCAAGTAATGAAGTCAGATACTTTTTCAACAGACCTCGTAGAATTATATAGATAGTCCTTCCTTCCCTTTTTGTTTTTAGTGATTTTGACAAAAATCTCTCAAAAAGCAGTAGTTTGGATCTTGGTTTACTCAAGTAAGAGAGTATTGTTGTCTCTCATGTTTAAATAGTGGCAGAATTTCCTTTAATGGCTGGATTTTGATTTGCACAGAATATCAATTATCTTAGCCTTACACACCAGACAAAGCAGTTTTGGTATTAGAAATAACATTTGCAAATGGTAAAAGTTTTGGAGTTACAGAAAATTTTAGACATTTTTTGTCAGAAGGATTAACCATGTTTCTAATGTTACAACTGAGAAAAGTTAATTTCTTGTCACAATCAAATTTACCAAATTTCCTGTTCTTAGTAAAAAGTCTGTAAGAAACCCTCAACACTAATTTGGTAAATATCTAGCATTCATAATTTCAGATGAAATTTTTTTTTTAGTAGTATGGAAAAAAAATTCTACCAGCAGATGATAGTTTGACTGATTTATAAACCTTTAGGAATAATATTATGATCTCTGAAATAATAGAGAACTAAACAATTAGAAAGCTCAACAAAAACCTAGTTTTTTTTTTTACTTTTATGATTATATTTGTACCTGCTATATCTGTTTCATAGTCAAATCCTCTAGGCATCTGCCTGTTTTGTAGTGTTGTTCTACTCCATCCAACTTGAGTACCCTTTAGCTTGTACACAATATCTGAGCCAGTTATATTCCTTTCACTACAAAGTTGTTTGGTAAAATTAAATGTCTGTAGCCTGTACTAAGATGCACAATATTAGTATAATCTTCAAATATAATAAATTATGGAAACAACAGTTTTCAAAGTAATAAGACAAAAAAGAATAAGGAAAAGATCAATTATGAACTGACCTGGATATGGAGAGAGAAAGAATGCTTGTTTGCTTGCTTAGTAGTCCCTCTCTGTTTCAGAGTATGATTCTTATTGCAATTCAACCATTGTTGGTTTAATGTTTTGAAAAAGCATCTCATCAGTGCTACTGCCTCAACAGATTTCTGACAGTCTCCAAAATAATGCTCAATAGTTTCGGCCATTCTTATCCTAAGAGTATGGGCATTTAGGACAGAATAGTCTGGTAACTTGTAAAAGTCTTTTTGCACATTTGTTGGTTCTAAGTTTTGTTTTCAAATTCAGCTCTACATGAATCCGATCCTTAATTTTTTGGTTCACATACTTTCATGCTCAAGTCAATACCAGCTTGACTTTAAGGTTAGTGGCAGCTTTGGCCTACAAGTCAATGTCCTGGTACCTATTTCAATATAAACATGAACTTTTAGATAGCTCTATGAGTTCATTATGTATTTGTTGCTCTTGTAACTCCAGATCAGTTTTTCTGCTAGTGTACCTCAAGTGAAAGCATCTGTTTCTGCTCAGAAGCTGGCACCTCTACCTTATCTTCCTTTTCAGCTAAAACCATCTTTTGCTCCATTTGTATACATCCATGTTGAATTCTGAGTCAATACAGCTAACATTTCATCCTCTACATTGAATAAATATTGAAGGTAGTCTGATAAGATCTTTACTGATTATAGCATACTTTAGTGCTATCCATGGAGCTTGTAACTCATGTAACGTTGGTAGTTTACAACAACGAGGAACATTTTATTCCATAACTTGTCAGATGTGGTTCAAATATTTTGTAGAAGCAAAAGTAAATACTATGTCTTGTAGGCTGTCCAAAGACAGGGCCACCAAGGGCTTGGGGTTAAACTTGAAGAGTGGGACCCAGATTCCAGTGTAATTCCCCTGGCTACCCCTCCGTTCCTTTGAGCAGGATTGCTATCAGCACCCTAAGAATTATTTGCATCTCTAGTCATCATCTTCATTTTCTTCTTGAGTGATTCTACAACACAGCTCTGTTGATATGGTTTTCAAGGTGTTTTGTCATGAGGAAGCAATAAAAAAAATTATTAAACTTATTTAAGTGTAAACAGAAAATTTTTGACTCTCTGGAAACTGTTACAAATAAAACCAAACATTGTCAATCCTAAGGCTTCCAGTTCTGTTAATAATGTTATCATATAAGGAAATGAGAATAGATTCTTTGATTTCTCTAAATGTTAAGAAATTTTTCACACCAGATGAGAACTGTTGTGATTTACAAACTAGACCTGCAACTTTGCATGGCCTGTGGCCCTTCAAAAAAGCCTATAATCTTTATCCTTAACTCCATTAATGAAGGGGAATATTCTCAACTTGGAAATGTACTGTTTCTAATTTTAGCATGCTAAATGCTTCTGTCACTGCAAAGGCCCCTTTATACTTAATCTATGTCAACATGCATGTTTATATATGGTACAGTGATATAAAATGGCAAGTGCAAGCAAAAAGAAAGATAGGCAGGCATAAAAGGTTCCTTATTTCAAGAAAAATTGATCTAGAATATTTCTTTTTATAAATAAATGGAAAGTGAATTTGTTTGTTGAGCAAAGAAGATGCCAAGATTGATTCCTTGAAGAAAATTATGACTGGTAAATAAAGAATTATTCAGTATTGTGCGTGCTTGCTATGCAGTGAGTGAACTAATAGCAAATATCCTAAATCTTACTGTATTTAAGGAGTGTCCAGTCTGGTTGGAAGTATTTTATGCCCCAAGACTTCAAGAGTGTGTCATGCAACTCTTTCTGATCAAATTTGGAATATGGTTGCAAACATATAGGAATCATTTAGAAAGTATGCAGAAAACTGGGGTCCGATTCTCTTTCCATAGACAAGAGTACAGATGTTGCTAATAAAAACCAATTAGCCATCTTTATTCAAGGCGTCACAACTAATTTCGTAATCAGAGAGGAGAGAACATGTTAACTGAAGTCCAGTCAAGAATGGAAGAAATTTGAATACCGACAGATGGGACCACAAGAGAGTTAGTAATTCTACTCAGGAAGGAAATGGAAAAGCTTAATATGGACATTTCTAATCTGATTGTATGTCACTGCATAATTCATCAGGAGAACTTCTGCACATAGCTGTATGAATGAAAGAAAATGCAGATTTCAGATAAATTCCCTCATGGACAGATTTCTGTGTTTAGAAACTTTACACTTTTTGTGTCTGTTTAGAAAATACTCATTGAATAAATAATTTAGCTATGCTAATGAGACAAGATTATAGTCCATTCTTACCTGTAGAGCCACTGTTGAGAGATGCTAGCCAGTAGCAAGAAACCAACGCAGCATTCAAATATGACTTTTCTGGGCAAATTCTGCATATAAAAAGGAAAAAAAAAAAGCTGAAATTAATGTCTGGATAATTCATTTGATAACCAAAATTTTTAAAAAAGTAACCAACCAACCCTAACCCAGCTCAGTGCATGCATTGATTGGCAGGAAGTGAAATCTGATACTGGAGTCTCTGTTTTATAGACACAATCTCTCCACTATTTGAGGTTTTTTTTTTGGGATTAGCTACTAAAATGTTTGACTTGTCCTGACACATCTGGTTGTATGAAAGCTTATTTTATTGGGACCTATTTGTGCTTCGTTGTGTTTTTTTTTAAATCATTCAGGAATGCTTTCATCAGTACTTCAGCTATCAGACAATTTATGAAGTCAGAACTTTTCATTCGCTGAGAAATGCTGGAAAGTTGCACTCTTAGCATATATACATGAAATGGGATGTAGCCATAAAATTGTCACAAATATCAGTGATGGAAGATTCTCTCTTGCTGCTGGTTAGTACCAATTTAAAATTTGATTTTGTCTTTATTTCATTCAAGCCACAACTATAATTCACTTAGATTTTTACCATTAATTTCTAGAAAATATCAGCAAGTTAAAATTTCTAATACCTTCAAAAGATATCTGGATGGTACCGTATAGCACAGGCTACCACTTAAATTCTAACGCTTATGACGTTGCATACATCATAGTGCTGACATCACTACTTTTTCTACTCCCATTTGAAAAGACCAAGAATACAAGCTAATGGCCTTTGAATCAGGTACATGAGAATATTTAATTAAAATCTTTCTTGTAATGCACCTGATAATCCATGAATAGCCATTTTAGCTTTGAGGTTTGGATAGGACACTACTACTGAAAGAAAGCAACTTTTAGCCAATCAGCAGCTCCATACAATGACAAATTCCATCTTTTTGACTGGCTCAAATGCGGCATCAGAGGTTATCATCAGTGCATTTATTTAAATCAATCAAAATTAGAACTTGAGAAAGACAATTACCAGTAAAAGAATGGTTACCACAATGAGATTCAATGGAATTCTAAAAATGTTCATGATGGTTGCTCGTGCTGCAAAACAAAAAAAAAATAACAAACTGCATTTATTAACTTTTACCTGTATGACAAAGTTACATCTTGATAGATTAAGAAAACATTGTCAATCTTCTAATGACTAAGCCATGAACTTTAACTGCTGACTATATAGATTGAACAAAGGTATTCGTGAACAAAACAGACTTATTTTTACCAATCATCATTAATTCTGATGTTATTTGTCAGCATTACTTTTATAATCATGCCTGAAGTATTACAGATACATTTATTATTATTGGGTAAGGCAGCAGACTGTATTAATTTCTTGAGTTTCTCAGTGCTGCTTAATATTGGGTTTATCTGTTACATGGGGATAAAGCGATGCAAGTTATGGAAAAATGGGCTTTAGCTGACTTTGCGTTCAGCTTCAGATTAAGACAACCTTTTTGGTAACTTTGTGTTTTAGACTGCATGAAAATAAAACTTTTACTGTAATCATAAGACAGTTGTGTTGAATGGAATTTTATAAAAAATAAAGTAAATGAATAATGGTATGCACATTCATTGCATAAAAGTTAAAAAAACAAACATCTTACTAGCTTCTGGTACATATTTTCCTCTCATGGTACTCAGTGATGGCCAGAAAATTCCCACGCATATTTCAAACACTAAAAACCCAATAAACACCACCAGCTGGTTCTGTAATAAATGGACAATAAACAATCAGAAGTGATGCCACACAACATAAATAATGATCTTTGAATGGTCTAAGCTAAAGACATAAGGGGGACAAAAAGTGACTAAACACTCAGCTTTTCATTCTAGTTGAATACATTTTTTAAATGTCTTCTTCAACAGATGTCTGGCATGTTGATGTAAACAGCTGTGGGTGTAAGCACAATGCCTGTGTATGACCTCAGAGTTCTACCCCTTCCTTCCAAAATGCTATTGTTGTAAAATGCAGCACATGCAACATCAAAAACATTTGCTTGCTTAGCATAAATCCTCTCAGAATAAAAACAGGTTGATTTTTTTAAAGGCTCGAATTTGGATCAAACAAAGCTTATTTAACTATGGGTTGGCATGCTAGCTAGCCTAAGGTCAGGGGCCTGAGATAGGATCTCCCGTGTGGATTAACTGGTTGGCGTATCTCCCCACATGCTTCTTGCTGGCTGCTGGCTTGCACTAGACATGCTCATGTCTGAAAATGAAGAGTTCTAGTAGGGACTTTTGCTGTATCACCAATGCTCTCCCAACATTTACCACTACTTAGCTCTAGTCCTTGAATATTTTAATTTTTCTGCTACCAAGGAGTTCACCCATATTAAAGTTTTTTTTTTCTCTTTTAAGAACCAAGAGATTTTAGTGATGTGCTATTTAGGAAAACAAGAGGGTTGGCAACAACCCAGTGGTTGTGGGTTCAAGAAAAGCTACTTTCATTTTACAAAATATTTTGGAAAACCATGACACCAACAAGAGTTACTGAAATTAAAATCAATCTCAGGACTAACCCTGAAGAGGAGGGTGTGTAAATTTCCAAAATGTACGCGTGTTTGTTAGCTAGTTGAGTAAAGTCAGAAATAATCCACTAATTTCTTTCCTTCTGAGATGTCAAAGGTCTGGTTAGATTTGATATGGTTAGCATGAGTATTAGGAAAATTTCACTATACCCAATGACTAATCGTTTTTTCCCTTGCATACTAAATATGTTTATGGGATATAGATAAAAAGTGTATTTATCTCAGCATCCCATGTAAAATGAGGACTTACCGATGGAAAAAGAATGGGCATTGTTAGTGATACAGCTGCTGTAAATAACACGAATCTGAAAGAAAAATGTAATTATCAATTTCTGTTTTAAAAAAATATTATACTGAAATATTACTGGTTCCCATTCCTAACCAATCCAACATGCTGTAATATTTTTTTAAAAATCTGCATCAAGCAGGATTTCAATGTATTATTGTATAAGGATCCCAAAACACACATTGTAAGAGAATTAAAGGTGACTTATGTAACAAAAATGTCAAAGTTAAATATATGGGAATTTTAAAACAACCATTGTACACTACGAGAAACCAAAAGCACAAATTATAGAGAACACTAAAACATAAATTTAACTCTTTTCAGTAGAAATTATTGAATTTTTTACTTGAAATATTTTCAAATTGTTGTTATTCAGATGTGATACTGAACAAAGGTAGCTTACCTCATAAAAGATTCAATCGCAAAGTTTTTCATCAAAATTTTGAACAACGATGAACCGATCATAATTGTCACCTATAAAGAATAAAACATTAGAAAAAAGTATTTTTCTTAACAGCTTACCAATGAAATATTAGCCACAGTATAGGAAAATTTAGTACTAAAAAATGATATACTGGATATTTATTTTAAGCCAACACAATTAACAGATGTTGAATAATTTTGTCCATCTATTTCACTGTTGTAGTAAACTTAAGCAAAGAAATTATCAGATGATAATCCACAAGATCATCAGCTTCCATGCATGCTATTACAACAAATTGTGAGATAAAATGTAAAAATTTTACATCTGATGAAAGAAAACTATTGTATATTAATACTTTTCTGAAAAAAAAATATTTGGTACTTTTGGAGATCACATGTACTTTTCCAGTCACAAAGTTGCAAATACAATATACAGTTTAAGATATTCCCCCACAACATTTATTTGTACATTTACAATGTTATTTTTCAAAATAATTTTTTTGTACTGAACACCTAAACACTTGACTGAAATATAAATTTGCCTCACCAATTTCATTGGTAGGTAGCACAATGTAACTTTATATTTGCAGACCCCTGAGTTAAAAATCCTCTAAGGTGCCCAATGCTCCATAAGCGCATATCCATGTTCCCTCAAACTGTACATCATATTACCAAATGATGACTTTGCTAACACAAAAGCCCTTTCATCTCACTCTACTAATTAGTTTTTTATAATTTGTTTTATGACTACTAGTTTAATAAATGCTGTTATCTGTTCATAATATTACTTCATTGTTGGTTAATAATTTATGTATGAGCTAACTGAAGGGGATTTGTTTCAGTGAAATATTGTAGTAAAAATATTTTGATACCAAAAAAAGAGGGTTTATGGCCTATTCCACTAATCAAGTGCCTACCATTGCCTTATGGGAGTTATGCTACTGTGCCCTGAGCAGCTGTATAATGTGATCTGCATTAGAGATATCTGCCTGAAAATTTGAGCAAGATGAACAAAAGTTGCCAGTTATGAGCTGACTTCTAGTTACCATAAAAGCTGCAAAGATGTGACCATGAGGTATGGATCGTTGGGCCTCTTCTGTCTCAGTTTTTATGTCTGATGAGCTGCTGGTTACCTTGGTGTCAACACTGTGGATCTGTGTTGTGGAAGGAGTCAAAGTTGGGGTCCACTCCAGCACAAATATATACATGGAACCCTCAAATAGCGACTGGATAAGGCCCAAGCTAAATATCTTTGGATCTGGAAATGAATGAAACTTTAAGAAAATCTGCATAAACTTAAATAACAGCTTAAGAGACTTACTTCTAAATTAGGTTTCCTTGATTAGTGAGAATTTTAAAAATCATCTCTACACCACTGTATCAATGACTATATTTTCAAAAAAGTTCTAGATAAACTTGTATTGACACCTTTCAACTTGTAATGTTCTTGTATTTTGGGAAATTCCAAAACATCCACTGAGCAGAAAGTGTGTTATTCTCAACCATTTGGTGACATCTTTTGTAATCTTGTTTTAAAAATATGTAATTTTCACAGGCAACAGCAGGAAATAGAATTTAAAAATAAATTTTGAAATACAGCATAAAAATTGATGCATTTCTCAACATATAAATATCTGTGATTGCTTGCTTGCTTTTTTTTTTAATGAGAATTTTTATAGCATTTTCAAAAGGTTTTCTGCAGAAATTCAATCACCGCATTACTGAGTCTAGCAAATTTTAACAGTTTCTGGGATAAAATCTTTCCAAGGAAAATAAATTCTTAATAAATGTTTTAACCATTTACCACACAAGAATGTCTCGCTGTTATGAACAAAAACCTGACAATACCATGGCATTCCAATAATTCTTATACCCCTACTGTCTTTCTAAAATATACAAGTATTTTTGTATAATTATAACTTTTTCAGAAGAAACTAACAACATGTTTGTATTAAAGGTCAAGTCATTTGTCAAAAGTTATTTCCAGAAAGTAAATGAATGTTACCATTGTAATATGACTCCATATTTACCTGATTTTTGCTAAGTTACTTCTAAGAGAACATACAATTTAGTGGTAAAACCCTTTCTGGAGCAATTCAGCCACGAACAGCTGCTTTTGGCCAGGCTATGATGAGTCATTTTCTGATCACTTCCATTAAAGAAGGATGCTAGTCCACATTACTTTTTCCTCCTATTTTTATTACTTTTTTTTGCTGCAAAAGTGTATGAGCTCTGCTGTAGGGATTGAATATTTCCTCTATGACATACAGCCTGACACTGAATTTCAAACATGCATACCTCAAAACTCTCATCATTCAGCTGGTCTGACACTGATTCAGACAAGTTGTGGAATGTGTCTGATGTCAAATGACCTTGCAGAAGACAGCACGGAAAGAGGAAGTGGATATGTGGCCAACCAACATGCCAGCATTTTTCCAGTCCATGAATCTTAGATTAATGTCATTGATGATGCCAGACCAGTAAACTTCTTTTACAAACCTGTCCAGGAGGATTTCTTCCACCACATGACAGAGGAAAACAATTTGTATGCTGTGCAAATGCATATGGATGCAGCCACTCCACATAACACCAAGAAGATAAAGGTTCTGACACTGAAAATATTCTAAAAAATGAATCAGTACTGGAACCTCTATACCACTGTTGGGCATCTGCCTCTGATGATCCTAACAGAGATCAGCTGTTTGTGACCACCAGGAACTTTCAAGAAAAGTACCAGCCACAAAAGATGATCAGCATTCATAAAGCCATGACAGCCTTCAAGGGCTGGTGCCACTTGAAGCAGTCAGTTCCTACTCAGGAAAACCACCAAGTGAGGCCTGAAGATCTGAGCAGCAGTTGACACCAACAACAAGTAAATGACCAAGCCTGATATTTAGTGGGAGAAGCCAACATGAGAGTCACCAAGGCCTAGAAGCCCACATGATGAAGAGACTGTCAGAAGATCTGCAGAGAAAACATTAGCACCTCAACTTCAATAATTTGTTCAGCTTTCCAGACCCGCTGGAAAGTTTCTGTGTGCCTGCTCTGCCTACTGACCTCTAAGCAGATAAAAAATAACATCAAGTTCAGAATATGATGTAGCAGAAGGGTAATACCCTTGCCATGAAGTAGCACTATAAGTGGAATATGATGTTGCTGAGCACCAACTACAACCCAGAGGAAGTCACCATTCAAAGATATTTGAAAGGAACTGCTGCACAGACCTCAGACTCCTATTTGCTTTCTATGTAACTATACAACAAATACATGGGTGGGGTGCTTGGCATTGCTTATGTTCGATATAGCCATCATCATTGCTTTCATACTCTGAATCCCTCAAACAAAGTAAATAAAGAAGAAACAGAAGTGCTTCACTCACAAAGACTTCAGGCTACATGTTGAGGGCCTGAGGAGTAGCTTCTACTCCAGGAAGCCATCACATCCTGAAGAAGATAGAAGGAAGAAAAAAATCTATCTGCTGTGCTCCAGGAGTGGGCGCAAAACCCCTTCTGGTCCTGGACCCCCCACTTATGCTACCAGCTCTGTACCATTCCAATGTGCGGAGTGAAATACTTTAGCACATATGTCAGTGGACAGTGAGTACCACTTCCTGTGAGTATGTGTTTTTACCCTACATTTTGACTTTCTGCACCATAAATTAATTTTTTTCCCTTCATTTCCTGGACATATTTGCTTTTCATTTTGGGTGCTAAGTCATTATTGAGTCATTTGGTAACTTATGTTTTTTTTTAATAAATTCAATCAGGTTGGTGAATTTTGTGCAGCCATCTTTCAAAAGGTCTGCCCCTTTATGCATGTAAAATCCAGAGCGGTCTGCTCTGGAAAGGATTAAGATAGTTTCATTATTATGTCATGTGAAACTATTTCAGATTTCTGATATAAAAAATAAAGAAAAATGGCACAATTTAATACCAAGTTTAATTTATTGATTTTCAAAACAGTTTCAGAAGACTGCCATTTTCCAGAATAATACAAACAAAAAACATACTATAATGGGTCAAGAAGATAAACAGAAAAATCAAAACAGTATTTACTGCATGAGATAAACTTCAAACCTGATGTTTAGCAAGTCAAACTCATTTTAAATAACTGAATAAGTCATATTGTAAAACTTTATTAATTAACATGAAGACTAAGAACATGGATACGCTGGTGGAACAGGTGTTCCAGAAATTCCTGATTAATTTTGACATACATACCACCAGAGACAAATAAGATATGGCTGGTTTGACAAATTCACCTTGAGGGTTCTCTCTCTTAATTAAAATAGTAACTTCTGCTTTGTATGGATTATATATTCAGGCCAAGTGGCAGGGTCAGCCACAAGATTAATGATCAGGCAAACCCACCAAGAGCTGATTTACATGTAAAGAAATGTCATACAATGAAACCATCAGCATGTATTCAACAACGAATCCTCCATCGTTCCAAACCTTTTTCTCAGAATGATGCCCATTAACTCAATGACAAATTCTTGCAACTCCAAATTCAGCACTATCAGTGCCACCCATGAACATGCACCACACTAGGAATATTTTGAAAAAGAAAACAAGGCGAAATAATCTATTCCTACATTCTAGGCCTTGGAATAACCACAGCAGAACTGATCTTTTTACGTGAGTTGGTTTGTGTAAAAATGGCACAAAAGAAAACTTTTCAAGAAACAATCCTTGCTGTTGCTTCCTTCCCTCAAAATAAATACAAAACATACAACCCAATCAATGGAACAACTCTCACAGATTGACATCAGATGTAACCAACAGATGACCAGAACTCCAAATAATGTCTTACTATTACTCAACATAGCCAACAACAGTTGTTAGATTGGGTGCCACATAGGTACCCTCTGAAGCAGACATCCTGGTAGAAATCAAAGGGACTACTGACACAAGCAGTGTAAAGGGAATAAAGTATAGTACAGCAATATCCTGGTTACTGCGGTCAATTCATGCAGCAAAAACACCGCAGCAATCAATGATATAAATATATTTAAAATCATCGATTGATGTCCAGACTTTTCAAAAATTTGAAAATTTAAAAAAAACGCATGAAAATCAATATAAATAAAGGGGGAAAGGAATGAATTGGACACAGTATTATGTTTTACTAGTTTACTGACTTGCATCAGCCTATTGAAAAAAAAATTAAATGTTTTTATTGTTTACGAAAATATTGTAAAAGGGGATGTTTGTTTCGATGATGCTTTCTTCTTCTCTTTGTACATGACCCTATAACAACTGAGTGTTTAAATCACCAGCAGCATTTCCGCCAAATAAAAGTGTTAGATGATCCTTAGCAACTTTGAACCAAGGTTGCGATTTTTCTTTCTTTGCCAAGTAAGTTTTAGTAGGCATTTGTTTCCAAAACAAGCCTGCTTTGTCAACATTTATAATTTCGTTGTCAACATAATCTCCATCTTCAATAATTTGTTTCAATTTGGCGGGATATGTGGCTGCTGCACTAACATCCGCACTTGCACTTTCCCCTACAATCCTAATGTTATGGATTCCAGTTCATTTTCTAAATCTGTCAAACCATCCAGAATTTCCAGAAAATGTTTCGTTAGGTTTCCCTTCATTCTGTTTTCTTTGGACGGCTGCAAACAGAGAGACAGCCTTCGTTTTTATCGTCATTTGACTCAAAGGAATGCACTTTTGATTGCAATCTTCCATCCAAATTGACAACAGATGTTCCATTTCAATCATTGTAATGCTTCTGTTTCTTGTTTGTAAATTCGATGATGAAGCAGCACTGTGTCCTTGTTCTTTATAGAGTTTCCCCATTCTGAATAATATCGCGCACCGTTGATTTGCCCACACCGTGATCGCAGCGGCCTATTTTAGCTTTGGTTGCACCACTTTCATACTTGCTGATTATTGTTAATTTTTCTTCCAATCCAATAACTTTTCTCTTCTTCGTTGCACTTTCACCACTTTTACTCGCTCGTTTAGAACTCATGATAATAAATTAAGGATTTGAAAACAATGTATGAACGTATGTGAAATAATAGTGAAACACTGAGCACTGTACGAAGGCGACAGAGGCACTGATTTAGTGCGTGTGTGCATGCTGATAATGTATGCGTAGGTACGAACAAACAACGAGCGGTACACGAACGACAGACAGACAGACGAACAATGAACGGTACCGAATTAAATCGAATTCTTATATGGAGTATTCGAATTTTTGGTGTAAAACTGCCAACCACACTAAATCGAAAAGCACAGTAATCGAACCCGCAGTAATCGGGGTATTGCTGTATGCATTTGTTGTAATCCCTATTTTGGAAACTGCTCCTTTACCCCTTCTACGAAAAATAAAACTACCACTCTGTTACTTAGGTACAAGTTACTGTAACACTGACAAAAAAAAAAAAAAAAGCAGCAAAGACTTCATTCTTTGAAAATTGTTTGAATACACTTCTTGATAATTTACAGCATATATAACAGGCTTTTGTTAAAAGAAATCAATTTTATTCTCACAATTAACAGAAGCAAAGTCTCGATAACTAACATCAAAGGAACAGACGTGAAATTCAAGTTAAGCTGAGATATCAGAGGAACGACCTTGGTGATTATGCACATTCTCCAATTTCATTAATTATTATGACTTATATAAAAATCTATATCGATATTAAACACCATACTGCTATGTTAATACATAGAGGGAATTACATGGACTGACATTTATGTTACAAATGCAATATAAACTAAATCAGAATTACAAAAAAAAAAAAAAATAATCAAAGCTGGAAGAAGTCAGTGATCCATTTTTGCTTTAATTGCTCTTTACATACAATGGCGATAAAGTTTTCAAAGTCATCCATGCCATCAAACGCGTTCAGAACTTTTTTTTTTTAATCTCTGGCATAAAGTAGCAAAAGACTTGCAGAGCTTTTGCAATTTCTCTAGACAGAGCAGTCATTCCTAGGATCAGTGTCAGCATTCTCGATTGTAGGACAGGATGTCAAAAATGTCTTCGTCATTAACTCCATGGTGCTTGATACAACAATGATGATTTCAGCCTAGGTCTCCATAGTCATCTCTGGTGCAACTTCCGCACCAGTACTCTGCAGTCATTTGAACAGGACCTGGTCGATTTACATGTTAAAGTGTTTATCTGAGTTAGGTGTGCTGTCCAAGATATTTTTCTATGAAAATCCAGCACACGAATAACAGTTTGCTATCATTTCTGGTATTGTGAGTTTCTATGCCTTTTTTTTTAAAACATGATCATGGTATTTAGCAAAGATGCTGAAATATTCCTTCTTACCAACAGAGTTGATCAGCTGGATGAGCATTTGCCATCAATAGTGCATTTTTAAGTTTTGAATGATGCCCTGGTCCACTGGTTGAAGTTCTATAATAAACTAGCAAAATTTCAATCCAGATCCAGGAACTAGAGTACAGTTGTCCCCCCGGTATTCGCGGGGGTTACGTTCCTAGAGCACCGGCGAAGAATGAAAAACTGCAAATATTGGACGTGGTCCATAAAAATGCCTATAAACGTCAAAATATAACGTAAAATATAATAAAAAAATATAAGTAAATATATAATAATAATTTAATAAAAAACACAACACTCAGCGAAACACTCGAGATAGCTACACGCGGGAAACTGGGATGATGTGGGGCTGCTGGGCTGCATCTGCCCGAGACAGCACCTCATGGGCAGCAGCCAATCGGCAGCAAGGAGAAATGAATAACGCTCTCAGATTGGCTACTTTCAAACCTCCGGCCAATAGCGTTTATTTTATATTGATATTTTGCTGAATTTACGTTAGTATTTATATTACAAAATTAGTAAATTATATTGTTATTAATAATTTAGCGTTAAAAAGCATGAAAAAATATATATTGCCATGAAAAAGGCCATAAAAAAATCATGGAAGATATTTGCAATTCTGCGAATATGCGGGGGTTTCCATGAACAATTATTAGTTAGGTTCTAAGGAAAATTCCGCGAATGCCGAACTGCGATTACGCGGGGGTCGACTGTATTTGTGTTAAGTCTTCTTTAATCCCTTATGTTACATAACATACTCAAAGAGTCTTTAATGCTTCCTTGAAAGTGAAATGCATTAATGAGATCCAATTTAGCCATTTAGTCCCTTAGCAATTCTAACATGCTTGTACAATGTACCTGTGGGTCCATTTAGCCCCATCAGTTACTTAGCATGTGAACTTTGGTTATAATATCTATGGCAGTATCAAAGAATGTACAGGTAAGACTTATTGGACAAAAAATATCTTAAGGGCACTTTAGAATATCAAGGGGATCATTGGATAAATAATTATATTTCCATTTAGCTTCTGACATTTTTACCTATCTTCAATTATGGGAGAGGAAGGCAGACTGTGCATCCAACCTTTTTTAATTGATTTTCACTCAAATTGTTTTTTTTTTAAATACAAAATATCTAATTCATTTCAAGCCTGATTTTTAGTCTCCCATGTCTGATCCAAGCCTGTAGCTTTACATACTTTTAAACATAACAAATGAAACTAAATTGTCCAGCACTGGCAGTCTAGATTTTTAGTAAGTTAAAATTAATCAAAACGTATCTCAGGTCAACCACAGGCCAGGAACAGATGATGAAGCCTAATAATCCTCTCTAATGACCATGACATGGTAGAGATAATCAATTTGCTTTGCTAAAAACTCAAAAAGTTGTTTGTTTTTTTATTGATGTGTAGTTCTTGGCATTACTAACGTTAAACATAATTTAAAAATGGTTCATTTAACATTTTAATTAATTCACTTAGATATCATTAATAAATTCTTTTGATTGTCTTGGTAACCTAAATAAAGCCAATAAAAGCCAAAGGTTGTTGCAGTTGGTACATAAAATTCTTTCAAAAGTCAAAACAGTTTAAACCGCTATTATTAATGTATGTTTAAGTGAAAACACAAAAATCAGTACCTTGCCCCAAGTGCAGAACTGCCTAGTCATGACACTGGCAGCGTCTCCGTTTTTTAAGTCATATATAACCATTTATTAATTTGTTTTTTTTGTGTAATCACACCAACAGCTGAACAACACTAATCAGTAATATTCACTTCTCATACTGTATCAGACAACTGATTACTGCAGGTGACTGAAAGTATAGTTTTGTCAACACAAAGCAGAAAAACCATTGTTTATATAATGCTCCTAGAGTAACCAGTTACTAAAGTATTTCTATACCTTAGATAAAATCAGCCAAACATTTCCCTACACAATGGCATTTAGGCCCCCCCCCCACACACACACACTGGCCATGTTGTTAGGTAATATAAAAAGTTAATAAGCAGTAAAAATGGCATGTAAAATGTTATATTTCTTAAATATACTTTCCACTGACTCACCAGTTTTGATTGAAGTCCAAGCATTTTTAAATGATTCAAGCATGTTGGTTGATCTATCTCCATAATTTTCAGGCCACGTGAAAATTATCAACACCACCATAAGAAGAAGAACAGCTAGAGAGACATCAAAGGGAGCACTGAAAAGTAAGAGATCATGACATTTTGATATGCTTAGATATTCCATACATTATAAAGACTATACCAGATAAAGATAAAGCGCGCATTATGATGAAACAGAAATTTAAAATGAAAAATATGGGAACTCTTGGCATATCAGGACTTCAACAATAGCAATATTTCTTGAAAACCCTATGCTACAGTGGCCTACATTTTTTTTTAATTCTGGGGCAATGACTCTTCAAGTCTGTCTGCAACTGAAACCCAGCCAAAAATTCCCACCAGTGAGATGCCAGTTTTTCAGAAACTATTCTGTCTTACCCAACTCAGTCTGAAAAATACCTGACACATTCTCAACTGTGTTTGTGTTTGTTTAGACAATCTGTTATAAATTCAACAGTAAAGTATTAACAGGTGCCCCTCAAGATACTGATTCATAACAGATACCAACCTAAAATTAGTGACAACCAAACTCCAAGCTACAGTTAATGTTTTTTTTTTTCATTTGTACATAAAGCTGGTTAGCTTCCTCACAAAATACCTTTGAGACAACCCTGTTTTAAATTTCAAACATAAATATTCACAATTTATTACTAGTGTATTATACAATAAAGTACAAAGAACTTTAAATGCTAGAAGCTCCACCTAAATTGTCAGGCTAATTGCGCACCCAACCACGACAGAATAAAGGTCATGTTTAATAGCTTTTAGTCTACTTTTCATTGTCAAGTTTATCAGACATCAAAATTACCTGTTCCTTTCAAGTTAACTACTCTCTCCTATTCTACCTCACCACCACGATTCCCATCTGTCAGCTGTCTGAATACATTTTTACACGTCAATTTTTTAGCCATTTACCAAAAGAATGCAAAAATTTACTATTGTATCAATTATCATGACGAGGAGCATTGTCATGGAGCCGGAATGGCCTTTTTGATTCACCAATGCCGGCTGTCGTTGGGAGTGTTTCTGATGAACGTTTAATTCACGACAGTACTGTTCAACTGTGATGGTTTTGCTAGGTTTTGTTTCTTTTGACAAGCAAAGAGCAGATCTCCAATCACCGATCGTGAGGCACCCACTTGTCAAGCCTTTTCTCCTTGCCGATTATGTCAAGATGCCGGGAAGCAGTTACAGTGCTCATGTCAAGCTCTCCAGAAATTTCTTGCAGTGATTTCCTCGGATTGGCTTCAACTTAAGCCTTCAGACGGTCGTCATCACAGCTGGATGGACATCCGCTACGTTCCTTATCTCTGAGGCTCACATCTCCTGATCGAAACTTTGTAAACCATCGTTGTACTGTGCACTCATTTGCCGTGTCCTCACCTCATGCTTGCTTAGTGTTACGAGTTGCTTCGCTCACTTTGTGGCCTGGTTTGAACTCGTGAAACAAAATGGCACATACAACCTTTCTATCCCTGCTTCACTCAGAACCCTGAAACAAATATCCATTTTATGATTTTTAAAAAGGTAGGTTTTGCATAATGTATGCCAAAGCACACGCTACAAAATGACACATAACTTATCTACGTACACCTTCACAAGCATGCAAAAAATGAACCCAAATTAACATGATATAAAAACCGACAAAACTTTTTCTAACAACCTGATAATTAAACAGAGATGGTTCAAGTGTAATGGCTGGAGATTTAAATTTAGATAATTACAGAAATATAAATATTAATAATCCTGTTAATTCTAATGAAGAAGTTAAAGCACATGTAGATAATTTAGTACAACAGATAAATATATTTTGGATAGAATAGGATTGTAGTATTAATCACATGCTATTAATTTACATAAGTTTAAAGCTTTAAACAAAGATAATAATAGATTTCAAATAATTCAGTCAAAGTTGATCTTTTGCCTATGTACTAAATCCAACTTATTATGGCAGTGATAAATTAACAGATAGAAAGAAATAAGAGCACAATGGTTCATTCAGTAACAATGCAAAGCTTAAAATAACATTTTCTTCTTTCAAAATTATTAAAGTTTACATATATAAAAAAAAAGCAGATTTGAATTTTTTGGTAAAATTGTTGGTGAAAATTTAAGCTTTTAACAATATAATAGAAGTTTTCAGGGGCGGATTTGGAGCCCAAAAAACAGCCCAGGCAAACACCTAGAATCAGCCCATTAATGTAGGCTATGATTCTGGTGGCCGCAGTGAGCCCATACATCTGGGGTTTGGGGCGCTGTATGTCGCTGAGAAAACTTTGAAATTTGACCAAGACCAATTACAGGAAAATTTTGAGACCATATGAAATGGGTATTAGAACATATTCTAAGGTCAATATTAAGTACTTCATCCCATTGGCTTATGATTCGATCACTAAAATAGCCTTATTTTAATAAAAACACTTTAAAAAGAAAATAAGAACAAGACACATCCAACATATTTAATGCTAGATAACTCAGATGGAAAAACAGATGAAGCTGATAAACAGTCTTCAAAGAGCAAGCTGAAGATAAAAGTTAAAATTTTTTTTGTGTTTTGAGACAACACTGAGTAGTTTGAGTGTATCCACTTTATTCAAGAATGCATTGGGTTTTAGAACCGTTATTTTTGTCAGTCTCTGTAGCTATCAGGAATATAATACTTCATCCAAAAATAAAAAGCATTATTTTAATTTTTGTTTGACATAATTTGAAGAATCACTGTTACATCTTTGTATTTGAACTGCTCACATTTGTCTTCAGGACTGCACATTAAAAAAAGCCCTGTACACAAGGTCAAAGATACTCAAGTTATACACATATATATTATTATATATATATATATATAGACAGATAGACATTCAATAATTATGAATACACAAAATAAAGTTGAAATCTTATAATTGTGACATTATTAAATTTACTTGCATACATATACAAATAAAATGATTGCCTGATTTTCCACAAAACTGAAATTATTAAGCAATAATAACTCAATTACTCAAGATGATATACATGGGTATATGACATGATAATCTTTATTGAAGGAGAAAAGGAGAATGTTATATACAGTCGACCCCCGCGTAATCACAGTTCGGCATTCGCGGCCCTGGTTATTCGCAGAATTTTCTTTAGAACCTAACTAATAATTGTTCGTGGAAACCCCTGCATATTCGCAGAATCGCAAATATCTTCTGCGATTTTTTATGGCTTTTTTCGTGGCAATATATATTTTTTCATGCTTTTTAACGCTAAATTGTTAATAACAATATAATTTACTAATTTTGTAATATAAATACTAACGTAAATTCAGCAAAATATCAATATAAAATAAATGCTATTGGCTGGAGGTTTGAAAGTAGCCAATCCGAGAGCGTTATTCATTTCTCCTTGCTGCTGATTGGCTGCTGCCCACGAGGCGCTGTCTCAGGCAGATGCAGCCCAGCATCATCCCAGTTTACCGCGTGTAGCTATCTCGAGTGTTTCGCTGAGTGTTGTATTTTTTATTAAACTATTATTATATATTTACTTATATTTTTTTATTATATTTTACGTTATATTTTGACATTTATAGGCATTTTTATGGACCACGTCCAATATTCGCAGTTTTTCACTTTTCGCGGGTGCTCAAGGGACGTAACCCCCGCGAATACCGGGGAAAAACTGTATAATATGCAGTTATTCAAATAAATGAAATAAGTTGAACACATTTTTTCTATATTCAGTATTAAACAAATACCAGCTGCTGATATAGTGTGTAATAATACAATGTTAATAATACTGTTCCTATATGAAAAGGCCTGATAATTGTATGTGCTATACTTTTATATGACTGGCAGAGCAGTAGGTTTTACACATGTATCACCACAAACACGTGACTACGATGTCACTAGGCGACAGGAATTTTACAGCTCCACTATAATCTTATGGGAACACCGTTGTATATGTGGTACATCATTGATCGAAATGTCGTTATGTGACACATGACTGTAGTTCATTACAAAATTTTTGAGCATAATATTATATTATATATAAATTAGTGATTACTGTGCCTCAGCCCTTGAAAGAGTTTGTTCTTTACAACGAAAAAAAATATATAATTGAGGCTTATAAGCAAGCCGCGGAAGAGAATGCTGGGTGTACGAGTACAGTGTGGACTGTACAGAATGCCAAATTTCAAGTATATTTGCTGGAACTTATTTTGTCTCTCACCTACAGGGCCTAGGGGGGCCAGGACATCATTAATTTAATTATAGTTGATAACTACCGACATACAATTACATATACAGACACCTACAACTAACGTAGAGTGCAGTAGGTTGTTCAGTAGCACATAATAGTATTGAAACTAGAGAGGCCAATCAAGTTATCAGTCTACTGACTAGGTGCCAGGCAGCACCGGCCCACAGATTCACCGGCCCAATCCTCCCCTGGAAGTTTTAAAATGGCCATCTGTTATATATATATATATAGCTCAACATAGTTATGAATTTTATATGTATGATAAGTTAGGTTATGATAGTGAAACTGCATATTTAGTGATGGATTTAAACTCAAGAAAAAATAAAATTATAAATATTGCAGATCCAACTAATAATGATGATGTAACAACTATGTGGATAATAGTTTAACAAATGCTATTAAGAGAGACTCCAATATAAATCTAAACAGTGGAAAGATTACAAATTTAGCTGCACTGACAACTTGATTGACTAGCTGGAGAAACATGATATTTAAAACTTGATAGTTCTGTTGGTTTGATAGGTAGTATAAATATGAAACAAAAATATATCACAGATGTAAAATCATCTTCATCTTGCAATAGAAATCATGATTATTATTTAGCAAGGTGGTTTAGAATGAAAACAAACCATATACACTTTACCCTTCATTTTTAACTTTCTGCACTATAAATTACATTTTTCCTCTCATTGTGTGGATATATTTTCTTTTTACCTGGGTTACTGAACTGTGTAAAAGTCAGGGTACTATCTGAGTCATTGCATGACTTTTAATTGAATTTTTAATAATTCTTTGTGTGTATCTATCTTGAAAAATGTCTGAATGTTTATGCATATTAAAAATTGAATTTCCAAAATGGAAAAGGGTTAAACAATAATCTAACTACCTGGAAGTCTCAGGTGTTTTATTTAAACTTTCTAGCCCTTTTTTGAGGACTCATTACTATGAAAGGATGGCTTTCCAGCATCATAATTGCAAATGGCATCTATGAATATGACAATGAATCTGTGATAGAATTCTTATGCAAGGAAGGTATATATGGTAAGATCTATCAATCTATTAAAGTGAACATACGTGCATGCATATGCAATATGAAGGGCACGTTGCCTTTAAGTAAAAACAATCATCAATGATATAGCAAAATCCAATCAACCACCAACAGATGTTAATGTAGGAAAAGCTGAATGACTCAAGAAAATCGTCAAATAAGTATAGAATATATCCTAATCTTGGATTTTCTAAACTTGCAGACTCAGCAACAAAATCAAGGGAATTGCTACTGACAAACACATTTTTGACTATTATCACAGATTCTTTAAGATAATAATGAAAATAAATAATATTCTATGAATTTAATAAGCAACATGCTGCTTTTGTCTTTTAATTATATAAAATTAACTTAATTCATTTCCATTATATACAGTACAGCAAATACAGTAGAATAGTCAGTCAGTCAGGATGATTTTTAACTTTAAAAAAAAATTTTCTTTTGCCTTAAAAGGAGCATGTAGCACAAGTGGATATACTTTTTAACTTGTGGGTCACATAGGCTCATGAAGTGTGCTGGGGCAGGTCCAGAAAAGGTACTGGAGGGGAGCCTTCACAAACTTGCAGTATTTGAAAATGACTTCGTACTTTGCATTTTTATATGCCAACACAACAGTTTGCTTTTGCTGCAACTTGTTCGTTCAGTGGGTGTTTTTTCTTCTACTTAACATAATCTGCTGTTTTTTGTAACTGAATCAAGAGTTCCTTAGCTTTCTTAGATTTCATTTCATTAGCTGACAGCCTACTGCAAAAGCTTTTA
Organism: Nautilus pompilius; assembly: GCA_018389105.1. Classification (NCBI taxonomy): domain Eukaryota; kingdom Metazoa; phylum Mollusca; class Cephalopoda; order Nautilida; family Nautilidae; genus Nautilus; species Nautilus pompilius. The sequence continues at coordinate 418,437 of JACATO010000982.1, read as the reverse complement.
TGATAATGACAACTCTCCTTGTTCTCAGTGAAAACTGCCTCACTTTCATGGCAGATAAAGCCCACAGCTTTTATACCTGCTTCTGTAAAGAAATACTTTGTTGTCCACTTCTTTTTGAGCGTTCTGTATTAGGTGTCCCCTTCTCTCTTGAAAGCACTAATTTTCCCCTGAAGTCACAGATAAGAACCACCATGACAAAATGGAATGCTGGTTAGCCAAAATGATCAAAAATCTCATGCCAGTCTCATGTATGACATTAGTTAATGCATCTCTACTTGTTCCACTGGCCATCAACTGATGTTAAGATAAAATCACAGAATTTGCATGTCCCTCCAACACACACCAGTGGCTGCATTGGGATTGCTATCTATCAGTCGGCCATGTTTACATCTGTTAAATACCCAGTAAGATTTCATCCTCAAAATTATTCAATGACCATTGAAATCTGCTCTGCCACCAGAGGACAGTGGTGACCATGTTGCAACAGGGCAACTGGTGGGCTGTTTGGCCAAGCCTACTCTAACAGATTCTTAAAACTCTTGACACATTATGGTTTTACCACTATGCAGGTGAAGCATTCTGAGCATTCACAACCCAACTACTAAAATGAATTCCAGGCATCAATTCTATTCTGATGTTTATTGTGTACCATTGACCATGAGTGGTATAGTGTGTTATGCAAAAGTATCTGTGCATAAGTACTTTCCTTTAACCTGAATTTTTTTTTAAATATTTCAATAAAATTAACCATTAAGACAAAAGTTTAAAAGTAGACAATCAGAGTTTCTTTATTGATAACTAGAATTGCTTATACTTCTCATCATTTAAGGTGTTTCTCCAATGATGCTACATGCATTTGGAAACAACGATGTAATGCCTAGATCACATATTCCAAGTTATACCTAACTTCAGATGTAGACCATAAAGAATCATCATCCAGAAAATGTAGCCAGTAATATACAGAAATTTTCACAATTTTCTACCAAATGTCTATGAAATCCTGTCTAAGACTTCACTAAAATTTTGATATTAAATATCCATATTATCATCATTTTCTGTTAGTGAGAATATCTTCAAGGGACTCTGTTTTTAAAAAAAGTTTGTAAGAAAGATTTTTTTCCCAATTAAAATGCCTGCCACCTAGCATTAAGTCACTATAAGAAGAAAAATAGACAAAGGTCTTAAGCGTCTTTCCCACAGATGTTACACTGGCCAGTTTAAAGTTACTGAGGCATTGCTGAATCTTTTCTTGAAAACTGTTCTTCTGCAAACACATTTGACATGTATATGACTTAAAGATATGGTTATAAGTGTGTATCCTGGTTATGATCACACCTGAAGACAGGCAGGCTGAATACTGCAGTCTCCAATGGGAAGATCCTGTTAGTGCTCTTCTGATTAGATGCAGAAGGAAACCAACACTCAAAAGCAACTCATGACATTGAGAAGAGCAAGAGAAACTACTACATTGGCTTAGCACCAAACACAGCAGGTCTCAAATGAAATTCAAAGCCAGGAGTAAATGCAGCACATACTGCACTATCAGAATACCCTGAGAATTAGAGTGACTTGTCTCCTTCCATGATGATAACTGATTTCTTAAAAATGTGAAATAATTCATTTGATCATATTTCTGACTGCATCAGTGATCTTAATGTGCATCACTCCATCACTTTTCAAGTTTTGTAATTGGATGAATGTCTTACCAACTTGTGATATTTTTGTATAAAATGCTATTAGGAATAATTCAAATTTAACAAATCGTTTATGAATTCTCGGCAAACAAATAACATTTGACGAATCTGATGATAAGAGGGCTTGATGAACAAACTTTCTACAAAATATTCCACTCACACAAATCCAAAAAAATCTGCCACACTCTGGGCCACCAGTCCTGCCAGTATAGCAATCAGGGAGTTGCCAAGAACAGCATGGCTAAAAATGTTTCCTAGCAGGCTTTGTTCAAATTTTCTCTAAAAATATACAAAAAAAAAACAAAATTAATTTCTAGCATGTAATTTTCTTTTCTTATAGATACTACTTCATATATAAACAGATTACGAAATGGAAAGTTGACAAAAAGATGCTAATGTAACATAATGTATCATGGACCCTCCAAAATGCTTCAGAAATTTTAAATCAAACCTCTGTCCTTCCAATAAAAAGAATAATAATATCTGTCTTACAAAACTGCCACAACTGAAAAATATTTCCAGAAACAGAAGCTAACTGCAGCATCAACCCATCAGAGGTATGTTAGATCAGTGTGCTTGGTTTACTTCATCTCGACAGTGAGCCAGAGTTTTTCTAGTCTTGTAAACTGGTTTGTGTACATATCTTTATATTCAAGGCCATTCCATCTCACGCTCCAATAAGAAATTAGTAGTCCTGTAGGATTCTTTAACAAAACTTCTGACAATGGCTGCTAACACTCAACCCGCAACAAAGGAAAGAGAAATACAAAAATTCAGTAAAACATGAGCCACAATGCATCCATTTGTAGTTGACTATTATACTGTTTAAAGTGCCCTCTAGTGACGTTTTGCATTTGTAAAAAAAAAGATCTTGAGTGCTCTGACATCCGAGTGAAGCAGTCTTATGTAAAATTTTGCCAATACATGATTTATTGTTGAGCCTTGAAACTTATTTAAGATTTCACACCATTCTGCGATGTAAATTCATCTGTAACTGAATGAATTTTTGAGCTGCTGTGTTCAGTGTCATAAAATATCACTGAACAAGCAATGGATGGTTATAGATAGAACTTCAGGGAGAAATCTTATGTAATGAACCCCCCCCAAATGCATGTCTAGTCTATTTTAAAAATATTTATGCTTTTTGCTTCTACGACCCGATCAAATAATGGAGTTGTTTTGTTTCTTTTAATACTTTCCTTAAACTACACCTCACTTCCTCCAAATTGCTGTTACTCAGCACAAGTTGAGCCATGGGGGCTGACAGTATCTCCCTCATTAAGATAACCCTCTGTTACAACAAATCTGTATCGCTCCAGCCCCATGTGTTGTGCACCACTACACAAATACTAACTAGAGCTGCTCGGTTTGAGTGCAGATGCACCTCATATGGTATGAGATAAAAGAACTGATGTGATGTATGGAGGGTTAATAATGTAAGCAATCAATGATAAACAAAATCAAAAAGCAACAAAACAAAACAGTTACAGATACTTTCATGAAACAACCTAGCTTCACAGCATTTCCATGTTACAATGCCAAAATTTACATTAAAAAAAAAACAAAAACTGACCAACTGTTTCTGATTTGTCTCCTGATACACAAATGGTTGAAAAGTGGTATCTTAGATGCTCCAGTGAATTTATTTATTTATCCACATCTCAACTTTTTTTTTTGTTTGTTTAGTTGCCTAGCAAGGTAAAAGAAAAGGTGTTTTGAGTGAGCTGTTATAAATACTGACCATGTTATGCTCATATATGAGCCATGATTCAAAAGCGCTGTACAGGATCGAAGTAGCTATGCCACCCAGCAGACGACCAATCATCAGAATCCAGAAGTTTGCAAAATGCTAATAAAAAATTCAAGATATTTCAAGAGTTTAATTTAAACAAATCAGTCCAGTCATTTCACAGTGTTCTCACTAACTGTAAAAAAAAAAATGCATTAAATAAATGAAAATTAATTAGAAGCACAAGTTTTTTTTTTTTAAATGAATATTTACACACATTTCCATGCACTGTTGACTTTATGCGTAAACTGTTTAATTACTAAAAATTCAATGTTTCTATCAGCAGAGTGATTTCTGGCACCCTTACTGGCAACTCTCTGACCTTTCAAAAGGTTGATACATAACCAAGTGCTCTAAAATCAATAGCGAATGAATGAGATTTTCAAGATCTTCAGTACAATTTTTTTGAAAACTACAGAGCTTTGATATACTATTAACAACAACATTTGAATTAGTCTTTCAGAAGATCTAAAAATATTTGTATTGTCTCCCAATCTCATTAAAATTTCCTACATGAGCATGGTTCTTAGTCAATGCTCAAGCACATATATATATCCCAATAGTAAATAATCCAAAAGTTAATATGGTGAACCAAAAAAGTAAACACACCTCAAAGTGATCAGTCTCTTGACAATACTGGTTGCTGGAATTTGTATCATATGATATTATAGGAAAAGTAGCATTGTGAATATTTCCAATTTGATATGCTAATTATTGCAGCTTAAAATTGCTGCTAAATAAATATTTAACCAGTTATTTAAACCCAGAATATTAGAATATTGATACATATGTTCATATAACAACACTTACTGTTAATATTTAGTAGGAGCATCCTTAGCCTTACTAACAACATCTTTCAGACAGTCTGGTCCAGAGGAAACTGTACTCCTACAATGTTAAGTAGATGTTGACTTGGATTCTTAATGGGCAGCAGCTTTTAACTGAGTCATTGATGTGTTTTTTTTCTCTGGGTCACTCTTTGCTTCCCAAATTTTTTCAGTTATTCAAATGAGTTTAAATATGCAGGCTCTGAGAGAGATAGGCTACAATGAGAACACCGACACACCAAATGTTTTGTGCTAGTCACTGGAAAATTGCTTGCGATATACATTTTATTAGATACAAAATACAGCCTTACAACAAAGACAGTTCTTGGTTTACACAAGGATTTCAAATAATTCTGTGACTGTTAATACAATCTATATGATATAGAATTCTACAGTACATCAAATGTAAAAACAAACTGCTGCAGTCTGTAGAAGCCACAGCAGACAAATTAGTCTATCAATGCATGATCTACTTGATGATTTGCAACTATTGTGGAATTCATGGAATAAATTGTTGAAGTGGTCGCAGAACTCAGATTAGAACTTAATTTTTGTGATTTATTTAAAATGATCAAAGAAATGAAAAGTGTTCTTTGATGATGAAAGAGAAACTGTGACCTCTTTTTCTGAAAGCCTATCAGACCGTTTTTGTCAAAATGACTTCTTTGATCAAACAATTCTCCATGAAAGAGCTGATGCTTTATTAAAAGAATTCAAACAATTTGGCAGTGGATGGCCAACTGCCATAGCTAAGAGCCTGGGGCCAAATCCCATCAGGATCCAGCTTAGTTTGATGAGCTCCCAGAGCATAACTTCTACTTGCTCTTCTGTATTAGTTTGTCTGCGTGGGCACTCTGGTTTCCTCCTACATATAAACAGAAAAGTTCTAACAGGGTTCTCTATGCTTACATAACTGTCTTTTCCATCTATGAATGTGCTAAAATTTTGACCATATGAGCCCATGTGCAGTGCAAAAGGCTGAGAGAATATGGATGCACAAATCAGATTGAACCATTTTTGTTTATATAAATTCATTGAGTAGCTGTGACTCTCCAAATGTGAGAAATAGTGGTCCTCACAGAATATAATGCACCAACCAATATACAAGCTTAACAAAAGGTTTTTCAGATCAAATGGAACACCAAAGAATCATTCATGAGACATCATTTAGCAACATGAAGATTAACATATCACTTCTTTTACTAATTTCAATATACAAAAAAAAAGAAAACTTGAATCACTGTTCCTGGGTGCTTGCATTGCTTTTCAACTGTTTTATACCTTGCTAATCACATCCACTGGAGACAGATCATTGAGCAAAAAGTCAAGCAGTATCTCAAGTCAGCCAGGCTGGAAGAAAAGCTTACTGGACTGGCAGCCTCATCAACTGAAAGAGGTCTGATATGACTGACCAACATTCATCTGACTGATGTACATATGACCAACAATTTATTTTACCAAAAAATTCATTATATCAACAAATGATTGACTACAGCCTTGGTTGTCCAAGATTGAATCTCAATTGTTCTCAGAATGTGTTCTCTGCTGATAGGTGTTACCAACATATCATATAACTGATGCAAGGCACTGGCTTTGTACGAGAATGTCATTTTTCGCTATTATCGGAGGAGGATTAAATGGGAGAAAATGACAGATTCATTCCATCCACAAATGGAAATCCAAAATTGGTGGTTCAGGGATATATTCACAGCAAGAAAAAGGCAATGTGTAGATACTGTGATAAGACAAAATCCAAAGACAGACATTGCAGTTAGGATGAGAGAAAGGCACATGAAACCCAAGAAGTGCCCATCCAAACTATTAAAGATAAGATCAGTACTTGTCCAATGTCAGCTGAGACCAACCACTGGCACCATCTTCATTGGATGATGAAGTCATCCCAGAAGCTATGAGAACCATAAATAGAGCTAACTTATTGATAAAAACTACTCTTTTGGCACTGAACAAGTTTTGTTATTTACCACACCAGAAAACGAGCTCTTAAATCATGTAAAGTATTGGATAATAGACAAAACATTCAGACTACCAAAATGTTAATTTGGCAACTATACATTCGCACACCCACTGGAATGGACAATAATGCAAGTCCTTCCACTTGTCTATGCACTCATGAGCATCAAGTGAGACGAATGTTACATAAGAGTATTTGAAAATTTATGCATTTATGCTGCTGATCATGGGCACAAGTTGAACCCCAAATTTATCATAGACTTTAAGCAGGTAATGATTAATGACATGAGACAGGAATTTCCCAATGCAACAAATAAAGTCTTTTCCATCTGGGCCAAAGTGTTTAGAAAAGAATTCAGAGTGCAGGTCTTGGTACAAGATGCAAGGATGAAACATTTAGCTTAAATATACAACATATTATGAATCTGGCATTCTTTCCATCATCCAAAATTCTGTGAAGATACCGAGAACACAAAATCAGGTGGAACATGGCAAAGATCTAAAACATTGATCGGGAAAGCATATGTGGGTACATACTGTATAATCAAAAAATTTAGGAAAGAACAAATGGCTATCAAGAGAAGGGCTAAGGACATCGTTTGTGGCAAAGCCCTTTCACAAACAAAATGGGAATATGTGGAAAAAGAAAAAAATAACCATGACCATAGGTGACAAGAAAAACATACGTGTCAGAGTTCTTACGTGGTACCACCAATAATATCAAGTTGTACATTCATTATGTATTTGTGAGTAAAATAAATTTTCGATCAAATGTGTTGGTAATAGTGAGTCAAATGTGTTTGACTAAAATGTTGTTGGTCAAATGACTTTCAGTCAGTCAATCTAATCCCATTGAAAGTACACTGGCTAGAAAATTCAATCACAACAATCTAATTTGTGATTTTGCTGTTAGGAGAGCAAGGTGAGTGTTGTTCCAATGAATAATTGTAAATCTGTATTTTATAGTTAATTTTATAGTTTGTTCTTACATTCCTTTACTCTAGTTCTTAAGTATTCGCATTATTTTGACAAATTTTTCACTTTTTAAAAATGAGTCCTTTTGCTCTATGAATTGTTCACTTCAAGACCGATACTCAAATCATGTCATGGAGAAAGGAAATTCTCTTAGGGGTTACTGAAGACTCTGCTCCACATGCCAGCACTTTTTTATTTATAAAAGACACCATATAATTTTGAGGTAGTTGGGATCATTCTCCTGGTGGAAAATTGTTTGACTGAACATTTCTTTGATGAACGCAATAGTTTTTTTCCAGTAAGACCTTGTACACATCTGTCCTTGATGCCTTTTTTTTAACAATTCCAGTTGACAAACTCCTTATAACATTATACAACCCAGAGCAGAGCCTTTTGATTACCATGCTGCATCCAGACCAAAGTATACCAGCTGATCAATAGTGCCAGTTCTTTTAAGCCTTGATAAAACTTCACTTTTTTTCTTCCACTCTCTTCTGCCAACTGTGGTTGTTTTGCTTAGTTCTTCTTACTGATTAATGGATTCTTTCCAGCCACACTTTGACACCATGTTCTCTCTCCTGTTATTCTTGAATAACCATTCCTAGGATTATTGAATATTGGTCTGAACATCACAATCACATAATGATACTGTGGACTTGTGAAAAAATCCTTTGTTCTCCTAGATCAAACCTGTGTTCTTTGATTGATTTTCACACAAAGAAATAAACCGTACAGAAACTACTTTTTCATAGCTTTTACACAATAATAAGGTTAAACATCTAGTTAGCATTAATACTAGCATGTGGAAGTAGAAATATTCACAACGTTTCTTGTTATATTTATTATAAATTAAAGCATCGGGTAACATACATGTTACAGGGACTCCATGCAAAAAGAAAGGAAAAACAAAATAGGAACCCTTTAATTATCAAGAAAATGCTAACAGCATCAAACACAAAAAATAAAAAGAAAAAACTATAAAAGATGGAATTACAAACAACATTCACTTCATCTTCAAAATACAAAATCACATCCACAAAATTTGCTCTCTCTTCAAAAATCACTTTTTGAGAGGAAGATGTTTTTCTACCTCATTGTAACTACTGATTCTAAGAAATAAAAAAGCTACATTTATGCATGAACAAAAGCAGAAGAGAGCTACTCACCTTGGTAACACAACCCATGCCATAAAGAATTCCATACAAGATGCAGTTCATTCTCCGACCACTGAAAACAAAATGAAGTTGTTAGATAAGCAGCATAATGGACTAAATGGTCCATAAATTTGGTTTAAATATGCAAATATTAAATAAAATACCAGTTAGCAAAATATTAACCTAAATAAAAAATTTAATTTCAAATTTTTCGCACTGAGCTCTAATTGGTTGGTGGAAAACTTGCATCTCAGCTCATTGCATAGCATCAATCATTTTTCAACCAGAAAATCCTTATGCTAAGTTATATCCAGAGATACATTCAGCAATAACCACCCCTGGGAAAGGAGAAAGAAAGAAAAAAGCCAGCAAATGTTGTTTTATTTATCTGTCAGTTTTGTTGAACCATGTATTCCATTAAAATGTTTCTGCTGATTATAGAATGAATTTGAATATCTGGCATATGGTACTGAGAAGAAAAAAATTTTAATGAGTGCCACTATTTCATTTGCATAATCACAAAAATAGTTTTTTCTCTCAGATAATTAAAAGTATCAGTACTTTAATTGCAGTATCAGAGGCAGCCAAACTGTATGGTGCTGATGTAAGTGCCATCTTATGGAGTAATATATTGCTGAATCATTGTGTCTATTAATAAGATGGTTATCAATTTGCCAGTTTTTAAATTCTTCTCTTTTACTATCAACTTCTTCCCCAGCTGACTGACTGTTGATGTCCCCTTCTACAAAATGGTGTTTTCTGGAACAATCATGGACTGTAAGAGATTTCTGTTCCATAGGAGTAGATATTTAAACTTGGAATATTTTCTTCTTTAATAATTCAGATTTAGTTTCCAAGTCTGTCCATCACTCCTTTGCTGTAAAATCATTTTTCACCAGTATCAATGCATCCATCCCATCAATTTTCTTATTAATTCATCTATTCAAAATTTCAAATCTACTCTACAGGTAAAACATGGTTCTATCTTGAGATGGATTTCTTGTATGCAAGCAATGTCTATTTCTTCCTAGTAAAGGCAGAAAGAAGAAAATCTACCCTTTCCTTTGGATTCCTTTCATATTCCACTGTCCAATGTTCATAAACTTATTTTGCACTGATTCTCTCTATTGACCAGTCCAATGTTTCCATGATTAAACAGCTTCTTTAAATCAGACAGAAATTCCTCAATTAACTGTGGCTGGAATGGGGAGGGTTATTAAACAATGACTCTTTTTAACCATAAATTGTAGCTGTATTTGATGGAGAGGTTGTGAAGTGTCACTCTGCTCTTCCTGCACCTGAAGGGGCCTGGAAAATGTTTTCAACAAAGAGAGAGCACCCATTTGTCTGGTCTCTATCCTTTGACCTGTTTAGCATGGTTGTACATTTTAACTCCCACAAGGTAATTAAGAAATACAAGGCTTACACCTTAATTAGTATTTCTTGTAGATTTTAGAATCTTGCCTGTCATTGAAAATGTTTTTTTTTTTTAAATCATTGAAAATTGGGCAAGAGTGGATACACAGAAGCCCAAGTAGAAGGTTACCTCAGGTTACAGATAGGTCGACCAATGAGATTAAAGCCATTAAGCCCAACCAATCATAGTCACCATTATTTGTTGCTTCTGTGATCATTTTATTGGGGATGTTCCTCGTGCACTTAGCTAACTAAAGATATGTTGAATTTTTTCTATGTATAAATAAATAATTTTTTAATGACTTGGCAGACATCTAGATTCTAGGTTCATTTCAGTTGTTTATCCAAACCTCAGCCAGCCTTGAAATTACTTTAGCTTCACCTTCATTTATATCTTTTAACAAACATGTGGACTCACTTTGTCGTCTCAGAGCCACCTGGTTCATGAATAATTTCACCTTGTTGAATGTGTGCTGTGATGTGATGTAAGCACTAAAAGCAGTCCACAAATGGCATATGTCCATCAGATTATTATTGTAAACACAATGAGTTAAACATACTTAGCTTGTTGATTTTAAACACACTGTAAATATTAACACCACAATAGGAGATAGTTATTTATATAATATATGTTGTTGTTTAGTTTATGATAAATAGTACAGAACACAGAAGTACACTAATAATAAACAGATTTAATAACTAATCACATTTGTATAATAATTTACCTGCATGATAAGTTTTAAATAAATTTCAGTAAATTTAAAACTTTTGATACTTTTAGAACATGTATGGGCAATTTCACAGTTCTACTACTATGAAAACATGAAGAATTTTGTGCATGTCATTGTTCTAGATAGTACTGCATGGTGTACATATAGGTTTTGGTATCTTTACTTTAGTCAGGCAACGTGGCTCAGTGGCAAGTGTATTGACTTCAGGACCTAAGGATCCTGAGTTCGATTCCTGCTGCTGGTACATTGTTGTGACCCTTGAGCAAGGTACTTTACTGGCACTGTTCCAGTTGCTGCTGGGGAGTGGCCTGTGTAGGCACTCAGATAGAGGGACCAAAGGTGGGGAGATGCTCTATAGCCATGACAGAGGCAAGTCTCCTATGACAAGAATAAACCACTGCTGAAGACGGATGCACTGGGCCAGAGTGCGCATAACGACGGTGCAATGCATCCCATTCTTATGAAATGAGTGATCGAAGAAGAAAAGAAAAAAAGTATCTTTACTTTTTCTGTTCAATCCAAAAAAGGTCTGAAAGATAAGATAACAGTCTCTGAAGTACTGGCACAAAAGTTTCTTCTTATATCCTATATGCATTTTAAAATTTGCAATTAGTAATTTTAGCTTTAAACTGAATTAGTAGTAGTAATAGTACTAATATGTATTGAAAAAGCTTGGGGGGTTTAAAGAAAATATCTTTATTTACAAACCAGACTAGTTTTTCTTAACAACAGTTTCATTTTCTCTGCAAAAATAAAAACATTTATGATATTTCATGAATAGCATATATTTTCAAGAATCATTCTTTCTTTCCATTTTGGCACTATACAACTTTTAACAAAAACAAAGAGACATTAACAATTAGCTGAACAGCATCACAACTCCAGTTTTCAGACTTTACACATTTCAGCCATTAAGAGCAGAGCTGGTTATCATCTTCTTTATTTCAAATCATGACTTGTGATTCATGTAAAATCAAAGTCAGTTTATGATAAATGACATACTAAAATTAAAAAGTGCCTAGCCGTTGGGAAAACCATAAAAAGATATTATCATCTTTACTTACTATTTATCTGCTATGGAGCCGACAAAGGTCCCAAATATCATACTAGAGCCAAACCCAGCCACAAATAAGATCTCAATCTGGTGTGTGGACATCCCATAACTTTCATAAAGTGCATAGACATGAGGGCCTTGCAACCAGTCACCACCTTTAAAATGAAAAAGTAATAATGGTTATTTGACTAAATACAGCTAAAAACATGTCACTTATACTGCCAAACAAATTAAAATACTATTTTATTCATTTCTGTTATTAAATAAAAAACTTTGATAGGTTTTTCAAAGTGGGAAGAGACTTGAAGATATCACAAATGATTTGTTTATCCTTGCTAAATATTTGAGTAATGCATAAAAAACGAACACTTCATCATTTTTACTTTTCAGTTTCTTAAAGATCCATTCTGGTTCATAGCATAACTTTCATTACATACTTTTGAAAAGTAAGTTACACAATCATATTTAACCACTTATTGCTAGAATCTTTGTACTTTACTGATGTCACTTGCCATGTCATTCACTACAGGTGTGGTCAATGGTATCATCAATGTGTGTATGTATACCCTGAGTCCAGTCATGCTTTCCAAAAGCATATCAGCAAAGCAGACCGACTGGATGTCAGTATACTGCAAGTTTCCTAGAATGTGTATAATTCATTCATATAAAATATAAATCTTATAAAAACTAGGGAAAGAAAATAACACTTTGTCTTCAGCTAAAAAGGGGGCATACAGAATATTCATTGGGAATAATCCTTATAGATTTTTCCATCCTTAGTAAGCAATAAATATCTTTCACTTGTTATATCTGTTTTCAAAATACTTAAGCAAATCCTTTTTTGCATGATTATTTCAATATTCTGTTGGTGCATCCATGTTAATTTCCAACACTGTATATAAACAGGAGGGTTGGCAGTGTTTCTTAAGAAAAGCATTCCCACTACTACATGTTCAAGCATTGCAGATAACTAATACCTATACATGGATGGTATCCAACAGCTATTGACCATCCAAAGAATTAGCCTGTTTCAAACAGAGCAAGTATGCAGGTGTAAACAATTTTATTTATTAAAAGTTAACTAAAGAGTGATAAGTATTTTAAATGCATGAGCACTTTATCAAACAAATTTGCTTTTCTAATCTGCTGATAAATTCTGACTTTCAGTAGCGGTTAGCCTGAAGAATACATTGGTGGCTAATCATCAACCCCATAGTGAAAGATAAATGCAGAAAGCCTCAAGATAAACTTAGTTTTCTTGATACGGTTAATAAAAAGGAAAAAAAAGTTTCTGTACATATCACAAAATTTTAAAAAAAGTTGAGATAAGATCCTGAATTAAAAAAAAAAAACAAAGGCTCCTCAGAACCAACAGGTTAAGGATCAAGTGCAGTAATTAAAACATTATGGAATAAATTTATATGGTTAACAAACTCAGTGCCCACTAGTCATGTGGCATGATTACCTGGGTGAATTTCCTTCTTTGCATCACATAACAGGTTTAATATACAGAAAATCAAAAATAACAATCTACAAGCAAACAGGTTTTTTTGGATTATTTCAGATATTTCTTACTTGATTATCCTAGAATCATTTCATAGAAAATCAATATTAAAAAAGATAAAGTTTTAAAATATCTTGCCTCCAGAACAAGTATTTAAAATCTGCTCTTCTAAACTGTTTAACAACAGTAACATTTTTAAAGTCAATACTTTTAACAAGAACAAGTTTTTCAAATGGTAACTAGAAATAAAAGCATTAGGAATAACTTAGTGAAAAGAAACTTGATGTTGTTTTTCTAAATGTCAGTCAATGCATTCAGAAAACAACATATGATAACAGATTTATGATATTTAGATTGAAAAACAATAGAAAATAAACATGAAGATTCATGAAGCTGATCAGAAAAGTGTTTTTTTTTACAGAAAACTTCTTTAAATGCACAAAGTAACTTAACATAAAACCAAACTCCAAAAATGTAAATCCTAATAGAAATTGTCCTTTCATGTATTTTATTTAAATATTCTGAAACTACTTTCTTATTAACAATCTCTACAAATTTTTTTCTATCTTAAAACAGAGAGAATAATAGGTTTTTTGTATCTGAAGCTTGTTTGTTACATACAGTGGTAGCCACAATTTTTGTTATATTTTATTTAAAATATAATTATACCATGACCAATGCAAATTCTGAGCAATTGTTTTGTTTCTTATTTATCTACACATTTCTTTTGTCAAAACAATAAAAGATGTGAGATTGGACTTTACTACTTTGTTATTGTATATAGACATCTCCAAAAAAAACTACTACATTAAAGATGCTAGAACAAAGGCTCTGTGAATAATAAAACATGACTTAATTGGCTTTTTTTTAAAATGCATAACTAATTAAACTTTCAGGTCCATATCTGGATTCAGGACCTTACTATTCAAAGATGGGTGATGCAGTAGCCTACCAGACTGCTAAGGCTGAGGGCCAGAGTTTGATTTTCATGGGGAAGTGAATGGATTAGATATACCACCCTGGCACAGTTTCTTCTCAATCTTCCCACAGCTATGAATGTTAAGTTTCGATGGAAAGAGTAAAAGCAACCTACTGCATCTTTTCATTAAAGACTATGGCAAAGAGTCTGATGCATGATCAACTGCACCACCTTCACTGTAATATAATGTGTTGGATGAAGCTGTTCTGAAATTCAAAATGTCTACAACTGAATTTTCAGCCATGCAAGAATTTTGATCCAACAACACAATGGTAAAACCTTTAGCTTAGTAAAAGTGCAAGGAATGAACTAGACAAAACTCAAAGAATGATGGCAAGAATTTAAAATGCTTTTACACTGACAAAATTTTAAAAAATCACTCTAGTCAAACAAAACATTTACATCAGTGCAAACAAAAATTGCACTGCTTTTGTTATGGCTGAAAATCACAAATCAGCAATCCTTTTTAAATCAGCTACACTGAATATATTTAGTACATCTATATATGTATGTATGTATGTATATATATATATATTTTTTTTTTTTTTCAAAGCTCTTAAAGATTTCACACAAGGAACATACAACCTAAGGCTAAAAACAAATCTATAAAAATACACAGCATATACAACAAAGGTCACTTTTTGGCAGTAAATTTCCTGTGGAATAATTACTGTCAATGTCACCCAGTCCAAAATGACAAATATTAATACCTTAAAAAAAAAAAAAATTAAAAAAAGAAATGGCATTCTTGGGTTTGTTGTTTCAAGGTCAACTAAACTAAAATAAATATGATAAAATTAAAATTTATTAAACTGCTGTAAAGATGAAAGCAACTCTTTGTGAAACAATAATTGACAGGTTTGGCCATGTTTATTTATTAATTTTATTCCTGAAAATAAAAGCTAAAAAATGTCATTGTTAGTTGATTTAAGAAAAAATGGTATGCAAAGTTCATACGTATCAGACAGATGATGCTATGAGCCTCAAACAAGTATGCCCGAATTAGTCTGCAGGTTTGAAACTAAAATGCCAAATTCATAAGATGCCTAAAAACTTAAATGTTTGCTAAAGAAAAAACTGAATTAGAGCTGATAAGGCTGAAATGCTATCAGAAAAATTATTCTGAAAGTGGCAGCCAAGATTGTAAGTCCACCACCTCCACCTCAAATAAGGTTTTTAAAAAAGGGAAGGATATATCTCTTTCTTTTGTAAAGGGAAATTTTTCTAGGCAAATAAATTATCACCATTTTCTTCAGCTTGCATCATTCTGCTTTAATGACCTTTGCTTGATGTCTGCTAGTTAGCAATGTCAACTGGATTGCTATATCCTGATCATCACACTCTGAAGCTTGTCAAATGTTAAATCTCAGCTGCGATTATTGAGAACACCAACTTCACCAGCTATTCAACTCTACACACACACACACACACTGGTCGATCACTTCATTAGAACCCACACCTAATGAGCTGAGCCACCTTTTGCCCGCATAACAACCATAACATGACATTGCAGAGAATCCACAAGGTGCTGCAAGGGGCCCTGAAGAATATTTCCCCATTCAGCTACTATTATTAGCTGCATTGTATGGAGCAGAGTGGGCAGAGGACTGTAATGGTGAACAAGTATTTCAAGTTCATCTCCCAGATGCTCAACTGTATTGAGGTCTGGGGATTTTTGCTGGCCACGAGAGATGCCTGAAATCTCTGTCATGCTCCTCAAACCATAAATGCACAATGTGAGTACAGTGGATGGGAGCAATGCCATCTTGGAAAGAACTGTCCTCATCAGGCTACACATGGTGTCCTAAGGATGTATACTTTTTCTACAGTCAAGCAAGCATGGACATATTATGGTACAGAATGTTTTGCTTTATACAACAAACATCAAAGATGATCCACTAGAATAGGCATTCAAAATGTCCACCACCAACATTCATGTAGGCATTGCAGCATCTGACACCAGCCTGTTTTCACAGGAACAGCTTTTGTACATTTTCTGTAATAATCCACTTTGTGTATTATATACATCTCATCATTCACATCTCTCATTAACTGAGCATATTCCATGTGTGTTTTTTTCCATAATTATTTCCAAAATGGAGGGAATGTTTATTATACTGATTAGTACAGTCTGCCTCCCAAACCAGTCAACCTTGAACAAAGACCAAGAAACATGAAATGTTGCCAGGTAAAAACCTGTTATGCATAATGAGCATCCAGTTAACCATTAACAACAAAAAACTAGTGTTCTGCAGCCAATGGATTTCCCATCAAAAAGATTAGTGGTATAAATATCACAGCATAAGCAAACACCATGGCAATTGCATCCCAGGTTGCTGTTGTTCTATCATATTTCCAGGCATTCTAATTTTAGTCCTTTTGTGCGGGCGTTATCGCGTATTAACGTAACTTATTTGACCGAATCTGTACCTGAAACAAATTCTCACCGCCCTCAGATCAATCTCCAACCATTCTCGCAGTCTACTGCAAACTAAACGTTCATTATTATGATTACCATTCCATCAAATAAAAATTTAGAAACTCCTGGCCTGATACATCATCATCAAAATGCAGTATCTTAAAAGAAGTGGGAAGTTTAACACTTATTTAGCCCCCCCCCCAACCCTCCACTCATGCCGATATCACCATTTCTCTGACTTCTAAGGTTTACCTGGAATTGCATTTTAGCTGTGTTTAAATCTTACCTGGATTTCCTCACTCACCTTCATAACGACACATACTTAGGGACAGACACATGGTCGCAGCAGGGGGGGGGGGAATGCTTTGGTATTTCATTCAAAGTAGATCATGAAACAGTAAACTGCTTCAGATATTTATTACACTAATTAAACCGATTTCCACCAGTGCTAGTTATAGTTTTACTATCATCTTTATTCATCCATTTATTCCTCCGAGCGAAACGTTTGAATTAACAGCGATGATCACAGAACTATAACTAGCACTGTAATTCACCAGGTACAATATTAACTAAACAAAACCCTGTATTATTATTATTATTATTATTATTATATTATTATTATTAAAATACAAAAACTGTTCATTATATATCATTTTTAAAGCCAGCGTTCGAAACTCAAACCACAGACAAACGAACAGCAGCAGCAGCGTCCCCGTCAAAATTCTGCATCCTCCCCCCCCCCCGGGGACCGACAGAAAAAGGAAATCACACCTGCCGTCAGCAGTGGATGGAAGAGAGCATCAGCTCGCGGTTACTCACCCATGGCCATCAGGTAAACCACCAGGTAGGACCGCTGGAACGACTTGAAATTCAGATCGCTGACGGGTGCCAGCGCGGTGCGGGTGTACAGGTACAGAACCGCGCACAGCACCGAAAGAACCCAGAAGACCGGCATGAAGATACCCATGGCGACACCGCGTACTTGCCCACCTGGTCGAGGAGGAGGAGGAGAGAGGGAGAGCACAAGTAATGGTCACACCGCTGTCACTCGATCGCGCAGCAGGAGGAAAAAACACAGACAGACGACCACGTGACGTCAGGTCGTCCGTTCACCTGTTACCTCATTTTTCGATCTTTACTTTCTTCTAAAACTGAGTCCCCCTCCCCCCCCCCACAAAAAAATGCCGGTTGTTGGGGGGTAAACACATTAAAATTCCGTTTTTAAATGGCCGACTGGCGAAGTCAGCACAAGGGTAGGTCGGAGTACATTTTTCAAGAAGAGAGGCACAATGACTGCTCCCTCCACAGACCTACCGATCCCACGAATAAAAGCCCCTCTCTCCCTGTGAGGTTTGGCCATTATTGTAGAATTAAACGCCCGTATAAATGTTTGGAAGACGTATATATATATATATATATAATTTTAAGGAGGGGGGAGGGAGAGAGAAACGTTTGGATCGATTTTGAAGCCCCTAACCTAACATAACAGTATTTGCAGAGGAGTGTAGTAGACGTTTAAGGCTTATCTAATGCTCCCATACCCATATCACCAGTAGCTATCTTTCCATACACCTTTCTTTGGGTTTATACATACATCGGACGCCTTAAAAACAACGCACCACGACAGGTGTTCAAAATGCCCACCGTCGGGGGAGGTCCACGCAAAAGCGACACCTGTCGGAGTTCGTGGGAGGTGTCGCGGCGTACAACTAGTCTTTCAGCGCACCCTACAGGACGGAAAAGGTCTTGTGGTGACAGGTCTGGAGTGCCTGAGGGGGCCACCTCCCATTAAGGGTTCATCCTTCTCAAGTATCGCATAACCAGTGCGTTTCCTGGACAACTTTTCAACATTGATGATAATAAAGGGAGGCAACTTCAGTTTAAAGAAGAAAAAAAACAAATTAAAAAAATAAGATTTGGCTTTTTTTCTAGTAGTTTTGAAGAAATTTTTTTGTTTTGTTTTTTTTGCATACTCTAACTCATTAAAATAAATTATAAATACGCCCATTTTCTGGAAAATAGTAACTAAAATTGAATTAAACTACTCTTTACTTTTACAAAAAAAATTAACTGGTCCTGCATCCTCTCAAATTGTCCATTTTTTAAAAATTCACAATTAACTAAAGTTGACACACATATATATACACACACACATACATTTAAATATTGGTTCATGTAGGTGACAAATTCCCTATGGCTCTTAATGAACAGGTAAGCCTTTTATGAACATGCCCCCAAGTTAGCAGTATCTTTCCCAATTCACTTGACCTGCTGCATAGTCTTCCAGATGTCTAACCAATGTCAAGAATGGTAGATCCTAGGTAAAATAAAACCATAAAGAAGATGACTAACTAGTGCAGAGTAACTTGGTTATCCAGACAGAGCAGACAGTGGGGGAGGAATAAACCAACAGCTGCTTAGTCCTCACAAACACTAAGCATGCAAGAAAATGTCGCATGGATGACAGAAGTATGACTTCACATTCCTGAAAATCATAGACCAGCTGTTTAAAAATTGAACTAAGCTTATAGGGTTCTCCAGCAATGTCAGAAGCAAATAAATACATTTTAAAGGGCTATTCATCATCATAGAGACACTTGCAAGCCCATAGCTTGGCATTAATATTGAAGATATAATTTGTATGAAGCAATCTTTGGCATCATTGGAACACATTAATTAGTCCCAGTCCTATCCACTCTTGCTAACAAAGCTATTTTCCCATCATCTCATTTGTAGTAATACTATGAATAATGTAGGTTCACCAGTTTGATGTATTACCAGGGGGAAAGGAAAAGCCCAAACACACATCTCCAATACTTTTCCATTTTATCTTTGGTCCAGCAAAATTGAAAGAGTCATAAAACTGATTGCTGCTTAAAGAATTGGTGCATAGTAGATGTACTTACAGAGAAACTAAAATGAGAAAGAAATCAGTCAGAAGAGAGTTTGGATAGTTTCTTCTTGATACTGTTGTATTTTTTTAGTGGGGTTGAATGGTGCCACAGATGGCAATTGTAAAACACGGAACATGACAATACACTACCCTTGTTACGGCTTTAGAGGATTTTCATTTCTCAATAAGCTACACACGTTATAACCACATGCATTAGTTAACTGTTTCACTTTTCTTTCAATTGCTTTTACATCAAACTTAATAAAACCAACTCATACCTTGAAATTAAGAAAGCAGATGCATGCTTGGCCAAAGCAACTTTGAAAACAGACTAAGGGGCCAGGGTATAAGAATTAGGGCTCAGCAGTTTGAAAACAGAAGTGCCACAGTTGTTAGGAAAATTAAAAATGAAATAAAGAAAAAACTATTTACGTTAAAAGGGTCTATTAAAACTAAGAGCAAGTGAGTTATGATTCTAAAGTATAAATTATGGATTAAAACTTCATCTTGACTGCGTTCCAAGTCGGGCAGTCTTAACTTTCGGGAAGACACTAAACAAACAGCTCAGACCTAGTTAAATTAAAGTTTTGTTTAATAAGAGAACTGAAAAGAATTTCAAAATGTTCCTGATAAATCACTCAAGACTGTTGCCATTCTTCTGAAGTATTATGTAACCAGTCTTGTCTGAATCTTTCCTGAATTGCTTCTCAAAATGATGCCAAGGAAGACAACTATGGGAAGACTATTTTTTCCTAGCAGTTTTGAACTCTTTTTTTTTTTGGATACTCATCAAACGAAGTTATAAATACATGCACAAATTTACTATTAAAATCTTATATTAGAAATAAGTTTGCTAAATTGTCATCTCTGACTAAAAAATATACATGCACACAATAAATTATTTTCCTGTTATTTACAGAATTAGAAAACAAAAAAATATTGAATGAATGGTCCTCAGTAAACTACAGAATTTTAATAAATTAGTTTAAATTTGTAAACATCATTGCATGGATTTTTTTTTCCTGTTTAAGAAATTTAAAATAATTTTTAATTTCCATTTTATTAAATGTCCAAATTTTGAGGTTTTAAATTTTCATACACTTGTACACATATCCAAGCTATAATCAGCCTACCTCTTTGTAAATAATATTTTTAATTATAAAAGAACTCTCATGCCACTAAAATGGCCAGCACCATATGGTTCCAGTTACAGTTGCCTAGTTTAGACCAGAGATGTTTCCATGACAGAAAAGCTATAATACCCAGAAATTTGAAAAGCATCAAAAGTGTAAATTTACTAGAATTTCAATAAAATAAACAATGTAGTTATTTTAAAAAAAAATTTTTTATATTACTTATAGAGTAAATTAAGTTACTTTACTAACAAAGTTTCCTAATTAGACGTGCTGGTCACACCTGCTACAGCAACAGATATCTAGGATAATGGTGACTGGTTATTTTAGTAAGTAAAAGATTGTTTTCACCATGGAACCTAGATTTTTCAGCAGCATATTTAAGCAAGCTAAAAACTAAAACACTAGTGAGTATAATATCAAGCATTTTGATAAGTTTTTTTTTTGCTTGTTTGCTTTGAAGTATCAGTAAATGCTGAGACAGCATTCTATATACTGGGGGTCATTCAGATGACACCTGGCCAGAAACAATCAGATATGCTATTTCAGCCAGGTTTCATTTGAACACCTGGAACTATCATCATCTCAGATTACACCAGACCCTAATGATCTTCACTTGGGTAGAGGTATCCTACCATATTTTGAAAGGCAAACTGGGATATAATAAAACTTTTTTTTTCAATGTACTGTTTGGCATTCATTTATTAGGTCTGGTTTTAAGTTTGTTTTTATGACAATCTAGTCAGGGCAAGAGGAGTACTGGCCTAGAAGGTGAGATATTACCTCTATCAGCTAATACAACCAAAGGTTTCGAGCACAAGAAGAAAAATAAACCAACAAATCAGATTCGGTGTACATAATATTTACTAATTATCTTAGTTAAAAATAGCTGGTATTAGTCATCTGCATGTTTTCTTTTTTTCTTTTTTGATGTGGATCTGTTTGGAAAATCGTTCAGCCTCAAATACTCAGCTGTCTCTAATGGTGGATCATATCCATTCAGAAAGCCACACACATCCTGCCTTATTGGTTCAGATCTCTTTTTGTGTTTTTTCTTCTTTTCCTTCACGAGCAATGACCTGTCAAAGTCCACACTAGTATTAGCAGTCCTGTCGGACTCGTCTGCAGAAATCCTGGTGCTGGTACTCTGCTGAGATGTGGGTACATTGTTTCTGTACATACCAAGGCCATCCTCTGAGTGTTCCCTTTTCTTCCACTTGGATCTGTGGTCTGCAAAGAGAAGTAGTTAAGACTGAACCTAGTTATTGCTTCCTCTTCTGATACTCCCCTGCTGTACACAACAGTAATGTGAGAACAGACATAATTGACAACACTGACTTTTCTAGTCATGGGAGTGAGAGAAAACCCACAGGAGAGACCACCTCATTTTCCAGACACCCAGAACAATCAGAAACAGTGAACACCATCTTGTTACAAATCGTGTTAACCCCATTGTATGAAAAACAGCCTTCATCCAAACTTTAGAAAAGATACTCCATCAATTTCAAACTGTTGCTACTATGTTACAAAATTATTTCCTAAAATGGACTGCCACTGTTTTTGACATGCCCATCAATTTTTTTTTTTTTTAAATATATTATCAGTAAATATATTCTGTGAAATAAAGTTCATTAAAGCTGCCATCTTATCATTTCTAAAATTTGATATATTAAAAGATCTGCTTAGTAAATGCAGTTATTTTCTCATTTCAGCATTTTTTTTCCTTTTAAATGTATATAATAGTTGATCATCTTTGTGATCCTCTGTCCCACCACAGGGTTGTGGGGCTGGGTACCTCTGCAGTTTGTAGTAGAATATGCAGCCCTACTGCTGACCAACTGGGTCAACCTGTACAGGTTCATGTTGAAAAGACCTGCCTTAGAGTCAGAACACCCAGACCCTCTCATAACTCCAACTCCATTAAGGAAGTCCACCAGAAAAGATGAGTTACAGAGGTCACTGCTCTGGTGTACAAGCATGTTATGCCAGCCAAATGCCTTCCCTAATAATGTATGAGGTCTGTCCAAAAAGAAACTGAACTTTTAAAACAACACACCAACCAGCCGGCACAGCGTGCTCGTGACTGCAGTGCTGTGTATCAGTGACCTTGACCTTCAGTATAATAGTAGCTGCATCACGCCACGTTAGTTAGTCACCGATCTACACGCACTGGAGTGAATGTACGTTTAGTGCACTTGGCAATTTGTTGCAAGTTGAACAATAAAGGATCTTGAAGAGCAACGTGTTTGTGTGAAATTCTGTTTCAAATTGGGAAAAACTTTCATGGAGACTTTCCTGATGTTGCAACAGGCCTATGGGTGGGATTGTTTGAGCCGTACGCAATGTCACGAGTGGTGCCAGTGTTTCAAATCGGGAAGAACACCGAAGACAATCACAAATCTGGACGACCTTCCATGACAATGGACGACAATCACATTGAGAAAGTGCGTGCTGTGATCTGTGGAAATCGTTGCCTGACTGTCTGTGAAATTTCCGAAGAAGTAGGTATCTGTAAGAGTTCGTGCCACATGATTTTAAAAGAAAAATTGAACATGCATCGTGTAGACGCAAAATTGGTGCCGCGTCTGCTGACAGATGAACAAAAAGAGAACCGAGTCACAGTCAGTCAGGAGCTCTTTGATCGTTTCTGCCCTAACCCTACTCTCCGGATCTGGCCCCTGCGGACGTTTTTTTTCTTCCCAAAGTTGAAATCCACCCTGAAAGGTCACCAATTTCAGATGATAAAAGAGATCGAAGAAAATTTGCTATGAGAACTGTGCACTATCCTTGAAAACGCGTTCCAGGACGCATTGCAAAACTGGAAAAAATGTTGGGAGCGGTGTATCAACGGTGGAGAAGTCTAATTAAATTGTAACTAAAGCAATAAATTTGTTTTTTAAAAAGTTTGGTTTCTTTTTGGACAGACATCGTATGCTTCAGATTGCTATTTTAAGTTTTGAAAATAAAAAAAAAAACAACAACAAAAACCAAAATGATAGATCATATTCCTACTGAAAATGCATCACCAAGGAGTGATGGTCCAGAATAGATAATAAGAATGAAAGTAAATGGTGCAATTAGCCAAACTCTTAGATCTTGCACACGCAAAATATAAAATGACTTCCAATGCAACTTTACAGAAACGACAGATTTGAACAATACTTCAATGAAAGCTAATATTAAAGAGAGAGGGAGAGACAAACTACATACCTGAGCCAGAGTAATCTGACATTCTTTTTCTTTTCTTCTTGCTCTTTTTGGATTTAGTTCTGACTGGAGAAACTGAAATGAAAGCTGCAAACATTAAATTTATTTCCATACAGCTTAGTCAATTCTAAAGGTATGTAAATTATTTCACAAATGACATCCCTCAACAGCAAATCTTTGATTAGGAATACAAAAAATGTAAAAAGAAAGCAAAACATACATAAGTGTTAAGCGCGCATAGCCAACAGTAGGTGGGGCAATTGTAATAGAGAAAGCGCAGATTACTTGTATATACTGCTACAGTCCATTAACTAAAAGTGAACCATGGAGAAAAACATTTAATTTGCATTCAAACCTCTACTATGAGAAAATAATCAGACTGGAAATTAGAAACAGTGAAAATCAAGACTACTTCAAACTTCCTAAAATCAAATAAATTTTATATTTATTTAACAATATTTGATTACTAACCTTCTAGCATTTATATAAAACAGGCAAATCCACTGAGTTATCTTCGAATGATGTAGACTGTTCTCTTTATTGTAACACAATTTATATTAACTTCTGTCCTCAAATAAAAAAGAAATTAATTTAGGTTTTTATTACCAAAATTACCTGAATGTATTAAGCTAAAAGCAAAAATATAAACCAGTGGTCTACTAACATTTTAGATGCTACAGAACTGTTCCAGATGTTGAATATTTATAATAAATTGAACTTTATCAGTTCAAGCGGATAACAAAGATGAATATAATACTGTTGAGCACAATTTTACAATCATGCTGTATGATTTCCCAATTATAAAGAATGATATCAGATACTACGTATACAGTGCAATGTGCATATAGCTGTCATTTTTTTGGATGAAACACAAGAGATGACACATGAATTATATGCAATCATTATTGAATTCACAAACTTCAATAATCACATAAAGTATGATGCAGTGGTACAATGGCTAAAACATGCAGGAAGAGCTGGCCTTGCCTATATTTGAACCAAGAGTGGTTAAAGTTTGAGGAGTAGACAAGCAATATGATATTTTAGGTTGTGACTTTGGGATTGTGGTGACTTGCTGGCATATACAGAAGTGATGGTAAATCGAGATAACTTAGCATTCCTAAAAGCAAGCACTGAAAATAAATCTCCAAAATGAATTTTAAAAGTTGTGTTGTTGCAGAAGTGTTTGTTAAGTTGTATGTTGTATTGTAAGAAAAAGAACCTGAAATTTACTAATTACTGTCAATGAAGACACAATTGACTGATAGCATGTCAAATGAGAAAAAACATGATCCCACACAACAGATAAATGATGAACACATGAACAATACACACATCAGTGGCTTCAAAACTGTTGGGCTGCAGCAAAACTTGAATGGAAAAGGCTTTCAGTCAATCTTTACATGTCAACCAAAATCACTGGGTTACCATTAGCAACACTTAGGAAGGACAACCATTCAACTGTCAGACTGTACGACTTTCAGTTCAAGTATGCAATTGATAGCATGATACCTGCAAGCTTCAGAACAAAGAAAATAATAATTCAACGTTTTGAGTGTGCAACATGACAATAATTCTGAATGTGGGGCCATGGCAGTGGCTTTTGAAACACCATAAGCATTGAAACATTACCCTTATTAAGAAGAATATGAATTATAAAATGTGCAAAAACATTGGTAACGTGTATGAATTCAGGTGTGTTTGAATCTTTCCAAAATTGAGTGTGTGTAAGTGGTGCACTAACCTTAATAGAGGAAGAGCTGTTTTGTAAATGTAGAGACATCACTAGAAAGCCAAAATTTGTGTGGGTGTAAAAACAAATGAATTATACTTTATCATCAACATTATCATCATAAAACAAATAAGCATGAAAAAACCATTCATAACCAAAGATATATTTAGTTTGAATTCTTCCACAATTAAGTTTCCATGTCTATTTAGAGAAAATTAGACACCAGAATAAAAAACGGTAATATATAATTTTTACTTATATTCTGTTACTCTTAAGTTCTGTTGAAATGAGGTAGATTTCTTACTATTATCCTCATCACTATTACTGGAAGGCCAAAAAACAAAACTGGTTTTCATCCGTATTTAGAAATGTTGACTATTACATGAAAGATGCAGTCATTACAACAAAAAAATAAATAAACAAACAGCAGAATTGAATACACAAAAGGCATTTTCTAGATTCAATCAAACAATAAACACAGCACGACCTGACACATTATAGAAATGTCAGAGTACAGACCACACATTTTCCAAAGCATTGTTTTTAAATAAACATGATTTCTACTTCAATTTTCTTGTCATTTAGTCCTAACCTCATTGTAGAGCTCTCAAAGAAAAAGTTAGAACAAATTTCTTCTCCTTCCCACTACCCACCCAAACTTGGAACACTATAAGAGCCAATATCACTTTTACATGGCAGCCTCAAAATTCAATAAGCTAAGTGTACACCAGTTACTGGTCCATTTATTCACCTTGTTGACATTGCTAAATCAGAATTTTTCTTTGGATTTTTTATTTTCTTTTCTCAGTCAGGAAATTCGAACTACAGTGCTGGTCAAAAGAGTTGGGACATTTGCTGTGAAATTGATATTTGAGCTCCCTTGTTTTAACAAATGCATTTAAATACCAATCACATTGTTTACTATATGCACAAAACATGACTTTACAATGTATAAAAGCAACACATGCTATATATTTACATATTCTCTGGAAAAAATATTTGAATTGGCAATGTCCAATTTGTACCGCAACAAGAGAGTTGGGACAGTGAGCAAAACCATAAATATTTTTCAACATTCCAAATTACAATTGAACAAATGCATGGAAATGATCAATTGACTAGTAGTGGGTGGCGTATCCGTGATTTTTGATTACTTCTCAACAACGACAGGGGATGGATTCAACCAAACAAAAGCAGTCAGAATTGACCATTTCCTGCCAGCTTTTCTCGACGGCCTGCCAGAATTGGTCTTGGTTGAGATTCTTGTTTGGCCACCTATTGGGTTGAGATCTGGACTTTGGGGCGGCCAGCATATGACATCTATTCCTAGTTTGGTGGTGAGGGAAGTGACGATTCTGGTGGTGTGGATTGGGGCATTGTCATTCTGGAAGAGTCGATGATGACATCCCTCAGTAAATTGGAGTATGTCTGGGCGGCTGCTCTGCCCCTGAACAACTTGAAGGGGCCTGGTCCCGCTGAGCTCATATACCCCAGACCATCAACGATCCTCCTCTGGCCTGTACTGTCGGTTGGGTGCACTTTATATTGTATTTTTCACCATAGTAACGTCAAACCTATACTCAGCCAGCACTGTGAATGCACATGATCATCATTTCGTCGGAAAAAAGAACTCTAGCCCATTGAACTTTGGTCCAGTTTTTGTGCACTTTAGCCCATGCTATGCAGATGCGCCTGTTCTTGTTGCTGATCAATGGCTTTTTCTGGGCAATTCATCCAAAGAGATTCCCCTCGCATAGACAGTGTTGAATAGTGCGACTGGAGACATTCACTCCACTCAGGAAGGCTCCAATGGCCATCGATGTCAGGAAACAATTGGCACTGGATTTGCGACAAATGAGTTGATCCATTTTGTCATCACATTTTTGTGGTCTTCTGATTCACATTTTTGGTTTCGTGTTTCCGGTCTCCTTGTACTGCTTCAGAATACGGTTTATAGTGCTTTTTGGGCTACTGACTCGATCAGCTATCTCCTGACAAGATAGATTTTCTTGGTGGTGATCAACTATCAAATCTCTGATTTCAGACGACGTTGTCTTGCCAGGCATGGTGCAAAAATGATCTTAAATGGTCTTAGATGATGTGATTCTACTCATTTGATCCTTTAAAAATGAATATATTGAGGGGAATAAATGTATGCACAGATTTTGTTCATTGTCCCAACTCTTTTGTCGCGGTACAAATTTGACTATGTTAATTCAAATATTTTTCCCAGACAACAGATATGCATATGACATTCGTTGTTTTTACACATTGTAAAGGCATGTTTTATACAACTTATGGACAATAGGATGGCTATCTGTATGCAAATGTAAAAACAAGAGAGCTCAAATAACAATTTCACAGCAAGTGTCCCAACTCTTTTGTCCAGCACTGTATGTACTCAGCAGTCTTTCACAGATGTACTTTTGCAACCTCAAGCAATGTAAAATATCTTTGTTTAAACAAACATTGGAAAAGCGATCTAAATTCTATGGACACCCATTCAGAACCTTTTCCTTTTTTAAGACAAATAGATTCAGAATTTAACTTTAAAAAAAAGTAGTGTTATAAAGACATATCCAACAAAAAACTGGAGACTTGCTTTTCTGTCCACTTAATTCGTTTTTAAAAAAGATACAAGTCAGCCTTATCCTTTAGTCTATTCAGTTGAAAAAAAACTTCTAAGCATATAAAATTCAAATGGATTTTGCTAAAAATACTGCATTAATTTCAATGAAATTAATTAAACTGTCATGATTTTCTTACAACATTATCAAGGCGAGCCAGTTTCTCTATAAATAAGATAGAATAAGACCATTTGTGGTGTAATTTTGTATCCTTAGAAACAGGAAATCAAATTATGAATATAGGCTACACAAAATCAGCTAATGAAAGGTTCTGAGATGTCTGAAGATACTTAAATGCATAATTTACACTGTTTGTTTTGAAACCAATAAATTTTACAACTTGGGGGAGGCTTACTTCAAGCTGCATGTCAGCGATTTTATCTATTAATATACTTCATAATCTACTTTCAAGTTTAGGTTTAAAAGTAAAAATGTCTCTGTTTGGAATCCTCTTGTAAGTGGAGACTCATGGAAATATCTTCTGCTCTGTTACAGTATAAGAAGAAACCCAACTCCCACCACACACACACAAATCCCTTATCTGAAATAGATAATGTTGAGACCAAATAAAAAATAGTTCTCCAATAGAAGAGTTTTCCCCCATTACAGCTCTTTACATAATGAAATAAGAGTCTGTGTGAAGGCTGTATTTCTGTAGCTCCTTCAGATATTCCTCATAAATACTAAAAAATGTCCTTTTGGCATCCTTCAGAAATGCTATGACATGGCAAAACATTCTTGCTTCCTTCTGATAATAGGATCTTTATTATATATACTAAAAATAAATGTCCATCAGCATGCAGACAGAGCCTTTGGATAGAAAGAACATTTACAACAATGAATGAGCTTGAAGACCAACAAATTACAGAATTAAAGAAATGTGTTTTAAGTCACATCATCATCAGCTACTAAAAGCTATGCAAGATGAGATGTTTCCATCCAGCAGAAACATGAAGAAACCGGCATCTCTCTTATTCTCTCTTTGAAGCTTGTGATGTTTATATTCATTCCAGATTCCTGCTGCTACTTCTGGCAAATACAGTTCTTGACCTGAACTCCCCTGATTCGAATAATTCCTCCCTTTCTACAGGGATCTTCAATATCTCATTCACACATGATATGCAAAAGCAACATTTTCTCTGTGACGCTCTAAAAGACATTGCACAATTAAAAAAAAAAAAGAAAATGACAACATGGCAGCCCAGGAAAAATCCATGTCTTCAGTCTGCTAAACTTCCAAAATTAAATTTAAAATGCACTTTTTTAGCCTTGCAGTCACCCTGTTTTTAAAGTGAAAGTATGCAAGTTACAATCTTTGCCACTGAAAATTAAGAAAACCTCACAATGCATCACCAATAAAGGTGATGATATTGTCAGTACTCAGCTCTAGAAAAACTTAGCTACAAAGAGAGCTGGTAGAGTTGATGATGCAGATGCCTGATACTGCCAGAAAAAGTAGACTCTTTCTGTTTAGGTCCAGAAGAGGAGATTGTAGCTATAAGCTTCCATATCAATGCATTATGGGAATATGGAAGAGATAGACTGACTAGTTTCAGATTCTATACAACATAGTTTTAAGTACTTGCTCTCTCTCACCTATCCAACTTATCTCCTTCAAATAAATTTTTCCTTCCTTGACCTTTTCAGGATCAGAAGTTTTTTTCCTGTTCTTTCACACACAACTAAAATGTCCATTTTCAGTTCAGTTTTCCTCCACACATTTGATCTTCCCTCCCAATCCACCTCGGCTCATCACCTATCTACCAAGTGCCTGGTCAAAAGAACCCAAACATTCAACCATTTTTTTAAATAAACAGTCCAAGAATAATTTATAATTTGACGTCAATGATATATTTATTTAGATAATTTGGGACGAGTAATTCTAAGAGATACTCAATCATACTTCAGAGTCTATCATGTTTTTCAGCATTTTTGGAGCATGACCAGGAAACGGACCCTCAGAGCCCTTTCAAACAAGTTTTCACAACTGTGGCATGCATTAAAGTTGTTTGACGCCTCTTAACAGGAGAGCTTTGAAGTCACCCATACCTGTTCGAAAGGTACTGAGCATCTAAATCAGGAATTAAGGTAAACTATAATTTTTTAAAAAAAAAAACCTAAAAACATCTTTTTTTTTCATTTCTTTTTAGTGAATCAAGTCTGTTAACCTTTGTTACTTTGAAATAGTCGCATAAGGAAAGTATTTTCTCACTGACCATTTCTTTCTACACAAGATTTCTTAAAAAAAGCTATAACAACAACATTATTTAACAAAATTACTTCAAACAATATACATATGACTTTATTGAAAGACTGAAATAAGAACCTGAACCAAATGGTTTATATCTGATCTGCAGTCCTTCTGGCATTGTTGGTGTTGAGCAAGTGGGTAGATAATGCGCTGAGCAGGATGTAACAGATTTAGCGCACTTCACAATTTCCATCTGTCCCTTAAACGGTTGTACTGCAAATAAACAAACAAGTAGAAAAGGAAAAGGTGAATTTATGTAGGTAGGAACATTTCATTGTTTTTTCCCCCCAATGTTCACAGATCCCCTGCCAAACAAACAAACTGACAGACAAGCACAGACACCCACCCATCCACCCACCCACCAGAACTGGCCAGCTAAATGTAAATTTTTACAATAAACAAGATGTTCAGCAAGACGGCACATACGCATAACTCCATGCTTTCATCCATAACAAATGGTATCATTTATTGCTGCACAGGAATTTATGCCACCCAGATGAACATTCATTCAGGTTTTAAAAACTTGTAGAACATTGTGAAAAAGAGAACTTTAGCAGGCATTTCCTGAAGATGCTGATGATGGAACAGTGAAGTAGCGCTGGCTGCTGATATACTTATCAAGAAATGTTGGGTGAATCCAAAAGGCCGGGCCACTTGTGCAATAAAAAAAGAAGAAACACCTGTTGCAAATGGACGCCAACGTGCATCAAGAATGTCTTTCTCCAGACTAAAATGCTAATGATGGCAAAGACGAGAGATTGTTGAAAAAATAGGCTTATTAGTTAGCTCAGTTACAACAGTTAAGGCAATGATGAAGACTGCCCAAACTACTTTCTAAAGATGCCGAGCGATATCAATGGCTACCCTTTCCACATTCTGGTGAGTGCCAATTCAGCCTATGGATCAGAAACTGTCAAAATAAAGATTCCATTGGGTGGCTCAGTCATTACACCACTGGACTGCTGTGGTTTGGGGCCCAAGCTTCAATCCTCAGTTGGGAATGGTGTACCCCTTTAGCATGGTTTCTTCTCACTTTTCTTCACCAGCTGATAGTAAGAACTTCCTCAGGCACTCTGATTTCCTCCACATCTAAAAATAAAAGGTTTTAGTGGGGATTTTCCTGCCAAAGCTAAACGCCAGGCACCTCATGGTGCAAGAAAGGAGTGCTCTCTAGTGGCTAGCCATGGCATTAGCTCCCTGACCAGGGTTGCTGCCAATGTAGAAATATCATCTCCATTGTTGACTGGTGTACAACACAAGAAGAAGATTCTATTTCTTTTTGAATTTGCACTGGACTAGTATAGAAATCTGCTGGATATCTTTCTTAAAGTTATTTTTATATATTTCCATTTTGTACTTAAACATGAAATTAGTGAATGAATTCTAAAATGGCTAAACGAAGTTATTGCTATTGGAAATATTATTTAGTAACAGAACTGTGGGTGAGTGGAATGAATTACCACCATTAGTTGTCAACAGTAGCAGTTTGATGAATAGCTCTTAACTCTAGAGAGGGGGTCCTTGCATAAACCACGATATATAGCTTCTCGTCTCCTCCTAATAAAAAAATATTAAACAGAAGGTTTTTTATAATGTCAACATCCTGTTATATGAACTGAAAAAAAACAAAAAAATCCAGAAATAATAACCAAGCTTTTGCCTTGCATATCATAAACATTGTATGTTTTTTAACATTTTTTTATTTATTCAATTTCCCTAAATGACAATAAATCCCACACAGCTTTTAAAGTAGAATATCGCAAGTTCAGACTTCATACCTGCAATTCTTCTTTTTCCTTTATCATCAGGCAGAATTATGCTAAAGTCTTCACACTATAATAATAAGAGGGAAAAAATGAAATTTTATACATGTACAATCAGAAAGGTAGTAGTATTATACATAAGATATAAACTGGCATTCAAAATTTTGAGCTTATCACACAAAATTGTGTCTGCTTTTACAGGACTTTAATATTAATAAAAGCACATTATTCCAGGATAAGAGAAGATAAAGAAATCCAATGAACCAATGTATCAAAACATGTAAACTATTAATTGTGCTGCTGTTATCACTTCAAGCTTTTCAAAAATTATGGAGCCAGCAAGTTATTTCTATGAATGTTAAATTTAGTCCATACCAAAGGCATGATGTTATCATACTAATCTGAATTATTAGTAGCTCATAATATTACTGCATAAAGGTTAATGAACTTCATTATAGATGGCTGCTATTTCTTCTCTTCTTCTGGCAGCTGGAAATGAAATTCCATATGAAACAAGGTTATCCATTATTGCCCTTCATAAAAGTGGTTACATCCAATGGAAATTTGTGGAGAAGGTTGGAATTATACCAGTTGGTATGTGAACAACCTTTTACAGAATGAAACAAATGGCTTAGCTATGACTTTAAGGAACCAAGGAAAATAAGAAAACCCACAAAATGAAAAGATAAGCTACTGGTTAAAAATTCCAGAGCAAAAACCTTTCTTGATAAGTCCTTTGCAACAGTCAGCATCTTAACCTCTACCACCAAAAGACGGTTAGAAAAAGCTGAACTGATTGGCTAAACAAGCAGCTTGAAAGCCCGTTTAGATAGGATAACATGAAAAAGTAACCCGACTGAGCAAAACAAAGTAAAAGCTACACCAAGTGCAGTGTTCTGTGATCAGCTGAGAGTGACAACAAACAATACGTTGGAAAAAAGGGGCAGAAGAAAACTGTAAAGGGTAATGTTTGTCCAATAATTAGGTGTGGTAGTGTTGGTGGAAATAGGGGGGGATTGCTTTGCTGGTTACTTGACTTTGACTCAACAACAAGACAGATATCACAATATCCTGCAACGTCATGCAATTCCATCAGGGCATCATTACTACATAAGTGATGGATTTACACTGCAACAAGATGAAGTGAAGTGAAGCACACTGACACACGATAAACTGCTAAGAGAACGTCTTGGCTCCTCCCACCAGTCTCCAGTTCTGAACTCTACTGCATCCGTTTGAGATGAAATAGATATTAAAAAGTCAAGGAAAAAGGTCCAACCATGTCAGTTACCTATGGGACCACTTGCAAAAGGATAGGAGTCACTTACGAAGCAATATTTTGAAAAGTTACTGACAGGACACGGTTACTCCCACAAAAGCAGCCATTTTGATGAAAGCAAGCTTAATGTGGTAACAATCTTACAATTAATGATTTATACATTATAATATACAGTTCACTATTGCAAAGGCAGATAAGAGTCTCTCTCTTTGGACTGGACTCATAATTTCTAATGCTAGTGAATATTTACATGAGAAGGAAAGTAGTAAAACAAAGCAATTAAATTCACTTTAGAAATTGCCAAACTTTAAAGACATTCATCAGGTGCTGTTTATTGTTGCAAGACAAATAGATTATGGTCTTTCAAGGTGATAAATCCAGTCAGATAACATATTTTCCCTTAAAAAAGACAAAAACAAACAGAAGAAATTAAAGAATAAAAAGTAGTAATAAGATATTAAGATTTACTTGCCTTCAGATCTGAATTCTCTAAAGAACAAATTTCGTGTTTCTTCTCTTTCTGAAGAAGAGCATTGCAAAGATGTATTAGGCTGTGGAACAGAAAAAGGCACAGAATGAAAAGTTTCTGAATTAAAATAAGTTCACAACCATCATAAAAACCCATGTAATCTTGTGAAAACCCCAATTTTTGCCAAAAAAGAGAGAGATGCAAGTTCTTACTTTTGATCCATAGCCTGTGTACCAATGCAAATTGGTAAGCAGTTGTCATAGCATCGTGCTCTCCATGGTCAGTAGCGATGTTATGGGAAAGTTTGTGACAAGCTTTATACCTGATCTGACATCAATTTTGAATTTCCCTTTGTAACTTTTTGTTGAGTATGCCCCTCCCCAAGAAGTAACAAATCACATGACATCACAGAACTATCACATGACTCTCACCTTGAGTTGACAAAAAATATATGAAGGATCCCATAACTCCTACAATGGCCAAGGTTACTATAAATAACTCCTACAAGAAATTTCACAAAAATCCCTACATTGTTTTGTTCAATGAAATAACTTGGACAAGCAAATAGTTTTCAGTAAACTATAGTCTCAAATAAGTCTAGTAGCAGTTGGTTCAGTCAGAAGCATAATTGGCAAATAAAAGATGTTCACATTTTCACAATTAATGCAGAATTGAAATTTTTTTTTTTACAGACCATGGCTCTTAAATAATTGTTTATCATTCAGAAAGGGAGCCATTAAATGCTGATACAGAACCAAAATTTCTTACAGGTCCTCTCTACTGGATAGCAAATGGCTGTTGATTTATCTTTCGCGAATACCAAGTAAACTGTTCACACATTATAGTTGGAAGATCTATCATCATCAGTGCTACAGACCAAAAAAAAACTTGAAAAGATTTTGTTTTTTTCTTTTTCACATCACACACATCTCAAAAGATGCAAAAGTTTCTCAAACACAAAAATGAATCAGAGCCATGGAAGAGGAGGAGGAGGTTAGAAAACATCAAAACAAAATAACAAAAACTAACAAACAGTTTGACACGTCTACTGCGTGTGACCCTTATCAACGCATCTCGTCAGAAATATTTATCTCCATTCTGCTTCACCACAGTATTCACAATGAAACTTTAAAATTACACAGGATGAGAGCCATCTATCTTGTCTGTTTATTTTAACTAACTTTTGTCCTGATGAGCATAGTGTCCAATATTGCCCTCTGCTTCTGTCGCACGCGCACACATGCACACACAGAGGCTGGCCACTTTATTAGGACCTATATTTAATAAAAGGCCGGGGCCACCTTTTGTCTGAATAGCATGAGACACAACATGGCATAAATCCACAAGATGCTGCAAGTTGTCCTAAAGGATATTTCCCCATTCAGTCATTAATATCATACACAATGTATGCAGTGAGGTAGGCAGAGGATCATGATGGCAAATACATCTTTCAAGTTCATCTCATAGATGCTCGATCACGTTGAGATTTTGGGATTGCGCAGCTCAAGGGAGATGCCTAAAAGATCTCTCTCAGGCCCCTCAAACAATGAACTTGCAACGTAAGAATAGTGGATATTGGCATTGTCTTGAAAATAGCCATCCCCACAGGGCATACACAAAGCATCAATGGAGGCACCTGACCAAAAATAATGCAAAGGTACGCTTCAGAATTCATCCTGCCTTCTAAAGGAACCAAGGATTCCATGGCTTGCCAATAGAACATGTCCAAAAATGTGACCACCAAAGACCTGGACAACTGGAACCACTCAAGAGGGATCACATAATTTGTGTGAGTTTTCTCATCTGTGCAAAAAAAAAGGTAGACCACGAGTCATCTTTGCCAGTCCTTAGTCTAATGTCTATGCTGCTTACACCACATAAAGCATCTTTTCATTTGGTAACTGTGATCAGTGGTTTATGCAATGGTCTCCTACTGCCACAGTTCATTCATTGTAACATTCTTTGCAAGGTACAGCTGGAGATGTGTGGATTGCCCTATTAGTTGGCCTACTGTTTCATGATGACTCAACTTTACTATTCTGTTGAACTGTCTCTCTCCTCTTTCTATCACTATGTAGCCACAATCCCCCCTTGCAACAGACATTTTCTTCAACTTTTGTCATTGCTGATAGACTCAAATGACAATATCTAGGAGCAGCCTACCAATGAAACTGTCTTGGCCACTGTGGCAATTGTTAGATGTGATTCCACTATCATGCATCTTCTGCCTTTCCTCATCTGTTAGACTGACTGCAAATGTGCTTGACCAAGTCATTATAGTGTTGCAGAGATCACCTCCTAATTTGCATCTACAGCTCAGGTCAGGTCCATGTCTGAAAGGACACATAAGTCTTAATAAAGTGTCCAGCTAGTGTATGTATATATACAAATGTATTGTGTTTATTCCTCATGCATGCACAAGCATTTCTACCGTTATTTCTATTTACCTTTTCTGATCTATCTTTTAGTTTCTGCTTTCCCTTAGTTATCACCTTTTCTCCTGATAACCTGAATATATCAAACTGAAATGTATAAAAATAAAATCAATAGTAACATTAGTTTGCCAAGACTAGAGACTATGATGATCTTTTAAAATCATAAAAAAATCACTTATGTTAATTGAGAAATCTTTTGTTTTTAACTTTCCTAACACATGTGTTTGTTTTTCAAAATCTACATCACCCTCAAACTTTACCAGAAAGAGTTAACTTGTTTTTTTTCAGTCCAGCAATGAGATTTTTACTCAATCTTCTAATATATAAAATCTCGCTGTTTGATATAAACCTACAGAGACTTCTGTCGATCGTCACCCATAACTCTATCTGATCAGCACAAACTTCATAAAAACAACACAACCAACATACTAAAAAACCTAGCACCATTTTCTAACACAAACTATTCTATTTCTAGCATTCTAAACATTGTGATCGTGTTAAAGATTTTTATAAATACATCAATTGGTTTTTACCTATCAATAACCTGTGAGAAAGCATCTTGAAAGTTGTGAATTAGAGAAAGGAATAAATAGCAGATTTCATATACACAAACTAAAGAAAACACCTCCCAACATTTATTTCCAACAAAAACAAAACAGAGGTAAGAACTTATGAATACCCGACATCAACAATAAAAAAATAAGACAATAAGATACTTAATCATTTACGTTGGCTTGGAACATTAAGGAAAGTACTGAATTAGGGAATTTCTGTTTAACAACAATAAAAACGGATCAAAGTTAGCATTTTTTTAAGTAAAAAGATTTTTTAAAAAGTGTTACAAATTCTCAGCCCACCCCCCACAACAGGATTGTCCATATTTATTATAATAACACATTAACTGTACAGAGTCAAACCAAACTTTTTGAAATCTTTAGTTAGGCTATTAACAATCACAGAAAGAAAAGAACAGATTTCAAACCTACTTAACTGTTAGCAAACTGTTTTTTTGTTAAATTCAAAACACATTAAGGGCCTGAGTTTGATCGCCTGCCAGGACCAACTCAATTTGGCAAGGTTTCTTCTGACGCTTCTTCACCAGCTGGTCAAATGGGCTTCCTCCCACATCTAAAAATGAAGAGTTCCAGTAAGGATTTCTTTGTCAAAGATGGCAGCACTGGTCCAGGATGACACTCTATAGTTGTTAGCTACAGCACTATACTCCCTCACCACGGTAGTTGTCCTCGTAAAGACCAGTGAACAAAGAAGATAATCCAAGGAAAATCCCTCTTTCACCCTCAGAAGTGTTTCATCTAGAAAATAATACACTACCCTACAAAATGCTTTCTCGATTTGTCATTTTAATCTAATCATCTTATGATTCCAGTTGGACAAGGTCACCATTCACACCTACACATTTAGTTTTCTCTTCTGATCAGACTGTATGATACTTGACAAAACAAATATTAAAAGTGTTCATATGTGCAATAAAAATGTAAAATTAAATCAACCTGGTTTTTCAGGTCTGTCAAAATCCATCATGAACAGAAAAAAAAAAAGCCAACCAAAAGATAATGATGGAGGGAACAAAAGTAATCTATCTTTAGAAATGTGAAGCATATGTAAATAAATTAGAAACAATTGTTATTCTAACAAGTGACAGGTGTGAAGCATTTATAAAAAAAATTTGTAATCCTAGGCAAATAAACAAATAAGTTTGTAGTGTCCTGAATTTGGCCATAAGCTTTGATCAGCCAAACATAATTTTTATTAAATGCATCAACCACCAGGTGATTAATTCCCATTAGAATCAAATTAAAAAGAAGGGAGAAGTATGGAGAAATTAGTTTCATAGATGGTCAAATTAATCCTAAAAGTTCTAAATTCAGTTGTAGCCAAGGAAATTAATGAGTGGCTCCATCCTTCACATAATACTATAAATAAATTTTTAATGTTTCTAATAGACACTTATTTTCTCTTGGAACCATTTGCAAGTCATGATGGTTTCCTGTCTCCACGAAGCTACCAAGCAGTGGCTACAACTGAGTTCTGATGATGTAATAATGACTATTTTAGATTTCTCTTTTATTTGCTTTTGACATCAGAAAGCTTCTCCATGCTGAATGCGTGGAAAAATTTGGTTCTGTTTTGCCTTTTATTTTCCGAGAAGATGGCAGTCTATTTTTTTATTTTTATGCTGAAATGTGCATATAGTTTATTTTCTGGTAATGCAGGCACTCAGTTTTGTTTTGTCGAGGTAATGAAACATTCTCTGACTTACATCACAAGGCGCCTTGATGAGCCAAAGCTCACTGTTTTCATTGTCTACATCTTCCAAATGCAAGGCTGATTCAGAGCATGCGCACTCACTTGCCTCCTGAGAGAGATCATCCACTGGTTCAGATCTAATACTAATCAAGGAAAGAAAAAAAACAATGCATAAACATCCAATTTGAGAACATTTCATTAGCACTGACAAAGAGAATAAAATATCAACACCTGTCTAAAATCGTAGCCTGTTTCATAGAAAATCATGTTTTTTTTTTATCATGAAGCCAAATGATCAGTGGCAGAGCCACAGTAGAGTGGAAGGAATTGTAAAATGAGCATTTTGCCAAAGCCTTTCATGGACCACATTGTGTTGAAAAGATGCAGGATCATGATGATGGCAAACATTCTGGATCAAGATAGAGAAAACTAGCGGAAGATTTGGAAGAAAAGGAAAGATTTAGCAGCTGAGATTGGCGGTGCTAAGTGAGAAAACCTCTACATCAAATATAGAGGCTCTGCATCATGCAGAGTAAGCAGTATTGTGCCTTAAGATTATATGACCAAGAAGACATGTATAATCATGTGGATATTGGCATCCTAGCCAGCAAGCCAATAAGCCATAAGTGACCAACACACTGGTCCAGTGGATCATAGCTTTACTAAGCACTAGAAGATGCCAACTGCATTTTGGTAGATGATGCTTGCAGATATTTGAAGTTCAAGCCTACCACAGGGAACCCCACTTATCTCTGCATTGTTCAATGTATACATACATACACAGTTAATCTGATGGATAGGTTAACAAGACCAGGGGTTATACCACACATTATGTTGGATATCACCATAGAGTGCATTGCTAATAATTGTGGTGGCAGTAGAAAACCTCCAGTTTGCTAGTAACAGCCTGTTTAACTGGAGACAGAATGCCATGAATATTTAGGCAGGCAAAACCTGTTCGGTTGCAACTTGTCCATAGGTTGATACCCTTGTCTTCAGTGTCTTGTATGTAAGCGAAGTAGTACTTCAGTCATTTTGCTTGGGTGTTTTGATGGACAGGCACTGTACATTGCCATCTAAAGGCAAAGTCAGAAGAGTATCCCACTATTGAGGCATGTAGCAAAACAGGAAAGTGAAGAAGTTCTTAACTGACTTTATGAGGGTCATAGTTTGCAGCAAAGCAGAATATAGGCTACACCTGAGACTAACTGAAAACAATGCAACATTGTTTAGGTTACAAACAGTGCAAGACAAGGCATGCTAGTAGTGACAGTAGCAGCCAGACCCACATCACCTGAGACCCTCAGATACTGGATGGGGCTTAGCAATATCAGACAAAAAATCCTAGCAGCACAAGTCTTCCTGAAGGCAACCACCTGTGAGTCATACCCACTGTGCCAGAACTTGAGATTTTGTGATAATGAGAAAATGGAGCAGAGATTAAATAGTCAAATTCTGAGTTATAAAAGCATGAGTGTGTGATGAAGAAGCCTACCCAGTGGGCAACAGCAGGAAGCCAACATGGATAACACACAGCAGTTCAATTCTCAGAACATCAAGAATGAGAAATGGAGCCTGCAAGAAAAGAAATTAGTTGAATGGTGCAGAAATGAGACTAGTTGGATGAAAGGAACCCCAGTGATGACAACAGATGGGTCCCTTAAAGGGGATATCACAGCTTTGGAAAGAGTGGTCAGGTGAAGTAGCAAGAGGGGTGCTATAAATGGTCAGTGGCAAGAACTAGGGTAATCATGTTCATTCAGAGTTGAAGTCGAGGCTCTTGAATGGCTTGGCATCGGCAGTAGTAACACTGTGGTTGAAAACAGAGTTGGGATCCTAACAAATTCACTCAGCCTGATTAGAAGAATTGATGGGGGGCATAGTCAAGAGGGATTGGATTACAGCTTTGGAGAAACTTGAGGCGGTGACTGATGTTGTATACATCCAGGGGGTATAGTGACATACTTCACAGTGAAAGGGCAGACCAGCCACCAGCCACGATGATTACGTATCGGCTGAAGTTTCAAAATATTTAAAAAAAAATTAATATTATAGCTCAACTAAATTCTGAGATCAAGAAAGTGGAAAGATTCCTGGTTGACGAGTATTTAGGATTTATAACGAACTACTGATGAATAATAACCACGTGGTTACCGGGAGCAAGAAAGAGAGAAGCGAGCAATATGGTCTACCAAGAAGTTGCAGAAGAACGGGTGAAAATAGTAGGGGGTGGGTTCGGGGAAGCGATCGAGATGTCCTCAACCAGCATCAGCTGGGAGTGATTACCAGAGGAAGATACTCGAGAGAGAGAGAGGGGGGGTGGGGGCACGAAGCTTCCGTGTGGGCGATACCCCTATTGCGTCGCAAGCTGAAGCCACACTTAAAAAGAAAACCAGAACGGATGAAAATGGGTAGTTAGAGGCAACAACAGGGAGGAGGGCAGTCAAACCTTGGCTACTTTAAGCTGTATTCTTTTCTCCGTATATGTAACACCGCCGCTTCCTACAGTCGCGTTGTTTCGAATTACCGATGATATTAGTCACCTTTTTCGATCATTACCTACCATACGTAATCACTGGATTTAACCAAAATTATGACTTACCTAGATTCCATATAAAATCCAAACTTAAATTCGGCAACTGATGGAAGATATCCCTTTAATTTCCTCACTCAAGAGACACGGGCACATTACAGAAGGAGAGCAGGTGGAGGAATAAAAGAGCTACTTCAGGAGGAGCTAACTCTTGCTATTTAAAGCTTTGAAAATTCGCTGAATCAAATACTGAACTTTGCGGGTTGGGTATAATAGACGTTTAACTAATAAATAGAATTGCAATTAAGTAATTTCTAAGAGGGGAAGTTAAATTGCTTTCGAGCAGGGGTGGACTGAGAGTATTATAGGCCCTCGGGCATAACTGTTCACTGGGCCCCTTAGCGCTGATGTCAGGGGCTACAAAGCGCCAGATAAGGGGGGTGGGTGGGTGTCAATTTCAAAAAAAAATTTTTTAAATTAGTTGTCTCAGACTGCATCTGGAGTATATTGGAGTATTCATGTAATAGAATTTATATGGGAATCTGTTGCAGCTGAGGACCCCTTGTAGCTATGGGCCCTCGGGCAGTGCCCGATTGACCGATGGCTCAGTCCGCCCCTGCTTTCGAGTGATAGAGAGAGAAAGAGAGAGAGAGAGAGAGAATGTCCAGCCTGCACACAATATAAAATATAATCAAAATCCAATGGCAACCGTTACCAGTCAGTTTCCAAAGCAACCGGTAACATATAGGGTAATCATACGTCCGACCCTCCGTTTTAATCTCATGTCCTCTGCCCGGCAGGCATTTAAAAATATGTTGACATTGTCCGGCTTTTTACTTAAATATGGTCCAGATTTTTAAAAAAATCTGTTTCCCACAAATTCAAATCAAATCGAATCAATTTCCATCTATCAGCGGATTACAGTGGAATGTATGTATGGATGGATGGAAGGAAAGAATGCGGAGAACACGTGCACTGCGACCCTAGGGAGCCGAGTTGGTCAGAGGAATCAGGCATGGCTTAAGAATAGATATCTATTACGATCGTGGCAAAACATGGCTAGAAATACCA
Source organism: Nautilus pompilius (assembly GCA_018389105.1). Classification (NCBI taxonomy): domain Eukaryota; kingdom Metazoa; phylum Mollusca; class Cephalopoda; order Nautilida; family Nautilidae; genus Nautilus; species Nautilus pompilius. The sequence continues at coordinate 376,263 of JACATO010000982.1, read as the reverse complement.
TCGAAAAACCGGTTGTTTTTGCGATCGCAAAATTGCTTCGGATTGTCAGTGATCGACTATATCAATTAAAGTAATTTTTAAAAAAAAAAGAAAAAGAAATCGTTCATAAATAATTATAAAGATAAACTTTTTAAAAAATGTCCACTAGCTTCCGGTGTCTGAAGTACTGGATATAGAACTTCGAAGAACCATTAGAATAGAACCGTTTAAGAGGAAGAAAAATAGTCATACGGTCGTGTGAGAAAAAGCTTAGATATTGCGTTTATTTACACACAGTATTAAATAGCATTTCTTCCTCTTAAGCAATTCTATTCTAATGTTGAACAGAATGTAGTGCATACATTTTAATTCATATCTATATTCCAAGAACCATGTTTACGAATTTGTGATTCAATTCGACTACCTCTCCTAGTACCTCACGTGACGTGGGTCACGTGGTAGAATACCGCCGTGTTAAGCTGGTAACGAGCATGTCCTCCAAGAATACAAAAGTTACCATTGAGAAGAAACCGCCACTAAAGGCGATAAGGCTGAGACTGCAGTGTGAAGTGTAAGTGGTTTCTTTTGTTTGAATTCTAATTTTACACCATTATATAACAGAAAATGGCTTCAATGAAAAGAGAGTGTGCTTGATTCAGTGAAACTATAACAAACTATTTATTGAGGACACTAGAAATGTGACCTGTCTTCAAAATGTGTTGCATTCACTGGTGACAACGCAAACGCTAATTTTGGTGGTATTAACAGAAAGGAGATCAAAAATACCTTTTCCATTCTTAAAGCAAGCTCTCAACAGATGCGTTGTCGGTATCGGGTGTCCTGCTCCTATTCTCCACAACTGTATTCAGAACGGTTCCGATATTTTGAAAGTTGTTGTTGAAGTACTTACTTTGAAAAACATTTGATAATTTGTTTCAATATACACAGTTCGCACGGAATTGTTGAAAGATCTTTGCGAATATATAGATATTAACTATGAACAGCCGCTGAAACAACACCAAAACCAGATGGCTTAGCTTATTTTCAGAAAAATAAAGACTTTTGAAGTTGTTTCCTTCTCTGAAAGAATATTTTTTATCACTTAAAAGTACCATCTGCTACGATCAAAACCCTTTTTGAAAATGATTTTGCAGAAATCTATCTTTGGTTTACGCATTCGCTGATGTCTATCTTCCACTACAAAAGTATGGCTTAGGAACGGGAGGAAAACTCCGTCCTAGAAATTATGAACTTTCTCCAGTCAACACTGCCATCTTTGAAAGCACGACTAAATGAAAATTTTGTTCCAATAGAATTGAGAGAACTCGTGAAAATTCTACGTCAAGAAAATAGTATGGAGCAAGAATGTCAGAGGTTTTTTTTATGATGAGACTCAGTTGGTGTATCAAAAATGCATCAGTTACTTGGAGGAATGGGTAAAACCTTTTGATGAACTTGATTGTTTTGATTGGATGCTTTTAAAAAAGAATTAAAACATGAAACTCGATGAATGCCATATGCCTAACATACCTTAAAGAGAAGAGTATAATTATTGATGACGTCAAGTTATTTGACCAGTTCCGCAATATTGAAACATGCAAAACAAAGAAGAGTTCTTTGAAGATCTTATGCATCAACAGTGGTGTTCCTTCTTTAAAAGCTGTACAGATGCAGACCGCTTTACAGAATTGTTAGAAATTTGTGAATTTCTCTTCAGCATTCCAGGACACGATGCGAATGTAGAAAATGTTCTTTCACTGATCAATGCTCAGTGGACGAAGGAGAGAAACCGACTGATGGTGCAATCTACCAACAGTATAATCTTCATGCAATATAACATGCAGAAATTTTCCTGTGAAGCAGTTCATTCTCATCCTTTTGCAAATGAGAGCTTACTGAAAAAAATAAGCTCATCTGAAAAATACCAATATTAGGTTAAAAAAATATTTTCTTTATCCCAATTTCTAATATTTTGTTTTACAAAAAAATTCTTAATTTGTCCAAATAAAACAATTCCTGTACAATCTCCTTCGTTGTCCTCCTCTGTCCTCCATGTTCACTTCTGTTGTCCTTCTTCCGGTACTTTGGTGTCCGGTCAGCGTACACACGGATAAACAAAAACGGCAGCTAGGAACAGTTCAGAATATGGTTTAAAAGAATAAAAAGAACTTACCTTCGCGAACCTGGAAATCGCTGCGAAGAGCGTCGGCTGGGATTGTCAGCATCGTCGATGACGACGGGCTTCCCTCCTGCCCGGGGTGCGGTCGAGTCCACGTCCGAAAAGAGAAATACTCGTGTCAGTCTCCAAACCGGGGGCGTTTTGTGGTTCTGTAGGCGATCGTCACTTGTGATTCGGTCCCGTCGGTCGGGCCTGCCCGCCTGCATTCGCCGGACCTCTTCTGTCGCGACTCCGGAAATTTAAAAGTCGTTCGGAGCTCCGCTTCTCTATCCATGACAAACTGGGACCTCTGTCCAACACGCTCGTGCTATATAATCACTTAGTGCCCTGCAACAAAGGTATTCAGAGAAATCGGCCATTTAACTTCGCATAACTTTTCTAAGTAAACAATTATTCTTTTCATCATCCCCGGCCAGTAGAGCCTCGGGCCTGGAGGGGGCCATCAAAATATGTTCACCTGTTTATCTTATTATACTATCATTAACTAACTTTATTTTTGTTTTATTTATTTGCCGAGTTTTTAATATTTTAAATCATCAAATCAACCCTGCGGAAGGGGCGGATTTGGAAGTAGGGGCGAGCGAGAGATGGAGATAAACAGTTAATATAGACGTAGGGTTATCTTCCTGTGCAAACAGGCACCGACCTAAATTAAGATAAGCAATGAATAAGTCCAGACAAATACCTAAGCAAACACGAAAATTACAACTAAAGTATGAAAAGGCCTCAACCATTTCCTTGGTCCGGACTTCACTTATCCTCTCAGGGGGAGGGGTTGTGAGAGAGAGGAGGGGGCGAGAGAAAGAGAGGGGGGGGAATCCAGCTTGACTCAGGAACCAAAATCTTTTAAAATACAGATATTCTGAATTTTAAAAATTCAAGTACCCTTGAAAGTATTTAATTAAAAAGATAAACGTAAGCTCGGTTTCAAGGCCACAAGTTACAATCATTAAAAATGTGTAGAAAGATTAAAATTATAAAATTTCCATAATTCGGTTCTGGGATGCTTAGCAGCAAAGTCATTTTGGGTGGGTATCCGCAGTCATCGACACCAGCCACGATGATTACGTATCGGCTGAAGTTTCAAAACATTAAAAAAAAATTAATATTATAGCTCAACTAATTCTAAGATCGAGAGAATGGAAAAATTGCTTGTTGACGAGTATTTAGGATTTATAACGAGCTACCGCTTTTTTTTCTTTTTTTTTTTTAAAGAAAGACAACTACGTAATTTCTTCAAATTAAATAGCTTTATACGTGCATTATAAGCGGTTACTTCCCCTAAATCGAGAACAGCACACGATCTGCGCGATTCAAGGGAGATGATTATTGCTGACCGCGTTTTATGACTAAGAATAAAAACCAATCGAAAACAGAAATCAATGAAAAGCTTGGGTTAAAAACAGCTTTCTTCACCCACCCCCATTCTTTCGCTCTCTGTCTCTATAAACGTGTGCCCCACCCTAACTGTAAATCACTGCCTGGCCTGTAGCTAATGACCACCTTAACCTATCTAAGTTCTCTTTGGTTCGATATTTTGACGTTTCTCCAACCACTGGAAATCGTTGGAGGTTAAATATTTTTTCTTTACAATGTAGATACATTTACGATAAAGATCGTCACCCGTCTTTTTAGTTTAGCTCACCTTTACTATCTCGTTCGGACCTTCCGTTTTCTTTTAACACGGTCGTTTCCGGTTTTCGATTCTCTGGCCAAAATTTAGATTTGAAACTATCATCTGTAAAATAGAAATCTGCAAGAACAACAGCAACAACCACAAAACCCATTAAATACTGCCTTCTGTTAATTCTATCTTTAATCGCATTAAATGCATAGTTTGAGCAGAGCCGGTCGAAGGCCATGTGGAGCCCCAGGCGAACATCATCACTGGCGCCCCCAATACAAACACACCTACCTTTAAAAAGTGCGTAAACAAAGGGTGTAGAGAAACAGATGGCATTTAATTACAGCAATAAAGCTGGTAACATGCAAAGTGCACGCGAATACAGCATTAACGTACAGTATAACAATGATAAAGTGTTCAGACTAATGCTAATCATCGAAGCAAAAATAAAGATAAATTTGGCTTGCTAAAGATGCGCCACACCCCCAGCAGATGGCGCCCTAGGCGACCGCCTATGTCGTCTATAGCTAGGACCGGCTCTGAGCTTCTGCATAGTTAGCATTTGAAGGAGAATAAAAAGTGTGCCCACGTTAATGCTATTCTCATTATAAATAAGAAATATATTTGTTCACCCAGTTATATTAAAGCGATACCCACCCTTTAATTTTTTTTTTTAAAAAAATTAATACTGTAAAAGCGCAACCCCCCCCCAATGAGCCACGCAAACGAGTTATTTTTGTTGTTGTTGTTTTTTTTTTAATTGATTGCATTTTTCTTCTCAGCCAACGGTGATTGGTAATATTAGTAACCGACTACACGACTTGGCTGATCTTTCTCAGATCAGTAAAGGGGCAGTAGATTGGTGCCAAGGAAGCATTTACAGTTTAGTCAGTCCATTCTTCAGCTAAAAGTTTATTTTAAAAAAAGAGAGAGAAGCATCCGTTCCGTTCCGTTCCGTTCCGCGTTCCGTTCCGTTCCGTTCCGTCCCGTTCCGTTCCGCGCGCTCGAAGTCCGATCCTAATTTTTGTACCTCCCCTTTCGTTTCATTTCTAGTGGCAGCCGTTTTGCATTGTTGCATTGACCTACTTTCTCGGTGAACTGAAAGTGGGTCATCATCGCTGGGGGGGTTCGAAATGATGGCGGACTGCAGCTCTCTGACTCCTTTCGGATAACAAGTACGCCCTGGGGTGGGGGCCAGCGCGCTTCAGGGAGGATGGATGTACGATAGAAATCTCCAAGGTGAGTCGACGCATCTTCTCGTCCGTAGTTCGCGATCGCCGCCCGGCTGGCGAGATCATGGAGGCCGAGCCGGGCTGGGGAGAAGGACGGCGGGGTGAAACAATATATCGCCGCCTGGGCAGCAGGAGCGGAGGGTGAAGAAGACCCAGCCGTTTCCCTCTCCACCGTTCCCTCAATTCTACTCCCTTTTGTTTATTCCCCCCCCCCCACCCCGTCTCGGCCGACTACTGCCGGCGGAGCGATACCACGTAGCGTTAACAAGTAAGGAGTTCGTCTGCGCTGTCACCTCCCAGCCTCCGCACCATCGATCTCCCCTTCTCAAACTTTCTCCTGCATTCTGCTGGCTCTAATTACAGACCAGTAGTACAGGTGTTTGAAGACTACTCCCTTTTTAATTATTTTTTTACAATTAGGGTTATGCCACTGCTTGAGTGAAGGAATGCAATAATAATAATAATAATAAACAAACAGACAAACACGATCAGTATTCTCTACATGGGAGTAATAGTAATTGTGTGCCATTAGTTTATTACTGTCACCTGCAGTAATATTGTCAGTCTCACTGTTTGTTATCAGTGCTGTTGGTTGCTACATGTGCGTGTAAACATCATCCCCCAACCGTCTGATGTATCACACGGAAATCTTGGAACAAACAAAAGAGAAATCTGAAAAAAAAAAAAACAAAACAAATGTTTCTTTCTGAAATGCTGATAAAGTATAAAGGAGAACAAGGTCGTAGTATTTCAATATATTGACTATTATTATTATTATCATTATTCTCCCATTGCTAGGAAATGAGAAGAATAGATATGGATCTAAAGAAGAAATTTAGTAGATTTGGGTGTAACTTAAGAAAAACCCATTGAGTCAAAGTACTACATACATGGCTCTCTCTATCTCTCTCCACCATCTCTCTCTCTCTCTCCCTCCACCATCTCTCTCTATCTCTCTCTCTCTATTTATCTCTCTCTCCACCATCTCTCTCTCCCCCCATCTCTCTCTATCTCTCCTATCTCGCCTCTCCAACATCTCTCCTCGCTCTATCTCCCTCCACCATCTCTCTCTCTCTCTCTCTCTCTCTCTATTTATCTCTCTCCACCAATCTCTCTCTCTCCTCTCCTCTCTCTCTCTCCACCATCTCTCTCTCTAATCTCTCTCTCTATTTATCTCTCTCCACCAATCTCTCTCTCTCTCTCTCTCCCTCCACCATCTCTCTCTATCTCTCTCCACCATCTCTCTATCTCCACCATCTCTCTCTCTCTCCACCATCTCTCTCTCTCCTCCACTATTCTCTCTCTATCTCTCTCCACCATCTCTCCTCTCTCTCTCCACCATCTCTCTATCTCTCTCCACCATCTCTCTCTCTCTCTCTCCCTCCACCATCTCTCTCTATCTCTCTCCACCATCTCTCTCTCTCTCTCTCCACCATCTCTTTGTCTCTCTCTCTCTCCCTCCCCATCTCTCTCTCTCTCTCCACCATCTCTCTCTCCTCCTCTCCATCTCTCTCTCCATCTCTCTCTCTCTCCCTCCACCATCTCTCTCTATCTCTCTCCACCATCTCTCTGTCTCTCCTCTCTCCCACCAGCTCTCTCCTCTCCTCTCTCTCCATATCCTCCGATATTGTTATGAAACTTATAAATACCCACATTTCTATAATCTCGCCAAACTGTTTCCTTTTCTCCTTTGTTAGTTTTTAATTGGGGTTGTTGTTGTTGTACACAAAGGACAAAAGAAATACTCCTCGTTGTTCTGTTTGGTGAATCTTCAGGAAAAGAGATTTAGAAAATATTGATGATCGAGAAATATTGCCATTTGTTTGCCATGGTAACCGAGCTGTTACATGATACAAAAATACTTGAAATAACGTCAAGTACTTTGCATGTAAAAAGCATACAGATGAAAATACCTTACATTAAAAGGAAACGAGAAAATATAGGGAATTTATATTATATAAGTTGATTTTTTTTTTTTTTAAATGTGATGTATAAATTGAATTCTGAATATGTAGATGACAGCGAAAGTAGAAAAACAAGTTTTGGTCATTGAATAAATATCAAGTTCAGCATTTCAGCATTAGTAATTTACTTGATAAGTAGCAGATATTTTATGTTGTTGACAGTAATGATAAAACTCATTTGCCAGATAATGTTCAGTTTTGTACCTTTTAAAACTCCATGAAGATTAATAAAGAAATGTGGGGGGAAATTGTGACTCAGGGAATTTTCAGTATGCACTTAATTAGCGAAAGTCTGTCGCTCATAAACATTTTATTTTTTTTTAAATCTGAAATCAGATTTTAACTTGTATCTTAATTTTTTTTTTTTAAAAAAATTGTCTGTGGGGATAATTGTAGTTCAATTAGGGATATTTTTTATGGGAGGAGGAGTCAGATATTTTGATGAGACTTCCAGAAGTATTGCAAATGTAATGGTTTGAGCCAGAGAGGAATGCCAACTATTCCTGATTAAGATCAGTGATATGTTTTTGCGGCCATGTAGATCGCTGGTTGCACTAATGCTAGAAAAGTAGAAGTAAAAATGAAAAAAAAGAAAGAAATAGGATGCATTGTGTAAAAGTAACTAGAAATTTTTGGACAATTATAAAGTTTAAAAAGAAAAATGTAACAGTTGATAAAGGCTGCTTTGTCAGAGCAGATGTCTATCAAAGCTTGACTTAAAGCCTAGGCAGAGAACAGACTGCTATTGCAAGTCTCTCTTAAAGTATTGACTCTCTCACTATTGCATTACAGTTGTGATAGTTGTAATGTAGCCTTTAATTTTTTTCTTATTTTATTTATGTGAAAAAGATGAATGTAACTGTTAGTTAAATAGCTACTTGAAAAAAAAATATATATATACAATTTTTTTTTTCCGCTCTTATATTCCCAAATAGTATTAATATTGCTGAGAGATTTAACAGGAAGGAATCTTATTGCAGTTCTAGGCTGTGCAGTACCCAATCCACTATCATCTTTCTGAAAATGTACTATTTTTTTTTTTTTTGTTGTTGTTGCTGAGACCATAAGGTGTTGTTTAAAGAGAAGTCTAATCTTCCATTTTTGTAACTTATAGAGTCTGGTCATTTTACAGAAACATTTTAGGAACTTTCTTTTTTAGATGATAATATATTTTAGACTTTAGAAACAAAATAAAGAAGATTAAATTAAAGAATAAGAAAAGAAGGGACAACATTATAAAAATAACTAAGACTGTAAATATACATTTAAGATATATCGACTGATGAGGAGTTATGTACACTAGTGATAGATAATAATTATGACCTACCTTACCAATGAGATATCACAGGAGGATATTTTTATGTAAGAGTTCATTGTTGTGTCATACGCCAACCTCTGCAACGATAACCTCTCAACATTGGAGGCAACCCTGATTGATACAGACAACCTCAGAAAGAATTGCTTATGCTGCCCCCAAAAAGGGGCCAGGCACTTCCAAATGTAGCTACTAGAAAGTTTTCATATTTATTTTTAGATGTGGGAGAAACCCAAAAGAAACCATGCTAGAGAGCTACACCAACCTGAGTTGGCCCTGACTGGAATTCAAACTGGGCACTTAGTTTGGCAACTCAGTGGGCTATCCACTGAACTATCAACTGCTCACAGTCAGTGTTGTAATGTGAGTTCATTGTGATATGTTTTGCCATGTACAAGGAAATTTCAAATACAACCTGGCCAGATGCAGCCATGCTGTTTTGTTCGGTCACTTGAACTTGGCAAAGTATATTTTTTTAAAGCCAATCTTATTTGTATATTTAGTATATGTACAAATAAACTGATTGCATATAATATGTGTGATATTTATTAGTAAGTCCATTATGATGGTTGCTAGTGACCAACAGTGTATATTTCTGACTTTTATTGAAAAATCTGAAAGTCAACTATTACACAATATTTAATTTTGGCTAAATATTTTGTTTTGTGTTTTGTTGTTGTTATCTTTTTTTACTGACATAAAGCTGATTGGTTTGTCTTTGATAATGGTATGTTAATAAAATACTCATTAACTTTAGCATAAGTGAAAAATTAAGTTTGGAATCTGTTCTTAACATTGATGATAAGTAAACCAATAGGAAAATTTGAATAAAATTCTTAATTTCAAATATGATTTTTGCTAAAACATTTCTGACAAGAAACTCATATTTGTTAACTTTAAGTTAAGGTCCCATCTGATCTCCTTTTTTGTAATGCTTTGATTTGGGTCAAGATTACTTCTAGTTTTTATGTTTGAAATCATTGTGAATAACTCTTGAAAGACTGTTTATCAAGGTTTCTCTGTTGAGATTGGGTTAACCTTCTCAACATGGGTGTCTGCAGGATTTTTTCTTGGGTGGAGAGAAAAAAATGACCAAAACTGTTTGCAGGATAAATTACAGAGGGGTGGGGGCTAATTGACAAAATGATATCAAATGTGGGGATGTATTCACTAAGCATCAAAAAATAAAAAGGTACATTTTTTTTTTTTTTTAACTTAGAAATATTTCTTGTAATTCATTTAGAATTTTTTAAAATTTAATTTATTTTTCTTGTTGCTAGTATGCTTTCTTTGCTGTTGTGCTACTCCATTAGAACCCACAATAATGAAGTAAAAAAAAAAACCTCATTTTTGTTCAAAACAAATTGTAAACAGTCCTGGTGTTGTCCAAATCCATCATTACACTATCACCATCAACTTGAGGGTGGGAGCAGTTGTCTGCTCTTGCTCCTCTCATGATTCTCAAGTGCATACATATTATTTTATCTCACATACAGAGAAGCGTCTTTGTTATAGCCTTGGTTTATATGCTGAATTTTAAAAATTTAAATTGCTGTCTAGAATTAAATTATTATTATTATTATTATTATTATTAGGCACGGACTCAGTCTAGTCAAACTGGTTCTTTGTTAACAGTAAACATGGTGGCTGCATGGAATTTGCATTCATACATAATTGATAACCTATTTTACAGCACTATCATTAATTTTGTGCTAATATATTGTGTCTTTACTTAGCAAGTCATATACTGCTAGTTAGCAGCTGATTCTCGTAGTGGTGCAGCATTAGTTTTATCAGGAGTTGCATCAAAAAACTTGTTAAATAATGTTTTTTCAAGATGTACAAACAGTAAATCTGGCCAAGCTATTGAAGGTTCTTTAAGATTAGTCATTGCCAAGATGTAACTGGGAGCAAGGTCACCACTAATAGAAAGCTTTGCATTATCTTCCTGTTCTCTATCTCTGTCTATTATTAACTGGAGGAGATATTACCTTGGTTATTATCTGTCTTCTTGTCAAATCATTGTTCTAGATTTATTGGGCAGGCAGTGGACAGGATTGTCGCTATCTGCTAAGTAGGTAGGCATGTAGGTTTTGCTCTGTTTATCAGAGTTCACCAAGTTTCCGTTGTCTTTTGCTCTTTTTTTTTAATCTGGCCACTTCTTGGCATCTAATTTATTAGACCTAAAGTCCACCATTGCAAATTCAGCCTCCTGCTTTGTTTTGATCTTTCGGCTGTCTGCAGTTTTTACTGTCAACAAAACAGAAAAGCAGGAAAATTCTACACAGAGGCGGTCATACTGGAAATTCTCCATCACCTTCTGCCTGTTTTTTTTTTTTTTTTGTACATATCTAAAGCAAAATCAAAATGGCAAGACAAATTTAAAAAGTTGACACTTTTTTTTTTAATTGCAAGAAAGTAACAAAATTATTTTGGAATTAAAATTAAGAGGAAGAAAAAACTGAATGTCAACAAATGAGTTTTTGCAAGTTTTTCTCTTATTTTGATCCATGTTAAGGGGAAGAACATCTAGAACAGCAATAATAATAATAATAATAATAATAATAATAATAATAATAATAATAATACAGTAAATATACTTAACATTTAGTTTTATTATTTATCAGTGCACTTTTTTTGCTTTGTAGCTGCAATATTTAGATTTCATTGTGCTTATCTGAAAATAAATTCTGATTTTAAAATTGTAATCCCTCTTTTTAAAAAATATATATATTTAGTCCTTTTTCCAATGAACATTATAATACAAAGGAATTTCTTCTTCTTTAGAGGATTTCAGAATTTGTAACAATTCCATAATGCATTTCCGTTTGTCCTAGATAGCAAGTGCAAAATTAATCATCAACCATGTGGAAAGTTTCCTGTGAATACCAGCCATTATTAAATGTCACAGCAGGCTAATTTAATTAACAGAGCTGGTTAATGAGCAATTAGAAGAGGTCATGTTATTTGCTAGTACCTTCACAATGTATGGTAGCTTGCCACTACTGTTGTAGATGTGTGTGACAGTGAGTATTGAAGCTTTTGAAATTTCTGAAGTTATCCATAGTGGGGGCACTGGGAATGAAAGCAGACTAATTACTTCTGTCCTATAGACAAAAACTTATCTTTGTCATCTGTCTGTCGATTCTTGCTAATAAACTACTGGCCAAGCTCGCAAATTGTTGCAGCCTTTTCTGACCTTTTTCCATATCTTCTGTTGTAATGAAGTGATTATCCAACAATCAGACAAAAATAACTTTTTAAATACAGAATCTGAAAAAAAAACTAGCATTCTCTCTTTATGATTAAATTGTCAGTCATTGTCAGACTGCCTATGTATATATCACTCTCCAGTGCATCCATGGGCAGTATATTGCACATTTGTCTGGAAGGGAGAATTTGACTTTATCAAATTGTATTTCTACTTCTGATCATAGATTAAATTGTAATGGTATCAAAATACTAGCCAGGCCTTGTTTGGATTTCAGATTTAAAGAGTTACAAACACTTAAGTCTTAACTTCACTAGATCATCCACTCCCCTATTTCTGTTTTAAAAATTTGCATGTATTTTGTCTCTTTTCTTAATTTCCAGATCTACATATTTAAACAGCATGTTTTTTTTTGTTGTTGTTGCCAGAATTGGGTTGTTTTATTTAATGTCGAGAATGAATTCTGATCGAGTTAAAATATTAGTTGGCAAGTTTCAACTGGTGACAATTTGAACTTTATTTTTTATAATATTTTCACGTGTATTTTCAATATTTTGACACCGCAGAAAAGGAAGAACAACTTTCCCATTTTATTTTAGTCTTGATTTGATTTAAAAAAAACAAAGAACTATTTGAAAATTTTGTAGAATCCCGTTCTTTTCTAGTTGAGTCAGTTGTCTTTTCTCGCCTTCGAGGTCAGAGGTTGCAATAAAAAGAACTTTCGCTAGTTTTTGTTTGCTGAGCACCGAATTCTGTCATCACGTAGACCCTGTGTTGTACAATGTCTCTGAGTGGTCACATCAGCGCATCAAATCACAAATGAAGGATTGATGATGATAGGGGATGCAAAAATCTGTAACATTTTTCTTTTCAAAGACAAACTGATTTTTTTGTTTGTTTTTTTTTACTGCTGGTGAAAACAAACTGCAAACTTGTCCGGGAAAAAAAAAATAATTTCTCACAATTAGGATCTGATTTTTTAGGAAATTTAGAATTTATTCATTTTTATTTTATTTTTGTTGCTACTTTCTTATTAGAAGGAATTCAGTAGAAGTATCGTTTTTAACCAACTGCTTTCTGTCTGTTTGACTGGGTGATAAATTCCAAATTTTCCCTGGTGAGGTTGCTTTAGATGGATGCATGAAGAAAGATGTTAGTGGACAAGTGGCTCCACTTCACCTCTTTTTTAAACATTAAATGAAAATTTTAACTGCACCTGAAGGAACAGTAAAGTGTTTGAAAAATGTATAAGCTGTAGGATGAATGTCCAAAGTCAGACTTGGACAAGCAGAAACACTATGCGTTTTAGTGACATCAAGAATACCAAAACAGTTTTGATATACTGCTGAAGTTGTATACAATGCAATTTAAAGCATTTCCTTTCTTACACATCTGGATAATGTTTCAGTATGTATTGCTCTTATTGTCTTACTTTCTGGATCATGTATATTAGATTAATATCAAAAAATTAACTGAAGAGTTTTGAAAAAGAAAAAAAAACAACAGTAAAGTTTGTATTTACTGATTGCACACACGTGTGCATCTGTAGCTTTAGTATTCAAGGATACATGATATAACAACCAGGAAGTAAAACATTCCCGCTTATGTTAGGTCAAATGTTATTAGCTGGTGTTGGATGTTGTTGACAACTTCCATTAGAGTATTTGGTTGGAGGGTAAAGCAAGTTAAACTTTACCTACCTGGACCAGGACTGTCAGTTGTGTGGCTGCAAAATTCTGATAAAAGAGAAAATAATGATGCGGTGAAGAAAAGTACTGTATACAAGTCTAACTGCAATACAGGAATGTTATCACAAAGTTGTTGGAGCAGCATTTTAACACTGTTCTGACACTTTGGGGTCATTTCCAAGGCCGAAGAGACTTCAGAGTATGACACAATAGATTGAATTAAATCTTTATCATCATTATCATCAGTTAAATATTTACTCAAACTGCTGCAATGATTTCTTCATTCACCAGCGCACCAACATTATATTTTTCTATGTCCACCTATTTATCACATCTGCAGTTTTTTTCCTTTCACTCCAACATGAGTCTTGCATTATTAGCAATATATCTACAGTTATAAATTTTGCTTTTGGCATAACCCATACACTCTATAATTTCTTGTGAGTAATTAGAAATGGCTCCATTGCATTAACATTAGTGGAAAGTTGCACTCTTAACTATCAGTTTCTATGTTACACCTTAAATTGTGAATCATCATTTATTTATTGGTTTTTGTAAAAACTTTGAAGCATAAGCAGAGGTCCAAATGCAATGGTATCCTGGCTTTCACATTTGTATAAATCACGGAGAGACAGCTTGATGAGTTATTGGCTGCTAGTCTCATGACTATTTTTCTTTCAGAGATCCATGGGAACTCTCTGGTGTTTTGATGAGTTTTGTGTTGTGGCTTTTTAATTTCACTGACACTGGAAGCTCTAACCAAATTTTGTTGCCAACATTTTTCCTGATTCAGTTTAATTTAAATGGTTCAATGTTTTTCTTTATTTTCAAAAAAAATATTCACATGCTTAAGTTTGAAAGACATACTTCATATTAGTGCAGACTTGGCATGCTGTTCTACACTGGAATTACATTTAAATACATAAAATAGATTAAAAGTAAATGGTTAACTCTGACATGAGTCATGGTGGATCTTAGGTAGTTTTTCACACAATGCAGATGGGAGAAACTTCTCACACATGTTTCTGTTGAAACTGGATTTATAAGATATAGTAAATACATCTTGATTTCCAGAAACCATTTTTTTAAAGTGGATTTCTTTCAATTTTTGTCAAGAGTGATCTCAAGTTCTCATTTACGTCTAAATCAGTATTCTTCGTGTTTACCACTGTTTGCAATTGTGAAATCAGGTAGCAAGAGTTAGTTTCATCATCATAATGTTTTATTATGTTATCAGCTTCAGTATATTGTCATCATCTCAGCACCTTGTAAGACATTCTATATTGCTTGCAGGATAGTTATACTTTTGTCTTCAATTCTTCTGGTCAACCAAATGACTTTATTATCAATAATTTCGAAAGAAAAAAACAACTGAACATTAGTATTGTTTTTGTGTATCATATCGGTCTCCATCGCTGATACCAACCTGATATCTTACAGAAGATATCGTTAATTAAGGAATTCTTGGCTCATCTGCTTCACAATCTTTTGCCAAATTTATTGCTGAATTCCAAATGCTGTCAAAAGAAATTTTTAATCCCATTTTTGAAGATTAGCTTTTGTGAATTAACAAAGTTTCACTCTTTTTCCAACAGAAATAGTACAGCTTTGCAACTTTTTACTGAGGATGTCAACCACCTCTAAGATTTTGGTAAAAATAATTAGCATGATGTAGAATTTAAATCCACTGAATTACTTTATGTACCCATTTGCTCCCTATTTTACTTTATTGTCAGTTAATTCAGTTTTAACCTCAGATAAAACAGCAGGCACAAGTTATTTGTTTCTGAATACCAACTATTGAATGAAAATGCTTTGTAAGTCTAGTGGAGCCACAGCAGCCTTATACGATCTTGTGAGCAGCTCTTGTTGAAACATTTTGCACAGTAGCACAGAAGCACAGCACTTAGGACAATCTCTTTAAAAAAGTTTATTAAATTGTTGACAAAATTTAAGCCTTGCATTACTTGAATTTTTAGTAACAGTATCTTGAATTGTTGGTTTACATCTGACTGTGTTGTTAAAGCCTATGTCTTCATGTCAGATTTACTTTTCTACCCCACTAAACTGTTCATTCATTCATAGCTGATGCATCATCATAGCATTGCCCATGTGTATATGCAATATCTAAATTGAAACAGTAAATAATGTCCAGAATTGTGTCAGTGATGGTTTTTACATCACATCTTTCAAGGGCATAAAGTCCTAGCTTGTACCCATCTGCTTTCAACTTCTGAGAAACAGTTTTCATTATAGTGCACATGTTAAATACTTGTTATATCTGCTGTTTCATGGGGTCTAGGACTATTCACCACAATCGGTTCTCCATAAAGACAGTTTTCCAAGGGTTACTATGCATAATACATGTAGTGTGCCATTGCCTAGTAATACTTTTGAAATCACTTTAAAAAATAGTGGAAATATATCTGAATTTAAATAAATAAAATGAATTTCAAAGTGACAGAATTTATTTCATTTAAAATTAATTTTTACACAAATTTAAATCATACAATAATTTAATATAGTACAGGGTTATTAAAAAAGAATGAACCGATTTCATTACGCAATATTTTAATAAGGAAAAGCAATAGAAAACTCCAGCTAAGTCACAAGTATTCTACTCACAATCAAGTTTTATTTCCTGACTTACAAGTGTTCAATGTGGCCACCACCTGCAGCACGGGCAACATCAATGCGATAAGAGAATTCCTCCCAGACGCGTATTAGCATATCATGATCCACTGAGTTGATTGCTGTTGTTATTCGATGTTTAAAGTCATCGAGGTTAGTGGGTAGTGGTGGATCATAAACGCAATCTTTTACATATCCCCATAAGAAAAAATCACGCTGCACTGTGAGAACCGATTTTGTTTTCGCAAACTCGAGAACGCAGAACGCCTTTTGTTGAGGACTCGCCATTCTGAGGGTAAACAAACAACTGAATGTTGCCAGAGGAACAATGCGACTACAGCGCCCCCTGTGGCAGCCAATCAAAACTTAGAAAACTCCTCTTTCAAATGGTCACTGACTCATTCCATGACGATGCTTGAGAACTGAAGTAATGCGTCATGAAATCGGTTCATTCTTTTTGAATAACCCTGTAGATTTACTAAGTAAAAAATTTTACTCCATGCTCTAACTGATTGCTAGTCCTCACAGATATGTTATAATGTCCTTGCATTATAATCTGTAGTAATTTTGAATATACACTCATCTGCATATATGTTTTCATTTTTTATGGTGGATTGTGACCTGCCACTAATTGTTCATAATATATATCATGCCGATAATGCACTTTATGGAGGCCAATTATGACTTTCCATATTGTTGGGTGTATCTCCCAATTTAGCTTGTATCCTTTGATGCACAGCTTCTGTGTGGTTATTGGTCTTGTCATCTTTGTTGAGGATCCTGTTGTACAATGACCACATTTATTGGGGAAACATTGCTGGATGTCTTCCATTTCCTCAGTAAGCTTGGCAGCCTACATAATAATCTTCAAACCAAGCAAACAGTGACTGCAGTTCTTCTGCCAATCTTTCTATGGTCTTGTTCAAGTTTGTGATAGGTGCAAATGCAAGTGCAGTGATAATTTTTTCACTCAACACACAATCTGCGTTGTTATACCTGTGGGACAGATGCAATTCAAATAAATGTTTTTTTCATATTTTGATTAAGATGAAAAAGCATCTTTTGAGGTACACACCAGGAAAGGCATTCTTTACTGCAGTGAATGCTTCAAGTTCAGCTTGTTTACTAAGTTGTAAGAGTTCCTTTGCTTATTAGGTAGAAAAGCATAAAATACTGGATGAACACAACAAATCTTTCTGTAAGTATGGAAAATAATAGTGGTGTTGGTCTAAATGTTCCATTAACATACCAGGTTTCAGTTCCTTTGTTATAAGTAGACTGTTAGCTGCCAAAACGTAGTATCCTGTGTAGGCTAGGGCTGCTATCAGCACTCAAAACGTTTTCGACTATACCATGATGCAGTTTATAGATCTTGTAGTTCTCTGGTAAAACAAGAGTTTCAAGATTATCTGGGAGTGGAGGAACTGCAATGACTTCATTTCTATGTTGCCATCTCATTTGTCATTGCTTCAGAATTGGATAGTGTTGCTTGGTTGGCTTGCGACAAACCAATTGTGCACTCGTTAATGACTAGGGCTGTAGGTTCCACATTTTCTGCTGCATGCTGCTTCATTTTTGTACCACTTTTGCAGCTGTAGCAATGTTGGTATGTATACCAAGTTCAGCCTCATTTTCATCATCTGTTTTGATTTTTGCTTTGCAGCTCCCTTGTTCTTCAAAACACCAGAACTTCTGTACTTTGTTGCCACTCATTCTATCAAAAACGTAGGAATAACTATCACCATCAATTCCTCTTTCACACTTGGTTAAAACTATTTCCATTTTAGATGGGTAACTTACCTGCTGTCTGAAAAATACAGACTATAATGATTTGTCAGTGATGGTGGCAAATGGTAAAGGCTTCTAAATCTACTTGTGGGAGAGATCGTCAGGAATTAGAAATGGACAGGAGAAAGAAGCAGTCAAATGATTACTGAGTGTACCTTAAGGATGACACAAAAAATAAGGTTTTTTATGACCTTGATGTTCTCACTATCTTGCTCATAAATCACAAAAATGCACAAGGATATCTGAACAGTAACGCCATAAACAATGTACACCTCATTCTTGCTTTATGCGATAAGTCAGATGCGATACTGATGTAGTAGGAAACACACTGGGGAAATATCATTGAGAATTTTTTGCTAATCAAACATGTTAGTGCAAAAAAAAATCCAAATTTCAACCAATCAAAATTTTCTGCCAATAATGGATGTTGGCTGCCAAAAATCTTACTGTCCTACATAGTAAAAGATATTGACTAATTTTATTGCTTGCTTATTCTGTCTCATGCATAATTTACTCTCCATTGTCAATTTTCTTTGGCTTTAAGTCCACACGCCATCATATCCTGGTCAAACAAACTCACATTGAATTGGCTGCAGCAAATAGTCTCATTCCCTGTTTCATGAGCCCTTGTGGACTAGTACTTTCTTTCCTTGATCATTTTACCAAGTTTTTGTTATAGTGAGTGGTCACATCAGTTCCAGGATCTCATTTTTAATTTCTGTTGAACTCCATGTTGTCTTATTTAGCCAGTGGATTAAATTAACACCATTTCTAATTTGAATGGGTATTCTTTGTCCTGTGGGAAATTGTAGACAAGTAAATATTTCAGTGAGGCACTTTGTTGCAAGTGTTCTATTTGATTCATATTGGGAGCTTAGCTGATTCCAAATATTCATGTCTAATTCCTTGAGTTTTGTTTCAAAAGTTAAAAACCTTTCTTGTAAATGCATTATCTGATTTTGACAGCTTTATATTGTACTTTGATATTTTCCAGCATGGATGACAGAAAGCAACAATTTATACAATATCAAATTCTAATTATGAAAACATTCAATATCATGCTTCTTGAAATCTTTTGTTTATTGTGGGTGAAGGGCCCTTTGGTTGGATAGGATTAAACCTGAAATTTTTGATACCTCCGACATTTCATTTAGTTAGGATTTCATTTACAAGTTCTGAAGTTAAAGGTGAACTTAAGGCTCGCTTCAAATTATTTGAGATTTTAGAAACTTTTGATGGATCAATTTTGAAAAAGTCAGCAATTGAATGCTTCATTCCATAAAATTATAAAATAAAAAAAGTCTTTTTGCATAAGATGTTATGGTTGATGTTCGTTAAATCAAGAGTATAGTACTTATCAACTTCCCTTCAGATTGTTATTTTCTCTGAGGAGCTGGTGTTGAATGGTAGCAGGAAGATGGCTGGGATGCACATGGGCCATTAGAGAGAAGAGAGGTTTAATTTGGTTTGCCTGGGCAGGGAGGGATCTCAGCAGGTGATTTATAGTTTGTTCTTCATCCCTTAGATAGTCAGCATTTGGTAACTATGGAGCAGAGCTAGAAGTGGTGCTGTCCTTCCACATGAGTTTGTTGGCTCTTTCCGCTGTTGCTGTTGCACCTCACATTTTACACTGGTGTCTCACAATAGTCCATTTGTCACCTGCATGCCCCAGAGCTATTTGAAGAAGGTCACCTTTACTTCCATTCATCTCACCCTTGGTCACCTTCACTGTTGTGCAGTCATCTCCTGGGACGCTGAGGCCCTGGAGAGTAAAAACAGCAACACCATAACAATGGTGTCAATAGAGAGGCAGATATTGTGTGTACACTATAAAACAAGATGAAACAAAAAAAAAAAATTGTGCTAGCAGTGAAAAGTAAGTCCAGTACTTAATTTTTTAAAGAAGGAATAAAAATATTTAAAATAACGTTCATTTTGGGGGCTACATACCTTAGATTGACACCATTTGCTGTCAGTCTATATGAACAATGAAGATCAGCAAAAAATTTTTTCAGAATATCTTTAAAGGGAGATTACACATTCTACCAAGTGGAAATAAGTGATGCCACTGTGACAGTGAGATGGTAGGCTTAATCGAAGAATAGTAACTGTGTGACAGCCAGTTTGTAGGAATTATTTTATATAAATTTTAACCACCAAGATTTTAGTTCTTTATCTATTGTGTCTCTTCAGAAAACGCCGCTGTTTTATAACTTGAAGTCAGGAATACATGGAAAATCATTAAGCCAGGTGACAAATGAAGATAGATGACAACAGGTATTTTGCTATTGTTATTTACAGGAAGAATTTTTTTTTTTTTTCCCGATTTCTTGAAAGAGAAAAGCTAATTATAACAAATAAAAGAATGGCAGAAGGATGAATTCACAACCCTTATTAGTTGTGAGGTAAATTTTCAACATGTTGAAATGTAGTATAGAATCGGTTAAGCAACCCTGCCATTTTGAACTATGTCTTTCCACTAAAGTATGGATTCTTTCCTAACTGTTCACTCTGGCAAACATTGCATATCATGTCTGTAGAATAATTAGAACGCCAAAGCTGCACAATTGTTCAAGCTGGAGACCACAGGTTATGTGAAATCTGCAGTAATCAGTGAAGTGGCAGGATGTGGACAGAAAATGCTGATTAAGGGCCTGCCAGAGATATGAGAGAGAGAGAGAGAGCAGCCACTTGAGGGTGGCGGTGATGGAAAGTTGGCAGATGCTGAAGTGAATCAGTGACCTTTTGATTGGTTTACTGAATGTCACCATCATGGTTGTACTAACCACATAAAACAAGGAGGTGCAGAGGTTTCCATGCTACTCCAGACAGTTTTGAAAATGGACGAATCTATGTAAAACCAAGTGCAAGTGATTTTTTTTCTTCTTCTCATGTTTCTTTTATTTTCTTTATATTTGCCCTCTTTCCATGTTTACTTTCCAGAGTGCGCACTGTGTGATTTTGTGTTTTTTATTACTTTCTATGTATCACCGACAAAACAGTTTTGAACAGAACTGCCCTGACGGTGTTTTGTCATTTCAACGCCTACAAAAGGCCTGGGGCGCAGTATGCTTGATTGGGGGTTGGCCCTTTACCCTAATACACACTACCTACATCTGTTCGGAGTCCAGTCAGGCTAACAAGACTGCTGTTTATTAATAAACTCAACTGTATATGTATGGGGAAAAAACTGAATTAGGATTATCTATGCTAAAGAATGGGGAATAAAATAAATAAATATTAATAAAAATTGAATATAACGTATGATTCCTCACATTTTTTATTTATAATGTGATCCAGTATTTAATTATTTAAAAAAAACAACAACCAAACAAATTTAAATAAATGTGAACAAAGCATAATCTATTATATATAAAACTCACAAATTATACAGATGACTGAAATGGCTAAATAATTTTCCTCTATACTTTGTTTGGAAGGCCCCAGGATATTTGTCATACCTTGACAATGTGGCTCTGCATTTAGCATTACTTGACTTTTATTGTCATTTGAAGATATTTTCATTTCTACATAACAATTGTATTGACCGTTTCCAGCCATTAGATTTGGGTTTCATTAATTGCCAACTCCAACATTTGCATTTTGGTGAATTCCGATAAATGCTTATGAAGTGATTAGAAACCAATATGGTATACATGTACCAGGCTCTCAGACCTTTTATGATTAGTTGCTTAGGTAACATAATCTATTTTTCATTTTTCAAGAGATGAGGGCTGCTTAGCTCTGGCAACAGCATGGGGTCAGGAAAGCAAAGTTTACTCTATGACCTTGTGGAGAAACATCCCCATGCTATTGAATGGTCAAAGCCGTCTTTTGTTAAAGTTTATTGGACCAAAGAAAGAAAACTTGGGTTTTGCTTTAAAACTATCCTGGTAAGTGAACATTTGGTTAGCTTCTACTTGGCATTAAAGATCTTTAGACTTTACAAACTGCCCCCAAACTGAAAACCAAGTTTTTTTTAAAAAAAAACGATTTTGTCTTTAATGGATCACACATGGTTATTGTCCATGCACACATGCTGTTTTATTGTTAACTTTTTATAGGACTCAATGATCACAAGCATTGAAAGAATTCTAACTTACTAATGAGATTCCTGGCATTATTTTTAGGACAAATTACTAATTATTAAATAAATTGAAATAAATAATTTTTTTTTTTTAAAAGTGGTTTTAACTGACATTTAGAACAGCTAGTTTTAGTAGGAAATGCACACATACCTGTAATGTACAAATGTAAAGTCTGGATTTGTATCTAATTACAACAAGTCAATAATTTCAGAACTATAGACTTGGTGATAAAAGGCACACCACCAATTTTTAGAGAGAGTGAGATATATAGTTGGGAAGCACATGTTCTGGAGAAGATGATAGAGTCACTTGTGAATGATTTTGTGAGGAAACCATTACATTGTCAAACATTTTTTAAATGTCCCTGTTTGTAGCCTAAAATACTAAAAACAAATCTGCATATGCAGATTCACCTCTGTACTGTGATCTACGCCTGAAATTGTGTTATGCAATGGCCTTTTTTTTTTTTTTTTCACATCTAGCAAATTATTGTAGAATGATGAATTTTCTGGGTTTGGCAAATAACTAATAATCACCTCACAAAATGATTCTGTTATTGTGAAAGAGTTAAATGATGTTAGAATTATGTATGTACTGAAATATTGTGTAAGATCAAGCATTTATCAAAATTTGAAATACAAATTAGTTTGAACATCTTGCTTTTAGAGAACCCCTATTGAAAACAACATTCTTGTTTTGGTTAATATTCCTTGAACATTCTCATGTCATACCATGGTTCTTAGGGTGCATCAAACGCCCCTTCCATCAGACTTTTTTTCTGTCCCGACTCTAAAAGTTTTCCATTAGTGAAAAAAACACTAACAGTAAAATCTCAGGCAGTTTGAAGCTGGTTTAGGTGGGCCACCGTGTGTTTGAAAATTTTGACTGCAAGGTTGTCGAATTAAGAAGGCTTAAAGGGATATATGCAAATTCATACCATAAAAGTCAGTTAAAAGTTACTGAATTGTCAAACTATGATTTCTACATCTGATATTGATAGTCCTAATTGAAATGAATATGATCATTCAAAACAATATTTTTACAGAAAAATGACTAAAATTCCAGATGTACATCACTGAATACTGTGTTGCTGCCAAACTGATGTCCGATAGTATGACATTGTTGTTGCATTCCTACATAATTTTAATATACAATTTGCTGTTTACAATAATAAGACTCAAATGAAACAATCTTACAATTGAATTCTCCTTTTTGGTTTTGTGTTTCCCATTAACAGCACATCAAAACATCTTCACACAGTCTTATAAATACTAAGGAGAAATTTTTAGAAATTGGGATTTCCTATTGCCTTTAAGGTCAATACAAACATTACTAGAATTAGAGCCTATTGCACAACATACATGCAATCTAAAGAAGTGAGAATTTCCATTGCATAATTATGTTGCTAAAGTTAATCCATGATCAAGGCAGGGTTGCCAACTGGTATATTTATATACCAAAAATCAAAAACTTTGTATACTTTCAAAGTGTTTCGTAGGCATTTTTTTGATTTGGTATATTTTAACTTAGGTTTCAATTTATAATATTTACATCCTTTTGCACAATGGTGTTTTTTCTTGATCTCAACCATGGCTGATAAAGCAGAACCAGGACTTTCATAAACTCCAGAGTCAGACTCTAAAGCAAGACTAACTAATACACCACAATCAACTCCTGGGACACGTAAAGCAAAAACCATATTTGAGCTTGGAAAAGGCATTACTGATGGTGATTCACAAGTACTACGCTGTATGATGTACCATCTTCAAAAGGGTGCATCAAAGAACCAAACAAAGTGGGAGTGTGCAAAAATTGTGCTTCTCAAAGTTGTGCCATTCTATGGGAAAGCCAATATTCCCATGATCACAGAGTGCAAGGCATGTGAAAAAATAAAACTTGTGAATGCTAATAACAAACTCAGAAGCATGCCTGTTAATCATCATTTTTCACCAGCTACCCTTTCTAAATTAGAACAAGTTGAAACTAAACTTGATCAAACTTTTCATCTGTGGCCAGCTATTGCAGAGAAACTGATTAAAAAATCCTGAAGACTTGCAGTTTCTGCAATCAATGAAGACAGACCATACTGCTACATTTGGACCCAGTGATAAGGTGTTGGCTCAAAGAATTCAGTGGAGTGAAGAACGTGCTAAAGCAGGATTAAGGAGACGTGAGAAAAATGAAGAAATATCAAAGGCATCTACTACTTTCCAGAGCTTTAGTGAAACTGAAACTGATACAGACACAAGTAATATTGATATGTGCTACTGCATCTGGTTCACAGTGAACATTCTTGAGATAAATCATGAGTTCCTAGCATAGCCTGTTGAAGCATGGCCAGAGTCTGCTGCCTATCAAGCCTCCCTAGCTCATGTTGATGCACTTAATGTCATCAATGACTGTGCTGAGTGGGGAGTGAAGTTAAGTTCTGATTTTCTCTCTGCATCAAGAAGTGAGGATCACTACCAAAATGTTCTTTAAGTTATGGAAGAAGACAGATGGTCTCTTCCAAATCTGTGAAAATGCAAGGCAAAGACTGACAGCTAAATAAACAATCTAAACATTGTAAATAAGCAGAACAGAACTTTTCCACATGGATTATGTATGCATATCTGCAGATCTGACAACATCGATGTTGTCTTTATGTACAGTCTACTGTACATGTAAGTTGACTTAATGTTAATGTAATATAGATAAGAATTGCATAAAAATGTTGGTAAAGTGGTAAAAAATAGTCAGTTGGGCAAAAATATCGCCATTTGTTGTTTATTTACTTCCTTTTATTGATTTCATAAGTGTTATTTAAAAAAAATGCCAATATCTGGCAAGTAGCTATGAAAAATTTAAATATTTAAAAATTGGATCTCTGAACCTGCTGAATTCGGCAGCTTTGCATCTCAGATTTTCAAACGTCAGGTGACCCACATAAACAAATGTGAATTTTGCTGAAATTTTGCAGGAGTTATTTTTTTACATAATGGAAAAAAAATTAATCTAGGGACAAGTAAAAAAAAAAGCAGACACTTTTAAAAATCATGGGTGTTTGATGCACCCTAGTGGTTTTAGTAGTTTAACTTGATATCCAGTCAGGAAATATTAATCATATTTTAAAAATAGAGATTAAAAAATAACAAATTTCAAAATGAAGAAGCTTGAACATTGCTTTTTTTTATTTTTTAATATATACAGGTGCATCTCAAAAAATTAGAATATCGTGGAAGAGTTCATTTTTTTTCCATAATTTAATTCAAACTGAAACTTTCATATATTCTAGATTCATTACACATAAAGTGAAATATAT
Source organism: Nautilus pompilius (assembly GCA_018389105.1). Classification (NCBI taxonomy): domain Eukaryota; kingdom Metazoa; phylum Mollusca; class Cephalopoda; order Nautilida; family Nautilidae; genus Nautilus; species Nautilus pompilius. The sequence continues at coordinate 351,263 of JACATO010000982.1, read as the reverse complement.
AAAGCCTTTTTTTTGTTTTAATTTTGATGATTACAGCTTACAGCTCATGAAAATCAAAAATCCACTATCTCAAAATATTAGAATATTTCATAAGATCAATAAAAAAAAAAAAAGGACTTATAATATATAAATGTCGAACTTGTGAAAAGTATGTTCATTTATGCACTCAATACTTGGTCGGGACTCCTTTTGCACAAATCAATGCGGCGTGGCTTGGAGGCAATCAGCCTGTGACACTGCTGATGTGTTGTGGAAGCCCAAGTTGCTTTGATAGTGGCCTTCAGTTCATCTCTATTGTTGGGTCTGGTGTCTCTCATCTTCCTCTTGACATACCCCATAGATTCTCTATGGGGTTCAGGTCAGGCGAGTTGGCTGGCCAATCAAAAACAGTAATACCATGGTCAGCAAACCAGGTACTAGTAGATTTGGCACTGTGGGCAGGTGCCAAGTTCTGCTGGAAAAGGAAATCAGCATCTCCTTAAAGCTTGTCAGCAGACGGAAGCATTAAGTGCTCTAAAATCTGGTAACCGGCTGCACTGACTTTGGATTTGATAAAACACAGTGGACCAGCACCAGCAGATGACATGGTGCCCCAAGTCATCACTGACTGTGGAAACTTCACACTGGACTTGAAACAACTTGGATTCTGTGCCTCTCCACTCTTCCTCCAGACTGTGGGACCCTGATTTCCAAATGAAATGCAAAATTTACTTTCATCTGAAAAGAGGACTTTGGACCACTGAGCAACAGTCCAGTTCTTTTTCTCCTTAGTCCAGGTAAGATGCTTCTGATGTTGCCTCTGGTTCAGGAGTGGCTTGACACCAAGAATGTGACAGTCGTAGCCAGTGGTGGGATTCAAATATTTTAACAACCAGTTGTCTCACAAAAAAGCATGTCGGTTTGGCCCGATATAGGTCCAAAGGTTGATCTTTGGGCTGCCGGCCTGCCGCTTTCTACAGTTTAGCAAATCAAATCATTGATTATAATTATTTCCCAAATTAAAAAAATGTCTAAACAATGGTTAAAGCATCACTATAATTACATCGAAGATACTCTATATTAGACTATATAGTTAATGAACTAAGTAATATGAAGATATATCTATGTATATACATGCTTGATTGTTTGTGCTTTTTGAATTATTATTACTATTATTATTAATTATAAATATTACTGTTTATAAATTTTATGATTTTATGTATTCTTCAGTTTTCTCATTTCATCCCCCCCCCTCAGGTCTGCTAGTGGCTGTGCATAATTATAGAACATTTCACTTACTAATAAGGGATGTTTTATCTATTTTCTGCTGCCGTAGATATTTCTAAAACCAAGATGAATCATGCAATACAGAGCAAAAATAATTGGATTCATGCCTTATATTTTGATGATAAAATAAGTTAAGGGCTAACAACCGGTTCGCGGAACTCATGAAATTCCAAGAACAGGTTCGCACGAACTGGTGCAAACTGGCTAAATCCCACCACTGCTCGTAGTCCATTTCCTGGACACGTGTATGTGTGGTGGCTCTTGATGCACTGACTCCAGCCTCAGTCCACTCCTTGTGAAGCTCCCACAAGTTCTTAAATCGGCTTTGCTTGACAATCCTCTCAAGACTGCGGTCATCCCTCTTGCTTGTGCACCTTTTCCTACCACAATTTTCCCTTCCAGTCAACTTTCCATGAATATGCTTTGATACAACACTCTGCGAATAACCAGCCCTTTCAACAATGACTTTCTGTGACTTACCCTCCTTGTGGAGGGTGTCAATGAATGTCTTCTGGACAACTGTCAAGTCAGCAGTCTTCCCCATGATTGTGGTTGTGTGTACAGAACCAGACTGAGAGATTCATAGTATATATACTGCATAAATAGTGATTTACTCAAACTCGAAATGGAATATTCTAATATTTTGAGATACGTTTTTTCTATTTTTTGAGCTGTAGGTCATAATTATCAAAATTAAAATTAAAAAATGCTTGAAACATTTTAGTTTACATGTAATGAGTCCATCACTTTCTGAAATAACTGACAAAAAATATTGAACTCCTCCACGATATTCTAATTTTTTGAGATGCACCTGTATATATATAATACTATTTCCAGATGAGACCCATTTTTTTTGCTGTTTTGTTTTTTTTCAAAACATTTTGGCCCCTTTTTCATGTAGTGCTGTTTTCAGTAACACTCTGTAAAAATAGGAAATAAAATAGTCTTCTGTAAAATTCCTTTCAGAGTCTCTTTCATGAAATTTAGTGGGAAATCAGCACGGCAAGACAAAATCCACATGCTTACATGCGCAGGATATTGTCCCCTTTATTTTCGTTAAACCCTTATCAATCTATCATGTGCTGTTAGGGAAAGTTTTTAATTATTATTGGATGTGAATAAATGTTGATAATGAGCATTTATTGACCGACTCACTAGGCTGACTCATTTAATGTTAATAAAAACCTATCTTTGTGGGGATCTTTATCTTTATTGAAGGAGCTTACACAGGAATGACTGAGTCATAGGTATGCTTCATGCTGTGCAACCATTGGAATGCCTGCTCACAGCCTTTCCTGACTTTAATATTAGGTTTCTACTGCACTCTAAGCTATTTCTTTTATAATAAAAAAAAAACAAAACAAACATTACCCACTAAAAGTATAGCAGCTGTTTTAAATGTTTTGAACTTGGAATATATATGTTATTGTTTCCATCATGAACCTGTTTCTGAGGACCTATTCTAAATGCAGCGTCCCTACTCTACACACACACACACACACACACACAACTAAAAAAACACTCTTATTGTACAGAAACACTCCCTAGTAACATTACACAGTGTTTTCTCATGAATCATTAAGAATGTCCCATGGATAAGTTTTCAGTTAAAGCATGTCTTTAATAAGGAACACAATATTGCATAATTACTGCAAATTCTTGGCTGTTGAGGGTATTTTTGTTGTTTTAAATGGAAATTATTAGATTTGTTTTCCAGAATAAAAATATAACACTGGGAATATGTTTAATCTGTTGGACTTTTTAGCTTCAGTCCATCAATGTATGGAATTTAAAAAGAGAAGAAGTCACATGTTCTGCAAAACTTTGAAAGTGCCCAAACTAGGTATTCAGACTGCTGTAGAAGTTTTTTTTTTCTAAAGAAGAAAAATGACTAGATTCTCACATGACAACATATACAAATTAAAATGCTAACCTTCAAAACTTTTCCAGATCCTTTGAAATCATTACAGAAGTATATTTCACAAGAAGGAAATTTTTTTTTTTTTTTTATTGCCTGATCACAACATGTGGGTATGGGCTGCTCTCTTTGGTGTCTGACCAGTAGTGTGATGTGATGTCTCATGTTCTTTTGTGCCAGCTCTCTCTCCACCACTACAGTTTCACCTTCCTAAAAAGCAGACTTTTACAAGATATCTTTTTCCACTTTAGTTGATGTTCACTAGCATAGGTGCAGATACCTCAACCAGAATAGAATGCATTTCCTCATACGCTTACAAAAGACATCAGTCAGTTTTGTGCACAAGCACCAATGGCCATTACTCAGTTTTATTTCTACAATTGATTGAATATATTATTAAGAATAAAAAACATTTATTTTCATTTTTGCTGCTGCTGTTATAAAACTGAATTTGAAAGTTTGCTAGAATTTTACATTCTTGTGCTTCATACTAGTTTCTGTTTAACTTGAATAATAATTTGATCCGGTTGTGAAAAGATTTCTTAAAAATGTTTATATCCTCTTTGGTTAAAAAGTTCAAGACAGAGCAGTAGTGGTACTTCAGCAGGTGAGCTGAATTAATTGTGTAGAACACCGATCTGGGATGTCATAGGAATGTGCATGTTTATCCTTTGATTTTAATTTGGTACTATCTGATTATTGTCAAGGAAAATGCCCATGAAACGTGGGCCAAAGTTTCAAAGTTTTTTCATTTGTTGTTTATCAGTGAAACAACTCATTTTCTTTTTTTCATATTTAATTTTTATAAAATCAGTGGTAATAACACAGTGTTTAATGTTCACAATGATGGAAACACATGAAGACTAATGTCTAACAGATAAAAATAAATTCAGCTATTTAATACTATTAATTAATTAATTATTAATGAGTAACCTATTTGATACAATGCTTGAAGTTTTTGTCATACACACTGTTCATTCATATTTATTGCTATTCTTTTAAGAAACATTTTGTTGCTCTGTATATTGCCATATTTTCCCAGTAATGGTTATGTTAGAACTTCATGCTAGTTTATCATTTTCAGACTAGCATTCAATTTCTTATCTTGCACAAATACTATTTCAATAGATTAAGTGCCTACTTTGAACTATTATTACGTTGCATGACAAAATTTGTGCCTATGCACTATTAATTATACAGATTTAATTAGACTAATAAGTTAGAGTGCTACAAAGGCATTTCCATAATTTCTTCTAGTTATTTATTTCTGCAGAAGTTGGTTAGATTGGGCTTCAGTAGTAACTGAACTAAGAGACCTTCATTTTGGAAATCTTTTCCCATCTCCATCATCAGGGTTAAGTCACAAAAGGGGCTGTCTTGGTATGCAATTTTTGTTTTTTATGCAGTGGGGGGAAAAGCCCAAACCAACTCTTTAGTTTCTGGAGATGATGCACCACCAAATATCTTGTATTTTACTTTGCTCTTTCTTTTCCATTACTTTACAGAATGACTCACAAAGCATCACACTCATAACAGACGTGAAGGAGTACTGTAGATTCTCCAGCAGCAATCTTTTGAAACCTTTCAATCGCATTGTTGCAATCAATAACCAGGACATTACCAAGCTAACTGAAAGTGAAGTGTGGCAGCTTCTGGTGTCTTCCACTAAGGGCTCAGTTGACTTAGAAACTTGTTGTCCCATTGAGCTAAAGAAACTGAGTGCCACTGAAACACAGCATGACTTCTTTGTTGGTTCTGACTTCACCAAAGTAAAGAGGGCCCTGTCAACTAGCTCCAGTCTGGTCAGCTTCCCAATGGAGAACCCTTGTTCGTGCCGGCAGAAAGACCATGCCAAGAAGCGGGCAAACAGGGAGATGCAACATAAAGAAGACACCATGCAGAATAAATTTCCCGAGATTCTCATGAATATAAACAACAACAACAACAACATCAGCAGCAGCAACAGCATGGAGAACAGAACTCACTCTCTTCCACTTGAAGTCTGTAATGTTTGCAACTTTAGTGGCATGGAAGGTGATCAAGTAAATTCACTCCCTCTTCACTCAAGTGATGGCAACTTTTGTCTCAAGGATAAACACTGTGGCAACAGGGTTTGCAGAAAGCTGCATTATCCACATCTTGTGTTAAAGAATCCAACCAAAGCTGTGTGGGATCCACTGACGAAGACTGTCACTCTAAAAAGAATTGAGAATGGCTCCTTTGGGTTCACTTATAAAATGAAAGTTGGAAAGGTAAATAACTACTTTTTTTTAAAAAAATAAAATGTATTTTTTGTTTCATTACAGTCATTAGTTAGTGTAGCTTGTTCCTTTTGTTTTGTTAAATTGCTTCCATTTTTCTTTTTCTCCTACATTTCATCTCAGCTGATAAATGTTAGTATGGAGATTTGGTGAGGAAACTTTCTCAGGTCCCTTTTTTATTTTCTAATAAACAAGTTGATCACAGACCATACTATAAACCCTAGTGTGACATCAATACAGATAGTTTTATAGTTATTCAATTTACTGTTATCGGACAAGCAGGCCTGCCATGCCATTTTTATTGATTCTGATAGCACATGGGGTAACATCGTCATTTTTGTTGAAGAAAATTTCTATTGTATATATAAGGTTAAGGGCCTGAGTTTGAATTTTGGACAGAACTGGCTTGGTTTGGCATATCTACCTCCCTGGCAGAGTTTCATCATCTTCCATCAGCCGACCACACAAGTTTCTCCCAAACACTCCAGTTTCCTCCTATATCTGAAAATGAAGAGATCTATTAGGGACTTTCCCCCATGGCCTCCCATGCTGGGATGTGGCCTTGCAATCCATTCTTTATGTAAGCCTATGTAATTTTATGCTACGCAATGTTAGGACCTGAACACGAAACATCATCCACAGTTTGTAGGTGGAAAGATAGATTCTGTGGACAGATTTAGGAAAGAATCTAGAGAGTTCAAAACTGCTTTTTTTTATGATTTCAGTTTGATTAAGTTCCATGCTAGTAAAATCACTGTCTTTGGTTTTAATTAGTGTTAGGGTTTCAAGTCCCAACTTGGGACCAACCCTGTTTGGTGATAAGCCAAAGTTATGATTTTTCTTACTCTTCTGATGACTTGGATTTTATTGGTCACTTCAGTTTTTCTCACACCTAAAATAGGAGAGCACTAGTAGCGTCCTCTCTTGCAAAAGATTATGGCTTTTCATTTTGCAACAGTAAGTTGCTTTGGTGATTGTAACCAGGATATCATACTTATAATTGCATCTTAAGTTGTATTCAGCATAGAGTAGATTACAAAAGTACCTGATGATATCATTCACCTGTAGACTGAGATGTTACTTGTTATTATGGCATCTGTATAAGCCATTAAGAGACATTGTATCACAAAATGAACGCAAGGTAAAGTTTGATTAGCTACATTTTATAGATGGTTTAAATTTTCCTGTTCATGGGGATGCTTGAACGTCAAGCTGACAACACACAGAGAGTTCTGTTCTGAGGAAATAGGAGCTGTGATACTGTTTTTTCTTAACATTGCAATTTCCCCTTCACTCTAGTCTTTAGCATACACACTTGAGAGCTAAACACTCCTACTCAGTAGATACTTCATCATCTTCTCATGTCTTTCTAGAACAAAGATGGCTCCTTGGAACTCTACACACTGGTTGAATTTGTCCAAGCAGATAGCCCCGCTTATGGAAAACTTTTCTTGGCAGACTGGATCCGATCTGTAGATGGCACAATTCTTCAGATTCCAGCTCAGGTGATTATAAAACTGCAGCCATTTGAATTTCTTAAACAACAGTATATCTGTAATTCTTTCTCCATTGCTACCATTAATATAGCAGCAGTTAGAGCCAAAGCAGAGATGTCTACATAATAATTGGAAAAAAATATTTCAAAATTAACTGTGATGAATTAAGGAAACAGAGCCACAATGAAATTTATCTTAGTTTTTAATTTATGATCATAATGTGTAGCCTTTTTACATTTACATACTATTTATTGATAACAGCAGTGTAGTTTTTACTGATATTGGATACTCTCTTTTTCTCATCTTCAGCTACAGCCAGATATCAACTCATTTTAAATAAGAAAGGACCTACTTGACCTCTGCAGCTCTTTCCTGCTTAAACATAAGAGATTTTTTTTTCATTTGTAGATTTGATTACAGACTGTGTATCTGGCAGGCTTTCTACTGATATATTCTGAGCTAAAGGTGTAAAAAAGAAAAGAATTCTAAACCATTTTCTCTGTCTAGTATATATGTTAATTGGGATGTTGCTGGAACATTTTTAGAAGGGTTCAAAAGGACAAAACCACCTATATTAATTATAACAACTTATGCATTGGCATTTATTACCAGTTTACTCTCCAGGCGACTTGCCAATAGACGAGATCAGATTTTGAATTTAAACACCATTTATTTATTTTATATTATTTAAATTTATTTTTGCAGGGTTACCTGGTAACCTTGAAATATATATACAGTGCAACCTCACGTATCTGAACAAGCCTGGAGACAAGCTATTTGTTTGGATACGCGAGTGTTCGGATACGTGAAAAAACCGAATGCAGGTGTTGCTGTGAGCATGCTGAGGGTCAAATTCGAACATCCAATTGACACCCTATCCGAACAATAGACACTATACATGTTAATTGTCACTTGTGTACTGTTTTTTCGTTGGTTGAGTAGCTGTAAACTCAGTAAGTTTAACTCTTTGATTTTTAATGTCGGTGATAGTAGATCGCCGAACACCATATTCTTCAGCTAAACGTGCAGCTACTGCACCAGAGTCAAGTCTTTTCAAAATCTTCACTTTGTCGTCTAGAGACAGAACATTGCGTTTTCTTTTCAAACTTTTGTCAGACATTTTGAACGTGAGTGTCGTGAACAGTACAGTCTAAAATGGTCTAAAATGCAATGTAGATTAAAACACTTCAAAGATGATATGCAAAACCAGATAAAATATTTCTTAGTAAATTATATTAAATTAAATAAATTACTTAAATTAAGTAATTATCATTTCCCCCTTGATTAAAAAAATAAAAAATGTGATTGATTCAAATTTTCAAGTAAAAAGTATCGCAATAATAGTCTGACTATACGCGTAATGATAAAGACAAATGAGCAAAGGCGAACTCATACGCAAAAAAATGAAGAAACAAACTCGGTTACTCGATAGCATAAAATGGGCTCAACTTACTCGCTCTCGACTTTTAGTTTATTTTTTTTATTCACCGACAATCAATCACCTGATCACTTTAATATAGTTGTAAATATATATATATATATATATACAGTCAGACCTTGTTAAACTATATGAATCACTTATATAGGCATGCCCCCCCCCACTGTTCACTTTAAAAAAGGCCATGTCTTGTTCGGTTAAGATCTAAGAGAAATTACAATAGAACGTTGACAACCGAACAGAAAAGAGTGAAAGTTTGGTTACGTGAGATTTTGTTTGGGGGACATGTCGATTGTTCGGATACGCGAAAATTCGGATAAGTGAGGTTCGGATACGTGAGGTTGTACTGTATATTACACACACACACACACACACACACTCTCTCTCTCTCTCTCTTGCTCTCTCTCTCTTACATTTAGCTTATTAATATACATATATAGTCTGCTTGATTTTAAGAAACTGCTTTTATCATGAATATTACTAAAGAATTTGTAATAACTTTATTTATATATTGCAATTTTCATATTTAAGATGTTTTTTTCTCTCTGTGTTTGTCATTTATTGCAGAGCTAAATAATGCATTAATCTTTGTCTGATGAATTTAAACAAACAAAACAATAATTTTAAAAGTGAAACGGCTACTGAAAAACTTGCATTGTTTATTTTATTTATTTTTTAGCCTTCCTGTTGCCAAGATGGGAACCAGGCCAGAAGCCCAAACCAGGTGAAGCCAAATGTTGACCCAGAAATTGTGAGTGTATTTTTCTGTTTTTCTTCTTCTTTTTTTTATTATTTTACATGGTTGTAATTGTTTTGTTATCATTTTAAGTGTGGTACTTTCCACTACTAACTGCACAGTTTTCACCACCAGTGCTTGGATGTCCACGTCTTAAAATTGCCTTTTGTTAAATGACTTAATGTGTGGATATTAGATATTTGAGAGAGAGAGGTTTCGATCCACTTGTCAAGATATTCCTAAAGTTCAGGCAAAACGCACACCGCTACACAGGTTAAGCCTCACCAGATCACAAACAAGTTTCCTGCAGAAATATCATAAAATCTTTCATTTCTGAATTTAAAAGGTGACCTGCTGCAACAAAGCAATGATATTTTAGAAAGGAACAATGAGATTAAATGATGAAATGTGTTTTTTTTTGCTGGTATTGTATAGCCCTCTGCAAGAATGGTATAACAGTAGTAGAAACTCTATTAAAAGAGCAAAAATAGAATTGTTAAGCATACGGTCTTGGATGCATTTATAATATTTCACAATGACAATGTTATTTTAATGTCTTGGAACTTTGATCATGCCAATTTTGATTGTAATCTCTCCTTGTACAGATGACTTACAGAAATTGAACATGTATATGTGATATTCTTTTCTTGAAAAAAGGTCTGGGTCATTTCAGCAATATTTTGAACAGGACAGGTGGATACTTCTTTATACAACACCCAATTTAATCCCAAATATGTACAGTATTAGGTTCAAAGCTAGGCTCATGGCAGGGCAAGCAAGGGGCTCGAATAGAGATCTGGTGGTGTCTAGGAATATTTGTCTAGTAGAAAGTGGATGATCATCAGAATGATGAACATTGACAGACTAAAGAATGTTTTCATAGTGCCCAATGGAATTGCTAAACACATTTGATCTTTGTCACATTGCAAGAGATGCTGACTTTCAGACATTAATTTTTCTCTCTTTTTTTTTGGTAATGACTATATAAGGCAAATTATGAAAAATAAAAAATCTTGTCACCATTAACAAATATGCACAGAATGTAAGATTAACCAACTAATATAATTTCTAGTTTTTACAGATTCATAGTCACTTATTTTTAGCCAAATAAGTTTTGTAACTTGTTACATTGGGATGGTGAAGTAAAGTTAAGATAGATTTTTAGTACAAGATGCACTGTTTAAAATTTTTTTATTGTGTTTTTAAATCATTATTTGATAAACAGTTTAAAGATAATAAAATTCAACAATAAAAACAATTTTAAATGTTTGTTTACAACATTTATCTACCTCGATGCTTTCATGTTACAAAGATGGCATCAAGAAATCACTAATTTTGAGACTGAATAGATTAATTAAAAAATAGACCATAACCTAATCAATCTTCACATAATTAATATTTGAATGTACAGACTATATGTGCATAAGAGTGCCATAATTTTAGACTCATCAGTGAAATTTATTCAATAGACCATACATACATCAATTTATTAGAATTTATAACTACATGTATTGTATATAAGCATGGAATTGTCAAAAGATATATACATATTTTTTAAATTTTTATTTTTAAAACTTACACAAGACCTTTTTTAAAAAAAATATTTCCTTTTATGTTTCATGAGTTTATTGGACAGTCTAAATCACAGTATCATGTGTGTATTAAGAAGTTTTTTAAAAAATAACTTAAAATTAGCTATTTCTGATAGGATTAAAATGTCAGTCTGAAATTTTTATTTCTGGTATTAAAGGTTTTTTTTTGCCATTTTTTATAAGGATGAATAGTTATGTAAATGCTGCTTTTTAAATTTGGTTTTTATTTTGAATTAATTTCAGTCAAATTCCATTAAGATGGCTTTTGATAAATCAACTTCAATTCGCCTTGTGATTCAGAGACCCACCAGTATTTTACCTGACTCACCAACAGCAATGATTGTCTCACCTCCACAGACATCCAAGTTCCACTGTCAGCCATCTTTTGAAAAAGACATAAAACCATTTTGGCACCTTGAAAATAACCTGCCTGTCCAATCGTGTTGCAATTGCAGCTACTACACACACAAGCAGTATTCTCCTACAGTGAGGGTGAATTCCCCACCAACACAGCCAGTTTGTTCCTGCAGAGTTCAGCATTCACCTGTGTCCCTGCAGACTAAACAGAAATGTCTATGCCATTGTAGCTCACCTGGCAATGATAGCTTACATTCAGGGAACAAAAATTATTCTTGCTACCAGCTGAGGAGTTCTTGCTCCCCTACAACATATGGTAAATTTCAGTCTCTGGATCAACAGCAGATCCTTAAGGAAAGGACTTCATTTAGTAGCTGTAGAGTATTCTTGTGTGGCAGGCATGCAGCAAGTGTTTACCGGTGCTTGGTTTCTGACTCTTATCTTCAAAATGATATAGAAAATGCCAAATATGCCACAGCCTGTATTAAAATTGACAGAAATGGTGATCCCCAAATTTCCAAATGGAACAATCGATGGAAACTGGATGGTGTTAGTGAGACAATAAAGAATATGATACCTCATGGTCAGTTTCGAGGAAAATCGGACTATGTTCATTTGTTGAACAGCAGGGACCGATCACCAGTGATTGAACTAATGTGTGTCCCAGATGATAATTTTTTTCATCTGTGCGCCCACCTGGCTTTTGTGGAGTTCAGCAGCATTTTCATCATCACGTTTGACTGTAAAGAATTCCTGGAAAACACCAAGGCAGAAGTGGATCGACTTGCAAAACTACTTCACACGATTCGCGTTCACGGCACAGGCTTCAGCTCAACTGTGTACATGTATTGTGTGATGAAGTCTAACTTTAGCTGTGATGGTGATTTGAAAGAGAGACTTGTGCAGCTGTTTCACTCGGAACATGTAAGCCCTCTCCTTCATCTGAAGATGCCACCTGTGATTAAAATTGACATGACAGACAAAGAAGGCATGGTCAAGAAAATTTTATCTTGCCTCTTCAAGACCTTCAAAAAAAATGACAATAAAATCTTTCTTCTCGAAGGAACACGGATTGTACTGGGCTATCTGAGGCAGAAGAGCATTAAGGTGACCTGTTGGAACGATTTATACAGAACCATTCACGATATCCTCCCTGGTAACCCTGACCACCTCACCGAAGTGATCATTTCTGACATGATTGCTATTGGTGAACTTGTTGAAGGTATGCCACAAGATTACTTTTGTGATGTACTACTTGTGAGTGGATATGCGTTTATTTGTCAGAGCTCTGCCTTTTTTACATATTCATATAGCCAAGAACTTTTATATTGCAGTTATTAGGTCAAAGACAAGTGAGAGGGGAGGAGTTTTTAACTTATATAATAGAGTCCCTATATGTAAAAAGAAATTTCCACCCAATTTTTTTTATTGATTTAGATAGATTCCTAGCTTCATTGATTTTACTAAGTAAAATGTTCCATCGACGTTGGCTGAATAAAAAAACAAAAAAAATCTTCTAGTATTTATTGGTGACCCTGTGTAGTATAAGTGCATTGACTTAAAGTAAGGAACTTGGAGATATCTGCTTATTTTTCTTTTGCCTTCACAAGAATTTGTAGCAGATTTAAGTGTAGGGGCACAACTGGAATGCATTCCACCCTTTGGCACTAGGTAACTAATTGTTTAAATTCTGCTGCTGCAAGTGTGCACTGCCAGGTACTCAGAAAGGGTCCAAACGCCATAGATCGCCGGTCTACACATTCTGAGCAGTTGAAGGATGCTAATTGTTACATGTGTGTATGACACACCTGTTTATAAAATTCTGGATTCTCCCTGATCAGTCTAATGATATAAAAAAACCAGGCAGTTTTAATAGTTTAAGCAATAAAAAGAAAAACATTAGTCAAATCACCTCACTCGAAAGCTTCGTAACCAACAAATCATGGTTTAAGACCAGCCCAAGCTTCTTGAAAACTGCCAAAACTGGATCACCAACTGCAAAATTAATAGCATTGCACACAAAAAAGCAGTCTATCTAGAAATGAGAAATAAAATGACAGCTACTTACTACTTGTGTGTTACAATGTAAAAGTGCATTTTTAACATAAGAAAGCTAATTAAGTCTCCTTTTGTTATTTACATGGCCTATATACTTAATTAACAGCCTTCATGTAGTGATGATTTCTTGTAGAGATAAAACTATAGAGTAATGAACCAGTGAATGAACTTCAATTAATATTCATATTGTAATTTTGTTTCGATTATTTTAATGAAAGAATTACAGTACATAAATGGGAAATCAGAAACAAAACAAGCATTCAAGCATTGTAATAATTGTGATGTAATTACACTTAAAATATACCATAATTGCATAATTGTTTCGGATGATGCACTAATTAAAGCTGCCAGTATGTATTTACATGTTTTTGGGAGGTTCTAATTTTTTATTAGCCTGTTTGCATTATTCTTAACAAATAAATAAATAAATGTTGTGAAATTCTTCTATAATTACATTATCTGTGATAATTAATAAACTGTACTTATTGGTTGAAGAGTACATTTTATTCTTTAAGAATGTAACTTTTTATGTGCTAGTCTAAATCTTTCAGTTTGAGATGAGCCATTATGTTCTGTTCTAATGTTAATTGTAATGAAAATGAAATAAGTGCCATACAATAACTGAGTACTGTCCTTACTAAATAACAGTTCATTCTTAGCTGTTTATATTGCCTGATTTCTTTTTTAATGTTAAATTTTGGCAAGGTAGATAATCAGATATGGAGTAGGAGTATGCAAATGATTATCTTCTATGCCAAAATAATAAATAGTGAATGTAATTTCTTAAAGTACTTTATTACACCTAATAAACTTCAGTGATGCTGTACCTAAATATATTTATTTTTTGTAGATTTTTCACCTTTTGCTCCACCATACATACCTGCAGACAACAATCCAGCTTTAGTTAGCATAGGATTCTTGTTAGAAACCATGGCAACCTTGCTTTCTCCACCACTTGAATTTCTGAAGACTTTGGAAAATAAGCAGGCATGGGTGAAGCTGGCTTCGACGGGCATCATCTCCAGGCCAAGTCTCTACTCTCTGTACAGCTTTCTTCAACAAGGCAGTGAGAGTCTGTTCAAGTTGATGGAGATCAGGGGATTGCTGTTCTGCTTGGACAACCCCAGGTCTGATGGGAATGATAGATTTTTCTTGCCCTTTGTAAAGCATGGACTAGCTTTAGAACTCAAAGATTACAACAAAAAAGCAGGTAATTTATACATCCACTTCAACAAACGCATCCCTCACAGCACATTCCTTCACCTGATGCTGAACATTGGTCGCAGGCTTGGTTGGGAAAACATCGCATTTGGGACTACAGAGTGTAAAATCCTCTTTGCCAAACTGGAGTTCACATTTCACTACGTGCAGACCAGTGACCTCATTGTGATATCAGCTTCGTGAGTATTTTTAGTGAATTGAGATTTAAACTTTTCCTGAAGCTTTTATTAGGTAAAAGACCATATGAATATAGTTTGCAGCTTCTCAGAACTTTTAAAAAAAAAATTTATGGTTAGTTTTGTTTTAGCTCTTTTGTCGTTATTATTAATTAAACATTTTTAAAAAACTATTTAATATCTTCTTGATACTTTAATAGGCAAGTGGTTAAAATTTAAATAACTAAATTTTAAAATTTCTGAAATATAAAGGAAGGTTCAAACAGTATATACAGCATTGGAAATAATTATGGAAACAAGGAAAACTGGATATAAAATACAAATAGCATGTGATAGAATTGCACCCGATGTGTAAAATTAAAATGCTCCCAAAGTATTATATGTAAATGATTGTCCTGCAAGCATTTAGAAAGAGCCACAACTGCCGAAGGACTATAAAAGAATAGGCAGCGAAATCATTGTAGTGTGGTGGCTCCTGGGAAGGAAACATCACATAACAATTGTATAGAAATCAAAGTCTTAGCTAGTGAAGGCTACTCCATCTGACAGATTGCAACCTGACTTCATGTTTCAGGAGAAGTTGTATGCAAGACTGAGGAATTGCAAAACTGTACTGTTGACAATAGACACTGTAGAGGAAGGGAGCAAAAACTCCAAGAGTGATGTTAAGTACCTCAGGATATGTTCGCTACATGATAGACATCAAGCCGGTAGAGATCTTGCAAATAACTCAGTTGCAAGTACAGATGTTAATGTTTTTTTATAAAACAGTAAGATACGCAGCATGAAGTGTTTTCATTTGATGTGTAGTTGCCAAAAATTCTTTGGTTGGGAAGCAAGGCTGAAATGAGCAGTAGAAATAAAACAGTTGGGTGCCCAGACCTAGAAAGTGCTTCTTTACAGATGAGTTTGAGTTTTAACTGCTTGGCAATAATCAATGGCAGTTTGTTGGAAGGTGGGCTGGGGAGTGGTGTAACAGTCAGTGTGCAACAGGTGTAGTAGGGAAAGCATGAGGTTGAATTGATAGTACTGTGGTGTGGCACATAGGCCAAGAGTGTTAGGGATTTGCATAAAGTCAAAGTTATACTGACCACCAACAGATACAGGCAGGTTCTCAGCCATTATGCCATTCCCTCAGGAAAGCATGGACAGAGGCAAATGGATCACTCACAAAAGTGTTTTGACCTGCACAAAGTCATAATACGGGGTTATATAGCTACTGGTAAAGTCAGAAGGCAACCAAGTGCTGCAGGATATTTGAGACTACAGTCCATAGTCATACATCAATGACCTCTATGGGACCATGAGAACAAGGGGCCATGCTGTATATAAAAAGGCTCACATACCAAATAATAATACATTGTACAACATATTCATTTTTTTTTTGTATATTTTCTGTAATGATGCATTTATGTGTGCAATATGTGTGCATGTCTCAGTTGCATTACTAATATGTATGTACTGTTTAAAATCATTAGTTCATCATTTGAGATTGTGTGTACATGCAGCAAACAAAGAGGAAATAATAATAATAATAATAATATGGTTATTCTGTACTTGAATGGTTGTGCTTTTTTATTTTTAGGAACAGAATGTGTGAGATGGAAAAATTGAGTCAGTTTGCTTACTGGCTATCAGAGGATTGCTTGAAGATGTTGCCCCAGCCCTTTGTGTTTGGTCCTGCCTGTCCACGAACTAATTGTCAAACTCAGCGACAGACAGGGATTCACGTAATTGACTGCTTCCAGTCACTGACTGTCACTTGTGATGGTGAAATACTCAACCAGGATGAAATGATCAAAATATGGCTCACATCTCCGGTATGAATGACATTTGCCATTCTATTCTGTTTCTTCCCAAAATTGATTCTCATGCTTGAGCTAGCTCAAAAGGACAGCTATATTTTCTGATGTTTCTTCTGATGTTGGGTGACTTTTTTACAGTTCCAGATTTCAAATAGTAGTTCCATTCTTATGTTAAATACAAACTATGTGGGATCCTGTGTTGAGGTCAGTAGTCTGGGTACCAGTACTAATTGAGAGGAAGGTTTACATATCTTAAAAAGCACTGCCTAATTGGATAGATGCTCAGATGGCATACTGTGCTAAAATATTGGCTGAAAAATAGATTGGAAAGATTTGGCAACCAATGGGTCACACATTCTAACATTCTACGTAGATCAGCTCTAGTCACTTGTACTATCCTAAGCTAGAAACATCTAGTGATAATTGACCTCAGGACTACACCCTGATGATAGGACACGGAAAGATTACTAATCTAATTAATTCTACTAATAAGAGAGTGGGGAAACGCTGCACTACTAAATGCTGCTTAAAGAAAATATAAATACTTTTTCTAGAAAATTGAATAAAAGTTGACAAACAAGAGCACTACAAAGGATTATTAGAAGTTATCAAAACACAAACTGTCAAGACACCTAAACTGTTAACTGCTCAAATGCTATTTCCTAATACTAACAGACATGAGAAGTTCCCCATCAGTCTGTGGATGTCTTCCATTTTATTTGAAACTGAAAATGGGTTGTTTTCCCAGATTTTTTATTAACAATAATAATATGAGATATCTGACCTTTTCGGGCTCATTGATTATGCAAGGGACATCAACATTCACTAATAGTTAAGTTCTTTTTTTGACCATTGTTATTTCTTTCTGTGTTGGTTTGTGTACAATTTTTGGAAAACAACAGTGATTATTCAGAGAGTTGTTTTGTTGCTTTAATCAATGTTAAAGTTGAATATTTCGTTACTGTCTTTTGAATGTGTTTCAGAGAACCATACCAGGGGCACAGTCTTTTGACATGGTCCTGGGCAGTGACTGTTCGTCAGGAGAAAGCGTCACAGCGCTGCCTCCTCAGATAGATGTTCCAAGAAGCCCTGATGAGATCTACTGCACTGAACTGCCATATTCTGTGTTGCATAAACTGTATGGCAAACTCAATGTGTCTCATCCTCGGGGCTATAACTGGATGGCCATTGCTGGTGAGTTATTTCTTTAGTATTTGTGTTCCTTCAGAAAAGAGCAAGCTATTCAGAAATGTGAAAACATGGATCTGAATGAAACCACTGTCAGATTATTACAACTGGATCTTGGGCATTAACTCTTGTAATACCAGGCTAACATACAAGAATATTTTCACTGTTGATTCCAATGAAAAGTGATGATATTGTTCAGTTGTTCTTGCATCTTACTGATATCACCAGCCATGCCATTTGCTGCATGCGTGGCCCTTGGATGAATGTTCACACCGATTGTGACAATTATGTTTTGTATGTGTAGATTATGGAGTTGGCCATATAAAATGCTCAGGTACTCAGCTGCATAGTCACATTCACTGTACTTTTTACAATGTTGAAAAATATCTTACAACACGATCTTTAATGTTTGGTATCATCTATGGGTTGGAGATATCAGAATGTGATATATCATAGTCTGTGCACAATGCACTAGAACTAAAACCATCCTTGGAGGCAGTGCTGTTAGTTTAGCTGTGGCTGCTGACTCATACTATAACATCTACCAATTTATAAAGACAGATGCCAGCGAGTAAATTTATTATGAACTTTAACATTAAATGGCTTCTTTTTAAGAGTATAGTTGGTTTGATGATGCAACTTCTTTCCTAGTTAGGGTTTTTTTTTGAGTTATAATATAATAAGCACTAGCAACAAACCTTTGAAAGTTGGCAAAAGTGGAGTGTCAACATTTTTTTTATATCTATAGCAACAGTTCTCTGTTTAATTGGCATGTCTCTGTATAATGTAACATCACATCATCAGGTTTCCCTGTACTTGGTATAATCAGCTCTTACTATGGCTCCCTGGCAAGGTTTCTTTTCACTTTTCATCAACTGGCCATGTTTCAGGCACTCTAGTTTTCACCCAAATCTAAAAAAGTAGAGTTTTAGTAGGGATCTCCTTGCTTAAATCAGAAGTGGCAAATCCCAGGTGGGGCAAGTTTTGCAACACTTCTTAGTGACAACTGCTGTACTCTGCTGGCTCACCAGGTTTATCTTGCTTGATAGAGTTAACATGAATATGGATGGCTGGACATTTTCTTGTAAGAAAGCTTGTGCCAGCTTGCTTTATTTGGTGGGGAGGGGGTCATTGCCCTGCTGGATCTTCAGGTGCAGTTCATGTCAGTAAGTAAAGATGGGAGAACCAGGTACAAAATATTAATCTCCCCATATCATGACTCTGCCAGCACCAAATTTGTTATCTTCTCTGACACAAACAGTCTCTTAAATGATGGTAAGCCAGTACATTGCCAACAGTGAATAAACTGGATTATGATTTGTTTGAAAAAGATAACATCTGTCAAAAGTTTGCAACTTTGAACTAACAGCTGCATAAATTGCTGTTGTCCATGATGATCCCATTTTGTTAGGATTGTCCCCTTGTATTGCTCATGCATCTTGCGTTGTCCAATTTTAGCCTTCCAATGTTGGTGATTGGCTGGTCTATCTGTACACTATCTGCTGTTAGCTAGGGGTTCCATAAAAATACAGATCATAACATCTATCTTTGCCGCTGCATATTTTTTTTATACAAGACAACTAATGGTGCATGCAAGTGTTCTCAGTGACCTATCTTTGGAAAAGCTCTCCATTCAACATGACTAAGACATGGTCTCTGTCTGTCTGTTCTAGTCCTTGACATTGAAGTAGTTTTTTGAAACAGCACTCATAGGCAGTCAGTCACTTTCACTTTCCAAATGCAGACATCTAAAGCTGTTCTTGAAAACCTTTTGTGACATACAAAGCATGTTAAATGAACAAACAAATTAAAATTTACACATGACATTCTCTACATGTCCAATGACATCAGCAAATATTAATTTAATTGGCATCATATTAGAAGTCATATTTGTTGGAAAATCTGTTGATGATGTCCAGTTTCTTTCTGATAGTTTTCACGCATTGCTAGTGTTTACTGTGTAAACCAACATACTACGTGTTTCATTTTTTAATATTTCGATTATATTATTGAAGATGAATGGTGTATATTAATTTTCCATTTGTTGGTTTTTCTTCTTTTGCCTACTCACAGGGTCTGACTGAGTGTCTACCCACCAACCTATCTCTTGTACAAAGTCTGCTTCAACAATAGATCTTTGTCTGTGTTTGGGATGTCATCTTTCCCATATATGCAGATGCTGTTGTACACTACTAATCAAATCTCTGGCACATAGGGGCCGTTGTGGTTTGGCAACACCTTTTAACTCATTGGAATCCCCAAAGTGTTGTGCATCTGTTGCTTTGGTATTTCTGTGGTAAGTGCTGTGGGCCTTCCAGCATTGTTTGACATAGTTTATGCTTGCTGACTCTATCCATTCTTCATAGTCTTCTTGATCCTCTGTGGATATGTCAGTCATAGATGTTAAAAATATAGAAACACTTTAAATATAATTTTTTTGTTGTTTTTGCTGGCAGTGCTTTTGGTTGTTTTAGTAAATTCATTCAAATTTTTAAAAACTCAGAACTTTATAATTATTGTGATCAAAAATTGATTATGCAAATATTTAAATATTTTTTGTCTGAAATGTGTTATTTTTTATTTTATTTTTCAGAGTACCTTGAAGTAGCAGCTGGACTTGTGCCTGTTTATGAAGCAGTAGATAATCCAGCCAAGGAACTGCTGATGGATTGGTTCCATCAGTGCACGCCAACAGTTTCTGAAATATTGGACATATTCAAAAGAATACAAAGAAATGATTTGATTTCACTGATTGAAAACTGGCTGCCCAATGTTATGCAAAAGAAATCAAGTGCTGGGTGTCAGTAATTGCTAGTAAAATGGTTTGAATTCTGCGCTTTTCTGATTTCTCGTTTTTACAGTATCAGTGAGTTGTACCAGGTCTGCAGCACATGGGAAAAGAATGAAAGAAAAGCATTTTTCACATCTTGTCTATTGTAAAAGTCTACTTGGAACCCTTTTTGTATTCCATAGGTGTCTGCATGGATGTTGTAAGTGCTCTCTCACTATCCCCATGCTTAAATTTGCATCTGTTTTAGCTTTTGATATTTTTGTCAGCTTTGGAAGATGCAGTTTTTAGAAAAAGATACTTAAAAAAAAAAAGAAAAAAAGTTTCATCTATTTAAAAAAAAAACTTTCTTTCCCGAGAGAGGCAATTCAAAATGGGACATTTTGCAGCCTACATGTGATCCTGATCCAACATGTTTCTAGCTGTGTTTAAGCTGCACTCTGTTTGGTGGAAGTGCTACTAGGATAGGAAAACTTGGAAGCTACTGATCAAGATCGGAAAATTTTACATGTAGGTGACATGCTTCTCGTGTGAAGTAGATTGTTTTTGATTTATGGAAATGTTTGTGAAATTTTTTCCCAATGTTTCTTTGCTGTGTTCTCAATGTGAGTCAGCAGATATAAACATGTTACTTCAAAACAGAAAGCAGAGAAAAGTGATACAATTTAAATTCCATTGCAGCTGTGCTGAGTGGGGTGGTAACTTAATCCTAGGTTTAAGTTAGCAAAGAATTCAGTCCTTACCGACAACCAGTTTTATTCATGTATCAAGTGTAGTAAGATACTTATGTATCAGATCCTGCAGACTGAGTCCAGGTCTTACATTATTCCATGCAAAAAAATTATGGCTCAGAATGTATCTACTTCTGGCTTGTATCTGTCTTGGATATTTTTGAAGGTGCTGTTATTAATGGCACAGCAAACGCTTACATTGGCTGTGTACATATTCTGTCGTTTTTGTATACCAGTAATTTAGAAAACCTTCTCACAATGCATTGCTCTGAAACCTCTTAATGACTTATTGAAGGAAACATCTGCCATCTTGATTGATAGCTAAGCATTCAGAAGCTATCCAGAAGGAGTGAGTTTTTGTAGTGAGACATTGTGGTAAAGTTTAAATAAAAATCCATTTTCAGATTGCCAATGAATTAATCTATCTTTCCACTTCTCCACCTACTATGTACAAATTTTTTTTATCTAAATCTGACTAAAATGAATTTTTGGTCACACTTTTAAAATGTATTAGTGTGTGTGTTAACCTATGTAAAATACACAACTTTCCATTTCTAAAAGAAACTCAGCCCCATGTATAAAACATCATAGATCTCTTATTCCTAGCATCTGATTACCATTTAGCTCACCTCATTCAGTGGATCAGACTCACTGGGCAACAAGATTTGTGTTGAGTTCTCCTTTGCATCTTGATAAGTCTCTTTTCTGGCAAACAGTTCATAATTTAAACAATCATTTGGAGTTAATCTTCATATAGACCACTTAACTTAGGCTACAAAAGGGGTATAACCTGGTCACACACTTTTATTAAAATTAAAATTTTTATATAAAACTAATTTTCATGCATTGTACAAAATATTCATTAGCAGTTAAAGATATGGTAAAGTCTAATTTCAATGATGTTTGGTGGAATTTACTAAAATATTATATATTTAGATTTCATGTGTTATTTAGTTTGGACAGATTAAAAGCACATAGTAATCTGTCTAATTTAAAAAAAAAATTTACCATTAACATATTAATATATTTTAACATTAAAATGAGCAACCACTGAAATTACAGTTCCTTTAGAAATTCTCTCTTGTAATTTAAATTAGTTAATAAATTAATTTTTAGTTTTATTATTATCACTTTTAGGAAAGGTGTTCGTATGACCCTAACTTTTTAAATAAATCTTTGCATATGTTTACTAGCACAAAGAAGTTTTATCTTATGACATTAAGAAGTCCTTATTTCTTTTGTCTTCTGAATTTGTAAAAAAACAAACAAAAAGACTTAGGTATATATTGTGATGAAAACACCAAATTAAAAACTTGTGATTTTTAGCAGTAACAATCATCCATAGAATGCCTAAATATTCTATGCAGATTCTAAAAAAGTTTTTTTTTGTTATAACATTCATCAGTTGTGTTTCTAATGTGCTATCAAAGTATGGATTATTAAACCTTTTCCAATGTGTGTGTGTGCAGGTTTCATTTATTTACATCAGTAGAACACCTTTGGATTTTAGACAGCAATCATATCATAAGCTAAATCAACAACAACATGCATTTTTAAAAGTCAGAAAATTTGTTATGGGTATTTTTTAAAATAAATTAAATATTTTTTTACAAATTTCTGTAGACATATTGTACTTTGTGTGCTTTGCTGCTTCTCAAATGTCCATACATTCTGTTTTTGTGACTTTATCATACAAATCTTTTCTAGAATGTACTTATCATTTGTATAATATTCTTCAAAGAATATTGGCTTGTAATCCATGAATCCTTGTTAAAATACATTTATTCTTTAATATGCACAATAAAATTTGTACAAAAATGTGTTGTTTATGATGGAAAGTAAAAATAAGTAATGCAGTCAGGTGAGAGAGAGAGAGAGAGGTCTGGAAAAGTGTTAATTCACCGATTTCTTGTGCATCAGGGGAGAGCATGTGTAACTAGTACACAGATCTTATTTAGCTGCAGCTCTCCAGAAGGTTGCATCTAGTCAATCCTTTGTAAGCTCTTATGAAACAGAATTACTTTTGTTGACAGAACAAGTCAGCCATATTAAATTTAGCAAAATCTTGAGACTTTTCCAAAAAAAAATATTCTTTTGCTACAAACTCCATGAAAGCTTATTCACTGTTATCCAGAAACGTGTGAACAATGGATTATTAAGTTGCAAACAAGAATTTTTTTTTTTTCAGTAGAGTTATTTGTCAGTATTGACAGCCTGTCGCGTAGTTTCAAGTGTTTTTCGCAATACTTCACCCACATAGTTAATGCAAGTTATGCAAATTTGATATTCACATACGGTCAGATTTCATTGTAGCCAACCAGGCTTTTTACAAACACTTGGATTTAACTGCAGCTAAAACAGAATTTTCTTCTTCAGTTTTGCCTTGAACAATAGGTGACCCAGAAATAGTAATTACCATTGCCCACTTAACTGATGTGGAATTCGTGTAAGCTATGTGCTATTGTCTCAATAAAACACATAATTTTTTGAGCAGAAGATAGCTAACTATAGTACACGTAGCATATATGGTTTGGTTGCATGGCTTTTGATCTGTTAGATCCACATGGCAGTGTTTTAATGTCAGCACAACACTTAGTAATCATACTTTAGTTAACTTTGTTATGTGTACTTGTAGATTTGGAGGACTAATAATAATAATAAAAGTATGCAACTGAGGTTTTGGAAATGTAACTAATAGGCAAGTTTCCTTCTGTTTATATTTTTCCTCCTGGATTGTTTTCCATTAATGGTTCCTTATTTCCCAACTTATCCAGATACATCAAAACTTAACAGAAATGGCAACAAATTTTCTTTTTGATTTTTCAAGATGCTTGAATTTGTATACATAACCCATTTTTAGTCCATGTAGCAGGAAGAAGAAAAATTGTAATAATTTTTTTCTTACACCTTGGTATTGGAAAATGAAAGATGTTGGAGCAGCGTGTCATTCCAAACTTATCTTTCATTATTTGCTGTTGTCTTTTTTTTTCACCCCCTGACCTGCCTGTTATGGTATATACTGGTGCATATAGTAGATGTCACATGATGTATATTACCGCATGCAAACGTGTGTGTGTGTGCATCTGTAGAAGTAGTGCATTGGAATGAAATTGTGTTGCTGTGGTGTAAAACGATACAAATCCAACCAGAAACCAGAATTATAACCGATTTGTGAATAGCTATTGATCAGTGAACTGTTGCAGTTTAAAATCTGAAATTGGCAAGAGTGTTTGTCAAAAAAACTCAAACTAAATTCTTGATCTAGATTTGGGTTCTCCAAGTGTTTCCTGCTGTGATGAAAAGTGTATTGACAGTTAAGAAATGTGGATATTTTTAAAAATCGCTTAATTTATACTGACTACCACTAGGTTTCTCTTTACTGCATTTTAGTTGTCTCTTCTGTGTTTTTCATGTGGCAGTTAATAATAAACCAAAGCAGCTGACCTGGCTTGGCTTGAGGATGGGTCATAGACTTTGTACTCTCCTTACTCTTTTAGTCACTCACTCAGTGCTGAGTCCAGGCAAATAACATTCACTTTCAGATTATAGCCTGCCATTTATCTATTCCATAAAAAAAAATTTTGTTTCTCTTAGTCATTAATTACTATTGTTTAAGGAATTTGCTGGCAAGTAATAAGATATCTTTGTCAAAAAAGGAGAGTAGATTTTGGGCTCACCATGTTCAATGAACAGTGGTGAAATGATTACTCGTGTTCAGTGTAAAGATGAAATAATGTGTTAAATATGTAAAGGGACTATTTCTTTTTTTAAAGAGTACAGTGTCAGGTGACACTATGTCAAAACAAAAGTATGTTTGACATGTTTGAATGCATGCTACAAAGGTGGAAGCTGTGAAAAAAATTCAGCCAGCAAAATATGTTCATGAAGCATGTTACAGGAAACGCTACAGCTGTTAAAGCCAGCTACAGGGAAGCTAAATTGTTTGCTGATCAAGGTAAGGCATTAACAGATGGAGAGTGGTGCTTGGTAGAAGTTGAACATGTAATATATTCAGACAAAATGTAAGCCTATCAACAACTGCAGTCACAAAGAATTGAAGACATGGGGGACACAATTTTGGCTTTCAGTTTAAGGAAAAAGCAAAGACATTCGAAAAGTGTTCTTTAGCATTTGATGAAAATAACGACATTTCAGAAATTGCTTATCTTCATTAGAGGAATTGGCAGGATCACAAAGCATCAAGGATACGACAACTGGTGAAGACGCACATTTAGAAGTTCAAGACAACAAATGATCTTAACCTAAACTGTAACCGAATGAAAAGTATCATCACTGACAGTTCTAAAAATATGGTTGGTAAAGATAGGACTTATTGGGTATATCAACATGGAGGAAATTTTGAAATTCCAATATCCTTTCACTGCATTATTCACCAACAGTCATCATGTAGGAAGAAAACACTGAATTTAGATGAAATTTGTAGTATTCTTGTGTCAATTTAATTCACAGGCATGGACTCAACGATTGTGTTTTCTGTCATTTTCTGTCTCAACTCGTGGAAAAACCTAAACCTGTGTTTGAATTGTCTGATCTTGTTTGGGTCTGGGGTCCCGCTTTCCTGGTGGACATGACAACTTGAACGAATTGAATATAAAACTTAGGGGAAGAAACAAACTTATCTGTGGCATGTCCAGTGACATGAAATCTATTAAAGCTAAACTAAAACTCTCTCACAAAGGGGGCAAAAGCTGGTAACCTTGTCAACTTTAGGTGTTAGGTTAAAAAGCAACATTACTGTGGAACCGCCTGCTAACAGAAGTGCTAAGCTTGCTAAAAGTTAACCTTCAGTTCCATGGCTTCCATAAACATGGCAAAGAGCTGCAGATCTCTCTAAAGCAGAAGTGGATGATAGACTGAAGACTTCTAGTTAAGAGGTTATTGATTTACAGGTCTATGACTTTGAAAGAGTTTTTTTTTTTTTTTAAATCAGTTTGTTAAATTTTTCTACCTTTTTTTTTATTTACCAAAATAAATAGTTAACTTAGCATCAAAACTTTCTCAAGAGGGTTCACTACAGCTTTTGGCAGAGTGCATATCTGCACAAGTATTGTCTTCAAAAATGAAATTTCTAGAATCTAAATTGCCTTCCCACATCACTGATCAGCATTTGAATGATGTATTGAGGATTGGGGTAAACAACATGGCACCCTACATTGAAAATCTATCAGATGAAAAACAGGCTCATTTTTCTTATGTTTTCTCCTTTTTTTTTCACACAAAAGTTGAATTTTTAATTTTTAAAATATTTGTGATGTAAACAAAAAAGTGTAAGATCTGAATTTTAAATCTTTTCTAGTACCAGATTTTCATCTCATTTTTTGAAAAAAAATATCTTAATAAATTTTTAATTTTAAATAAAATAGTTAATAATTAAATAACAGCAAGTCATGACTGGTTGTGTTCATTTAAATCAGACCTTATGTTACAAAAACAGGGCGTAAGAATTTTCTCTTTTTTTCTTAAAGTTCAGATTTAGCTGTCACTTTTACCTGACCTGCAGGAACCTTGCCAGATTGAAAAGTGGTCCTCCATAGAAAAGGTTTGGGAGGGAGGGGCCAATGATCGAGATTAAACAGACATTTTCAGGCAACAATTTGTAAAGAACTTTGATCAGTAAAGAGTATGATTTGGGCAAACAGAGATAAATTTAAGGCTACTATTGTAGACAACAAGACTCTGATTGAAAGAAAACAAATTCACGATGCAGATCACAAGTGTGTGATCTGACTGTGTACCTCTAGTTTAAAGTGGTGAAGAAAAAACATCCTTGATCTATAAGTGAAGACTGAAAAATCTGCATTTTATTTTGGGCGTAGAGAACTTCAAATGTTTAAACAGCTGACTAGTATCATTTTAAGCAGTGACAAGATTTGAAATCTAAGAGTTATTGGGGAAGTGGACACCAAGATGACCAGCACATAGTTAAAGAATGTTTGCCCTAAGCTTGTATTAAACTGCAGCCTGAAAGACATTTACAGTGTTGACAGAACTGTGTTGTTTTACCAACTTCCACCAGCAAAACACTCACCATTGCAGATGATGATTGTATTGGCACTAAAAAGAGTTACCAATGGATAACTTTCCTGTTTTTGGTGGGTGGACATGGACAGGTCAGACTGTCTGCCTCTCTTTTCCTCAGAAAACCAGCAAATCCAGGTGCTTTAAAAACAATGTCCGTCACTTACTGATGCAACAAAAAGGGGCATGGATGACTGGCAACATTCGAATGAATGGCTGAGATCTTTTGACAAAAAAGAGTCACACCACAGAAAGGTTCTACTGTTCATTGACACCTGCCTGCTGCATCCCAAAGTTACTAGCTGTAAGGCTGTGACCATGTACTTTTTGCCACCTAATTTCATTAGCATACTGTAGCCAATGGACCACGGTGTAGTCCAGTGTTTAAGTCTCGGTGGAAGAAGTTCTTTTCTACTTAGGATGATGTTGGAATTGATGGAGAATCAAAAACCACTTCAGATGGATATTCTGCAAGCCATGCACTTCACAAGGAAAACAGAAGCAGGGGATGGAAAACTGTTTTCACTGTACATACATACTGGTTGGACTGATGCTGGTGGTGAAGTTCTGGATGAGAGATGCCTGTTGTGAGCTGATGAATGAGTGTGAAAGGCTGGGCATACCAGAAGCAAAGCTTAATGAAATCATATCAGAAGAAACTCGGGTGCCAACACGGGAAGCCATGCATGATAATGATATCACTGACTCTGGTGGCTAGCAAGAATGAAAAAAATGGAAATTACTGAACCGGTCTTGGAGGATTTTAAGTGAACAATAAAAACCATGCATTCTAACACAGATTTTGCCTAGAAAAGATAAAGCTTTTGGATTGATCAATAAGATTCAAGGGAAGTGCAATAATAAAGCGCACAAAATTTGAAGAGATCAACTCTTGGTACTTTTTTCCCTTTAAAAAAAAAAAAAAGGATATGTAAGTTAGGTTGTTTTTGTTTTTTTATTATTATTATTATTATTACCACGTACAGGCAGGCATACATACCTCTGGCAACGAAGCTTCTTCATCACGGCAAGTCCCCATCCCTCCCTTTTTTGTTTGCTGAAACTAATGGCAACCAACTGGAACGCGCCGCCATTGTCTATTGTTTTGGTTTCAGCCAATCAGAATGAAGAACGACACCACCATCGTAACGCCGGGCCGTATACGAACGGACCTGTATCTCACCATGTCCTTTCTTTATTATTTTATTGAAAATGTTCGTTATTTAGCCAGCCGAGGGACCGCCATCAAGTGGTGTGTGTGCGTGTGTCTAAAAGGAAGCGTCCGCCGTAAAACTGCAGACCATACGGCGAGTTGAGGCAGGGGAGTAGAAGAAGCGCGGCGTGGGCTCGGTCCACCTTCAAGAACCATCTTGGACCCGAGCAGACGGTAGAGAGGCTTCGGGTGAAGCGGCGGCTGGCTGTATTCAGCTGCCAGGAAGCTAACCCGCACAGGGAGCAGCAGCGTGACGGAGGATTAAAGATATATTTTTTGTTGTTGTTGTTGTTGCTGGAGATTTTATAACATGATGGAAGCGATTGACGAGGCTGCACGAACGGGGGCGAGGGGTGAGCTGCGGGCAGACGTCCTCGGCCCCGAGACCGAGACGCCGGCAATTAAAGATGCGGTCGTTAAGCTGGCAAGGGGGAGTAGGATTCGTGGAGTAGTCTTTGATGATGTGCAAGAGCTTCCCGACTCTCGCGAGGAGTTACTTGCCAACGGAGATTTTGCAAGGAACTAACGCAAACAGGAGCAGCCGATGAGAGATGAACAAGACCAAGTTTTGCCGATGAGATGCCAGAGTTGGTGGGGGGGATAAAAGAAAAAAAGAAAGAAAAAAGGAGGGGGGGAGGTGTTAACTGCGAAATTTTTGTCCGAAAATATTGCAGAGAATATGGATGCAACGGTGGGCCTTCTCATGCAATGACCCTGACGGGGAACGCGGCGGCAGCGCTGTCAAGAAACCTCTCCCCCCCCCCCCCCTAGGGCTATCGTGAGATTTTAAAAGAGAGAGGAGGAAGAAGGCAGCAGGACAGTTAGCGCTCGACGCATTCGTCAAAATCAGGGTTCTCTGTTCGGCAACTACAAGAACCAGAGCCAGCAGGCTCCATCAAACCGGGATCCTGGCAGCTCTCACAGTTAGTGGTCAGCGGTGACGCGAGCTCCGGTGAGTGTAAGTTGTTTTTGTTTTCTGCTTTTGTCGAAGGTGTATCTGCGATAATGCTTTTATGGTGCTGCATCTATCGGGCTTGCACAGTGTGCAAAGGACCGGAACCTATTCCCATTCGCCTCATGTTCGAAACTACCCCCCCCCTCCCCTGACACCGAAGTTCCTGAGAACCAAGTGGACTTCGTTGCCAGAGGGTTACCTGTACTTTTTAAAAGACATCGTAAGCTTTCTCCGATTTTATCTTACAAAGGCACACATTCAACATCCATGACATTGCACATGCTTCTTCATTGCGTGATGCAGCAGATTGTCAAACCTGGTTATAATGAACACCCTGACACATTTAAGCCCCCCCCCCCAAGTCCCATGCAGGTTCACTATAATGAGGGTTTGGTTGTATGTGAAGGGCAGTCCACTCGCTTGGTGGTGAATAGTGATGTGACAGACCTCCCAGCATTACTTTAGTCAGTGGATTACCACAGGTTCTGTATACTTATTATCTGCTATCTAAACCATTTAGTGAAATTCTACCTGAAGTTTGCTTTATATCTTGATGTAGGAAGAGTGTTATTAAGCAGATCCAGTAGTAATTGTTTTCCTTTTAACTTAAAGTGCCGCCACAGTTGGTTTTGGTATTATCCTGCAGTGGTTCAATACATTTCAACAGAATCTCCATCAAAATAGTTTGATGTAGTGCAAAAGATAATAAGTAGTATTCTGTGAAGGTGGAGAATAAACTTTCCAAAATGTAGCAATAAAAAGTGGAGTAATGTAGGTAATGGTTCATCATTGGCTAGGTTTAAGTGTTTCATTTCTCATTTTTGGTACTTTCATTCAGGAAGTTGGTGGTTCACTGGTGGACTACTGGACTGCCATAGTTGAGGACCCAAGTTCAATCTCATGTTGTGACTGTCTTTGTTTGGCATACATGCCTGGCTAGGATTTCTTCTCACTCTTCTTCACCAACAGTCTGTAAAGTTTTCATCTGGAGACTCCTGCTTCTTTCTACATCTAAAAATGAGTTTTAGCAGGATTATATATGTACATGTGGGCTGGTTGGCTCACACCTTGACTACTGCTTGAGAGCCCACAACCATATCTAGCCACATGCTGTGAGATCTCTTTACACCTTGAAAGCCAAGACAGGGTTCACCAAGAAGTACAAAAGATACCTTTGTTTCCATGACACGTATCAGCTCTGGGAGACTTTTAGGTATTTAAAAGCACTTCCCAGCAAATAGGTACATAACAGCCAGTTATCATGTTTTACGTGTGGAATGATTTCTTATTAATTTGATTTTCTGCAATTAACCTGCAAAATTTTACATAAACAAACAAACAAAAAAGTAATGATGCATCTTAATTAAATTATAAATTGAACCTTTCAAAAGGTTTCCATTTTAGTTTGTTAAATGTGAGTTTTCTTCAAATGAAAAATTACTAGGGCAGATTTACAAACTGCATTACAGTTTTATTAGCATAAAACTATAAATACACTTAGTGACTAATAAAATACTTAATACTTTAGTCAACTAACAATCATCCAGATGTTCTGGGTGACAGAATTTGTTGAAAAATTGATTTTTAACAAAATTACAGTTCATAAAACAACCTAAACAAACACACAGACTTTGTTTTTACCTTTCTTATTTATACATAAACAGTATTTTATATAGTTTACAATTAAAAAATCAGTACATTTTTTTTTCCTGAAACATTTTCATTTGCATATAAAAACTAGACAGTTCAGGTATTTCCCACCACCTTGTTAGAACTAAAAAGCAAAGACTTTTTCTTTCTTTTCCTGTTGCTATGATCATGGTTTGTTCTGAGATGCACTGTTTTGCTATAAACTGCTGCTAATTGACATCATTAAGTGGTGATCTCACTTTGCTAGCATCTGAGATATAATCAATCAGCTACCGACAAAATGACATTTCAGTTTAGGAATGGAGGACAGACTTTGTATGTATAAGTGCTAACATTTCATTGTACTTCAGCAACTATATACTAGGATTGGTAACAATTCAAAGTTTGACTTAAAAAATAGCAACCCTCCAATAAAACAAACAAACAACAAACAAACACACACACACACACACACACACAGAGCACCTGTCTTGGATCAACAGAAGTTCAGTAACCTTCACTACAATCCAAATTACAGATTTGATAAATTCTATGAAAGTTAGAATGCAGCAGAAAACTTTCAAAGACTAATTTGTCCATGATTTTGATGACTACTACTTGTGTTGTGAACACAACTTGATTTCTCTCAGAGATGCTCTCATCCCAACCTGGTTGCATATGAGATAGAAGCACAGTTAGTTCGCAATGCATAAACCTGTATTATCTTATTATCTCCGCACATTATTTTTTTTGGTAATTTTTTAAATAAAAACAAATTATATAAAGTTGATTCAGTGTAATATTAGCACATTTAAATTGCTGTAGAGAGTCTGACAAGTTCACCGCAGGGATATTATTTGGCAGAATGATGATGTAAGCCACTTTTTTCAAATCACTGAGTGGTGGTCCAAATTACAATAAACACAATTACCAAAGTACCAGGAGCATTCAAATGAAATCTAGGTGAAATAGCATCTCCATAAAGGTATCTTACTGGGTGTTGTTAGAATGCCTCATTTAGAATGGAAAAAAATCTTTGTCATTAGCTGTCAACTCTTTCAAATGAGGTCAGAGTATAAAATAACAGTAATTACTAAAATAGCGCTGTAAACCCAACAAATCCTGCAGACAGCAATCACAATTTGTACCAGATTACTAACCATGCTTTCAAATACAGTTTAAAAAAAAAAAAAAAAAACTTTCTCAGATTGACATGAGCATAGATGGGTGGATGTTTGCACTAAAAAAGCTTAGGTCGTTATTTTGACATAAAGATCCCACCCACTCATGTATGTGCACAGGACTGACTGAATTTAAGGGTGGATGAATACCACAGAATTTAACAGGAAAAGAATCCACTGAAATTCTGATTATTAATGGAAGTGAGCAAGCGAATATGTAATTATCTCAGGCCGAGAAATCACTTCTGTTTGTAGGATGTGAGTGATGTTGATAGCTCAGCTATAGATTAGATTAGAAAAATAGTTTGGCATTTTAGATTTTAAATAAAAATTTTATTTTGCCATGTTTTCAGGTAAGAGTACTATAATGTTCTAATCTGCTCAGGGAGGGTACTGAATTTCATTTTAATAACATCTTTTTTTTTTTTCCTTTTTTTGTTTCATTGATTGTCAGAGTTGTAATATTACAACAAGGAGATAAACGTGTGTAGTACAGAGATCAAGATACTTCTTACATAAATGGACTTCTGTAATGATAGACTATAAGATATTATATCCAAAGAATATCCAATTACTACTTTTGTTGTGTACTGTTTACAAGGTAAGTTGAAAAACCAGAATTTTCACAATTCTTGTTTCAATGGAAAAAGAAAATTGTAAACAATTTACGTTCCATAATTTATTTGTTGAAAACAAATGACAGCACAATAAAATTTAATTTAAAATTAAATTATTCAAAGGATTTTGAGTGACCAATTTCTATAAAAAAAAAATTAACAGTTTTGAATAGAAGGTAATATATCATTCAAATCTACAAATTAAAACTCCACATTTTGATTATTTTCTGAATTATTTACTTTCATTCAGCCTAAACTGTAATTAACAGCTATTTAATGCTAAATAATGGGAAGAAAATACAGCATAGGGGAAATAATTCAGATATATTAGATTTTGTTTTAGCACTTGCCAGAATATGAGATTTATAATAAAATTGCTGTAATTTACTTAAAAATTATTTATTAATAAAATACAAAATAGATTAACATAAAATACCTCATTTTGTTAATATAGTGTATAAGAATTACAAAACAATTCTGTGATCTTTATAACAGAATTATAAGCAGAATTGATGTTTCTTTCTTGGCCTGTGTTTACTCTACCTGTAGATTAATTTCACCTGGATTCTCAGCTTATCTAAAATATAATATTCTAAAACAGTTTTAAACTGTCAAGTATGTTATATATTTTGTTTAGTTGAATACTCCATATCAAAAAACAAAACTATACAGTTCTTCTTTAAAGGGACATTGATAGACTAAACAGAGATTATGCTCTTCAGTCATTATCTCTGAGGTATTTTGACAGATGTGCAGCTTTATGTCTTTTTTCCAACCCATTTGTCAGCCCTCTGTACATACTGTCATCATTGTAAAATGCCATCTTGCTCTTGTAGTTGGCCATATTCTTGCTGTGTGTTTTGTTTCTGTTGGTCCCCTCTAACAGATTTTCTGATGACCTTGAGAGACCATAGCGAAAGTCTGGTCCAAAAGAGCTTCTGTTGTGTAGGAGAGTACCACTGATGTTGAATAGCTGGTCATCTGATTTATAATAATCCCTTTTGCTATAATCTGGCAAGTAAAGGGGGGACAGAGATGAGGGCCTAGAAAATTTCAGACCACCTGGAGCTGACTGCATTGATAAAAATGTTCTCTGAGCTGAAACATTGGCTGACAGCAGATGTGGATGTGTTATCCCTATGGCATCAGAGGGAAACTGTTTTCTCATTTTGTCCCACTTACTGCTGTTCTGATGTTGTGTGCTTGAGTGAAACCTGTAAGCAGTTTCCTCAGGTGGTTGATAGGGTGTGCTATATGTTCCTGGGTTCTGGTGTATGAATGAGTAGCCAAGGGTACTGGATTCACTGGCTACATCTCCATTAAAGACATCTAGATTTTCCACCTTTATCACAGGTGAGGAAAGATCATTTGGTGAGAAGGAATCATCACTGAAATTAACACAATGTTATTAAATGAGAAGACTAATTAAAGTTTGATGTTTAATTTGGAAACAGGATAAATACATCATATCAAGCAGCTGAGTCATTTGCAATAGTTTTTTTTATTAGTTATCAATGCTAGTGTTTACTACAAAAACCAATATCTATAAAAATTAAAGCCAGAGTACCAAGTGAGGTTATGTTGACTTAACTTATTTCTTTTGTGGGGGAAGCTTTTAGCTTCACATTATTAGTACCTAATAAAACCTGCTTTGGAAATTCATACTTGCCTACTCTCCCGATTTTTGCGGGAGTCTCACGATTTTTAATCAGTCTCCCGCCTTCCCACTTTTTTCGTAAAAAAGACCCATTTCTCCTGATTTTTAAGAACTTCCCCTTATAAAATGTGAAAACAACCCGATTTTTCGTCACCCATAGTCGATGTTTCACGAGTTTCATATTTTGACCAATCAGAGATCAGCAAACCTGTCACCCCATTGTGTATGGCTCTCTCTATCATCATCTGCCATTTGACCCTAGAGCCACCTGGCAGGCTTGTCTCCCACAGCAGGCACTCCCAGTTGCATCACAGGCCTCTGTGGTAACTCACACTTGCATCACTGCCCCCCCCAACAACTTCCTGTCACTCTGTCACCCTGATAGAAACAAACAATACACACTGAGGCAAGGGCTGGAACTTGACCTGTTACTGCAGTAGGACTGATGCAGTCCAGTCACAATCCTATTGGGGCCAGCAGTAAAAAGATTGATCACAACGCCTGTGGTAGCATGCTACAAGGACTGGACAGTGACTTCGGCCGGATACACACTAGCCAGCTCGGCTTTAGGCGAACTTGGGCGGCAACAACCTGCCATGTTTTTGTAGACAACAAGTCATGAAGATAGTACATACTCTACCCAAAACAAACCCTAAATGCCAAAAATATGAAACAAAATACCAGCCAGCATGGGAGAAAGATTTTCCTTTGGTTAGAAAATGCTCAACATCCCAGACAAGTGCATTTTGCTAGGTAAGGCAGAATTTTTGTCTATTTACATAAACTTTTTATTTTGAAATAAATGTCGCTTATATGTGTGTTATCAGTGCCAGTATTCCAATATATTTTCTGTTGCTATTTTCACTTGTGTTTGTTTGTAAACTGACAAGTCATTTGTCAAAGATATTTATCGTGTATTAATAAATCATAGATGTTTTATTTGTGGTTGGAATGCCGAGCACTCTATTATACATACATTGTAGTATTGTAACAATACTGTGGTCAATTTAATTTAATACATGCTGTGGAGTTAAGTTAACTTTCACTCAAAAATGCATGTTCCAGATCTAGTACATGTATTTCCTGGTGCATTTGTTTGTAAGTGTCATTAACTAAAACTTCACAGTTAAAATTAAATCATGAAACCGTAATTTTGTACAAAACTTTCATACATCTATATAAGAGGTTTTCTGAAAGCAATCATGAGTGTTTATGTTTTCTTTGTTGCTTGTTTACATTTTCGAGCACTTTGCGACTTGGATTTCCAAGGTCTTCCCCATTAAAATTTTGGAAAGTTGGCAAGTATGGAAATTATTCTCTGTTACAATTTTTTATCTACCAAGAGTACAGTGAACTTTAACTTCTGTGGATACTGCTAAAAATACACCATTGAGAGAGAGGCTGTCTAAAACCAGATCAGATCAAGCATGGTCATGTGATCATGTGAAGATGACATTCCTCTATCACAAAGATCTTAAGTAGCACTGCTATAATAGAAACTGGGAGAGGCAGTCCATGACTCTGGAACCCAACATATAAGCTCAAGTTCATTGCTAGGGTCAGAAATATCTATCTAGTCTTGTTAACTGATAGGAAGGTTAAATATGTAAAAAAAAATTCTAAAAATCCAAAAACATCTACTTTGACATCCAGTCTGGCAGATTGGTAATAAAACAGTCTTAGAAAACTTGGAACTGACAGAGACTAGGAAAATATGCATTTATAATAAAGAAGTTCTTAAGACTAAAAATACTTTAAAATCTTAGTATTTTATTTATGTAATAATTCATAAAATATTGCATTAATTGTACATTCATATGAGCCTTAACTTTGGAACAATATAATCCAAATGAGAATTTCTATGATCAGATTAACCAATCATACTACACCATTTAAAGTCAATGACAACTTGGAATAAAAAATATAATATGAAAAATATGTTTTGTGGAGAGAAGTATTTTACATTGAAAAAAGATACAAGCTGAGTTATCTCCCATTTAACTATCAGGAAAGACAACTCAAATTATCAGTTTGTGTATGCTTTTGTTTGAAATCTTAATGTTGATGAATTACTTTAGTTTAAATCATAATTAATGACACACAATGAATTGTGTAATGTGTGAATTTATTTTAAAAGAATGAGTTTTGGTTTCGAAAACTTGTCCAGGAATCTTGTTTTTTTAAAATCTATAATCATAAAGATCTGCATAATACAAACTCTCAATTTATTGGATCTTGGTGGACCAGTTTTTGTTTTTCGAAGTCATAGAGCTGACCCTTTTCTACAAGGAGCTTGCATATTTCATATTGATAAAGTGAATAATTGTACATTCATTTCTCACCCTGATAATCTGGTTTTCTGGTAGTACTGCATATTTGCACCTAGGAAGGAAAAAACAATGAAAAAGCAATAAGTCTATGCTAGATGACAACAACAACAACAACATGACTCCACTAGTATATAACACTAACAAGTAAGAATATTAATTCAAGAATTGTATTAGAAGGGTATTTCTTTTCTCTGGAAGGCAGGGTGAGGTAAGATCTCTGCATAAGCCATGATAGCTTTCTACTTGTATAATTATAAACTTACATAATCTAAAGCCTTTAGCTTAAAGATATCTTACTTTTTAAACTTATTTATTTATTCTCATTTTTTAAAACCAGATATAGATTAGAGGAATTAATAGGTTTGTATATGCAACATATTAGAGGGTTTAACAAACTTCTGTATGCCAGAAAAAGTTGGAACTCTGGCATTCTGTTAACAGCTTTTAATAAACTGCATTTGTTCATCCAATAATGGAGACAGAACATGGCTGCTGTTCAGTCCAACAATGCTAACCTTCATATATTGCATTCAGAAATAAAAATATCTTTTGCAAAAAAAAAAAAAGCCACTATATCTGTATGTGAGAGAAACTAGTTCAGCTTTTACTGGTTTAGCCTGATTAGCCCCATGTTTGTGAGCTACCAGAACATTGCTGTCCATATCCTAGCCTTAATGTAATGGACTAGCCACTTATAACAACATGCAGAGTATGAATTTAATAAAATATTTTTACCTGTTACTGATTTCTTGATGCATAGCTTCACTTTCTTTGAAACTGTTGCCAAGGCAATTATTTGTTTTTCCGTTAAGAGACCAACATCAACTCCATCAATCTGTGATGCAAGAATTGAACATTGAGGAACAGTAATGCAAAAGATGTAATACGTACATATACTATGTCTGAACAACTTTTAAGTATAGAGAATTCTGGGGATGCCAATGTTTTTTCCTACAATATACTGTAACTGTTATTTTTTGTAACAAGCAAATAACAAATATCATGGAGGGATTACTCTGTGACACTAGGTGTTGCTGTGAAGATCAGATACTGGAAGAGACTCCCAGTCACAAGCAGCAAATTGATCCATATGTCAAAATGAATGTCGTCTCTCTCCATGTGACGCTTGGATATGATTAACTCTTTGGTTTTCAATCCATTTTCACCATTGATAACATTGCAAATTTCAAGAGCTTGGATGCTTACATTCAGTATGTTAACTGTTTTGTTCATGACTTATTCCTGTACATCTGTAACAGTACAGTGAGAAGTCATTATGCATTGTGAAGGCACGAGTAAGTACCATTTTCCTATTTTGGATAAATGGCAATTCATTGTGGAACAGTTGAAAAATTCTGGAAAACCTTTGCTTTGTAGTAACTAATACATGCAGAATAATGACCAGGTATAAAGATATGAAAAATCATTATAAAAAAAGATCTGACTACTTAATTGCTGGAAACAAATGCCATGTGCATTTAAATGTGTCATTTTTAAAATTTGAAATAAGAAATACTGTATGCAAAAAGGTGAGAAAAATCAATGATTTAGTAACAAAGTTTTGAAGCACTTTTACCACATCTTGCATCAGAAATGTAGTTTGGGCTTTTAAGATTAAAACTTATTTTCCTACTGAAACTATTTCTCAAGTTGACATCATCAAATTTAAAATCCTTGTATTTTCAATGTGCAAGCGAATAATTAGATGAAGAAAAAACACTAAGGAGAAGAGAGAGAGATTTCTGTGATTACTTTTTACTTTCTTAATGTGTAGAAAAAAGTATACAGGTGCATCTCAAAAAATTAGAATATTGTGGAAGAGTTCAATATTTTTTGTCACTTATTTCAGAAAGTGAAAATTGTATATATTCTAGACTCATTACATGTAAACTAAAATGTTTCAAGCATTTTTTAATTTTAATTTTGATAATTATGACCTACAGCTAAAAAAAAATAGAAAAAACATATCTCAAAATATTAGAATATTCCATTTCGAGTTTGAGTAAATCATTATTTATGCAGTATAAATACCATGAATCTCTCAGTCTGGTTCTGTACGCACAACCACAATCATGGGGAAGACTGCTGACTTGACAGTTGTCCAGAAGACACTCATTGACACCCTCCATAAGGAGGGTAAGTCACAGAAAGTCATTGTTGAAAGGGCTGGCTATTTGCAGAGTGCTGTATCAAAGCATATTCATGGAAAGTTGACTGGAAGGGAAAAGTGTGGTAGGAAAAGGTGCACAAGCAAGAGAGATGACTGCAGCCTTGAGAGGATTGTCAAGCAAAGCCGATTCAAGAACTTGAGGGAGCTTCACAATGAGTGGACTGAGGCTGGAGTCAGTGCATCAAGAGCCACCACACATACACGTGTCCAGGAAATGGGCTACAAGTGTCGCATTCCTAGTGTCAAGCCACTCCTGAACCAGAGACAATGTCAGAAGTGTCTTACCTTGGCTAAGGAGAAAAAGAACTGGACCGTTGCTTAGTGGTCCAAAGTCCTCTTTTCAGATGAAAGTAAATTTTGCATTTCATTTGGAAATCAGGGTCCCACAGTCTGGAGGAAGAGTGGAGAGGCACAGAATCCAAGTTGCTAGCTTGAAGTCCAGTGTGAAGTTTCCACAGTCAGTGATGACTTGGGGCACCATGTCATCTGCTGGTGCTGGTCCACTGTGTTTTATCAAATCCAAAGTCAGTGCAGCCAGTTACCAGATTTTAGAACACTTAATACTTCCGTCTGCTGACAAGCTTTAAGAAGATGCTGATTTCCTTTTCCAGCAGAACTTGGCACCTGCCCACAGTGCCAAATCTACTAGTACCTGGTTTGCTGACCATGTTATTACTGTTTTTGATTGGCCAGCCAACTCACCTGACCTGAACCCCATAGAGAATCTATGGGGTATTGTCAAGAGGAAGATGAGAGAGACCAGACCCAACAATAGAGATGAGCTGAAGGCCACTATCAAAGCAACTTGGGCTTCCACAACACATCATTAGTGCCACAGGCTGATTGCCTCCATGCCATGCCGCATTGATTTGTGCAAAAGGAGTCCCGACCAAGTATTGAGTGCATAAATGAACATACTTTTCACAAGTTCGACATTTATATATTATAAGTCCTTTTTTTATTTTTATTGATCTTATGAAATATTCTAATATTTTGAGATAGTGGATTTTTGATTTTCATGAGCTGTAAGCTGTAATCATCAAAATTAAAACAAAATAAGGCTTTAAATATTTCACTTTATGTGTAATGAATCTAGAATATATGAAAGTTTCACTGCTTGAATTAAATTACGGAAAAAAAGGAACTCTTCCACGATATTCTAATTTTTTGAGATGCACCTGTATATATATATAGTAAACTTTTTCAGAATATATACAAAAAAATTAAAGCTGATTTTTTTTACTCAAAGATTTACTTTTAAAATTTTATCTCCTTCACGAAGACCAGCATCATTTGCAGGGGAATTCATGGAAACTGATTTTACCACCACATCCTTTCCATCTCTGAAACAGAAAATTATTAATGTATTATATATTATTCAAGAACATTTTAAATGTATGATATGAATTAGTATAAAATTTGCATCAGAAAAGAAAAATGCATCATCCTCTAACTGTGCTGCTGAAAACAAATATCCCATGCTTATGACAACAAGAATAGTTTTGTATATAGAGTTTGCACTGCATTGGAGGAGACTTTCATTTTGGGAGATTGAGATGTTGATTAAAATTAAAGTGAATGCTTTTTTCAAATATTATTTGGTTGGGGAGATGACCATGCAGTGGATGCTACATGATGAACCCCCATTGCTTGAATTCTTAAAATCATCCA
Organism: Nautilus pompilius; assembly: GCA_018389105.1. NCBI lineage: Eukaryota > Metazoa > Mollusca > Cephalopoda > Nautilida > Nautilidae > Nautilus > Nautilus pompilius. The sequence goes on along the minus strand of JACATO010000982.1, from coordinate 310,770 downwards.
CAAGATGCTAAAAGTATCATACCAGATGTGGAGGTATGTTTTGATAGTCTTTTGGTAAATATCTGTAAATAATGTCTACCATAACAATGGCAGAGATAACTTTTATTTATTTGTTTCAGGATTCAAACTCTGGCCCTCTCAACCTTAGCACTTGTAGTCTACTACTGAGCTGTCCACATGAGAGCCATGTGCAGCTATTCAGCACCAATCGTGGAAATGGAAAAAGACCCTAAGAGGATTTTATGGACTTTTACATTGAAAAAAATTTTTTAAATATTTATAATATAATATTTTTTAAAGTCCATTATCATAAATGTAACTTTTTTTGAATTTCTGGAAATAGAATTCTTTATCTATGTAAATTAAAATTATAAATTATCTTGCCTTTTCACAAGATAGTAGCTACTAAAACACCAAAGCAATTGTATTGAATTGCTAGAAATAGTTAAGCATAGATTCACTAAAATATTTCCAGTTTCTTTAAAGTATTTAAATATCATAAACAAGTAGAAATACTAGATTTAACCATTTTGGGTAGGTATCGGGTATTTGATGGAGGAAGAGAGAGAAGAGGGGGGTTAAACTAATTAAGAGTGGATTATCAATATGGATTCTTCTTGCTGTACCTTTTGCAAATAACTTAAGTAGCAGGTGATCCAGAACAATTGATTCCTAGGTGAAAGATGGTACTAAATACATATTTCACACTATAGTGGAAGTAAGCAAGTATTTCATTTGGATCATCATTCATTTTGCCAAATTACTGGCAATAGAATCCTTGTATATGGCATGTATGACAAAAGTTTCCAAAAGGATTCAGTTAACTGTAAATAAAAATAACTTGCCCAATATGGAAGAGTACGATAATTTGAAAAAAACAAACAAACAAGCTCTGTACATGAACTTTAACCAACTTCTTGTAAATTTATTTATTTATTTATTTAGGTAGTAAAAAAAAAAAAATTGAATTCCAAAACCTTTATCAATATACACACTTTCTCTTCATTATTTACTGATCATATTACCTGAACACACCATTTACATAGGTTGGTGCCATTCATTTACAATCTGAGGAAGTCAAGGACTGGTGGTGGTAAATTATGTGAGTAATTGTATTTTCTGCATTGTCTAATTACATTGATACACATTTAGTCTTCCAAGGAAGAATGGAATGAGTTAAAGATATTATTGTGATATATATGCATACCGTACATGCGATGCTCCTTCAATAAAAACCTGACTACAAACACCTGTTTTCAGTTACAAACAACCAGTCATATTTCGATAAACATTAGAGATTCATTTTCAAATGAAAACTTCCACCAAATATAGAAAAATTGGTATTTGATTCATTGGTAGCCATGGGTGTGGACCCACCAATTAACTGATTTGTCAGGCTTAAAAAGTGATTGTTTTGATGAAAAAGTTTTAACAGTTTGAAAATAAACTCTGTCTTTTTTTTAAAACAAGTATTGATTTTCTAATAGTAAAAAATCCATACATACATGTGTGCACTGATAAACTGATTTATGCATGAAGTGCAGAATATTTTACTGGGGACCCAACATTATGGTTGCCACTGTGTGTGTGTGTGTGTGTGTGTGTACATAACTATACAGTCAGTCAACTCTCAATTTGGGAAAACAATGGAGCAAAACCACAGATAATACAAAAACACGCATACTTTAGGCTATAGGAACATAAGTTGAAACATAGAATGAAGTTGTTAAAGTGAAGAAGATACATGATGAGAAAAATCAGAGAGATTTGCAATGTTTTATTGTTTTTATATTGTCTTATTTCACTGACTGACTTTTCCTTTATGTTTGTACCTAACCTGCATATTATTAGTTTGTCAGGCAGTGTGTCCTCTTGCTACAAGTAGTCAAATGGATTTTTATAGTTGAGCTAGGTACTATAACTGATCTAATGCTTAGGGATCAACTCTCATTTGCTTTATTTCTGCTTTACTGTTTCTCTTTGAGCTTGATTCACAATTTCATCATCTAGCACCTTGTATGGTTCACAAAAACCATTCTGTAGCCATTCAACAGTTTTTGTGTCAACATTTTCACTATCTTCTCACTGCTATAAAATCACTGCTAAAGTATCTGCTGAAAAACTCATCAAATCTTTCAAAGTTCCAGTCATTACTGTCTGCTTGGATAATTTTGTACCAGTCCTATAAATGTAACAGGATTCACTAAATTCCACACTTTGTAAATTGCATCCAAAATCATTAGCTTCCAGAATGATTTTAAGTCATTACCTTTGTCCACATGTTTTTGTAATAATCTTGCTCGGTAGTGCCATCACCTTCTGGTCCATGGGCTGAATCCATTTTCAGATTTTAAAACATTTTCATTAGGATGAGAGGAGGGTGCATTGCTTAATGGCAGAAAAGCTTTTTTTGGCAAGTCTCTTGATTGCAGGTGTTAAAGTCAGGGAACAAATTTTTTTTCGAACCATTCCTTGTAAACAGTGCAGTCCATCCATGTTCCTTCATGGTTGAAATAATCTACCAGCATATTTGACATTTCAGTTTGTTTAAACACAGTTTCTTAACTCTACCAATCACATGAAGTTTATGTGAACCAACTGCATTTATGTAGCACAGCTTTCAGCCTTTGGCTGCAACTCAAGCATTTGTTCCTGAATGCTAAAGTCATGGCCTTAAGCATTTCCATTCCATCCAGACTGCTCTGGTCACAAGTTTTCATTTTTTGTAAATTTCTGAAAATTTTTGCATAAGTCATCAGCAGCTATCTAAACAACATTTTGTCCTGAAAACTTGTCTTAAATGCTGTGCCATGTTTAAATCATGTCAACCACCTGAGCAATGCATTAGCATCACCTTTTAACCCTAACACGTCAAAGAAAAACTTTGCTTGTTTCACACAAATCGGTCCAGAAGCCACAGTCTCTTTGTTAGTTGAACCATTCCAGCATGGTTCTGTCTGATCTAGTTCCTCATATATTCATTGACTTACGCTTTGATAAACAAATCACTTGACGAGTATGACCTACTTGCCTTCACAATTAATTGTTCCCTTTTTCATTTTAAAATCACAAACTGTCTGTCTGCCAGTTCTGTCTATTGCAGAAACCTGTTTTGCAGTGCTGGCTTTTTCAGGTTTTTCTGTTATTCCAAGATTTTCTTGAATCTTTAGTACAGCATATTTGTGTTTATTTACTGTCATTGAGAAAGGAAGCACAACACAGTTTGTAATAAATGGAAAATCTTTTTTAAAAATTCCCTTAACACTTTCCATTTGTATTAGTAAGAGAAACAATTACATTGGCCTTCAAGTCACCAAGCAGAAGTGTGCTGTGTGGAGACAGTCTAAACGTAGAACTATTGCATGCACAGATGTGTGCAAATGAAAAAACTGATGGATTAAAAAAAAAGGAATAAAAGGTCAACGACAATGCTGAGTGTGGCACCAGTAGGGCAAAAACTTGTATGCAGATTTCCATAAAGAGACTTGTTAGCAAGCTTAACTACAAAGGTTATGGAGTTTTTGTTGTGTTTTTTAATGTGTCATGGTTAATCTACAACCTGGATAATCCACTCACAGAATCTAAGATACTTACCGAGTAATAATACATCCCAAACGACCGTGAACAGATGGGTAAATCATTATGTCTTTCTCAACACCTGCATCTTCTCTTTCATTTTGAAAATCTGTCATAAAAAGAAGAAAATGGAAATGGATGCATTATTATTTTTTCACATAAACACATTTTAAAAATAAACATTTACTGTATACTGGAAAAAGTCATGAATCAAAACAATTGTATAACCTTTCAGGCAAATACAACTGTAATATGCTTCTCCATCTTCCCACATGCATCAGAAATTATTCAGATCCAGTCTTTGACTTTCCTTTATCAGTTTTGGCTCTATTATTTCAACTTGTAAAGTAGTTTTGGAAGCTCACCAGCAAAGGGAATTGTACTTTGACTCGGTCATATTTAATGTACAGTGTTTCTTTTGGGGCTTTTGTAGCATTTAAAGTAGCAAACTACTCAGATTTGTTAGTCAGATTTGAGTAATACTCCCCAAAAATGTCCAAAGCTGGCACTGAACTGCCAAGTGTTACAGTGCTGTTGGAATTACTAAAATATATGGCCAGATTTGACTCCCATTTCTCTTACAAGAGTTTGTATTGCAGTCTGTCAATCTTCCAAACAGTTAACTAAGCACTGTTCTCTTTTATTTCTTTTTAAATGTTATTTAAAAAAATTAAAAATTTTGTTTTCATATTAAAATTACACAAATTATTGCATATGTATAAGAAATAATTAATTAAATTTTCTTGTATGGATACTCTGTTGGTCTTTATGACAAGATAACCATGGAAATTTGCATACATATTTTTAAAATATCAGAGGTTTAAATTTGCATGAATACCTTTGAAATTAATAATCTAGCTGAGTTAATAGAAAATAATGATTTAGTCATGGAGTAAATCAAAACTACTCATTAACAAACTTCAGGTTTCCATCTGATCCATCATCTGAATAATCAACTTTAGTCACAAATTTGAAGGTAGGACCTATGCTAAGTTTATCTTGAGTAGCACCTGAAACTACTGTTTAAGTGAAAACAAATGCATCATGTCCAATTCTAAAGCTTTTTTTTTTTAATGATGCAGGGCTCCTGAAACAGTTCTGCATTCTGTCTTGGTGTGCCATAATCTAATCTACTTCTGGCTGGTGGAAAGCTTTCTGAAAACAAGTCATCAAATGAACATCCAGGTGATTGACCAATCAACACACTGGTCAATAGCAGGGCCAGATTAAGCTACCAGGGGGCCTTACACCAACAAGAATTCTGGGTGCCTTAATATTATGAAATATTGAATTGAATTTGTTGCTTTCAGTACTAACTTAAAATATGCCATTTTTTTCAATAGAACTGTGTGTATCAGAGACAACAACTAACAGAGGGAATAGTGCCATTGCTAATAATTGTTATTTATTAGAATACATCTGTACAGCAAAGAAATCCAATTTTCAGTATTTGTATAATTTTGATATTTTTTGTGAAACAAAAACAGGTATAACAGTAAAGAAAAATTATAATTTTTTTTTTCAGGATTTCTCTTAAGCAAATCTGTCTATGATGTCATTGAACTTTAGAGATTCTGTGATCATCTCATGGAGCGTTCAGTTAGTCCTGTTTCACAGTTGGAAAACATTTATAACATTTGGAAAACCAGACTCCACTCTTTTATTTGATTTGGTGTGCTGCAGCATCTTGTGTCATGTAATGTCAAAGTTGATATGAGTCAAAAGGTGTGAAAATTGCAGAGATTCCTCAGCACAGTCAGGTTCCAGATCATTTGGATATCTTTCGATCAGTTTGTCAAGATCACACTTCAGTTTATCAGTGTTCTTTGTAGCCAATGATGACAGAAAACAAATTTCTTTGAAATCTGGTGATATGTTGTCTTGCACTGATGCAGAGATGTATGCACCCGGCCGTGCTTACAAGAAAAATGTGAATTCTAAGTTTTACTCAGATATTGTTACATCAGCATTTCACCTGTGTCACCTTTTCCTGTTCTGATTCTCTGCATATGTCTTAGATCAGAATGAGAAATTTTGCCTCAGATTCTATTTCATTAAAGTTGCCTCTCATTTGGTTTATGTACCATAGTTTGCAGCTTATTGGACACACTTTTTTCCTCTGAAACTGGTCCCAAAATTACCCTGTGTCCTATAAGCTGAAGGTCGGTGACGGTAGGTATATAAGTTTGGGATGTGGGGTGGAGTGGTAGCAGCACCTGTGATGTTTGGTGCTGAGCCTGTGAAACATAACACATGACCCATGTTTCAAATATTGTTTTCACATTATTATTAATTATATTTACATACGGTGTCCAATATAAACTGGCAATAACTCAAGCAGCAACGTAACCATTTTTATTTATCATTTCGTCCCACAGACACAGACAGAGACGCATCAGTATGCACCAGCAGTGAGCCACCACAACCATTTTTTCACCAGTTCAAACTGCGAGCTTGTCAGGGTAAGATAGTCCTGTGCCATTTGTTTCTAACTGTATTAGAAAAAGGGTACAGGAGTACCTACCATATTAACAGTAAATTTAAAAATTTTCAGATTCATAGTACAATGGCTGGGAAAAGGAAACATGCATACATCATTAATTATAAATTAATGATAGATGATTATGCTAAACTGCATGGCAACAGACCTGCAGAGAGAGAGAGAGAGTCTGGCCCACTCCCTACCGAAAAAATTATCAGAGTCCGGCGTAAACAAGAAGAAAAACTGAGGACAGCACAGAAGAGTAAGCATAATCTTCGCAACAAATCAGCAAAATGGCCAGCTCTGGAAGAATAAATTATGAACCGGATAGTAAATGAAAGGAAATATGTTCATTCTTTGTCAAGAAAAAATATAATGAATGAGGCCAGAGCTTGGACAGAGCAAAATGGAATCTAAGATTTTTGTGGCACTGCAAGCTGGTTCTACAGGTTCATGAAATGAAATTGATTATCAATGAGAACCTGCACAAGGATCAACCAGAGAATGCCTGATGAATATGAAGAGAAAATCACAGAATTTCACAGGTTTGTAATTAATGTCAGGAAAAAAAAAAAAATGAGCTCAGTCAAATTGGACACATGGATGAGGTCCCCCTGACCTCTGATGTTCCTTCTAACAGGACTGTTGGTTTGACTGGAAGTAAAACTCTGACTGTTAAAATATCTGGACATGGAAAAAGTTGTCATACTGCAGTTTTGTCTTGTTGCTCTGATGGCACAAAACTATGCCCAAGGACAAAATTCCATGTTCACCAAAGAGGGTGGATGGATGAAAATGGTGTTAAACTGTGGCTTGAAGAAGTTTGGGCAAGGAGACCAGGTGGTTTAATTAGAAAACCAGCTTTACTGGTGTGGGATCAATTTAGGGCTCACAGAACTGAGGCAATAAAGATAAAGACACAGCAGTTGAAAACACAAATTGCTGTCATCCCAGGTCTGACTTCCCAGCTACAATCATTGGATGTGTCAATTAACAAGCCCTTTAAAGCTTCTATGAGGGAAGAATGGAATCAGTGGATGAATGCTCCACACAATTTTACACTCACTGGCTGAATGAAAAAGCTATCCATTACACAAGTGTGCCACCTGGTTAAAACTGCATTGGAGAAAGTGAAGATCGAGGATATTGTGAAGTCGTTTAAGAAATGTGGCATAAGTAATGCATTAGATGGGATTGAAGATGACATTATATATGAAGATAACTCTGGAAGTGATTGTCAGAATGATGATATCAGTGAATCTTCTGGTTTTGAGAATAAATAAAATTATTTTTTAAAATGCATACTGTATACCACATACTGGAGATGTGAATTTTAAATCAAATTGTTGTTTTAAAAAAAATAATGTTCTTTATTAAAGTGCATTAAGATGTTATCTATTAAGCGCATGCTGTAAATGTGAATTTTGAATAAAATTGTGCATTCTACAAATTGTGGTGAATATTTTTGTTTGAGCTTTTGTTTACATTGTATAGTTGAATGCGCCATGTGCTGAACAGGGATCTTCACATTTTCACTTTTCAGTCTTCCAAAGCAACAAATTTTATCTTTTTATTATTTTTTAAGTGTTTTCTAATTATGATGCATAATGAAACAAATTGTAGGTGTATCAAAGTTAGTTAGATGTGGTTTCGTTTCCCAAATCTCCTTTCATAACATCACATGGAAACACAGACAGACACCCATCAGTTGCTATGGAGAGTTGCGGGAGTAGGGATGGGTTTCATGTAAAATTTTTTTCTTCAGATTATTACCTTCTGAATTTGGAGTGCGTCCAATAAGCCGCGAAATACAGTAATTCAACAAAGAAAACAATGCAACTTTACTCTGAATGTTTATACTTGTGCTTTGAAAATGCATGTAACTTTGCTGAAATTTCTGCAAAAATTTTCTCGCAGAATGCATGTTATTGCAGTTTCTAGTTGACACAATTCATTTGCAAGACTGTCGAATGTGTGTCTCATCTTAGCCTTTTCATCCTCATCTTCTGACATGCCAATAAGCATGTCATAATATTGCTGATAGTTTGGATGCAGTACTCTTACTGTATGACAAAACCACGGATATTTGACAAGAATGAATTTCAAAGACAAAATGCAACCATTTTTATTTTCTATAGAACTAGCAGTCTGAGAATTCCATCACATTGCTGAACCAACTGAAAATTCATCTGCAGCATGCCAAAGAAATTTATGGCCTTTAGACAGCAATCAACATTTGCAACATTAATTAAGTTCAATGCCCCCGACTCCAACAAGCTTTTTAAGTTAGAATGGTCGTTATTAAAACAACTACAAATTTGAGGCTACTTACATCACCAAATTAGCTATATATATAAAAGGAAGGAAGTCATTATGGCTTACACAGGATGACAACTGAACTCTTACCTGGAGCTGTTTTGACCAGTAAATCCAACTTAGATGATCTCCGTAAAAATTCCACAGTCACAGCAAGGTTAATATTGCTAAGGTTGCGCCCATTTGCTTCCAGTATTTGATCTCCTGGCTTAAGACCCTGAAAAAAAAAGAAAGAAAAAAAACAGTTTACAAAACTGAAACGAAGATCATTGCATTTTAGTCACTAATAAATAGGTTGTTAGAGATAATTATCAGAAATAAAAAGAAGAAATGATAATTCATTAAACAAGTCCTTAGTCCTTTGCATCCTCATTAAAAATGATGTACAGGCAGGGAGTCCATATTTAAGAAAATATATGGAATTATTGGAAAGAGTTTAGCATAGATTCTTCTGAATGTTTCCAGGTTTTGATTTATCTAGTTTGGGATTTTAGCCCTCCAAAAGATCTAATAGAGCCTTTATTTAAAAAAAAAAGTCTGAGCAGGGGGGACAGTAGAAAATGTTTGATGTTTCCTATGATTACTAACATCAGGGTCACAGCTATAAGGTGGTAAAAAAAAACACTGATCACCAGCAGATATTGAAAACTTTTTTTTTTTCAGTAATAGAATAATTTTAAAATGAAACTGCCAGCATTGGTTGTCAGTAAAATTTTGAAAACCAATGTTTGTGTCGCCTGACACCTACCTAGTCACACGAACCTGCCAGGAACAAGAAAAAGTTGTGACACTCCTTTTCTCACCAGTTACATTCTGTCTGTTCTCGAAAACTATATTACAGCGCAGTTCTCACTACCCATTCAGTATTTGAAATGAAGGGAAAAACTTCACTTTGTACAGTTGTTTCTATTTTTTCCTTTATTGTGAATGACGTCTTGATTTTTAAAAAAGAATGAAAACATTACAAAACATCAGTGGTAGTTTCTAATTTTTTTTTTTTTTTCTAAAATGGATAAAGAGAGCTTCCTTCTCCTACACCTCTTATAGTAGTGTTCACCATGTCTACTGTTTACAACTCCTGACATTATGCCTAACAAAAATTAAGTGTTTCTGGAAATTCATTTAGAAATCTTAGAGTAGATTGGATCATTTCATTTTCTTGCACTTCTTTATAAGTATAATTTTAGTTTTCATACCTTAGATCAGAACATTATCTTTTGACAGCTAACAGTAGATCATGTGATCAGTGGAAATGATTTTAAAACAAAATACAAAAAGCTATAAAAATATGTACAATTCCCTATCACTCTAAAATAATCAATTAAGGTTAACGCGTATAACTAGTCATTCAGCCTCCATAAGTAAACTGTTGATAATTAAATTCATATCAAATTATGACTTTCTAAATTCCAAACCACCACCTATTTCATATCTTAACAAGATCCTTTATGACTCCTTTTTGAAACTTTATCACATCTATAGGGCCTCAGCATATAAGTTGCTATTTATCAACAGTGACACACGTTGCTTGATCATCAATGATATGGGATCTTTTTTAATCAGGTAAATCAATTCTTCACCTGTGAGAATTTTGCTAACCTATTTGCACATTGCTACCAACAAATGCCAATAACAGTCGACTTAGCAGTTTTAACCAATTTTCTTGTTCACTTGGAAACAAATCAGACAGAAAAGATTTCAACAGTTCTATGCTCAGAAGACAATTTTCAATTACATGCTACATGGTGTCTGCATTTCAGAATGCTTAACAAAAACTTGAGAGATCCTACACAGCAAATAGGTTATCAAGTGTTTTGAACATGTAAAAAAAAAAAAAAAAGAAAAAAAAATTCCTTTAGTAAAAGGTGAAATGTTAAGATTTGTTAAATACTCAACACTCGTAGAATAAACTACTAAGCTAACTTCAAAGATACTATTTCTACTATCATATTTATTCTATACTAAGAAATGGAAAATATTCTGCAATACTTAAACAGATTTTCTTTTGTGTATGGGAATTGGACCAAATCTCATGAGTAAGCCTAGTTATTGTATGTCATTTTCCATATATCATATTGTTCCTTGTGTGTAATGTTTATTCACCAGTGGACCTACATTGAAAGTGATTTCCACTGAATGTATGTTTTCATAATAGGCATCTATGCTTGAATAATGTAAAATGCACATGTGGCCTGTATTTTAGGTTATCACTTGCTATTCAAGACAAGTACAGTGACTTGCTTTTCTTTTTACATTTTTCCATCTATAAACAAAACTTGTCTTTTCAAAATATTATCCTTTGAAAATAAACATCTTTTTTTATGTTGTACTAAGAGTATTTTACTACCTAGCATATGCGTAGTACCGTGTGGATACTTGTACAACCTACCTGACGACTGAAGACTAAAGCATGTAATTTCTGATTGTTCAAGTGTACTTAGCACCATAATTGTGAAGCAGTGGTTCTAAGCTTCTCAGCAATACAAAATGGACAAGGTGCCTGCCTCAAGAAAGGTCCATGTTAAAGCTAATCTGGCATGTCAATCCCAAACTGCGAAGCCATGCCACATTGCTCGGTTCAATTCTATCTTGTATTCTTGTGGCCCAATAGAAACCAGTTACATATTAAGAAATGTTTTTATGTGTTGTGTGCAGAATGCTGTACTTACTGAATGCCTGGTATCAAAAAACAATCCAAATCCTACAGTCTGACAAGTAACTATCAGTTACTAGAAACGATATTCTGTTATCGCCTACTTTACATGCTGTAGGCATGTTGTCAATCTTATAACAACTAGCACCATTTTTGATACATTGATCAGTGTCGTGGTAAGAGTGGATCTGTTAGACATGGACAGTGCTGTGTGTGGCATTATTGATGTAGGGAAAAATGGGCGGGAACTAGTTGCCATTTGTTTCTATCATGCATCCTAAAAACCAGTTTTTATTTACTTTGTTTGGATTAAGTTTTGGCTCTTTGTTCCATGTTGTTTCTTTATTAATTCAGATAAAGAGGTATTGAAATTGATCAATATTATTTGGCTGTTTATCTGAAATGTGTCACAGAAGATGGACCAGAATTGACCAAGGCTTCAGCAACAAACAAATGTTGAACATGGAGCACTGGCCTGCTCTTTTGCCTTAGTAAAAAAAAAAAGAAATAAAATTTCCCAACATTTTTGTAAGAATGGGAAGATGATAAACATCCATTTTGTTTTCTTTCACCTTACTTTATTTGCAAGTCAGTTTTCAGAAGAAAATGAAGTTTCGCAACAAAACACAAGTAGCCATTATATTTAAATTTTTGGTTAAAGGAAACAACAACAAAAGACTCTCTCTTCTATTTTTGACACCTTTAATTACTATTTCTCATTCTTGCAATTTTTTTGTTTTTTTCACTTTGGTGGATTTCACAAAAGTTGATTAGATTGGGTTTTGGTTTTGTTCTGCCTGTGCTGACTGTTCGATGCATTTGTCGATTATTTTTCCAATGGTTTTGATTGACTTCTATTTTAAACCTTTCAACAAGCAAAAAAAGCTGTTAAAAATATGTAAATTATGCATATATTTTGATATTTCTAGAATTTAAAAAAAAGAAAAAGGAAACTACACAGTATATTTCTTTAAAAAAAAAACAAGTCTAAACTTATTCCTACCGAGGAGGAGAGAAATGAGCTTCACTATCAAGTATATATCATGAAAAATTTTCATTTTCGTCGGAGATGAATGAAGTGCAGTAAGGAAAACAACTACTAACCTGCTGCTCGGCTAAACCACCAGATTCCAATTGATGAATAATAATTGGCATTCTATCACCTCCTACCAGGGAAAAACCCAGGCTTCTGTTTCCATGGCGAAGAAGAACGACTTTCCGTATGTTCTTTGTAGCAAGAGTATTAGGCTTTTCTGCAATGTTCTTCAGGTTGCCACTTTTGACAGCCACTACAGCAGGCTGGTGATGACTGTATGAAGGAGAACCCATCACCTTATCTATGTAGTCGCCATTTCTACTCTCACTGTACTTGGCATTTGGTGTCTTTGTGGATGAATTCTTGTCAAGAAAAACATCATTAACTAACTCATCATGGATCTCATCATTGGCATGCCTAGCCTCTGATCCTCCTGCTATCCGGAAGCTAGATCCATGCTCAGATATTGTGGAATTATTGATAAACAGTGTTTTGAAGTTGCCCTGAGAGACTACACAGTATTTTCCAGAGGCATCCTGGGCAATGATCCGTGAGGCCTCCCTCCGTACTGTGCCTGGATTACATGCCTGAAAGGCAACATTGTAGCTGGGGAACTGCAGGTTGCAGACACGATGATAGTCGTCGGCGAGGTGCCTGGGAATTAGCTTGCTCACTTCTACCAACAGCAGCAGCCTGTCTTTGGTAGTGATGAGAGGTCTAAGCTGAGAGCAGAAAGTGGTCACTGAGTGCGACTTCTGGAACTGCTGAAGTGCATACCAAAAACTCTCAAATTCCTGTTCACTAAGTAAGGCATGGGCAAGGTTATGAACAATGATTTCTGAATGTTCTGGCTCCATCATTGGCACATGCCTGATGTACTGCCAGTTGCTGCTGCTTGTTATAGGGGCCTTTAGCTTTTGATTATATTTTGAGGTTTCAGTCTAGAATAAAAAAACATATAATACTAAAAGTTACTAATGTACATCAATACATTAGTATACCTATGTTATTAAAATCTACCAATATTAATATGCACAAAAGTCCTCATTCTCTCTGTTTTACATTCATGAAAATTGTTCTTTCAATTCTTGCAATGATTTTTTTTTTCTTAAAAGTAAAAGAAACCATACCTCAAAAAAAAAAAAAAACTGATTTGAATTCACAAAATCAATAATGAATAATTGCTTCTCTTCCCCAGCCTCCACTTTCAGATTTCATAGATTTAACTGTAATCAAACAGCCATACAAAGAAAATATACGAACATTTTCTGGTGATACTGCATAATTTAGATTCCATTTGATTTATAAATCATGCAATGAAGCCATCTAGGCTTATAGATTAAATTGATTAAATATGAAAAGTTATAAAAGGTTTTCTTTGCTTAACAACATTCATTCAGGAAAACCACCTACAGTATTGATGTATCTTAGAAGAGTACTTTTTTTATTTATTCAAATATATTTCTGCAAAGAACAGGAGAACTGAGCAAACAATACATTATTTTCTTTCTTTCTTTTTCGATGTAGCATAGCATTTGTATCCATTTTGAACATGAAAATCTTCAATTAAGCTAGAAGAAAATATAGAGCTCCAGCCAGGGGGGGACAATGTACCTGTAGAGTAGGATGCTAGTTAGTGATTGAAAAATTATCTAATTAAAAGAGGTCTGTTTATTATATATTGGTTTGAGATGTCTAATTAAAAAGGATTCATTAGTACAGTTAATAGGAACTGAGAAACAAGAGAATGGACCAATGTGAGCTGACCAAGAATAGTGCTGTACATCTTATAAAAAGTCTAAGTTGATAAATATAAAAATCAGATGCGGGATCAGTGCCATAATTGAAAAACATCCAAGTTTTTGGTGCTGAAAAACAACAAAAAATTACCATCTATGTCCTAAAAAAAAGAGAAAACCCATAAAAGTCGAATAAAATTAGATTGTATGCTTATCATGTTATCAATTGTTGGATTTTTTTAATACCGATGATGGATAAAGAAATTATCTGTGATCTGAATCTCTACGCTAAAGACTGTCATGGCAGCTGCTATTATTCACTTTTTAAAGTTAGTTTTATTATTTTTTTTTTAACATTTACATAAATATCCATCAAATTCTCTCCAAACAATTTCTTTTGATAATAAATAGTTTCTTTAATTTCAAAACAAAAATTGGTATTTGATTTAATTTTTTTAAATATACCCATTCATTCAGGCTAAATATGGTTTGCTTAGTGTATAAACAAACAAACCTACCTTTCTTTGAGAGCCATGCCATTGATCAGTTTTGATGGTGCCTCTGTATGCACTCTTTGTATAATTTCTATGCTTTGAGTTCAAAACTCTGCAACCCGTCATCATGGTAATTTCACTAGTTTTCTGCAGTCACTCGGTCATGTATAATTTCGTTGATAAGACCTGCCAGTCATTCATCTGCACCCACACGAACTCTCATCAGCTTGCAAAAATCCCCCCCCCCCAATAAAACTTTTGCAAAGCACACATTTCTTCCTTTATTAGCTGCTGGTCCAATCAGGGTTTGTTTTCGTAGGACCTACCAAAGGTGTGTCGGAATATATATTAAACATTTTGCACACGGCCAAGCTGATGTGTGCAAAAATTAGAATTCTGCTAAACTCACGTGTGTAAAAATATATTTAAAAAGAAAAGTAAGTATTTTTTTTTTTTAATTAATTAATTTTTTTTTGAAAAATAAGTAATTTGGAATAATACTGTCTGGCTTATGTTGGCTTAGCAGGTCTGGGTTAAGAATACTTAAGAACCTTCTGTACACACCTGTTTAGTGTGTTGGTGTAAGCACACAGGGAAGATAAACATTTCCTACCTAGCTGGGAAAGGTTGTTTAAACATATCTCCAAGTGTGAGAGAATGTCACTTTAATGGTCCTCTCTCTCTGACTGTTTGTGCAATTTGTTAATTATATTTTTTCTTTTTTTTTAAAAAAACACTATTGGTACAGTTAAATCTGTTGCTCATAAACAATAAGATAGTTATTTATGATGCACGTGTGTCTATATGTGTGTGCATGCATGTGTGTGTGAGTATGTTGGAAAGCAATAAAGTTGTGATTCACGCCAAATTCAAACACTCCGCCCTTTAAGTAAAATAAAAGACAGAGAGAAAGAAAAGGGAGGTAACAGGAAGTTGTAAAGGTGGAG
The DNA here is from genome assembly GCA_018389105.1 of Nautilus pompilius. Classification (NCBI taxonomy): domain Eukaryota; kingdom Metazoa; phylum Mollusca; class Cephalopoda; order Nautilida; family Nautilidae; genus Nautilus; species Nautilus pompilius. The sequence goes on along the minus strand of JACATO010000982.1, from coordinate 295,527 downwards.
ACTGAATGCCCAATAGAATAAGATTAATTTAATTCCAGTAGATTACAGTAACCTGCTGCTTCCTTACCATAGTCATCCTACATTATGAAGAAATAAAGTCACATCAGCAGACCAAACAGATATAGACAGGAACCTTGTTCAGCGTGTACTATGTATTTAATTTGTTCCTGCCCACACTGAACGCACTTTCAAAATTCTATTTAAAAAAAAATTTTTTTTCCAGATACATTAATATCTTAATCTAATTAATCGTATTTTTTTTTTTTTTTTTGCTTAGTTCTCCATTTTTTTGCAGAAATGTAACTGAACAACAAAATTAATTAAAAATGACACCTCTAAGGTTATACATCCATGTTGTAGGTGGTTTTTAAATAATTTTGATTATAGGTTTGGCATTTTTTTTTTTTTGAAAAACTGTCTGTTCTTTCTCTTTAGGAAATTTTAAATGGAAATCCATTCACTGTATCAATTCAATTTGCCTCTTTTTATTTATCACAGAAACACTTACTAGAAGAAGTGAAGTGAAGCCATCAAGAGCAGATAACTACCAGTTATGTGGTCTAGTGGTGAAGCTAAGGTTGAGGTGGGCCAGGTTCAAATCCCAGTCAGTGTTTTCTCGCTCTCTTTTCCACCAGCCAGCCGTCTGGGTACTCACAGCTGAAAATAAAGAGTTTTTCTCCTTTGGACTTTCACTTGTGGCTTCCAACACCGAAAAGTGGTCAGGTACCCCCCTCTCAGCATGTAAGCGCGTGGTCCCTAATCTTGCAATCAAGACAGGGATCCATCATAACTGGGGAAATATACAATGATGATGACAGTATAACCTAGTAAAATTATTTTCTTTGGTTAAGAAAACAAAAGATTTTGAAATTACCATTAAACTCTATTATTTTCCCAGAAATGTTACTTACTATAGTCTGATCCAGCTGAAAGATCGTTAACGAAGGTGTGCGGCTGTTAGTGTTTGATGTAGTCTAAAGACAGTGGAAGATTGTTAATAGAAGCTTAGTTCCCTACTGGGGAAAAAAAGATATTATTGTTAAAGATCTGAAGACAGTGAGATTGTGTGGAGAAATGACATACGTCACTTACCTCTATCAGACGGGAGGAAAAACTGGAAGAACGGTTTTTGTTTGTTTTTTTAGCTTTGCAGGCCCTCTACTTCGGGAGCAATGCGCAGTATTCTATTAAAAATAGGTGGCTGTCTATGCCCAGTTACTTAAGTTTGTGCACCTGTGGTTGGTGCTGAAACACACCTCACAGGTGCTTCGTACCACCAGTCAAAAGTAAACAAAGCCAACGTGCTTCAGGATTAGCACTGGCCTGTTGTGAATTGAGGAATAACTGCTAGGCAAGAAATAGAAGGGGAAAAATAAGATAAACACTAGTTGTTCAAATATTTGTTTACTAAATAATTAAACGTTTTACCATTCCTCCCAAAAATATTATTACCCAATTTTTTTTTTAAAATCCTATTTCATTAACTTGATACCTTAAAAGCACTATAGGATTCAAATAAAATGTATTTGGAAAAAAAAAGTGTTTAGGAAGCTCACAACTAAGTCAGTGATATATAAATGTAAATATATATATATTTGGGGGGCACATGTTGTTAGCGGTATTTTGTCAAGAAAAAAAGAAAGACAGATATTTAAATTTATAACTTGTTTTCCATTAATCAGAGAATGAATTGTCAGGATACAAGTTTTCATGGATTGGAAGACGGGCAGTGAGAATATCGGTTAGGAACTAGGTAATCGAATGAGATTTTTTTTAAAACTGAATATATAAAGATGGTGGGCAAAAATCTGGCTGGATACCATTCCAACAAAGCCTTGTCAGCCAAGTTTTAGTTTAATGTTCCTATTATAATATCTCTTCTTAGTAGTTATAAATTGTTGGTTAGACTTTTGGCGTATAAAGGCAGGAATGGAATTGCTGTTGTGAAAAAGTTATAGCACTTTTAGAAAGCATTCATAGGTTTACCTGGATGTTTAGTGATGTATATGGTCATAATTATAAAGGAAAACTAAAGATGCTTTCTGGTTTAGCCCAGTGATCACAGGACAGTCCTATATTTTCCACTCATCCCTGTTTAATATGCTCTGTATAGGCCCTGTATTCTAAACTACATTGTATTTCAATTCTTTAATGTGGCTGTTATTGCTAGTGATTTTACATGGGGAATTCCACATTTCAATGTAATTTGATCACTGCTGGAGAGCAGCTTCCTTAATATCTACATGTCTCCATAAATTGTCATTTGAGGTTTATCATCATAACAAGGAGATGAACAGCTGAGGTGGTCTCCACTTGCCGTTTTTCAATGAATGGCACAGATGAAAGTCCCCACTGGAATTCCTCATTTTCAGATGTGGGAGATAAAGAAGGGTGAGAAGAAAACCATGTCACGGAGATACACCAAACCAAATCAGCCTCAACTAGAATTCAAACTTGGCTCTTCAACCATGGTACCAATTTGAGATTAACCATAACAAAAAAGAGAAGTTGTAGATTCATTCCTGATTCCTGACTAGTTTCTAATTCATCCTGTATCAAGAAAAGTAGAAGACTACACCTATTGTAAAATCTGTGACCGTGATTTCTCTATATATGATTGAGATAGTTCTCAGGTTATCCAACATAAGGAAACTTCAAATTCAGTTTTGAAATGTTTAACCAATTTTACGGGCAGAAAACTTTTCTAAATGTTTCCTTAGTTCTCCCTACTGAATGACACCACTTAAAAACTTCTTTCTTAAAAGGAACTTAACTTTGATGGTTCAGTAAAATTGTTCAGAGCTACCATTTATTGGTAACATAATGTTTTACATGAAGCCTAAAAATAAGAAACTTATAAAAGATAGGCTCTTCAAAATACTTCTGACATTCGCTTAGTCTGTAGAGTATAATTTTCATCTTCACTCAATTAGATTTGGTTTTTTTTTTTCAATGCTACTATAAAATTCTCATTTATTCAACTGAGGTTAATCAAATTATTTTCTACATAAAAAGCGGTAGCCTGTTTCTGAGTAACATAAGGGGAGGGGACAGTATAGAAATTTTAAAAAAGTCATTGCATACATCCGCTGAAAATGTCAGCCATGATGTTTTTTGTTCCGCCTTGGGGGACACACTCATTTTATCTTTAGGGATCATTGTTGTGGTATGAATGAAGTATTCAGGATGTTTTTCTTAACATCAAATCTTCTACACCACATACCAATACCGCAAGGTCACAAGAACAAACTAAATAAAAACTATTCTTAAATACAAACTCAAGAAAGGTGTATGCTTTAAAAAATAAACTTGATTTGCACATTTTTTGTGAAATTACCTATGTATAAGTTCTTAATAAAATTTCCTGCTCTTTTGAATATCTGTATCTAATTTACAAAAGTAGAGAAGTAAAGGGAGAACAAACAAAAACTTTTATTTGCTGCAGTTGTGAAATTTCTCCCTTTCGTGTTATTTAATTTTTACAATGGAAAGAGTAAAAAAAAAATCAGATGAACAATCATAAAAGTAACTGGGAATGGTTAAGAGCATTTCAAATAATTACCCAAGGAAAAAAAAATGAATTACCATTCCTAAGGGGAAAAGGAAATTAGCGAGTTTAAGTATTTTTTTCTTGCAGACAGAACAAAGAGTACTCCCAGAGCTCCATCATATCACACGCTTAACCAGGCGCATGCGTGCGTGTGTGTAGTACTGACATCTTTCAGAACATGCCGGCATTATATCATCCATTTTATAAATCAAATTTTAAAATAAATTTTGTTAAAGCTACATTTTAAATCACCCAAAATGACAACTTGATCCAGCTGTGATGATATATCAGTTCTCTCTCTCTCTCTTTGTAGTAGATCATTACCTTCCGAACTTTTCCTTGCCATAACGCAGAGTCTGCTGCGTACTGGCAGTTCTAACCTCCCCACACCCACAAACCACAATGAGTGCCAGACATACAGTAGGAGTAGATCATTACTAACCTGTTTTCATTTTCTTCTTTCTTTAAATAAAAACAAAAACATCTTTAGACTATTAGTATGACGACAAAATTACATTAGAACAAATTTCTGAATCAGATATATATCAAAATTTATTTTTTATAGCCACTACCGAAAAGTGGGTTTTAAAAAAATGTCCTTAAGTACATTAGTTAGCTACATTTATCCTAGGGGACAAGACTAGAACCCTACAATGCCCAGCTGAACCAATGTTGAAACAAAGTAATGTAAATTAGCTTCAGTTTTAACAGGGATACTTTATTAACTAAAGAGTTTTTGGGCAAGGAATAAATTATCATGTAATCAAAGAAACATGACTATAAAGTAACATCAAGTTTAATATTCCATAAAAACAACACTTTATTAGCTACAGGAATTTTAAAAAAAGGTTACTGATAGGGAAGACTGGGGATAGTTGTTATGGTAACTGTAATTTCCAATTAAGCATATGATATAATCAGTGGCATGTGCTTTGTCCTTCAATTAAATATGCTATCAAAAGGCGAAAGAATAGTTATTCAAAATGTCAAACATAAGACCAGAAAAATTTTAGTTTCATTACAGAAGTCCCTACTTGGTCTACACCTTAAGTTAGAAAGTTCTGTCTACAGCTGAGGAGGTGGGGGTTTGGAAATAAAGTATGCTATATGCGTCATAATAATGTAAACGGGTCATTGCCTTTTCATATGCAAACAGATGGGATAAACAAGATTTTCCTATCAGTTGTTTTGCATGGTAAATAAAGGAGTGAGTAATACTAAAACATTTAGCATGGCCATAGTGTTTGGGCGTATACCTGAATGAACTCAGCTAGGGTTTCAGCTTCCAAAGTCAACCAGTAATGTGTAATTGTGAAAGTGAGTATATCAAAATCCTGTCTAGCATAAGATGACTAACCATCATGCTGATGCTATTTCCTGCGGCTGAAAGCACAACTGGTTAACACTTGTCCAAATTTTACTGATGTACCAGTGGTATTAAAGATGAAGCTCATGGCAAAGAGAAAACCTTCTACCAGTACATATTAAAGAAAAAACACCTTCTAGAAGAAAAATTTTGAAAAATGTTACAAATAACAACTAATGTTATTCATATTGTAGAAGTATTTACACCTACATATTTCAGATGTTCAATCTTTCCATGCTGTTGATTTATTTTTTTGAAAATTTAAGGTATATTTTTATTTAAAAATAAGTTAGTTAATTAATTGTTTTTAGATGATCCAACTATGCTGCTTTAAGCTTACTAAATATGATTTTTAAAATAAATAAGTATGCAAAGTAACTGAGGATTTTTTGTTATGGCAGAAATACCAACACCATCACATTTCCTTTATTTTTAAAATGAGTGATAGGGGTAATGAGGAATGCTTGAGTATTTTGCCATTGGGTGGGAGGAGATGCTTCTGCCATGTGACATCATGCCAAAAAAAAAAAAAAAAAACATCCATTTTAACATTTTAAAAGTTGAGTAACCAAAACCAGTTAATTAAAACAAAATTTTATTAATATTTTATTGACTGATTTGTTTAACTCATTTCGATAAGAGCAGCACTCATCATATCCTGTATGGTGTGGAAGAAACTTTAATGTGTTGTATGCTACCTTCTACACAGTTTGCTGGGGTCAGTAGGATATTAGACTAGCTGGATTGATAGATCCTGCATTATCCACCTGGATCGTTTTGTCATTCTGATTGTGGTGCATCTGCCACAGATCCTGTCTCATCAACTTTATTGACTAAATTATACAAAGCCATTGGGCTACATGGGTCTTAACAAATATCTCTGTCATAACAAAAGACATAGCTGCCCCTACATTACATCACTGCTATTAAAAAAAGCTTCACAAGTACCAAATGATCTCAAAGAAGATATCTGCTTGCATACATTTCTGCAGACACACCTGAGTGTTCTCTGAGCTTAAATACAGAGGGAAAAATATCAGACCTAATGTAAGTGGCACTTCCAGTGGCAAAATCTGCAAACTTTTGGAATGCATTCCCCAAGACTTTGTGTGTGAATATTTCTGTTAAGATATGTGCTACAGTTTGGGGGTTACAAGTAACCAACTTTCAAAAGTAACTTCATAGTCACTTGATATATACATTCTTTATGAAAGCTCTTACTAGATAAATTGAAGTGATTATGTTAATTAACTAGTTGGGTTTATTGGGATATCAATATGCTGTAATATTTGATTTTTGCCATCACTATGCAAATTCAAACATGGCAACAGAGTTTCAAATATCTTTTATTAATTCACACATGAAAACACACATCAAATATGCCAAAAGAATTGCATTCATTTATACATTTATATACATATATTTAAAGGAAATCATGGTGAAATATGATCAAATGACAAACAGACATCAAACTACAAAGTTCTGTAGAAAGGGAAAAGTGAATTTTTATGAAGTTCCACGTACAATGGTGGCAGAGAAATGATGAATTCAGTAATACAATAGCTGAGAGACTTTCAGAAAGCCAGTGTTTAGCAGTGAGATTTTAAAAAATACCTGCCAATCATATTAAGACAATAGCATCAATAATTAAAAGCTTCTTAAACAGCTAGCTTGCATGCCATTGCAAATTAAATTTCTCATTGATTCCAGGTCTTGGCAGACTTAGAAGACTTCTACCATGTTATCCAGATTTGTCTTTAAGAAGCCCAGAAGTATTGCTTGCTGCATAAGCTTATGAGTCTAATATGATCATAATTAACAGTTTTTTTTATAAATTTCTAGCAAGATATTCCAAATAAAAAAACAGATTTATATGTAGATGAAACATAGAATGCAGAAATCCTCAACAATTCATACAAATTTTAGTAGCAAAAGCAAAAACAATGAGGTTGGCAGTTTGAAATCCATTGGAAAAGACCATGAGTGCATCAGGGACTTATCCACAGCTCAAGCACAGTTTTCATTATTCTTAATAAGCATAAAACTCTTAACAGTACTTTAGATGTCATTAAGACTGCTAAAACCAACCATGTCCATCTGCACTTACCACAGATTGTAGACTTTAGATATGTCATATATTATGGCATTAATGACTTTCTGCACTCATAAGTAGGGAAAAGGCTTAAACATCATCTAGGAAAAATTGTTACTACTATGCAAATTGTAGAGAATTTTAAAGAAACCAATCTTTACTCTGCTCTACCATTGACTGTGATAATGGTTTTCTGATGACTGATTATTTGTCCATCCAACCCTCAAGTATTCAGAGAGCATGATTTTGCTGCAATAGTACCTATGGACAGAACTTTCAAGTTGCCTCAACTAAAGCTGAAACAGAATCCAGTGATCCAGAGTTTGATTTTCATGTTAATACTTACTGGCATCTACTACAACTGAAACGTTAGCAAGTCTCAAACATTTGGTGAGCAGCCAGAAATCAAATGTTTCCACTATTTGCAGTTTATGACCATCAGTGCCACTCATTTTGAGCCAGTCAGTGTACAAGAATCCATCATCCGCAAACTAGGTAGGTAGCAAAATTAGGTGGACTACCACCAACATGTATTGTGGTTGGACTGATGAATGCAGTCAATCATCTAAATAGTATTCAGAAAATGCACTAAAAACCTGGACAGTCACAATAGTATATATATATATCCTCTTTCAAAAGTATCTAAATTTCCAAATCAAAAAATTACAGGTAGTAGTCCTCACAGGAGACAGAAGTGAAAGTTGAAATCAAATATGTAAAAAGGTAAAAAAGTGGGAAGAAATAGCTATGATAGTCAGTGTGCAACTGGACATCGCTCTTTCTATATAACATCTTAATTCTCTCAAAATAACCCAACCCTGTAAATCAGTCTTGATCTGGATCCTGCCAGTCTGACAACAAAATATTTAAGACTTACTCTTTTTTTGTAGTGTCAAGAAAAATGCTCTGATGTCAAACCAAGTACAATGCTAGTGTGTAGTGTAATTTTCATAAGAGTTTAATCCCTCTTCATCACATAAGGGTAGGAAATACCCTATTGTCAGTTTCTTAAGTTAAATGGAGAAAAAGATGCAGAGGTTAGCCATATACTTGCTGCAGAAAATTCCAACAAAAGACTGTAAGGTTTTAGATGTGGGAAGAAACAGGAGAGACCAGAAGAAGCTTGCTGGTAAAGAGTGAGAAGAAACGGTCTAGGAAGTGTGCTAAATCAAGCTATTCCTGACTAGAATTCCAACTGGGTTCTCCAGCCTTGGCAGTCCAGTAGTTGACCCTGCACACCAGAGAGTGTTTGCCAATTTTAATCAGCCTATTATAAAATCACAAATATACAATACTAAAAGTCTATAATAATATTATTTTGTTAGACTTCAGAAGCACCTCACTTCTGGAGTTTTCTTCCTATTCTATTGTCATTCTAGTCCAGTTGCTAGACTCCTAAGTTGAGAGGCTCATGTTTGAATTATGGTTAGGACTGGCTCAATTTGGAGGTGTACCTCCCTCTTCATTCGCCATGTAAACCCACATTCATTGATGAACATGTTTGGGCATACCACACCCACTATTTTTCAAATCTGTACTTAGGACCGAGCTGTGACACACAGTATCTCCCTCATTAATATAGCCCTTTGTGACAACAAATCCACATTGCTCTAACCCCGTGTTTTACTCTATAACTATATTTAAGTAGATATACAGCCGGATCAGCACAAATACCTGTGCTCGTAGGCTGGAGTGCAAAGGAACCCCCACCTGGTATAAGTAAAACTGATGAGAGTTAAATCGTATGACCCCTTGCAATAAATTTACTGGCTGAGTACTACTAGGTGAATACTTGACTTAAACAATGAACTGCTGACTTTTTAAGGTATCGATTTAAATGTTGTGGTCCAAAGAACTGGTGTAAATTTTCTTTTTATTTTTCAAAGATGACAGAATTAAAAACAACAGTGAAATGTTCCTGGCTGGTACTGTTACAGTACTGGGCAGTTTCTGGGACTTTACTACCAGCAATAACATCCAGATTATGCATCAGGTCCTGCAAGCTTTTACCAACAACCTCCTGACTGAGGAGATTTGGAAGAGACACTAATGCTAAACTCGGATTTAAAAAAAACCTTGAAAAATTGCATCTAGCATAAATTACTTTATATTCTTAACTTATTCACAGAAGCTTGAATAGAAGAGCAGAGCTGTCATGTTTACAATAACAAAGAATCGCTTGGTAAAATACTCACTAGCAACACTCTGCTTTGAAGAGAGAAGCTATCTAAATACTTTGCTGGATCTGTTTCCATAAGCAGTGGTTCTAAAACAATCATATACCTATAGATCTTTATTCTAATTGTTAATAAAGCTAAAACTGTATTTTATAAAAAGCAAAATAAAAGAATTCTTTTTTGGTTTCATGCCACGTTAGTGCAAATGAAAATCTATATTACATTTCAAGAGATGATGATAAAGAATAGAATCTTACTGAAAATAAACAGAGGCAGGGTCAATACCCACTGTGAGGTAACTTTTTAGAAAAAGAAGACATATTTTTGGCATCTGTCCTATATAATCTCACCTGCTTTTTTTTAAAATAAATAAAATCTGACCTATTTGGTACAGGTGTATAGAGAAACACAATTCTCACAAACAGTAAGCTGGCTGTGTGTTCCATTCACACTTGACTTAGTTGTAGAAGAATTATCCATGTATCTTACCTGTGTGTCCTTGCTGTTGACATCTTTGAGGCAAGTTGAAGAGAAGGTGGAAATATTCCTGATCCCCTTGTGGCATACCTGCCTGTTTTAAATCTACTGCAATTTTCATTGCCCCTCCAACTCACCCATGACGTATTTCTTTTAAAGGAAAGAAAGTCAACTTACAAAAATTCTTTGTTGTGACAAAAGGTCACCTGGAAGTTACTGAACCAGTTGTTCAACTTTTCTGGTTCAGGTGCAGTCTTACACAATTATCACACTTATCTGACTGGCTATTTTACTTAACACAATGAAAAACAATGCAAAAAAAAAAACATCTGTGCATAAACAATGAGCCATAAGAATTTAATCAACACACACCTACACACACTGTTTTTATTTTCATATTTTATAGAGTTAAAAAATTACTTGTGTTGCTTATGACTTTCTCAAGATCCTCATAAGATAAAAATAAGCTGAAAAAATACATTTGTAAAGGTGTAAGAGAATACCAGTCTAGAACATAAGTATGTCAATGAGAAATGTTTTGTGAGTGTACAGTGGTATTCAAAATTATTGCTCCACCAAAAATAATAATAATAATAAAATTATACCACGAATAAAGTCATCTAAGTATTTGTTTTGATTCTAATTTATTCTTTATACATATTTTATTTTTGTTAAAATAATTTTCTTTAGTCAAAATGATATATGTAATATCTGTTTTTTTTTTTTACTTTGCAGTCACATCACCACAAGAATTCACTACATTAAGGATGTTACAGAATAGTTTAGAAAATGCACTTTAACACTGCAAAATACAACCACTACCACCCAGTATTTTGTTCTTAAAGAAATGTTGGCCACTGCTGTATATCTACTGCTGCCCGTACTACAATCTCCAATTATATTATTTATAATCAATTTATTAATGCATGCACCTACATGTATATCAGAATATGACCGTCAGAAAATATATAGAGGAACAGACCTGTTACAATGTGGGAACTTTGGCTGCAGGAGAAATTCCATCATAGCATCTTTTCAATCTCTTTGTCGAATCCAAAATTTTGGCTGCTACTACGGACTAATCAGTATTTATGTTAAGAAGAGCTTAGAATAAAGACTTTCTTTCCCTGGCTATTTCGAGACATGTCTCAGTCTAAACCAACTAACTTTCTAAAAAAAAAAGATTTACACTAAAAGGGTTAATGTGGATTAAAAAAAAAAAAATATATATATATATTAAGCCTTTTTTTTAAAATGACTATTTCCTTATACGTTTGATACAGTCTCAGTACGTCTAGGACTGAGGTACAATTCACTTAACTGTTAAAAAACAGAATAAATATTAACAAATGTAATGCTTTGATATGTAATCTAATTTTTACATCTCTTTCTTTTTTTAAATATTTATTTCACGCTAACAGTGAAAATGCAAATAAATCATCATTGTGTCAGCGTGACAATTAAAAAGCAGCAACAGAGAGGGAGGGAGAGAGAGATTTTCTAAACTGGACCCTACTTCTTGAACTGGTTAACAAATTTTGTGTAATTTCCTGGTTTTAACAACCATTATTTTCTGCTTTTTTATTTTTTAATTTTAAAAAATTTAATTTGTAATATTTTAGATGCAAATTATAGCGATATTTAACTGTTTGCCATCTGGAAGGGCAGATAACTTCAAATTAACACATGTTAAGAATTTGTAATGTTATTTCCCTTTAAAAGTGTAATCTAAGAATCTGAAGTGCACCTGCTTCCTAGTACATGGCTGATACTCATCTTGTGGTACTAATACCAGTTATCCAACTGCTGAAACCTGAAACACATTTATTGGAAATTTTATCCATGAAATGACTGGGTCCATAGGAAACAAAAAAAAATAGAATCATAAAGATCATTACTTTTTCAGGATCTTTATTGCATATTTAATTTTGCTTGGCAGAAACTTAGATGTTATCAACTGTAGATTGATAGAAAGTTTTTAGGACTGTTTGTGAATACGGTAACTTGGTAATATTCTTTGATAATTGACCCAGACCAGAGACTGCACGATAAACTGAAAATTCTCTGATCTTTCTGCTGCATATGTAAATTTGTGTAGGTGTATAATGAGATTTACTAGACCCACTAAAGTCAGATGCAAGTTGTGCACAGCTCTTCAGCAACAATGACAAGAAAGACAAGAGATTTTTAAGCAACTTTACAAAGTGACTGACAGTGGGCAACTTTCACAATGCGGGAACAATGACTCAATTAATCTACTGAAAATGTGACTTGTGAGCAAGTATTCAGCAAGCAAAATAATGCCAGCTGACTCTATAAAGAGAACAAATCTGCTGCTACTGACTTGTTCTCCAATGCAAGGGACAATCATCAGATAGATTAAGATGTATGAGTTATGTGCAACTATTAATTAACAAATCCAATTAAATCCACAGAGACTGGTATTAAGCCAAACATGTTATAGAATGGCAATGCTATTGAAAAACTACCATCTTGTTACAGCAAGGGTAAATGTGTACCATATTAAGAAAAGCTGATGTTTCGTGGTTCTTAATAGACACAAAATTTTGCCTTTCTACCCAAACAATGTAGTCTCCAGAACTGAATACTGCAGACCTTATCATCAGCAAGTCTAATAAATGCCTACCGCTAATTTTACGCAGTGTCTTTTATGTTGAAACTATGAGTGAGTTATTCCCCTAGCCCTACCAAGGGGTATAACCCCCAAAACAAGACAATTTTTACTTTAAAAAGAAAAAAAAAGAAATACGCAGTTGATTTGACTGCTGCTGCTGACAATGATCATGTTTTTCTGTTAATCTATAAAGGCCTGTAATTTGGCTCCACCTATTAAGTCATCACTGAACATATTCTACAGAAATCTCGAAGTAGGGAAGGCTGGAATTAGTTCCATTAATCCCTAACCAAGCACATAAGGGAAGGCTATAGTCAGCATCATATGATTTCACCTGTACTGTCAACTACAGCTTCATCCATACATTTAATTAGGAATCATGGGTGCCATATCAAATTACCCTTGAAAACTAGTCCCCAGCCAGCCTCATACATTTGACAGTCAAAAGAAAGTTCAGTTAAAGCACATGCCTTTGCCACATGCACAAAAGCTTACACTAAAATGCATATTTGTGCAGACATGTTGTCACATAATAAATTCATAAATTTTACCATCCAACCCTGCAAGCTGGTGTTTTTCAGATTTGATGTACTATTTACTATTCAAGCAAAACTCCATACCCTGGCTCCAGACTATCTATATGTCTATTTATAAAGTAAGGATCCCACAAAATGACCTCACAGCTTTCAGTAAACTAAGAAAGAATACAACCAGTGACTAGTAAATGGAGTAAACTTTTACTGAACAGCGTAAAAATAGGAAGCAAAATAAAAGGTTTCATTTATCCTCGATATCTCAGAGGTAAAGCACTGGTGTTGTAAACAAGGAGTTGTCAGTTTGATTTTCACTGAAGATATTTATGTAACAATTCATGTTGCTTCCAGTACAATCCATTTTTGGGAAAACTTTTGTTTGTTGTCTACAGGCAGCAGTATTTATGTGAGGCAAGAAAGAAGAAAAATTTACCAGCATAAGAGGGTAAGCTAACCTTGAAAAGCTTCTTGCTAGACAAATGAAGATTAATGGGATACATATACTTTTCTTGTTTCTTCACCAGTGCAACATCTGAAGAATCAGTCAATAAATTTACATAACCAGACAGAATAGAATGGAAATACAAGAATTATATATATCAACTCAACTTCCAAACGGAGAACCAATTACAATGGCCAAAAATTCGTGTGAAATCCCAATTCCGAGAAATTAGGAGGTGGAAATTCATTTTCCTATTAACAATACATACACAGTAGAGAAAATTAGAGGAAGAGGAGGAACTCGAAATCCAAACGTTTTAGAGAAAACAGCACTTTACACCGCTCGGCAAAGATACGGAACGACGTTGGTTGTCTGGTTTTGGAGAAGGGGGTCCTACTAAGCCAGGGGCCATTCTCGCACGGAATAACGCGCTTAACGAGACTACAACGAGATTTCGCGGCCATGTCTAAACAGAAACGGACGACAGTGATGGACGTAGTGTTATTTTAAAGTCTTATATATATATACTAACATATATTTCAAATTTGGTTATCCTAACAACGAGTGCTACAAAAACTACAAAAATACCCCGGAAAATTGAAGATGGATGCCGTATGCTTAACAAGGAATGGACGTACAAATATTAGAAGTGAAGCAGTGTTGTGCCTAATGTGCCATAACAGTGTTGCTGTTTTTAAGGAGTATAATTTGAAGAGACGTTTTCAGACTAAGCACAGAAACTTTGGAAGTAATTTATCAGAAAGTGAACCGCAGCGAAAAGAACAATGACATGTTGAGAAGTTTAAAACAACAACAAACAGCCATACAAGAGGCTGCCACAGAGGCCAGTTTTGTGCTTGCTTATAAAATTGCCAAACATAACAAAGCGTCTTCTGAAGCAGAATTTTTAAAGGACTGTATGCTTGATGCTGTTGATATTGTATCGCCAGAAGTCAGAACAAAAATTGAAGCTATATCTTTGTCAAGAACTGTAGTTCGTCGTATTGATGCCATTTCGCAGAATCTGTCAGAACAGCTACTTGAGGCTGGCAAGTCATTCGAATGGTACTCACTGGCATACAAGACACAGCACTACTGCTTGTGTTTATTAGAGGAATTGATGATAATTTTGCAATTACTGAATAGTTGCTGTCATTTGAACCATTGAAGGATACCATAACTGGCCAAGATTCGTATGAATGTGCTAAAAAACTGCTTGGATGGATCTGGTTTACCTTGGAACAAGTTGGCAAACATTACAACAGATGATGGCGCACCTGCATTAACAGGAAAACATGTTGGTCTCATAAAGCTGCTTAATGACAAAGTGAAAGGTAAGCATCCACTTCACACTGTTATCATTTCATTGCATTATTCACTAGGAAAGTCTGTGTAAATCTGTCCTGGATTTTAAACACGTGATTGATCCTGTGGTATGTGTCATTAACTTAATCCGAGCCAGGGGGCTAGATCACAGACAGTTCAGAAATCTGCTGGATGATATTGAGTGTGAATATTCAGATATACTGTATCATAACAATGTATGTTGGTTAAGCCTGGGAAATGTTTTGAGAAGAGTGTGGAATTTGAGAGAAGAAATTTTGCTCTTTCTTGAAATGAAGAGCATTAGTTGTAAATTTGTAAAGACAGAATGGGTGTGCGATTTAGCGTTCATAGTTGACATTTTCGACAAACTGAATGAACTGAACATTAAGTTACAAGACAAAGGTGTTTTTTGCACATGAATTGTTTGTGGAAATTATATCATTTCAAGTGAAACTAGTACTCTTTTCCAAACAACTGAGTGAGCACAACTTTGTGCATTTTCCCATCTTACAGACACAGACTGTCCCACAGGTCTGTTCAGATAAATACAGTCAGCAGGTATCTGCTTTAAAAGATGTCTCCAACATGGTTTGCTGATTTTAAATCTATTTGCTGAGGTACCCCTTTTCATTTAATAATGAAGCAGCGTCAAATTATCTCCACTTTGAATTAATTGATTTCCAAGCAGACAATACTCTGAAGGAGAGTTTTAAAAATATGAAATTGACTGAATTCTATGCATCATTCAGTACAGAGAAATTTGGTAATTTGAAAAAGTTTACCAGAAAAATGTGTATTCTTTGCTTCAACCTATATTTGTGAACAGACTTTCACATGTATGAACATTAACAAATCAAAGAACAGGCCTCTTCTAACAGATTCAATTTTGCACTCTGTCTTGCACATAATTACCAGCATGCTGAATCCTGTCCAGAACAAGCTTGTGCAGGGTTGTGCGCAATTGCATAATTCTCATCAAGAATATAACTGTTCAGTAACATTTACCAAGCAACATAACATTAAATTCAGTTTTATCTGTTAGATTCTATGTGTAACAAATAATAGTTATAAGGAATAATAACTTTATTTTAATAATTTTTTTATTTAGTATATTTAGATTTTTGTTAAATGCGACCAGTTATGTTCCAAGTGGACTTACACGAGAACGATCGCCCACCCCTGTACTAAGCAGAAACCACAAGAAAATAAACAAGCACTCAAAATGTGTAATGTCAAAGCAAGCGAGCATATCGTATGTTGGTAATAATAAATCAAAAGAATACATTTCACAAAGGCTGGTTCTAAAATGGATTTGTTCGAAAAGCATTGGGTAGGAATTAGGTAGCGTGGCCGAGTGGTCTAAGGCGCTGGTTTTAGGCACCAGTCTCTACGGAGGCGTGGGTTCAAATCCCACCGCTACTAATTTCCATAGCAAAAAGCTTGATGGTTCGTTTTGTGTAGACATCAAAGGTGCATTATCCGTAAGCGATTTATTCTAGTCGAATGAAGGAAAACAGAATTTTCTCCTGAGATGACATGGTACATTTAAACAGCAGCAGGATTTTAAGTAACAAGAATAGAAAGAAAATGCAGACGCTACTTTTACTTTGACCTTCGTCTTACAACTTTCTCTACATAAAACGCAGATCCGCATTTCAAACATCGTGTTGGCTTAGTTTTACCTATTTTTCATTTGAATCAAATGTGTGCTGCAGAAACAAAGCTAAATGGTTACAAGAGTAGCCGGAAAAGCACACAGAGAGAATGAGAGATAGTATAGTGTGATTTTTATCGAGTCGTCGCAAATATTAAACGTACTTTCCATGAAAATGTCCTGATATCCGACGTTTCACATGATTTCAGAGTCCGGTCACGATACCATAGAAACTACCTTTCAGTCAGAGAGTTCGAAGATTCAACCATTCTCAACCAAATACTCAGTAAAATTCACTTGCTCCAATAAGAAGATGAGGATATATCCATGCCAGATGCAGATGAGACAAGCAAATGGAGAGAAACAAAAACAAACTGATACGAGGCAATGCTACAGATGTTATATACTGGAAATCAAATTGATATCTTGAAAACATAAAGTGGCAAATATCAATCATTCGATGATGTATTGAGGCCGCAGTGTGTTGTGAAACATGAGTCATAAAGACACTTCTGTTGTTAGGTCTCAGAGTTTCTCGAGATAGTGATCTGGTCAAATGGCCAGGTAGAAACAATCATTTCGCCAGTTTAAAGAAAGTACATTCAACGTGTTGTTGCGAACCTATTGCGAAAGGAAGATCTGCCCTCATAGCTCAGTGGTAGAGTACTGGTCTCGTAAACCAGGGGTCGTGAGTTCGAACCTCACTGAGGGCACGATGCGAAGACGAAAAGAGTAGGGAGTTCGACATTGAGGAGAATTGTTTTTTTCAATTGATGCAGAAAACGATAATTGCTTTCTTCCTTCTTGCTTCATCTTTCCCTGAACTGAGATTATAACACTGGAATCGAAGTCGATAACACTCGACAGGCCTCTATAGCTCAGTGGCTAGAGCACTGGTCTTGTAAACCAGGAGTCGTGAGTTCGATTCTCACTAGAGGCTTCACAGTTTAATTGGATTTGCTCCTGATCTCGATATTATCCTTACGGTAATAATTCCTTTATATGTATGGGAACCCCGATCTTTTTCTTCTACCAAAGAATGTATTAATTATTAGTAGCATAATTGTACAGATACTTTAGAAAAGTGACAAATGGATACTTTTTTCTTTTCGTTTTCTACTGCTATATCATCTCAACTATCAGTCTTCGAGACAGCAAAAAATGAAAGTAGAATTCTAAAAAAGATCATTATATACACTTACATTTCAATCTGAACTCAAAATATATTGGCTTTGAAAGCGCAAGATATACATTACAAAGAAAAGATGGAATTTGATATTTACTTTACCACCCACATATCAAAGTAATACAATTCGATTGGCAGCGATGGGATTCGAACCCACGCCTCCGAAGAGACTGGTGCCTTAGACCAGCGCCTTAGACCGCTCGGCCACGCTACCACTACACTGCCATTCAATAACGTCCTGCTTCCGACACTACCTTCAATTAATTGCCAAGCTAGCAAGGTGTGTGAAAACTTGCAATTGGAAACGTTGAATCTATTCTAGAGCAAGTTCAGAAGTAGAAACAATTCGAAACCGCGACATCAATCATCTATTCGAAAATATTATCTCAACATCCATATAATTAGCTCGAGAGTTCACTCCTGCCGGTGCTTTACAGCTATGACGTTTCCGACGTGGATTAAACCAGGCAATTATTATTATTGAAATTCTTCAGATCGCAAAGTAAAACAGATCCATTGACTGCTACCAATATATATATGAAGACTGACCACCTCGACGTTCTCTCAAATTGTGGTTCGGTTGTCATTTTCCTCTTTTCAAGACGTTTGGAGAAAATTAGGCCATGAGGATCATGGCGATAAATCGAAATTGAGGAGCAGCGAAAATTCTGCCTTGTAAACGTGTGATCGTCAGCTCGTACTACAGACGAATAATTCAGTGATTTTTCAATTTATACCGTTACGTGGAAGCAAAATATTTGGTTGCAACAGCCCTAACTGAAGAGGGAATTCAGTTTACCTTACGAAAGGCTACGTAATGAACATCAAGAATATACGACAGCACAGTCAAATAAAGAACGAAAAATCAATTATTGGCGTCTGATTCGATGTAGAACAAGCGATTGACCAGCCGATAAAAAAAACAATGGACGAAACTCTTTACCAAGCTCAGTTTCAAATGTAAGAGAATAGAAAATGGAATGAACGCGATATTAGATAAGTAACTAACTATAAACGGTGCCTACCGGATTCGCTTTCTTACTGCGTTCGTTCCAATGTTGACGATCCATGAAATAATGATTGCGAGTAAAGAAAAACGGTCGATCTGCCATACCCATCTTCCTATAAGGGGTTTAGTATTAAGCACAGACACGAGGACGGACGGAGGTAAGCAGGTGAAAGACGGAGTGGCCTTTGTGCAGACTGGAACTGTAGATGATCGTCTGACACCGCTCGACCAAGCTACCGAAGGAACAACGTTGTTTGCCTGGTTTTGGAAAAGTGGGTCCTACTAAACAGAAACCACAAGAAAATAAACAAGCACTCAAAATGTGTAATGTCAAAGCAAGCGAGCATATCGTATGTTGGTAATAATAAATCAAAAGAATACATTTCACAAAGGCTGGTTCTAAAATGGATTTGTTCGAAAAGCATTGGGTAGGAATTAGGTAGCGTGGCCGAGTGGTCTAAGGCGCTGGTTTTAGGCACCAGTCTCTACGGAGGCGTGGGTTCAAATCCCACCGCTACTAATTCCATAGCAAAAAGCTTGATGGTTCGTTTTGTGTAGACATCAAAGGTGCATTATCCGTAAGCGATTTATTCTAGTCGAATGAAGGAAAACAGAATTTTCTCCTGAGATGACATGGTACATTTAAACAGCAGCAGGATTTTAAGTAACAAGAATAGAAAGAAAATGCAGACGCTACTTTTACTTTGACCTTCGTCTTACAACTTTCTCTACATAAAACGCAGATCCGCATTTCAAACATCGTGTTGGCTTAGTTTTACCTATTTTCATTTGAATCAAATGTGTGCTGCAGAAACAAAGCTAAATGGTTACAAGAGTAGCCGGAAAAGCACACAGAGAGAATGAGAGATAGTATAGTGTGATTTTTATCGAGTCGTCGCAAATATTAAACGTACTTTCCATGAAAATGTCCTGATATCCGACGTTTCACATGATTTCAGAGTCCGGTCACGATACCATAGAAACTACCTTTCAGTCAGAGAGTTCGAAGATTCAACCATTCTCAACCAAATACTCAGTAAAATTCACTTGCTCCAATAAGAAGATGAGGATATATCCATGCCAGATGCAGATGAGACAAGCAAATGGAGAGAAACAAAAACAAACTGATACGAGGCAATGCTACAGATGTTATATACTGGAAATCAAATTGATATCTTGAAAACATAAAGTGGCAAATATCAATCATTCGATGATGTATTGAGGCCGCAGTGTGTTGTGAAACATGAGTCATAAAGACACTTCTGTTGTTAGGTCTCAGAGTTTCTCGAGATAGTGATCTGGTCAAATGGCCAGGTAGAAACAATCATTTCGCCAGTTTAAAGAAAGTACATTCAACGTGTTGTTGCGAACGTATTGCGAAAGGAAGATCTGCCCTCATAGCTCAGTGGTAGAGTACTGGTCTCGTAAACCAGGGGTCGTGAGTTCGAACCTCACTGAGGGCACGATGCGAAGACGAAAAGAGTAGGGAGTTCGACATTGAGGAGAATTGTTTTTTTCAATTGATGCAGAAAACGATAATTGCTTTCTTCCTTCTTGCTTCATCTTTCCCTGAACTGAGATTATAACACTGGAATCGAAAATCGATAACACTCGACAGGCCTCTATAGCTCAGTGGCTAGAGCACTGGTCTTGTAAACCAGGAGTCGTGAGTTCGATTCTCACTAGAGGCTTCACAGTTTAATTGGATTTGCTCCTGATCTCGATATTATCCTTACGGTAATAATTCCTTTATATGTATGGGAACCCCGATCTTTTTCTTCTACCAAAGAATGTATTAATTATATTAGTAGCATAATTGTACAGATACTTTAGAAAAGTGACAAATGGATACTTTTTTCTTTTCGTTTTCTACTGCTATATCATCTCAACTATCAGTCTTCGAGACAGCAAAAAATGAAAGTAGAATTCTAAAAAAGATCATTATATACACTTACATTTCAATGTGAACTCAAAATATATTGGCTTTGAAAGCGCAAGATATACATTACAAAGAAAAGATGGAATTTGATATTTACTTTACCACCCACATATCAAAGTAATACAATCGATTGGCAGCGATGGGATTCGAACCCACGCCTCCGAAGAGACTGGTGCCTTAGACCAGCGCCTTAGACCGCTCGGCCACGCTACCACTACACTGCCATTCAATAACGTCCTGCTTCCGACACTACCTTCAATTAATTGCCAACAGCTAGCAAGGTGTGAAAACTTGCCATTGGAAACGTTGAATCTATTCTAGAGCAAGTTCAGAAGTAGAAACAATTCGAAACCGCGACATCAATCATCTATTCGAAAATATTATCTCAACATCCATATAATTAGCTCGAGAGTTCACTCCTGCCGGTGCTTTACAGCTATGACGTTTCCGACGTGGATTAAACCAGGCAATTATTATTATTGAAATTCTTCAGATCGCAAAGTAAAACAGATCCATTGACTGCTACCAATATATATATGAGAAGGACCACCACCTCGACGTTCTCTCAAATTGTGGTTCGGTTGTCATTTTCCTCTTTTCAAGACGTTTGGAGAAAATTAGGCCATGAGGATCATGGCGATAAATCGAAATTGAGGAGCAGCGAAAATTCTGCCTTGTAAACGTGTGATCGTCAGCTCGTACTACAGACGAATAATTCAGTGATTTTTCAATTTATACCGTTACGTGGAAGCAAAATATTTGGTTGCAACAGCCCTAACTGAAGAGGGAATTCAGTTTACCTTACGAAAGGCTACGTAATGAACATCAACGATATACGACAGCACAGTCAAATAAAGAACGAAATCAATTATTGGCGTCTGATTCGATGTAGAACAAGCGATTGACCAGCCGATAAAAAAACAATGGACGAAACTCTTTACCAAGCTCAGTTTCAAATGTAAGAGAATAGAAAATGGAATGAACGCGATATTAGATAAGTAACTAACTATAAACGGTGCCTACCGGATTCGCTTTCTTACAGCGTTCGTTCCAATGTTGACGATCCATGAAATAATGATTGCGAGTAAAGAAAAACGGTCGATCTGCCATACCCATCTTCCTATAAGGGGTTTAGTATTAAGCACAGACACGAGGACGGACGGAGGTAAGCAGGTGAAAGACGGAGTGGCCTTTGTGCAGACTGGAACTGTAGATGATCGTCTGACACCGCTCGACCAAGCTACCGAAGGAACAACGTTGTTTGCCTGGTTTTGGAAAAGTGGGTCCTACTAAACAGAAACCACAAGAAAATAAACAAGCACTCAAAATATGTAATGTCAAAGCAAGCGAGCATATCGTATGTTGGTAATAATAAATCAAAAATACATTTCACAAAGGCTGGTTCTAAAATGGATTTGTTCGAAAAGCATTGGGTAGGAATTAGGTAGCGTGGCCGAGTGGTCTAAGGCGCTGGTTTTAGGCACCAGTCTCTACGGAGGCGTGGGTTCAAATCCCACCGCTACTAATTTCCATAGCAAAAAGCTTGATGGTTCGTTTTGTGTAGACATCAAAGGTGCATTATCCGTAAGCGATTTATTCTAGTCGAATGAAGGAAAACAGAATTTTTCTCCTGAGATGACATGGTACATTTAAACAGCAGCAGGATTTTAAGTAACAAGAATAGAAAGAAAATGCAGACGCTACTTTTACTTTGACCTTCGTCTTACAACTTTCTCTACATAAAACGCAGATCCGCATTTCAAACATCGTGTTGGCTTAGTTTTACCTATTTTTCATTTGAATCAATGTGTGCTGCAGAAACAAAGCTAAATGGTTACAAGAGTAGCCGGAAAAGCACACAGAGAGAATGAGAGATAGTATAGTGTGATTTTTATCGAGTCGTCGCAAATATTAAACGTACTTTCCATGAAAATGTCCTGATATCCGACGTTTCACATGATTTCAGAGTCCGGTCACGATACCATAGAAACTACCTTTCAGTCAGAGAGTTCGAAGATTCAACCATTCTCAACCAAATACTCAGTAAAATTCACTTGCTCCAATAAGAAGATGAGGATATATCCATGCCAGATGCAGATGAGACAAGCAAATGGAGAGAAACAAAAACAAACTGATACGAGGCAATGCTACAGATGTTATATACTGGAAATCAAATTGATATCTTGAAAACATAAAGTGGCAAATATCAATCATTCGATGATGTATTGAGGCCGCAGTGTGTTGTGAAACATGAGTCATAAAGACACTTCTGTTGTTAGGTCTCAGAGTTTCTCGAGATAGTGATCTGGTCAAATGGCCAGGTAGAAACAATCATTTCGCCAGTTTAAAGAAAGTACATTCAACGTGTTGTTGCGAACGTATTGCGAAAGGAAGATCTGCCCTCATAGCTCAGTGGTAGAGTACTGGTCTCGTAAACCAGGGGTCGTGAGTTCGAACCTCACTGAGGGCACGATGCGAAAACGAAAAGAGTAGGGAGTTCGACATTGAGGAGAATTGTTTTTTTTCAATTGATGCAGAAAACGATAATTGCTTTCTTCCTTCTTGCTTCATCTTTCCCTGAACTGAGATTATAACACTGGAATCGAAATCGATAACACTCGACAGGCCTCTATAGCTCAGTGGCTAGAGCACTGGTCTTGTAAACCAGGAGTCGTGAGTTCGATTCTCACTAGAGGCTTCACAGTTTAATTGGATTTGCTCCTGATCTCGATATTATCCTTACGGTAATAATTCCTTTATATGTATGGGAACCCCGATCTTTTTCTTCTACCAAAGAATGTATTAATTATTTAGTAGCATAATTGTACAGATACTTTAGAAAAGTGACAAATGGATACTTTTTTCTTTTCGTTTTCTACTGCTATATCATCTCAACTATCAGTCTTCGAGACAGCAAAAAATGAAAGTAGAATTCTAAAAAAGATCATTATATACACTTACATTTCAATCTGAACTCAAAATATATTGGCTTTGAAAGCGCAAGATATACATTACAAAGAAAAGATGGAATTTGATATTTACTTTACCACCCACATATCAAAGTAATACAATCGATTGGCAGCGATGGGATTCGAACCCACGCCTCCGAAGAGACTGGTGCCTTAGACCAGCGCCTTAGACCGCTCGGCCACGCTACCACTACACTGCCATTCAATAACGTCCTGCTTCCGACACTACCTTCAATTAATTGCCAACAGCTAGCAAGGTGTGAAAACTTGCCATTGGAAACGTTGAATCTATTCTAGAGCAAGTTCAGAAGTAGAAACAATTCGAAACCGCGACATCAATCATCTATTCGAAAATATTATCTCAACATCCATATAATTAGCTCGAGAGTTCACTCCTGCCGGTGCTTTACAGCTATGACGTTTCCGACGTGGATTAAACCAGGCAATTATTATTATTGAAATTCTTCAGATCGCAAAGTAAAACAGATCCATTGACTGCTACCAATATATATATGAAGACTGACCACCTCGACGTTCTCTCAAATTGTGGTTCGGTTGTCATTTTCCTCTTTTCAAGACGTTTGGAGAAAATTAGGCCATGAGGATCATGGCGATAAATCGAAATTGAGGAGCAGCGAAAATTCTGCCTTGTAAACGTGTGATCGTCAGCTCGTACTACAGACGAATAATTCAGTGATTTTTCAATTTATACCGTTACGTGGAAGCAAAATATTTGGTTGCAACAGCCCTAACTGAAGAGGGAATTCAGTTTACCTTACGAAAGGCTACGTAATGAACATCAACGAATATACGACAGCACAGTCAAATAAAGAACGAAATCAATTATTGGCGTCTGATTCGATGTAGAACAAGCGATTGACCAGCCGATAAAAAAACAATGGACGAAACTCTTTACCAAGCTCAGTTTCAAATGTAAGAGAATAGAAAATGGAATGAACGCGATATTAGATAAGTAACTAACTATAAACGGTGCCTACCGGATTCGCTTTCTTACAGCGTTCGTTCCAATGTTGACGATCCATGAAATAATGATTGCGAGTAAAGAAAAACGGTCGATCAGCGATACCCATCTTCCTATAATGGGTTTAGTATTAAGCACAGACACGAGGACGGACGGAGGTAAGCAGGTGAAAGACGGAGTGGCCTTTGTGCAGACTGGAACTGTAGATGATCGTCTGACACCGCTCGACCAAGCTACCGAAGGAACAACGTTGTTTGCCTGGTTTTGGAAAAGTGGGTCCTACTAAACAGAAACCACAAGAAAATAAACAAGCACTCAAAATATGTAATGTCAAAGCAAGCGAGCATATCGTATGTTGGTAATAATAAATCAAAAGAATACATTTCACAAAGGCTGGTTCTAAAATGGATTTGTTCGAAAAGCATTGGGTAGGAATTAGGTAGCGTGGCCGAGTGGTCTAAGGCGCTGGTTTTAGGCACCAGTCTCTACGGAGGCGTGGGTTCAAATCCCACCGCTACTAATTTCCATAGCAAAAAGCTTGATGGTTCGTTTTGTGTAGACATCAAAGGTGCATTATCCGTAGCGATTTATTCTAGTCGAATGAAGGAAAACAGAATTTTTCTCCTGAGATGACATGGTACATTTAAACAGCAGCAGGGATTTTAAGTAACAAGAATAGAAAGAAAATGCAGACGCTACTTTTACTTTGACCTTCGTCTTACAACTTTCTCTACATAAAACGCAGATCCGCATTTCAAACATCGTGTTGGCTTAGTTTTACCTATTTTTCATTTGAATCAAATGTGTGCTGCAGAAACAAAGCTAAATGGTTACAAGAGTAGCCGGAAAAGCACACAGAGAGAATGAGAGATAGTATAGTGTGTGATTTTATCGAGTCGTCGCAAATATTAAACGTACTTTCCATGAAAATGTCCTGATATCCGACGTTTCACATGATTTCAGAGTCCGGTCACGATACCATAGAAACTACCTTTCAGTCAGAGAGTTCGAAGATTCAACCATTCTCAACCAAATACTCAGTAAAATTCACTTGCTCCAATAAGAAGATGAGGATATATCCATGCCAGATGCAGATGAGACAAGCAAATGGAGAGAAACAAAAACAAACTGATACGAGGCAATGCTACAGATGTTATATACTGGAAATCAAATTGATATCTTGAAAACATAAAGTGGCAAATATCAATCATTCGATGATGTATTGAGGCCGCAGTGTGTTGTGAAACATGAGTCATAAAGACACTTCTGTTGTTAGGTCTCAGAGTTTCTCGAGATAGTGATCTGGTCAAATGGCCAGGTAGAAACAATCATTTCGCCAGTTTAAAGAAAGTACATTCAACGTGTTGTTGCGAACGTATTGCGAAAGGAAGATCTGCCCTCATAGCTCAGTGGTAGAGTACTGGTCTCGTAAACCAGGGGTCGTGAGTTCGAACCTCACTGAGGGCACGATGCGAAGACGAAAAGAGTAGGGAGTTCGACATTGAGGAGAATTGTTTTTTTCAATTGATGCAGAAAACGATAATTGCTTTCTTTCTTCCTTCTTGCTTCATCTTTTCCTGAACTGAGATTATAACACTGGAATCGAAGTCGATAACACTCGACAGGCCTCTATAGCTCAGTGGCTAGAGCACTGGTCTTGTAAACCAGGAGTCGTGAGTTCGATTCTCACTAGAGGCTTCACAGTTTAATTGGATTTGCTCCTGATCTCGATATTATCCTTACGGTAATAATTCCTTATATGTATGGGAACCCCGATCTTTTTCTTCTACCAAAGAATGTAATTATATTAGTAGCATAATTGTACAGATACTTTAGAAAAGTGACAAATGGATACTTTTTTCTTTTCGTTTTCTACTGCTATATCATCTCAACTATCAGTCTTCGAGACAGCAAAAAATGAAAGTAGAATTCTAAAAAAGATCATTATATACACTTACATTTCAATCTGAACTCAAAATATATTGGCTTTGAAAGCGCAAGATATACATTACAAAGAAAAGATGGAATTTGATATTTACTTTACCACCCACATATCAAAGTAATACAATCGATTGGCAGCGATGGGATTCGAACCCACGCCTCCGAAGAGACTGGTGCCTTAGACCAGCGCCTTAGACCGCTCGGCCACGCTACCCCTACACTGCCATTCAATAACGTCCTGCTTCCGACACTACCTTCAATTAATTGCCAACAGCTAGCAAGGTGTGAAAACTTGCCATTGGAAACGTTGAATCTATTCTAGAGCAAGTTCAGAAGTAGAAACAATTCGAAACCGCGACATCAATCATCTATTCGAAAATATTATCTCAACATCCGTATAATTAGCTCGAGAGTTCACTCCTGCCGGTGCTTTACAGCTATGACGTTTCCGACGTGGATTAAACCAGGCAATTATTATTATTGAAATTCTTCAGATCGCAAAGTAAAACAGATCCATTGACTGCTACCAATATATATATGAAGACTGACCACCTCGACGTTCTCTCAAATTGTGGTTCGGTTGTCATTTTCCTCTTTTCAAGACGTTTGGAGAAAATTAGGCCATGAGGATCATGGCGATAAATCGAAATTGAGAAGCAGCGAAAATTCTGCCTTGTAAACGTGTGATCGTCAGCTCGTACTACAGACGAATAATTCAGTGATTTTTCAATTTATACCGTTACGTGGAAGCAAAATATTTGGTTGCAACAGCCCTAACTGAAGAGGGAATTCAGTTTACCTTACGAAAGGCTACGTAATGAGCATCAACAGATATATACGACAGCACAGTCAAATAAAGAACGAAATCAATTATTGGCGTCTGATTCGATGTAGAACAAGCGATTGACCAGCCGCTAAAAAACAATGGACGAAACTCTTTACCAAGCTCAGTTTCAAATGTAAGAGAATAGAAAATGGAATGAACGCGATATTAGATAAGTAACTAACTATAAACGGTGCCTACCGGATTCGCTTTCTTACAGCGTTCGTTCCAATGTTGACGATCCATGAAATAATGATTGCGAGTAAAGAAAAACGGTCGATCTGCCATACCCATCTTCCTATAAGGGGTTTAGTATTAAGCACAGACACGAGGACGGACGGAGGTAAGCAGGTGAAAGACGGAGTGGCCTTTGTGCAGACTGGAACTGTAGATGATCGTCTGACACCGCTCGACCAAGCTACCGAAGGAACAACGTTGTTTGCCTGGTTTTGGAAAAGTGGGTCCTACTAAGCAGAAACCACAAGAAAATAAACAAGCACTCAAAATATGTAATGTCAACGCTAAGCTTTATTTTGGATGTTGCTTTTATTCAATTAAAGACAACGACTTTTGAAAATTAAATTGATTTCCTTGATTTTATTATGATAATACTTCTACTGTTTTATGCCTTGTCTGAGAACTTGTATGTATTTTGATATTGTGAATTTTCCTATATTGTTAGCATATTAGTTTTCTGATTTACTTTATTCGTATCTTTTGCAATTAGAAAATATAATTAATTTCTTTTATTCATGAAAGTATGTAACAGCTGATGGTCGATTTATTTATCATCCGTGTTAAATTATTTTTTTTTTCTCTGGAATATCGCTGTTTGGACATTGCTAATTGTCATCTTTGTGACAGCTATGAAGGATAAGAGATATATTTAGTTTTGGGTGTTTCTTTCTATAGCTGAGTGCAGGGGTTAATAAACTATGGTCCGCGGGCCGGATCAGGCCCGTGACGTCAGTTCATCAGGCCCGCCGACGGTACTTGCATTTGCGTGATAAAACGGATGGAACACGAGATGTTGTGAAATACAATTTTTAAAATTTTTTCATGGATAATTGACACATCATGGGCAAGAAGGCTCAGAAAAATTCCCGGTCAAGGTGTTAATGAGCTGGTCTCTAGGCTGTTTTCTTCACCCTTTATTATGGCTACTAAGAAAAGAAAAGTGGACGCCGAGTGTCGCGTTTTCAATGAAGAATGGGGAGTAAAGTACTTCTTTGTGGAAACAAAGGACCAGAAGCTAGTTGCGTGGTATGCAGCGAAAGTGTTGCCGTTTTGAAAGAGTACAATCTTCGGCGTCACTATGAAACAAAACATCTATCAACATATTCAAAGTTTTCTGGAAAGTTACGCTCTGAGAAATATGAGTCCATGAAACGTGGTTTAGAAACTCAAAGAAATCTCTCACGAGAAAGTTTGCTGAAAATGAATCTTGTCACTCGTACAAGTTACAAAATAGTGCATAAGTTGGCAGAGCGAGGAAAACCGTTTACTGATGGCAACTTCATCAAAGAGTGTATGATGGAAGCAGCAAATGACTTGTGTCCTGAGAAAGCCGATTTGTTTGGAAGTATCAGCCTTTCGGCAAGTTCAGTTGTGCGGAGAACAGAAGAACTTGGAGAGAAAATAGTGCTACAGATACGCGAGAAAGCTAGGAATTTGTTGTGGTATTCTCTGGCGCTGGATGAGTCTACTGATTTCTCGAGTACGTCACAACTTCTTGTGTTCATTCGTGGTGTCAATTTGGACTTTCAGATAACGGAAGAGTTGGCATCCGTTTGCTGCATGCATGGAACAACAACTGGAAAAGACATTTTCATGGAAGTGCAGAAACTTTGCAAGACTATAACCTTCAGTGGAATCAGCTTCGAGGTTTTACAGTTGATGGAGGAAAAAACATGGCTGGAGTGAGGAAGGGTCTGGTCGGGCAGATCAGGACTCAGTTGGAAGATTTGCAAATTCCGGGCGGTCTGTTCATACACTGCATCATACATCAGCAAGCACTCTGTGGAAAGACTTGGATATTTCTTGTGTACTGAAACCAGTCGTTTCTGCTGTGAACTTCATTCGGGGACATGCACTCAATCACAATCACGTCAGTTCAGGCTTTTCTTGAAGAAATTGATTCTGATTCTGTGACTTGCCTTATCACACAGCAGTGAGGTGGCTCAGCTGCAGTAAAGTCCTGTTTCGTTTTTACAAGCTCCGAAACGAAATAGATGTTTTTCTCACTGAAAAAGATAGAGCTGATCCACAGCTGTCAGATCATATCTGGCTGTCAAAGTTGTCATTTTTGGTCGACATTACATCCCACATGAATGAACTGAACTTGAAACTTCAGGGAAAGGATAACCTCGTCTGTGATCTCTACAGAATCATCAAAGGATTTCGGAGAAAGCTGTCATTGTTTGAAGCACAACTGGAAGGAGAAAACTTCTCTCATTTTCACTGTTTCAAAGAGTTTTGCGCTACAATTGCTGAAGATGTCAACCTCAATTTTCCTAAAAAGATTATTCGTGACTTGAAGAAGCATTTTTTGGAGAGATTTTCAGATCTCGACAGAATTGAGAGTGACATTCTTCTGTTCCAGAATCCGTTTGATTGTAACCTTGATGATGTGCCAGTTGAACTACAGTTGGAGCTCATTGATTTGCAAGCAAATGACTTGTTGAAAGAGAAGCACAGATAAGGAAAACATGTTGAATTTTACCGCTTCTTACCTGAGGTTGAGTTTCCGAAATTGAAGAAATTTGCCGCTTGTATGGCATCATTGTTTGGAACAACTTATGCCTGTGAGCAAACATTTTCAAAAATGAAGTGTGAAGTCAACACATCGAACGAGATTGACTGATGAACATTTGAAAACAATTCTCTTGATTGGATGCAGCAATTCTAAACCAAACATTGATGATATCTTGAAAGCCAAACGTCAGTTTCACAAATCTCACTAACCTTTTTTGCTGCTTAGTTTGTAATATTCGGATATGTGCACACCAGGTCTGATGTAACTATATTTTTGCTAACGTCGCCTTCTTTGATAACTTTTTAGTAAATAAATATGTTGGTTGTCCTTGTTTTTTGTGCATTGCACGCCACTCACCCATGATTAACATGGAATGCTAAACTTAGTGTTTCGTCTTTTTTCCCAGAGCTTTCGTTCTGGCTTGCAAGTATTGAACAGAATGATTATGCGGCCCGCGCTCGTCATTCTTCCAGTTATCCGGCCCACTGTGAAAAAAATGTTTGGTGACCCCTGGCTTAGTGGATAGAGCAATGATCTTTTATACCGCCGGTAGCGAGTTCGATTCTCAATGGATACTTTATTATTTTGTCCGTTTTTTGGTTTTTGGTCCAAGAAAAAAATTTTTTTCTTCCGCTAAAGCTTAAATATTTTGGCAGAAGGTGTTAAGTCAGGTATCATGACATCTCGTTTCGAAGTAATGAAAACAACGTTTATCTCTACATGAAGAAGTTAATTTATTTTTCATCTTGTATCGTCACCTCGTATACATATATTTTTTCCGCTGCACGGGAATGGTTTATTCTAATGAATAATCATCGAATCTCACTAAAAGCGAGTTAATAAGCTGACTTTTCGAGAGAGATGAAATACTATGTGAATTATTGGTGGCGATAGCTATGGTGTCAGAAAAAGTGTTTACTCTACGGAAGCAAATAAGTTTCCAACATGATATTCGAAATTTGCATCCTACAAAGGATGCAGAGAGAAACCCAAACAGCAAAACGAAAATAAAAAGCTACTCTTCTGGACAAAGATCAGTAACACAAACGAAACCAGAAGGTATTATCAGTAATATATATGAGAAAAATCTGAATTTAAAAAAAATATATTATTTGTTGGGGGTTATCGTGGTTTTCAAGCGGAGCTTGTAGGCTTGGTTACGTTAGAAATCTGCTGCATAATTTTACTGTTATCAATGTTTTCTTTTTTTGGGGAAATTTTTGAGTGTTTGTGCAAAGACTTTGTATGATCTCAGGTCGTATTAAAGTTTGCCGGTTTTCTTTTTTATATTATGTGTAGTTGGTTCGTTTTTTGCATGCTTGTATGCAGATAAGTTAAGTGTCGTTTTGTAGCGTGTGCTTTGACATACATTATGCAAAACCTACCTTTTCAAAAATCATAAAATGGATAATTGTTTCAGATTCTGAGTGAAGTATGGATAGAAAGGTCTTTGTGCCATTTTGCTTCACGAGTTCAAACCAGGCCACAAAGTGAGCGAGGCGACTCGTAACACTAAGCAAGCATGGGGCGAGGACACGGCAAATGAGTGCACAGTACAACGATGGTTTACAAAGTTTTGATCAGGAGATGTGAGCCTCGGAGATAAGGAACGTAGCGGACGTCCATCCAGCTGTGATGACGGCCGTCTGAAGGTCTAATTTGAAGCTGATCCGAGGAAAACACTGCAAGAAATTTCTGGAGAGCTTGACATAAGCACTGCAAATGTTTCCCGGCATCTTGACACAATCGGCCAGGTGAAAAAGCTTGACAGGTGGGTGCCTCACAAGTTGAATGAACAACAACAAAATCGTCGATTGGAGATCTGCTCTTTGTTTGTCATAAGAAAAAAAAAACCTGGCAAAACCTTCACAGCAGAAAGGTACTGTCGTGAATTAAACGTTGTTCATCAGAAACTCTCCCAACGACAGCAGGCACTGGTGAATCGAAGAGGCCCAATCCTGCTCCACAACAAGGCTCGTCCTTATGTTGCAAAAGCGACTCTTCAGAAACTGAACACTTCGGGGTACTCATTCTTCCTCACCCAGCCCATTCACCAGACCTTTCTCCCACAGACCACCACCTTTTCAAACATCTCGACAGCTTCCTCCGTATAAATTCCTTCTCCCACCAAGCAGCAGTTGAAACTGCTTTCCAACAGTTTATCGACTCCAGAAATCCAGATTTTTTTCAAAGCGGTATAAATGCGTTTGTAACTCGTTGGCAGAAGGATATTGATTGTAATGGAACTTATTCTAATTAATGAACTTCACGTTCAGCAACGACCTGAAGTCTCATTTTTGCGGCATAAGAACCGACAAAACGTTTGTAACATGTGCGTGCATCCGTAAGCCAAGTGTGTGTGTGTGTGAAGGGGTCGAACCGTAATGGGGGGGGAACTTATATGATTTCGTGTTCGATAAGATCAGATAGACGGTATTTAGATAAACGCGCAATCTCTTGCTTTTATAATAGAAAGAAAACGGTGACTGTTAAGTTTTCAAAAGAAAACGCCATTTAGACAAACGGTAGGCAGGGATTTGGTACATTCTCCGCCTTTACGGCACAGTGGTCTATAAGCTGCGTGTGGTAAGGTCGCTCCTTACATCAGATCTGAGTGAATGTTCACCTGTTTATTTTATTATATTATTATTAACTAACTTTATTTTGTTTTATTTACGGCAGAATACATGAAAAAGCCGTACCAATTTTTAAAATATTTTAAATCATCAAATCAACCCTGCGGAAGGGGCGGATTTGGAAGTAGGGGCGAGCAAGAGTCGGAGAAAACAGTTAATATAGACGTAGGGTCATCCTTCTGTGTAAACAGGCACCGACCTAAATTAAGATAAGCAATGAATAAATTCAGACAAATACTTAAGCAAACACGAAAATTACAACTAAAGTATGAAAAGGCCTCAACCATTTCCTTGGTTCAGGCATCACTTAACCTCTCAGTTCTGTTGGTTGATAAGGACTTGACTCTTTTCTGAGTCTGAAACTTTGCTTGCAAATAAATTTTTTTGTTTCTGTAAACTTAAGAAAAAATTCCGGATAAATGTGCATATCCGGCTATATCATTTTTCTTCTTTTTCAGAGTTTATTTATTTATAATCTGTTTTGTGGTGCGAAACATCGTAAATATTAATTTTTTTTTTGATTTGAAACACGTGGAGAATCCTTTCGTTGATTAACAGTCATTAGTAACACTGAAAAAAAAAAAAAAAAGAAAAGTAAAAACAAAAATTTCCCTCCACTTGGCAGCGGTGGGATTCGAACCCACGCCTCCGAAGAGACTGGTGCCTTAAACCAGCGCCTTAGACCGCTCGGCCACGCTACCAGACAACTACACACCTTTCCTATACACCTGAAATCCTTTGATTAACCCCGCTGTTGGCGGTAAAAATCATATAATTCTTTTTACTTTGTAGAAAAAAATAAATACAACGAAAAACATTAAAGTTTTTATTCCGCTTAGATTTTGTGTACATGCACATATCCTTTTGGAATAATATCTGTCGAGTCCGAGTAACGTAATAATACACGACCCGAACATAGATATATATGTGTATATAACTTTGTTCTTCTTTTTTATCGGATCATCCATCACAAAGGATGATGTTTCCCCATCTATAACCGATCGTGTAAATTTGTTTTTGGAAAACGAATTCCGAGGTCAGCTCCGCATCCGGACACCCGCCCGCCATTGCGGTTATCTCCCCTTCCGCAGACTTTACGCACGTGCAGCAGCCGACGACTGGGAAACAACGAACAAACATAGAGGGTGTTTATAATCGACTGACAGCAATTCCACGGCCTGTACCAATGTTTGAAAGTCCATCTGGCGCTTACCGGTCTGGTCCACCCACCCCCACACCGTTTCATATCCTCCACCTCCTCCTCCCTCTCTCTCTCTATATAACACACACACACACACCGTCTTTCATTCTCCTCCTCCTCCTCTCTCTATATATAACACACACACACACACACACCGTCTTTCATTCTCCTCCTCCTCCCTCTCTCTCTATATATCGGGATACATTCCCTGCTTCGGCGTCTCCGGGTATCCGTAAGTACAGCAAATGTAAATTTCCTGCATTGCGAAAAGTTAGAAACAGAAGTACACACACACTCCTTAGGAACATCTTGCCAGGTTCTGCTGCGAGGGGGTAATTCCCGTGTAGGAGGGAAAACCACTGTCCCCCGCACGCCCTTCGTCGGTGATGGGTAACCTGTAGGCAGCCCTGCCCTGCCCTGCCCGGTGGCGTGAAACAAACGCGGCGAACCCCCGAGGATAGCGAATAAATGGGAATGGAATTCCCAAACATCCGTCCTTTCGTGGTAACCGCGGTCTTAGATCTGCCCGGTATCGCTATGAACCGGGAACTTCAGGTTAGACCGGTCGTGGGCAGCCCCCCGCCGTCTCCGCGAAGGAAGGAATGCCCTCGAAGCTGTGGCATTCCCCGAGAAGAAGGCTGTTAGCCCTGTCAGGGTTTACTGTGTGGGGTTGATGATGATGATGACACGTCAAAGAACACTGAAGACGACATCCTGAAGTGCAGAGCATCAAATTTCAAGTGGTTTTCCATAGCATTGGACGAGAGCACTGACCTGTCCCGTGTAGCTCACAACTGGTTGCCTTCGTCCGAGGCACTGATGCTGAATTTAACATAACCGAGGAGCTAGCGGGTATGATGGGAATGATGGGCACAACAACCGGTGCGGATTTGAAAGAAGAGTTGATGAAAGTAACGAAGCTACCTTTAGAGAGGCTGAGTGGCATTGCAACTGATGGGCTCATCTCTCAGGAAGCTAGGGCTCTGACTGGTCGGGAGTTAATTTTGCGTCATCGTTTGTTGCATCAAGAAATGGAAAATGTTGCTGCAGTTTTTGTGAAGCTTGTGAATTTCATCAGATCAAATGGATTGAATCATCGCCAATTCATCAAGTTGCTGAGTGACATGGCATCTGATCATGGAGATGTGGCTTGTTATGCTGAAGTGCAATGGCTGAGCCATGGTCAGATGCTCAATTGAGTTTATGATTTGAAGGAAGAAATTGAACTCTTAGATATGAAGGGGAAGCCGGTGAAGGAATTTGGTGATTGTGAGTGGATGTGCGATCTTGCGTTTTTGATCGACCTTACTCAGCATCTCAATGAACTGAATCTGAGGCTCCAAGGAAGGATCAGCTCATCTCCATGCCATGTTTGACAAGATCAAGGCATTTGAATCCAAGTTTTTGCTGTGGGAATCATAACTTCGCTCCAATAACCTTGTTCATTTTGAAACGTTGAGGAAGGAGAATCCAGATGATTCTGCAAAATATGCAGAAGAGATTCAGCCACTCAAAGATAAATTTCACTTCCGTTTTCAAGATTTCAGAAAGATGTGAGGATACCTTCAACATCTTTTCCATTCCTTTCAATGTCAGTGCTGAAAGTGCACCTCCAGAGCTTCAAATGGAGCTTCTTGATCTTCAATGTAGCACTGAACTAAAAACAAAATTCCGTGATGTGCCGCTCCTTGACTTTTACAAGCTCTACCTTCCAAGGAAGAGTTTTCCATGCTTTGAAGATGGTAAGCTTGTTCGGCAGCACTTACATCTGTGAGCAATTTTTTTCAAAAATGCAGGTACTGAAAAACAAGCATCGAAATTGGCTGGGAGGCGAATGCATGGAAATCTCCTTGCGCATCGCAATGTCTCAGATTGAGCCGGTCATAGAAAGACTTGTGAAAGAGTCAAGTGTCACATTAAGCTGCTTAAAAAGTAGTATAAATAAAAATCATCATACAATATATATTTTCTTTTATTTTGGCATAAAAATAACGTGTGTGTGTCATAAAAGGGGTGGTTCTGGAGTATGTTGGTACTCACCAGGCTTAAAGCCTACAACTCCGTAAGAAAAAATGCATGTGGCCCACATCCAGAAAAGGTTGCTCATCACTAGTTTAGACCAATTGTATTTTGCCTAGTTGAATATGTGTCTGAATATGTCATCAATCTAAATATTAATCACTAAGATTGAATATTGATTGCATATGCCCATTTTGCACATTCTTAACAGCAAATGCTTAATATTTCCATTGTACACCTTTACCTTTCTTTTTAGAATTTTTAACTTCAAAATTTAGAAATGTTCATATTTGGTATGGAACAAATGTACTGTAAATATCTAGTTTTTCTAAGAAGCCTAATTTTATTATTATAAATCTGGGTACTGTTCACTAATTTAACATACTATTAATTATGATTTGGTTTCAGTGCTAACAAACATTTTCAGCAATACATCAGATATTGTTTTTTCTTAGCTCTGGGAGTATAAAAAGTAGTGATGGAGAGCTGTAGTGTAATGGATGCTACTGTTCCTGTGTGCAGCTTGAGGTCAACAATAAAGCAGTGTCACTAACTCTAAAATGTTTAAATTTGCATTTTATTTCAGTAAAAATGTATGGCAAGCTCTTACAAAGAAAACACCAACAAAGTTTCACATACAGCTAATACATTTATTACATAATGAAGTTGAGTGACTTGAACAAAATTCTTGATATCTCTTGCTTTACATGTAGCTGGCTGTTATTTTTTAGACTTTTTTAAGCCACCAACACCTAAAAAAGAAAAAAAAAAAGGTAAAATAATGTTAACTTATATCAAATGTATGACTAATTTTAGCTACCTCAGTTAAGGCAGATTACCATGACACAGTCCACACTCTGATCCTTTTGCAGTAAATGGCAGTCATCAATTTAGTCTCTCTAGCCATTTAGAGAGGAGAATCGTCCATTACAAAACTATCAGGTAAATATACTAAAAGAAATTTAAATTTCATTATATACATTTTTTTGGGTCATCCACAATTTATAGTAGTTGTGCAGGTATGGAATTTATATCTATAGGAAATATAAATGTTCAGTATAGATCAATGGGGATGGTACTAAGTCCTGAGTATTCGAAATATGCTGACAGTCAGATTCTTTATCTATAAACAATTTTGAAAACAGATATAAATTAATAGAATTAAATACCAGTGGTAACTGCTGCTAATTGTGATGATACAAATTTAAAAATTAAATGACATACAATACTCTCCCTGGGTGGCTTTGCACAAGTCAAAATCTCATATTTATTCTTAGGTGTACATTTGCATGATCAAAGGTGCTAACTTATAATTTTGACTATGGAGAAACATTCTCATATATTGAACCCAAAACTTTTTTTTTTTTAAGTTTCCTAAACCCCTTACCTGCCCTGGCTGGCATTGCTTACCTAAGGGACCCTTTTGAGAAGCTTTTGCCTGCATTTCTTTCATAGCTTTCTGGGCTTCCCTCTGTTTCTCCTTGAATGCTTTATCATCCTGGAAAAATCCATATGCTGTTAATTATTCATTCCAACTATTTATATTCCTTTCCTTTCACTGTTTTTAAAAGGAACATTTATAAGCTGATTGGATACCATTTAAATTTTAAAATAAATTATTACTATTTTTTTAAAAGATATTTTAATACATTTTCAAATTTTATTTGAATTTGTGACTAAAGAATATAATCTAGACCAAGTGTTTTGCAAGAATTGCTTAACACAAATTCCCAAGTAAAAAATAAAAGTCAGCCATCTCAATTGCATCTTTGGTAAACAGTTAAACTACAATTCAATTAGTGATATCTTTTGTCTTGCTAATCAATAGAGTTAAACCACAGAAAGTTCACTTTTTTCTGACATGCTTAAAAAAGCCATGGGCAAATTCCAGCTAAAGATTGCAAAACCTTCATACAGATTCACTCAAAATTAATTTGAGAAATGAGATTATCATGATCTCTACAATAACTTCACACAGATAAAGAAATACAAAAGAAATAAGGTTGGTTATGGGACAGTAAGATCTATAAATCTCATTAATGGTATGATTACAGTTATATAAAATACGAAAGATGTAATTTAATGCTATTAATTGTAAAACAGTCTTAATCAAGGAAGTGTGCTAATCATACTAAAAGCAAAAAAAATGCAGAATAACGAAGTACATATAGGATGTCCCAAAAAAGAAGGTAGAATTCTTGCTTTATACATCAAGCACCTGAAAAGTTATGTTTAAAACGTCCACCAAAGGCATCCACTTAGATATTGTGGTATCCGACAGCAGAGCAGCACGTTGACAATTCTCTGTTAGAGTTCACGAATTCTAGCAGATGGTTTTGCGGCATACACCTTATCCTTTTACACACCCCCCCCCACAGGAATAAGTTCTGGTGGTGAGAGATCTAGAACATGTGGTAGGTCCACATTATTCCTTCCACTCCTGGTAAAGCGTTCATCCAAAAATTGCTTGTATATCTCAAAGAAAATTCAGGGAACACTATCTTGGAGGTAAAACATCTTTTTCATTGCCATACATAGTCTCAGTGTTGGGCACAATGCTACATATCAGATACTGGTACTATTCACCTCTCACCAAAGAATGGTCTGATAAGACCACAGAAAGAAACACCTATCTACACTAACACCTGATAAGTTTGCCCCTTTCTCACATCCTGCAAGATGCTTTCAGCCTCAAATTTGTCCCTCAGTCATGCAATGTAAGGCAGGTTGGTAATTTATATCTGTTTATTCATACTGTACATCAGCAACATTCAAATTTCCAGTAGCCTTGTGCTGATCAAATGGTGACCTCACACCCATCATTTTTGTCACACTGTGCTGTCAACTGAGCTTTCAAATGAAATGTCTTTGTAGGGACACCATATGTATATATAATTTTGCATTACTTCCAAATCAATAGTTTTCTATGGATAGTACTGACACAAATTATTGAAGTTTTGCTCAATTTCAACTTCTATGAGTTGATATTACCAACAAAAATATTTGGTTGTTAATTATTTTTTCTTTAAATATTTAAAAAGTCTGTCAGTAAATCTCACCTCATCTAATTCTGCTACAACAGCCTTTTTTTGCTTCAGTGGTTTCTTCTTTCCACCTAAAACAACAACAAACTAACTTTAACATTTGAAAATTTGAAAAAAGTAATGTTTCCTATTTAAAAAACAAATATTAATGAATCATTTAATACTTTCAAAAATGTTTGATTTTAAAATTCAGATGGATCTTTGGAAAGCTTTAAAAGGTAGCAGGTTCTTCCACCAAACTAAGAGCATGTAATGTCAGTGGAAATAATCAAAGATTACACTGGACAACAAAATGAAACCTTTTGTCTACCACCGAGCAGAATGTGGGTGATCTTAGCTAAATTCTGAAGTCAGAATTTGGCTAGGATGTCAGGTTTTTGAGATATGCATAAGGAATTTCACCACTAACGCTATATTATGACTTATGATATATGAACTATAGAGAGCTTGAACAACAATATTTGGTATTCAAATGTTTAATGTGAAACATTTGCCATGATCAGACAACAGATGCATGAGAGAGACTGATAAAAGCAGTATGGAAGATATGGAATGCATTTAACTTACATAGTAGGCACATTCCAAATGTTCAGAAATGTTTCAGACAGTTGTTCTTGCACTTGTGTGAGGTATCAGTCTCCCTTTGGAAGAACCAACAGTAATCACCCATCATGTTGGGATTGAATTTGCCCAGATATCTACTTTGCATCACCTATGTGTCTTGGTAGAACCTTTCATTATACTCATCACTGAAATTCCCTAGATTGGTTGGAAAAAAATCAAGATGCGAATGCAGAAAATGCATCTTTAGAGACATCCTGACCCCTATTCACTGATACGCCATTAGCATGTTTTCCATATACTCAGCATAGTGCTCAGTTCTATATTTGCCAAGAAAGTTCTGTATAACTAAAATAAATGCTTCCCATGCTGTAGACTCCAGTGGGTTCAGCTTATTTTTGAACATGTCATCACGCATGAGTTCTTGAATCTCAGGCCCCATGAAAATTTCTTTGAGTTTAGCTTCATTTTTGTCAGCACCAAACCTCTCTCTTAGGTACTTGAAGTCATCACCATCTTTATCCATGGCTTTGACAAAGTTTTTCATAAGGCTGACTTTGATATGAAGTGGCAGAAGGTAGACATTCTGAGGGTCTACCAATGGCATATGTTGCACACTGTACCTGCCAACTTCCTATCACATAGGCCAGTCTTTTCGTGTGTAATGGTTGGCATCATCACGGCTGTTCCAAAGACACAAGAAACGTGTGTTTTGTGTACCCTAGCTGCAATCCAAGGAGAGAAACAACTTTGAAATCACCACAAATTTTCCATTTATGATCTGAATAACTCGTCACTTAAAAAAAGGAGTTCCATCAACTCGTATGTCTCTTTCAAACCAACTGCATGAGCTATAGGAACCAAAGGTTTTTGGTTACCATGATGTAACAGCACAGCTTTAAGGCTTAGTTTACTACAGTCTATGAATAACCTCCATTCATTAGCCACATGTTTATATCCCAGTTCATTCATCAGACCGCTTACATCAATATAGAAACAAACATCATTTTCTATTTGAAAAAAGCAGCCAGATTTGTGTGATGATCACGGAAATGGGAAATGTTCGTACCTTTTTGTAAAAGATTCCATTCCTTCAGTCTAGAGCCTAACACTTCAGCCTTCTCCTTTGACAATGATAAATCTCTCACCAAATCATTGAGCTCTTCTTGATTTAGCAAGTGCGGTTTTTCTTCATCCAATGCAGGCTCATATGGCTCATCCATAGCAGTATCATCGCACTCAACATCTGAACTTTCATCACTTTCTAGGGCAGGAGCTGCTGGAGGAAGCGGAACAGGATTTTCCATGTTATGGGGGACCACTTCCAAGTAATTTTTCTAAATATCAGCCATAACTAAAAAACCTGACATCCTAGAGCAAAATGGTTTTCAGATTTGAAATCATTGTGCAAAATACTACAAAGCAAGCATGATAGTGTTCAGGTAGCAAAATCATTGTTTTCTAGTGTTATGTATGTGTCAATCAAAATAATCACCGTGTCTGTGTGTTAAATTGCAATCTTCAAATGACTGGCTATTATTTAAAAAAAAAAATATATATATATGCTCTTACATCTTTAAAAAGTAAGACTAAGAGTAAAATTAAACCTTTACAAATATTTTTTCACTTCTAACAAAAAATTACGCAATCCCTTAGTTCAATGGAATGTATAACTTT
This sequence comes from Nautilus pompilius, assembly GCA_018389105.1. Lineage (NCBI taxonomy): Eukaryota > Metazoa > Mollusca > Cephalopoda > Nautilida > Nautilidae > Nautilus > Nautilus pompilius. The sequence continues at coordinate 254,533 of JACATO010000982.1, read as the reverse complement.
GTAAAACTATATGTGTTTCAGCTTAAATAGATTGAACTTAGACATTTTTTATACAGGGGCTCTATACTAAGACCTCACGGTTCTTTTATCATATTTTGTTGTTGTTAAATCTCAATTAGGGCTCTAATTATGTAGAGTATACTATGAAAATTGAAAAAAAAATAAAAAGAGATTTTGAACAGAAATAACTACCATAAGATTTTACCACAGTATTTCTTAAATGATAAACAAAAACCTAAATCCTAACAAAATTCTTCACAAAGCTCGATTACCATAAGAAATACATCTCATTATCATTTAGAACTATATAGTGGAAATATTCACAATTCTTGAGTGCTTTTGTCTAATATAAACAATTTTTTAAAAAGATGAGTGCTAATATACAATGTTGCTGCTTAGGACCACCTAAAATATAAATTGCATGTGATATTCCTAAATACATAAAAAAACAACAACTGATTGCTGTATTAATACATTATAGCCAATACTAAAAGTTTATTCAAATATGGTATTATTCTAAAACATATCTGTTTGATGGAATTTTGGAAAGTTCATTCTTTCCTGAGTGAGTATTCCTAAATTACAGAAAAAAAAATTCTTGTTCCATTTGCAGATCCTAAGAATTGAAAGCCAATGCTTTCTATATATTTGACATGATACTCGGCTTATTTCTGTTCTAAAGATTCCCAGATTGCTTTTTTTTATTATAACCAAGCAAACAAACATATTTTTGAATGACCATTACATTATCTTTATTTTGGTAGTAAACCAAAAAAAAAAAAGAAAAAGGACTTTCATTTAAAGTAGTAGGTCTTGACTTCAAAACTACTTTGTCTCTCTGATATTTACAGCTATGGACATCAGCACCACTAGTAAATGATATCACAGGCCATATCCACACTGTCATTATTACCACTAGTACTGCCATCACAGTCAACATGCACACTGTTATTATTAACACTAGTACTGCTACCACAGGCAACATCCACACTGTCATCATTACCACTAGTACGGCTATCACAGGCAACATCCACACTGTCATAATTACCACTAGTACTGCCATCACAGTCAACATGCACACTGTCATAATTACCACTAGTACTGCCATCACAGTCAACATCCACACTGTCATCATTACCACTAGTACTGCCATCACAGTCAACATCCACACTGTCATCATTACCACTAGTACGGCTATCACAGGCAACATCCACACTGTTATTATTACCACTAGTACTGCCATCACAGTCAACATGCACACTGTTATTATTAACACTAGTACTGCTACCACAGGCAACATCCACACTGTCATCATTACCACTAGTACTTCTATCACAGGCCACATCCACACTGTTATTATTACCACTAGTACTGCTATCACAGGCAACATCCACACTGTCATTATTACCACTAGTACTTCTATCACAGGCAACATCCACACTGTCATCATTACCACTAGTACTTCTATCACAGGCCACATCCACACCATCATCATTACCACTAGTACTTCTATCACAGGCCACATCCACACTGCCATTATCACTACTAGTATTACAGGCAACATCCACACTGTCATTATTACCACTAGTACGGCTATCACAGGCAACATCCACACTGTTATTATTACCACTAGTACTTCTATCACAGGCAACATCCACACCATCATCATTACCACTAGTACTTCTATCACAGGCCACATCCACACCATCATCATTACCACTAGTACTTCTATCACAGGCAACATCCACACCATCATCATTACCACTAGTACTTCTATCACAGGCAACATCCACACCGTCATCATTACCACTAGTACTTCTATCACAGGCCACATCCACTGTCATAATTACCACTAGTACTGCCATCACAGTCAACATGCACACTGTCATCATTACCACTAGTACTTCTATCACAGGCCACATCCACACTGTCATAATTACCACTAGTACTGCCATCACAGGCAACATCCACACCATCATCATTACCACTAGTACTTCTATCACAGGCAACATCCACACTGTCATCATTACCACTAGTACTTCTATCACAGGCCACATCCACTGTCATAATTACCACTAGTACTGCCATCACAGTCAACATGCACACTGTCATCATTACCACTAGTACTGCCATCACAGTCAACATGCACACTGTTATTATTACCACTAGTACTTCTATCACAGGCAACATCCACACCATCATCATTACCACTAGTACTTCTATCACAGGCCACATCCACACCATCATCATTACCACTAGTACTTCTATCACAGGCCACATCCACACCATCATCATTACCACTAGTACTTCTATCACAGGCCACATCCACACCATCATCATTACCACTAGTACTTCTATCACAGGCAACATCCACACCATCATCATTACCACTAGTACTTCTATAACAGGCAACATCCACACTGTCATCATTACCACTAGTACTTCTATCACAGGCCACATCCACACCGTCATCATTACCACTAGTACTTCTATCACAGGCAACATCCACACTGTCATCATTACCACTAGTACTTCTATCACAGGCCACATCCACACCATCATCATTACCACTAGTACTGCTACCACAGGCAACATCCACACTGTCATCATTACCACTAGTACTGCTATCACAGGCCACATCCACACTGTTATTATTACCACTAGTACTGCTATCACAGGCAACATCCACACCATCATCATTACCACTAGTACTGCTATCACAGGCCACATCCACACCATCATCATTACCACTAGTACTGCTATCACAGGCCACATCCACACTGTCATTATTACCACTAGTACTGCCATCACAGGCAACATCCACACTGTCATTATTACCACTAGTACTGCTACCACAGGCAACATCCACACCATCATCATTACCACTAGTACTGCTATCACAGGCCACATCCACACTGTCATTATTACCACTAGTACTGCCATCACAGGCAACATCCACACTGTCATTATTACCACTAGTACTGCTACCACAGGCAACATCCACACCATCATCATTACCACTAGTACTTCTATCACAGGCCACATCCACAGTCATTATTACCACTAGTACTGCCATCACAGTCAACATCCACACCATCATCATTACCACTAGTACTGCTATCACAGGCCACATCCACACTGCCATTATCACTACTAGTATTACAGGCAGCATCCACCACAATATACCCGAATCATCAGCATCAGCAAAAAGTACCCAATTCCACGGGGGCCACAGGACGTAGGCCATACTTACCCTCCCTTCCGGACATATTTTTATAAGTTTTAAAAATACTCAGAAGAGCGCAAACACCAGAAGCTGTCTAGGTGGCCAACGGCAAGACCCCGTTTGTTTCGAATGGAGAACGACGGTCTGCGCAATCCGACAACAAGCAAACTTCCGGAAATGTCAAAAACGCGCAATAGTGAATCAGTTAAAACAAAAACAGAACGAAAGAAAATGAATTTGCTTGAAACGTTGCTTTCTGAATAGCATCCACTGAAAGAACAACAGTAATAATCTATCATACTTAAACTCATTTATTTTTTTAATGCTTCATTTAAAAATTTAATTTTTTAAATTTTATTTGCTCGTTTTTCACTTCATCGTATCAATCCAACTTTTCCCGCTCCTCTAGTAACCGAATGGCGGATGTTTATTATCGTGGACAGAAGACGAAATGTAAAAAATAAGAGGAAAGAGAGACTTTTGTTTTCCTTTAAAAAAGATCGCATACGGACGTAATTATTTGGGAAATGCGGTGAAAAACGATAGGAATTGTTTATGGGTCTAATTTTGTGTGTGTGTGTGTGTGTGGGTTTTGTTTTTCAGCTGTAGCCCACCGGCGGTGAAACTCCAAGAGCGGTTCGTTCGTTCATGGAGAATTATGACTTCCTATTACCAGCAGCATGTTTAAAAACGATTACCAGGTACGGAGAGAGAGAGAGAGAGCCTGATTGTTGTTCCGTTTTACTAATTTAGATTTTAACAAGCGGGGGGGGGTGGGGAGGTTATTTTCATTCTGGCTTCTTCTGTATGCTATCCGTCCGGGACACCTTTGTCCCTCCTCCCCTCCATACTCTTCAGGTCTGTATTACTCGGCACCGGCTGAGCCGTAGGGGTTGTGTGACTCAGTACCGCCTTCATTAATACTCTCGTATCGCTATAACACCCCCCCCCACCACCCTACATGTTTTGTATTACAAAATATACCACGGGTTCAACACAAACGCTAACTAGTACCTTCTAGATTAGGCCAGGTAAAGAATGTCGAACCAGTGGCTTCTGTGTAGAAATATCTTTCGCTGCTGCTGTCAATGATAATTTTTTTCTCTTCCACTGTAGCAGTTGAGTTGTGTCGCTTTTCAAAATTATATAGTGAAATATTTAAATATAATTTTCTCAATTCTATGAGGTTTTTGTGTGAGGAATTACCTGTTTAAAGTAAATGTAGACCTCCCGATTTCGAAATATGATAATTTTAATTTTACACATTTTTTAAAACTTGCACCTTACATTATTACAACATTTTTACTGTATTCATACTGTTACACTGGCTGTTCATGACATCTCCCACGTTCTTTCATAAAGACAGTTTAAGACAAATTTTTAATTAACTAGTTAAAGTTAAAAATGAAAAAATAGAGTCTTCAATCTTGATATAAAGTTGACGTTTCTGTATGTGATGTGGAAAATAGCTAATTCCATTTCATTGTTTTAAATGCAGTTTTACAGAAAATATTTGTATCTGCACATGAGAGGGAAAGAAAGAAACCACGAGGAACTTCTAAGGAGAGCTTTTAGTACTTCTGCAGAAAAGCTATCCATTCTTTATATCTTCTCTGGATTTACTGTAGACTAAAATCAACTATTGATCATGGTGGTTGGTCAGTATTGACCATAGCCAAAGGATGAAGTTTCTTATCTGCCATAAACGATTTTTACCTATTTACAGTTAAAATTTTAAAATTACATATCTTTCTTGTTGCTCATTATATTATTATTTTTCGTTATTCAGTTTTTATCATTAGTAAATTTTGTTTTGTAATCCTTTTCTTGAAATACTATTAAATCTTCTCTCACATCTTTATGTACTTTAGTCCTGCCCCCCCCCTCTCTTTCTCTCTCTTGTGAAAATTAGTTTTTTTTTTTTACAGTACTGTTGTTTGTTTGTATTTTAGGGTGGACCGTATTTTGAAATTTTTACAGCACAAGGCAAAGATGCAGCAAGTAACTGGAAACTTATTGGAAGTTCTGGGATCAAAAAGGTGAGAATAGTATTGAATGAGTGTTCAAAGACTGATCACCACCATTAGATAATGTTGAATACAATATTTTGCTTCATGTGGTCAGCTAAAGCTAGAAGTTAATCTTTGAGAAGATTCCTGCTATTATTTTTTAAAAAAATTTCTGCTTATAATGTGTATTTTTTATTACCATTTATATAGAAAATTTCTTTTTTTAAAAAGCTAAAACCAGTTTTGCACTATTTTTTTATTGCATTCAATTGGTTACAAGTAAATTGCATGAATTTTTTAAACTTGGGAAATGGCCTTCCAGGTTTTTGACAAGGAAGTCAAGGGAAATGTATATTGTCTTGAAGGAGTGGCTGCTACAACAAAGATGCAGTTACCAAGAGACTCTAAGCAAACAGGTGACTAGAATTCTTTATATGTAATTGGATATATATTAATAGAGGACAGTAGTAGATACTTTGTGCATATGTGTGTATTTGTGTGTGTGTGTGCAGCTGTGAATAATATGTTAAACGGATTTAATTTTTGTAGATTCAATGGAAGATAATTTGTAGAGAATTAATACTAAGTATTTTGAAATTTGAAGTCATCTTCCTCTTAATTAGTAGTACCTTTGGTTTTTTTTTAAAATTATTTCAGACACTAGAAGCAAGTTTTATTGTAGTGATTATTTTTGGCAGAGAGTTTCTGTTCACAATCCTCCTTTTAGTATCTTATAGTTTTCTTAGACTAATTAAATGTTTTGTTTCCAAATTTCAGTGGTTCTCATTCAGAGGTTTCTTATTTTCCAAGTGTACATAACAAAAGGTCAGGACTTCTCTGTAGAAATTGGGTGAGTAACTCATGGCTTTGATTACTCAGAATTAAAAGAAAATATTCCATTAAAACTCTGGTGAAGAAATTATTTTTTTTAACGTGAAACAATCAGTTGTCAAGAGGACTGGCAGTATGTCTGACATATAAGAAAGCTTCCAAATAGGGGACCAGCCATTACTTTTGGAAGGGCATAAATTCAAGCTGGTCTGTTGATTATTATTTAGGTAAATATCCTATTTATTAGAAAAGTTTAAAAAAGAACTAATCTATAAATGTGCTGAAGCGAAAAAAAAACTATTAAAATATGAAAATTTGTCTCTAAATTTATATACATATACTGATTTTCAGATTTAAGTAAATTTTGATGTACAGAATTACAAAATTCCAATTCAGATTCTACTTGTTTGGGGAAACTGGATTATTGGAGAGAGAAACAGCTGTTTGGGATTATATTTAACTCAAGGTTTTGATGAGTAACCACAGCACCATCAGAAACATATACATGCATACACATTTATACTGTTGCTCAAAGATTGGAAGAAAAGGGATATTTCCAGGGGGAAAAAGGATTACAAATTTTTTATCAAATTTTGACAATTATTATATGTGAATGAAATTAAATATGACAACAATTACAACAATAAATGCAAACTTTCTTTTAAGTTAAAATGTTGAATTCACAAAAGTGTCACAGTACTGCTAAATGGAACAGAAAACCTAGTTTCTGTTGATTTTCACACTTGGAAGGAACCTTAGATTTGCAGGACTAAATGGCTTTCTAACTGCATAAAACCATAGCATCATCCTTTGATGATAATGTGGCTTTCTGTTATTACTGTATGACAGAAAATGGCAAATTCTGGAATTCTTTGTTAGTACTTGTTCAGGTCACCTTTAGCATAACAAAGTGTTCCTATTCTGTTTGGCATTGATATTATTTATCATGGTCTGATCCAGGTTTTATCATATCTGTGAGAACTTTTTTAATTCCCATATTGAAGGAACCTGAATGATTTAGCTTATGCTCCAGATGCTCCCACTCATCGGTACTTGGTCAGATTAATATTAGGGCTTCGGTGTAGATAGCAAATAAGTTGATGCTTTGCTTCTTTCAGACTAATTGCATGAGTTAAGCATGTAGCACCATCCTCCTGAAGAATATGGACATCAAGTCTTAGTATGTCTACTTTGGTATAACGCTTGTCTTTAAAATAGCAATAATATGTTTAGCAGTTTTGTCTTTCCAGCACGCTAGATTACGGTCTATACCATGACATGCTTGTTTCCATCCTTGATCATGGGCTGGGGTTTTAGGTCTTTGGTTGACCTTTAAACTTTCATATGACCGTTAGACATAAATTGATGAAACCAGTTAAGTTTTTGTCAGATACATTTATTTATTGGGATTGGTGAATTTAGGCAGGGCACTGTGCTATGCGAATCAACCTGTGAACAAAATTTTATGAAAATTGGGCAACTGACAAATGAAAAAAAAAAAGGTGCTGTTGTCACTTGTTCTGTTTGATGGCTTGTGCTTGCTGAATTACTGTATCACTCCTATAGCGAAATATAGGAGTAGTGATGCCATAATTTGGTCTGATTTGGTGAGAACAGCTGCAGTAACATTTACAAAATTGGTGGAACTCTGTTTTAGGAATTATCCAAAATATATTCCGCAGAAGGCATGCCTGTACCGTCCAACTCATAATTTATTGGTGTAACTTTCTTCTTTCAACAAGTCAGTGGCCGTAAACATATTTGTTCTTCATTAAAAGCAAGAAACAGCAAAGTGTCTACAAAACATGGTCAGACTTGTGTGGGATGAAATCGAGAGAAGTGCAAAATCACTGATGCTACGCAATGTGACACAACTTTAATCATACTTTTCTATAGCTTAGATACCCTAAAGTGGGTATTTTTAAAAATGAAGGATTGAAATTAAGATAAATAATTTATATTTGTTTCTATGAATGTTTTTGTTCTCAGAATCACTAAAATTTAATTAAAATCTCTAAATTAGTTTTTCCTCTAAGCATGTCTTTGATTGTGAAGTGTCTCATCTCTCTCTCTCTCTCTCTCTCTCTGTGTCTGTCTGTCTGTGTGTTACTGTTCAAAAGTTTGGAAAAATATCCCACATTTACATGCATTATCAACAACCAGGAGTCATTTTTGAAAATAATCGGTAACAGTCTTGTGTTTTTAATAACAAAAAGAATGGAGTTTTCATATCACCCAGGCTTGGCTGATTTATTTTTTATTTTTTTATGCATGACATAATGACTGATTTTTAAATGGTAGTCAGAGGTTTGAATTTATTTTAGTTAATAATATGATCACATAATACTGACATTCTCTCTCTCTCTCTATATCTATATATATATACATATACATGCACATGCAAACACACATGCATTGATTGTATTTGGTGAAGTTGCCAGTTTGGACTATAGTCATATGTGGAAACGGTTGCAGAATTTTACTTACTTTTTTTAATCATTCTTTCTTAAAAATCAAGAAACTGTTTATTTTCATTTTCTTTTGATATTAAAAACTTATTAGTTCAAAAGGTGTAAAGCAACTTTAAAGTTTGGCCCAGATTTATATCATTGTTTAAAAACATAACTAGTTCTGCATACAAAATTGTGTAAGGAAAGAAAAGCATCAAAGTTTGAAACATCAGCTTTGATTCCTACCGAAGGCATAAACATTTTATTTTTTAAAAAAATCATCTTGATATATGGGGTTTAAAAGTATATGCCTAATGTGTCATAATCCAAAAAAGAAAAATCTCCATAAGGGTGACAGCCATGATTTTATTTACTCATGCATTTTATATGTGCATGTTGATACGATAAGAATTAAAGCCTGTTTCTACACGCGGCTTGTTTCTGAATTGATAGTTTTCACACAGTTGAGAATCTCTTGTTTTCCACACTAAATGAGTGAAAATGTGGGGGATTTTTTTATCTTACACTGTTATGTTACTGATGTCTATAGAAGTTAACAGAAGCTGTATGATATTTATTCCTTCTCTACACTATCATAGGAAAAATGAATTTATATGGCAGTGATAGGGTTACAAGACTGTCAAAGTTTGAATTGCGTTTTAAAAATAATTAAAATATAAAATGCTGATGAGTCTATTATTGCTTATAATTGCACTAACAGCATTTGACATTAACAGTTTTGATTGGTAGTGTGTTTGAGGTTTATGTGTGTATTATAGAGAAATTTCGTCGTTGACAGTGCTAGTGAGCTATTGGGGCAGTTGTTTTATGTGATCAGCTTCATTTGGATTTAAAATGACTTTAAAAGTATTTTTTTTAGAGTGACAGACCTTGGAAACAACAAAAGAAGGTTGCTGCTTTCAACATCTCAACGAGAAATCCAGTCAACCCCTCTTCATGCTAAGGTTCCATTAACCATTTTGAAGAGAGGCGTGGTAAGTGCAATTGAGCAGAAGGTCGGAGAGGTTTCTGATGGTAATTGAACCCTGTCATCCTTCTCAGGCCAACACGCATTTTAGAAAGTGACACTTTTATAGACCAGTTTGACTGTGATACAAACTTAAAAAACACTTGCACAGGAATGGGAAAGAGAAATTTTTAGTATGCTGTTAGTGTAAAAGTAAACATAAATTAATGTCATTTTTCATTGTTAGAAAAAAATGAATTTTTTTTTTTTTTTGTATGCTTCACTTAAACTAGGCAAGTACTCATTACATATGAATAATAAGTTTTTTTTTGCACACGTGTATATTTAATGAGGAAGCTGCAATGGTTAGGGTTTAAGTCAGGTTGATTTGTATAGAACATCTTACATGTGTTAGAAACCTGCAGAAGTCTGTCTGATGGAGTGGAAAGTCTGTTTGGAATAAACGAGTTTCAGATACAGAGGAAAGGCATTCCAGAAAAACCTCAACTCTAGAATGGTGAATAGCATTCTTTAGTTGGTTGATTGTGTGTTCAGTAACTTTTCTGAATATTACCTTGTAAGTAACCCCTATTCCTCTTGCCAGCAGTTTCATAGTTGATTGATATTTGTTGGACCTTTATTCCTTGACAAGGTATTGTGTATTGAGCTTTACAATGTGCCTTGGATTATCATCATCTTTCAGTATAAATCTGTCACTTATCAAATGATGTCCTGATGAAAATGAGTGGCACTATAGCCTGTTGTGATATCTCTCTCTCATGAGAATTCCATCAATTTTTAACACCATCAGCTGAATAGCCAACAACCCACCATATATTTCACATTTCCACTACCATACTTACTTGCATGCCAAACAGCATTTCCCCATAGTTTTTGCTGGCCTTTCTTTAAGATATTGTTGTCACTTAGGATGAAATACTTTAAACTTGCTCTCATCTGACCAAAATACATTGCACCTTTGTTCCAAAGTGTAGTTTTGATGTTGCTTAAGTAAGTTTCTCATGTTGTCAAGACTAAACAAGAGCTTTCTAGCTGCTTACTCAGCCAATCATTTCAATCTCTCTTAACCATTTTTGTTTTGGTGGTAGAGGTTGAGACACTGACTACTGCAGAGGAATTATGGTCAACACGAAATTAACTGGCAAAAGGGTTTGCTCCAGACTTTTAAAACTGCAGTATATCTTCCCATTTCATGTTTTTTCTCTTTCAACACCCTAACTTCATGGTTGAGCCAATGACTTCATTCTATAAATGGTTGTTTGCACACCACACTTACAACTTCAAAATGAGGTCCATTAACATCTATACAAAAGCACAGTATGAGCTAACAGTTATTCAAATTACTAGTAAGAAACAACAATGGATGAACATGATAATATCACACTTTCAGTATGAACTACATTTAAAATTCATAGAAATAATTTTCTGCATCCATAATTATGCAAAAAGCTTTAACTGATAACAACATCACAACCAATAGTGTATATGATCTTCTGCATGGTTCATCTGATTTTTTATGTTTTGATTTTTTTTACTGGAATGATACACTTTTCATTAACAATGAAATGTTGAAAACAATTTTTTATAAGTTTTGCTCATAATTTTGAATGCTTGTGTACATTCACAGGGCAAAAATATCATGACACTGAGATTCTAGCCAAAGGGCAAGAATAGATCACTTTCTTATGCACATTATATACAAGTGTATATGCTCTAAATTAAAAATAATTAAATTTATTAACCACATTTCATAGGATTGAGAATACATCAAATTTTTTATGTACATAGAAATGCAGTGAATTAGATTTTATAATGAAACAGGGGGAGCAGGGAACATGAATAAATGAGAAACACACTTCTGCAGTAGGCTTTACGTTAGAACTTAATAATAACCAATATTAACTCGTAGAAGTTGTAGAGAACAAGCTTCTATCTTATGAAAGCTAAATTGAATAATGAGCTGTGTATATGGGTATTTTTTCTAATGTTTCACCATGTTGCTTTTTATATCTCAGTTGTATTAGATGCTGTTAGATTATAATAACTGGCATGACAGAATTCAGGCTCTCTTTCTGATCACTGGTTCTGTTTCAGTGGCTGAATTTGTGTGTGGATTTAGTGTCTCTGGTTGGAGACATTTGGCGTGGGCAAACGTTCAAGGCAGTCGACAGCATCACAGTGTCAGCTAACTGTCGGCTGAGGAGAATATTTACTATGAAGCTGCAGCCAGTGGACACCACAGATGATGATGGTTGGTCTTAATTTTTTTAATTTTGACTTTATTTTTGGGGAGTTGAAAAATAGCTTAAAGTAAAGAGAATTGAAATTTAAGCATTGTCTATGATGTAAATTGTTGGATATGTGGGTACTTATCTTAAAAATATTGTAAACAATGTTATCTAGATATCTGACAACTAATTAGACATAATTGCTATAACTCTCATATTCAAATAAATATGGGTTGCATTGTTATAGTACTCTTTACAAACTTTGACTAGTTAAATAAGCTTTCTTATGATTGCTTAGAGTAGATTCTAATTCTCAAGAAGTACTGTATTTGCTGTCTATTGCTGAGAATAGCTAGTTGGCAGACTGCTGGCCGAGTGGACAGTTTGAAATATTAGGTTGTCTTGTTGAGTATATCAAACATACATTATGCATGTTTCCAAACTTTTGGCAGACCAACTGTACATTATACATGAACCCTGACTCCAAGCTAGGAGGAGACAAAAGTGATAGTTGGTACCCTCTTTATTTTATCCAGAACTCTATGGCTGTGGTATGACCAATCACACAGAACTTGATTCAGTGCCAAAGCAGTGTCAGTTAGCACTTGATCTGCTCCACTTTACCCAGGTTTGTTTGCTTTATGTGCTTTCTTAAAGTTTTAACTTGTTTGTTCCTTGTATTTGTCATGTAGTTTTTACTGTGGTGAAATCCGGTTTTGACAGGGTACTTGTGTGTATCATCCAGTAGATGATAATGTGAAATGTTTTTTCACTCATTGCATCTGGATGACTATGTGTATTCAGTTTTCTCTGTAGTGATAAAGCTAAGGAGTTGAACATGTATTATTGAGAAGTCATTAGTCAATAAGTTCTAATGTTTAGCCAGTGTTCCACTGAAAAGGTTGAACATATTTTTTTAAAGAAATATTCAATTATTTTTTTTTTTACAGGTTATCACATTAAACAAAATCAAGCATGCAGAGCGTCTGCGAGGGACTGGGGTGGCTGGTGAACTCAGTCACCCTACATCCACGCTGGAGTTAGGTGAGCAATGTTTAAATTATTTTAATATGACAGAAAGTCAGTAAATAAAATGTATTTTATGAGACCATGTAGTGTGCAGGCAGATGAAACCAACCAAACCACTTTTTCAATAGTCTTCTGAGGCATCAGTACACAAGGCAGATGATATTGTAAAATCTGGTTGTTGGTTTAATCTGTTTTGCACCACTGCCTACCATCAGCCAATCTGTGTATCTCTGAGAGTCTTCATGGTAAAACTTGGATAGTAAGGTTGGAGCTATAGCTAAACACATTTGACTGTTATTTGGGCTGCATGTGAGCAGGCCAAACATCACTTAGCTTAGCAAACCTTTTCATTTGTTGTGTATTTAAGTCTTGAGCTAGTTATACAGGAAATCACAGTTTTCTATTTTCTGTTTTCCTGATGCAAACGATTACAAGGCTTTCAGAATCCCAGAATATGGTCAAGAGGAGTAGTTCACCAGCACTAGCCTGATTTTTGAACTTCTAAAGAACCAGAATGACATTTTCATTGTTTGCTCTGATATTTGCATTTTTGGTCAAATTGATGCATCTAGATTTGGTTATTTCTGATTATATAGTGAAGAAAGTAATATTTGGCATAATATTTCACATGCAGGTCTTGTGTAAGTACAACTGGTTGGCTTCGTGTTCATCTGTGAGCTAGATGCTTGTGCACCAACCCAATTTATAAAAATTTTATGATAGTGCAGGTGGACTATTTACTGTATGGGCTGTGTTGCGATTAATGCTGATTTCTGAACTAATGCTTTCTAACAGTACTCACCTGTCCTGTATAATTACAGTCCACAGCATTAGCTGTTGCCATGGAGCTCAGTTATCCCACCAGCAAATGGTTTATGTGTGATGCTAGTGTGCTCATTTAATTCTGAGCTGTTCACACTACACATGACTTGATGACTAGCATTTTCTGCTATAGTGTGCAGACATTTTTTGATGCCAAGCCTACACAACCAAACTGTGCTGTACTTATTGACTTACCCTCAGAAATGCTAAAATGTCCAATGGCCATCATTCATATTTTCAGTGGAATATGTGTAAGCAATGTTATATGAAAACATCAGTGTCCTGTTGCTGCTAAGTTTATAATATAAATTTTTTAAAATCTTTTTTTGCATTTAATGAATAGGTGAAGTCAAATGCCAGCTGGATTTGAATAGAAAAATGCGTAAAAATAACATGAAATGCTTAGTCAGTGCGAAACAATAACTAACTAACTAGGCCTGATGATGTAGAATTGGTCTCAGCTACCAGATTTAATGAGAAATCTTGTGTAGTAGATCAGTTTGCTCATTTTCCTGTTTTAAAATATTTGAAGATAAACTTTTGATAGTAGTTTATTGATTATATTTTTAGTAAATATTTCCTTAACAGATTTGTAGATATGTTGTCATTTTTATGATATTAATTTTATTAAAGAAAATGACAAAATTATTACTGTTCTAAAGTTACTTTATTATATAAAGTGAAAAAAGTCACAGAATTCTAATTTCTTTTGGAGAACATTCTGATATTAATGAAGATGGTCTTGATTTGTACTGTATACAGACACGTTTGTACTTGCCTGTATGGAGATTAAATTAATCAGGTGTATGCCATTTTATTCAAATGGGGTTTAAAGACTTCTAATACAGAATTTTAGAAAATAAAGGGTAATCACAACAGATGTGAATAGTAGTTTGAAAATGAATACAAATGTGAAGCAACAGCAGATATAATGGGTCATCTTTACTAGACAGAACTGACCTTTTAGCTGTAACATCTGGCATGCACACACACTTACTTTATACTGGCTTTCAGAGGAAAAAATGAACTATATGGAGCAGTAGAACAAAGGAAGAATGTGTTCAGAAATTCAAAGTGTAATGTTTAGCAAGATGGGTCAAGTAGATCTTTAGTGAATTATTGATAGCCTATGGATAGTCTTTTGATAAAGATAGAAGAACATTCCAGTCACTTGCAGAAAGGTTTGTGTTTTGGCATCCTCTTCTGAAAACAGGTGTGCTTGGAAAAGGGCTATTGTATCTGCCAGACAGTTCTAGCCCCTGTTATCAGTGAATCAGCACTGGCTGTGCAGAATAGTCTTGCCTGAAAATTGTGGTTGATGAATGCACACTTTTTTTTTTAAATTTTTTTAGAAGATAGATATTTTGTAAGAGATAACGCTGTTTTTCCTCTTATAGACTAATCACTGCTTCTTTCTAAAGATCAACTCTTTACACATTAACATTAGGTCTTTTTTATTCTTCTGATAGCAGATTTGAACATCAGTGGAAAGAAACCAGAACCATACCACATTGCCTTTGGTACAAAGATAGCTGCTCCCATCTCCAATTCACGTAAATCTACCAGGGAAGTAAGTGTTTGAATGACTTTAACAAGTTTCTTTTAAGGCGCTTATGTTTGACATGTGATCATTAAGGCTTTTGATTTAGATTTCTTGTAGCTTGCATTTCCCTTCTCGTCAGAAGCAAAACAAATCCAGTGTAAAAGTACAGTCTGAAACTGCAGCCATTTGTCGTTATAGTAAATCCTTTAGCTTTGATGTCGGCAAGAGGAGAGTCTAATCTCCTCGGCTTCTGCACTGATGGTTTTGAACTGCAGCGAGAAAGTACATCTAATGCCACTTTTTCCCTTGTTTTTCTTAACTAAAGGTTGGAAAAACTTAAAATGGCAAGAGATATTTCATTTGCATAATTTATTTTATGCAGAGAAGCAAAAATGGTCAGTTAACTTGACATAAGGGACGTTCAAATGGAAATTTGAACCTTTCCAGTATGAAACACTTTAAGAAATAAATGCGAATTTAAGAGAACTAGTGAATACCTGAAGCTTTTAAAAGTTTTTTTTAACTTAATTTTCAATGTACAAGATGTTTTTGCTGTTGTTTTAATCTTATTTGTTGATGATGGGTCGAAACTCAAGGTTTGAAAGAGCTAAGATGATGTGGAATTATCTTGTCTAAAGAGTTCTGAGTGTGTTAATTTGCAGCTAACTACACTTGTCATTGTGCACAGTTTTGGTGAAATGCAAGTTATTTTTTTCTTTTGCATTAAATTAATTGCATGTTGCATATTTATTTCCATTCCTAACTGCAATTTTTAATTCTCAATTTTTTAAATACCCCAAAGAATTTGCATTTCGCTGGAGGGAGAAAAAAAATGAGAGCACTGCCCCCTAATCTGAGATTCTTATGTCAGTGTTTCAATCAATTTGTTCTGTTGCCATCATCTGGATTTGTTCATAGAGGAAGTGTTCAGGCTGTAGAAATACTGGTTTAACTTGATTGGCATTACTTTTAGCTTTTATCAATGGCGCCTTGCTAATAGGATTTATTCTGATGAACTTTCACTGCATCAGGTTGTAAAGAGATACAAAATGATGCCTTTTTGTTATCTCTCCTTGGAAAATTTTTAAAATAAGAAAAAAAAAATGTACTGATTTGTTTGTTTTGAACACTGCTCCAGCTATAACATATGATCCGCAGGAAAAGGTTATGTAATCCTTTAGCTGTTGGATCAACATAATTAGGGGCCCCTTCGGTTATTACATATCGAAATTTCAGCTACTGGTGTTGCCACACATATGGGAACCTTTTACTCACACCTTGTTTGCACATTACACTAGACTCTGGCAGTCATTAATAGATCAAATTATTAACGGTACAGCAATTGGCTGCTAGAAGTTAGTAATCACCTCCGCACTAGTTTGACCATGTTTTGTGTATAATTTCATAAGAAGTCACTCCTTTTAAATGGGCAAAATGAACCTAGACTTTCAAACTAACAATGACCACATATAGTTCAGTGGTATAGTTATTACTATTTATATCTTTTATTTAAAAAAGGATCTAGTCAGATAGATTTGAACTAAATGATGCTTTCAAGAAAATGTAGAATTTTGTTTTGTTTACTACTAATGGGGATGATCAATTAAAATTTGCATTTACAGTCAATATTGTTATTTTTTTTTTGTAAATTTAAAGTTATTGTCTGTTTTTAGAGTTGTTGGCTTCTTTTTTTTTTTTTTCAAGGTTAACAGCTTTCAAAGAAGTGCTCGAATAACATCATCCAAGAATGATGGTAAGTTGCTTTTCAGGGATTCCAGAGGTGCTGTCTTACATCTGTTGTAACTCATTCAGTGGCATAGTTTAGTGTATTTATGTCCTTGTACTTGGCTAGTAGTTTATATTCCTATTTACATTAGGCCTGTGAAGAATGTATTTAAAACAATATTCAAATAATGCAATTAATAAACTGGGCTGATACACTGTTGTATTGACATGCAATACCTTTGAGTATTAGACAGCTCATTTCTTCCAAATGAAAGCTGAATCACCTGGTAAATATTTAGGAAAATTCAAGAGGTATGCATGCACCAATATCCACATACATACACGAAGAGATTTGACAAATAGGCCATTTGAGTCGTATGATAAGTACATTATTGCAAACTACAAGAACAAGTACAGGGCAGATAAAACCTGAGTCTTCAAACATACTTGCCATGAACAGGATGTTCCTGGAAACTGATTGACTTTGAAAGGAAGGCATAGTTGTGTGATGGGGTACTTATAGAAACCAACAAAAATCTTTAAAAGGCACAGTTCTCTAGTGTCACCTGTTAATAGGGGATTGTTCATTTCAAGAGATGATATAAAACAACAATTCATGTGTTTTCTGGACATCCAAAGCAAACAATGGAAACTTTGTGCTTTGTACAGATATATGAAAACCAAATGCTGACATTTGGCTACAGAATGTGACAGAATGTGTAGTTATCCTTGAGAACCATCAGGCGTTAACTCCATAGCATGGGTACAATCAGTGGCGGACTGGCCCATCAGGATACCGGGAAATTTCCCAGTGGGCCCCAAAGTGATCAGAAAAAAAAAAAGAAAAGAAAAATATTGCATAGATTCTGAGATGATTTAAATAAGGCTTCTTTGATGGTATAATTTCTTTCGGTAGATAATAGATATCCTCAATTGTTTGATGAAGCGTGTTTTTATCATTTTTAAGGATCTTTTTTAATTTTGTTTTGGTTTATGAGAATTTAAGCATTATAAGAAATGTTCCTTCGGTAATTTGGACATAATTTCAGCTAGCGTAATTTTGAATTTCCTGGGTCACCGCACCAACCTGCTGCTACTGTATTGGTGGCGCTGGTTGCAACATCAACTGTCGCCGGGTCTGGGAACTTGTAAACTCAGGTGAGCCATTCCTATTCGTTTTCTGCATTTTTTAGCCTCAGCCATGTGTCGTGACCTTTTGAGTGAGTCCTTTTACAAGTTTTCCTGGTAGAAATTTTAGACCCAGTCCGCCACTGGATGCAATATAAATTCTCACCCCACACATTGTCAGTCTTAGACTGCAATGGGCAAAGCAGATGTTGCATGCCCTGCTGCCTTTTCAGACACGGGCACATTTTTTTCAATTGATGAGTTTAAGTTTTTAATTTTCAGTCAGTGATCTATCACGGTATGTCAGTCACAGCTTATTTTATTGTGAAGGAGTTGTAATTTATGCTTGATTAAATCATCATTCTCTGAAAGACTTTTATCTTTCACAAAAGATTTTTCTCCAGCTCACTGCCCATACAGTGTGAAGATGGAAAGAGAATTAGGTCATTACAACCCTGCCATGGCAGGCCAATTACTGGCCAGACTTTCCTTCACCGTAAGGAAAGAGTTGTCTATTTACTTTTGTTAAGTGAGTCTTGTGTTTTTTTATGTTGGTGGGCGAGTGTGTGTGTGTGTATATATATAACTTTTTTCAGGAGACCCTCTGACATCTTCATCCAGCAGGTTTGGTAGTGCAACAAGTCTTGCTAATTCAGTTGGAGATTGCAAAAGGGAATTGTCAGCTAATCAGGTTTTTGATGCATTGCTTAATGGTGATGCTTTGTCTGGAGTGTATGAAGGTAGGTCAGAATTGCTTAAAATACAAGGTCTGTCGAAAAAGTATCCAACTTTATTTTTTCCCATGGGAAGTAATGACGTTAGGGAGGCAAAAGTGTCCATAGTGGAGCCGCATGTCTTCATGCGCATGCGTGGTTTTTGGCAGGTTTGCTGGATGTGTCAGTCGCTGTCAGGCAGTCATCGTGTGAGGTACTGTACTACTTACTTGTCACATTTTCATTTCACCCATGATGACGGAACGTGTGGAGCAATGATCTTGCATCAAATTTTACCAAAAGCTTGGAAATACCCAAGCGGAAACAATTCGCAAAATTCAACAGGCTTTTGGTGACAATGCCATGGGTGTTACCCAAATAAAAGAATGGTACAACAGGTTCAAAGATGGCCACTGGTGGAGAGTGACCAGCATTCTGGGAGGCCATCAACAAGTTGCAATGCAGTTGTTATCGAGAAAGTGCAGACCTTGATAATGAAGAATTGTCGTTTGACGGTATGTGAAATTGGTGATGAGGTTGGGATCAGTAATGATTCTGCACATGCAATTTTAAAGGAGGATTTGGGCTTGCACAGAGTGGCAGCGAAATTTGTGCCAAGCTGCTTTCTCAGGAACAACAACAACTTCGTCTTGAGGTTGCGCAGGACCTACTGGATACTGCCAACAGGGATCTTGAGTTCCAGAATACCGTGATAACTGGAGATCAGATGTGGGTGTACAGGTACGACCCCGGTAACCAAAGCTGAGTCATCACAGTGGAAGCACCCAACGTCGCCAAGCCCCAAAAAAGCACGTCAGGTCCGGAGCAAAATCAAGGTGATGCTGACTGTTTTCTTTGACTACCGAGGCATTGTGCATCACGAATATGCACCAGAAGGATAAACAGTTACAAAGGAGTACTATCAGGAAGTCGTCCTACGTCTTTGTGATGCAGCTTGGCACAAGAGACCAGATCTGTGGACCTCGCAAAACTGGCAGCTGCATCATGACAATGCCCCGGCTCATCCGTTGCAGCTGATCCAAGGTTTGTTGGCAAAGAAAGGCATTTTGCTCATTCGCCAGGCTCCCTACTCTCCAGACATGGCTCCTTCTGACTTCTGGTTGTTCCCAAAAATGAAGATGCCACTGAAAGGCTCCCGCTTTGAGAGCAGAGAGGACATCATGTGGAATGTGACGGCGGAGCTGAGAGCCATTCAGGAAGAAGCATTCCAGACGTGCTTTGAACAGTGGAAAGATCACTGGGCTAAGTGTGTGGAGGCTCAAGGGGCCTACTTCGAACGGGATTAGCAATTGAACCCCACCAAGTACGTAGTTTTTTTTTTTCCCAGCCTAAGGTCGGATACCTTTTCGACAGACATAGTATGTTCAAAATAGGTGTCATTGTAAAGCAAGCAACATCTCATAATCTTCTTAGTTACATCTGAAGGGAGTTCTTTTTTAATTTTAGTAAAATCTTGATTAATAACACTGGTCAACAAAATTAAATGTATTATTATGAATGCAAACCAACTTTTTTAGACTAATTTTTCATGCTGATTTCAAAATTTCACTCCATTTGTATGCAGCACGTATCAGTTTTTCAGTAGATACATGCAAATATTTACATATTTGTATATATGAAATCATTAACGTAATAAATAAGGACATATTATTTTTAGAAAGTAAATGAGTTTATTGAGTTAAGAATCATCACTATCATTCTACAAAGAGTGAATACACAAAAAATGGGTCAGACAAAACAGACAAAGTTAGAACAACAGAGTTAGAAACATTGTGATTTGGATTTCCTGCAGTGTTCCTGATCTGGTTGATCACGGTAAAGTGTCCAGCAGTAGTCAGCCAGCATACTGTCATTCCATTCCAGAATCCTTGGTACCGTTTCTCCATAGCACTAATGTCCTGGTGAAATCTTTCACCATGTTCATCAGACACTGCTCCAAGGTTTTCTGCGAAGAAATCCAGATGGGAGTCCAAGAAGTGAACTTTCAGTGACATGCGACAACCCATTGCTGAGTAATATTTCAGAAGATTCTCGATGCCATTCTTGTTGTCCATTGCCTTGTTGCCCAAGAAATTCTCACAGATCCAATTGAAAGCATTCCAGGAAGGCAGTTCCAGTTCATCCAGTGTTGTCTTGAAGTTGACATCTTTGAGTACTTCTCTAATTTGGGGTCCGACAAAGATACCCTCTTTCAACTTCGCCTGTGTGATTTTGGGGAACTTTTCTACAATATACTCAAACCCTCTAGCATTTCTCTTCCCTAGTGTCTTTACAAACTGTTTCATCAGTCCAAGCTTTATGTGCAAAGAAGGCAATAGGACATTACATGGATCTACAAGAGGTGTATTCTTGACGCTAGACAGTCCTGGCTTGTTATGATGATGTTGTCTGTCAGTTGCCTGACTATTCCATAGACACAAGAAACAACAGTATTTTGTGAAACCTGACTGCATTCCCATTAACATTCCAATGACTTTTAAATCTCCACATATTTTCCATGAGTATCTTTCATAGGCATTTGCATGAAGTAAAAGTTCCATTTTCTCATATGATTCATGAAGATGAATGGAGTGTGCAATAGGAATGGAGGGCTTCAAATTACCATTATGGAGAAGTACAGCTTTTAAACTTCGTTTTGAAGAGTCAATAAACAAATGCCACTATGCAGGATCGTGATTTTGTGATAAACATTTGAAAAGTCCATCGATGTTACTGCAAAAGCAAAGTGGGCCTTCAACAGAAAAACACGTTTGTAGAACCACATTTCTCTGCCGAAAATAAGTTATACGAACACCGTGCTCTAGCAGATACTTCTCCTTCAGTCTTGATGCCAATAGTTCTGCTTTATCTTTTGAGAGGGATAGGTCTCTGACAAGGTCATTCAGTTCAGCTTGGGAAAATTTCTGAGGTTCAAAGCTATCGTCATCAGCCACGTAATCTTCCTCAGCAGCACTATCGTGACAGTCAGCAGCAGCATCTGGTGGAACTGGAATTGGCAGACTTCCATTGTAAGGCACAGGTCTCATTGCAGAATCCAAATTGGGATACACAATTTTGTGTTTATTCTTCATAGAAAATCCTGTGACATTTACTTTGCAAAAATAACAGTCATTAAAATGGTCTTTCGGCTCCCTCCATATCATTGGAATGGCAAAAGGCATGGACTTCTTCCTCTTATTGAACCAGTCACGTAAGCCATTTGAGCAAGCTGAGCAGATAAAATGTGGTGCCCATAGCTTGTCCTGATCTCCAAAAGGACAGTCAAAGTATAGCTTATAAATCTTCTTGATCTCTGGTGGTGTTATTGTACGTTTTTGAGCTTTCACAATAAATTGTCCACAGACATAACAAAACACATCGGGAGGATTTCTACACTGTCTTGACATTGTTAACACTGTAAAACAAGTAAGGAAATGGATACAAACGGTTATACTTATATTGAATTTGAGATGATGAAATATTCCATCAGACCAATTATGACTGGACAATTTGAGATGTTGAAATACCTATTTCATCAGACAAAACTTGATTGGTTAATTTAAGATGACAAAATATTGCATCTGAACTATGCAGCAATGAATAATGTAGTTTATTTTAAAGGTATTTTTCCATGATGTAAATGAAATACATGCATACACGTCATTAATTGGAATTTCTATATAATGCATGAGCTAAAACCAAAAAACTTTCTCATCTTGAAAACTGTACATGATGTCAAAAAACTAATTGTATATTTGAAATCAGCATTAAAAACTACACCTTGACATATGCTTGATGAAAAATACTTGTTGACCAGTGTTATTTACTAATTTTATTGTTGTTGCTCAGATTTCCATCCAGTCAGACAGCAGGTTAAATAAAATACCTTTTGCCTTACTGGATGGCTTTTAGTATCAGGACCCATTGTGGATAAATTTAATTAGAGAATAGGAAGCAGGATATTACAATAAATGAAAAAAAGAACAAAAAGACAACATTTTAAATAATAATAATGGCTTGAAAAAAAGTTTTTTGTGCAAATAATCTTAGAAACTGTTATTTCAACTTTAGGGAGTAAACAGATATTAAGTGTGAAAAAGACAAGTTGCTGGCTCTGAAGTTTTGCTTTGCTTTGTATAAAAAAATTTAAAAAAAAACTGATCACTATTTCATCTGCCTTCTAGCACAGCATTATCTTGGTGGTCAGTCTAACACAATAAATAAATGTAAAGGATGCCAGAAAAGGTTCTGAATGTGGAATCAGTTTTCTATTTTTCTTACCAGCCATGCAACTACATTCTGCATATGATATTTAAATCTAATTAACATTGAGGAGGATGGTATTGTATTGAGAGACTCTCTACCATCATATAGCTGGTTAGAGCTTTGCACATTTTTTAACACTTTGATGGCAAATTTGCAGGCCAAGGAGACAGAATCTACCAGCCTCACCCACCGAGAGAGCCATCATATGACAAAACCCAAAGAAAAATCAGAGTGAAAAAGAGCAACCAAGACCAGTCACAAAGGGGTAGCACTGGAAAAGAACGAGTCATAGAAGCTGGTAGAGATAAAAAGCCAAACAGTGCGGGCAGGGCAAGAATGCAGGCTGGTAAAGTTGGCAGAAACAAGCAAAAGTCAAGTTCAGGTGCCAGTTCTCAGTTTTGGGGTGGAAAATTCAACCCTAAGGAAAACAGAGGAACTGACAATGCTGAAGGTAAGGATGGCAACCAGTTCATTTATTTGGGCAAGTTTGCAGGACTGACACATGTGCCCTAGCAGCTACAAGCATGTGTATGTAAAATAATATTACTGTGACAGTCTTGTCAGAGTTACTCCTTTTTCAACCTTGTTTTTTCAAATTACTTCTTGCACGGTTATTTTATAGTCTCTTGTGCCAGATGGTACCATTATTCCAGAAAATACTAGAATCTGTATTAAGCAGGAAATTGGTGTATTTAGTCCAGTTTTGAGCAGACCAGCTCTAGAGCGTCTGAAATCTGCATGTCTTGTGTTGAATAAGCCTCATTAATAGAGAAGCATGCTGGTCATCTGAGGTATCAGCCTCCATCTGCCTATGGAGAGGAGAGAAAGTTAAATGTGAAGATCTATGTAGTGACAGCATGTCACTGCATTCTGTGGAGTGGTGAAGAGATTTATGCTAATTAGTAAGCACACAAATAAAGGAATTAATTGTGATTATAAGTGGTGTTGCTAAATCCTTGAAAGAAGCATAATCATAAGGATTAACAAGGTAGCAAGTTAGTTGGCTAAGCGTGTTACTGGGTGCATGTGTGAGGGCTGTTTGAAACTGAAGGCAGGAGATGCTAAGTCTGGAAATGTCCA
Source organism: Nautilus pompilius (assembly GCA_018389105.1). Classification (NCBI taxonomy): domain Eukaryota; kingdom Metazoa; phylum Mollusca; class Cephalopoda; order Nautilida; family Nautilidae; genus Nautilus; species Nautilus pompilius. Next base: position 230,495 of record JACATO010000982.1, on the reverse strand, counting down.
CAGAAGCCACCTCATTAGTACACAGACTGGAACCTATTCTGTTTGGCTTTGAAGGCAAATTGGCATGTCTAGAGGCAACCTGCACAAATGGACTGGTACAGAAACAATTATGTGGGAGGATCACCAAACTGATCCCCCTAATTTGGGGGTGAATCTTCTGCTGTGTAGCAACATTGTTCTGAAGCTTAAAGAATTAAGTATTGAGGCTTGAAAGTTCTTTTTTCAGCTTAAGACACTGCATCTAATGGAGTAAAATATTTTACATCTGTCTGAAATACTGACAGCTTTCAACATGAAATAAATTTCTAAATGTTTCTTGTCATCCTTAATAGATATTTTTAAAAATTTTTTTCCAGATAAGAAAATGGTCTGTAATCCCAGAATTCCAAATTCTTCAGGAAGTTGGGCAGCTTGTCAGCTGAACATTTCACCACCTCATGGACTCCAAAACTCAGGCAGCACTATTATTAGTTCACCATTATCTACACAGGACAAGTCAAATGAGAAATGCCAGAAGGAAAGTCATGACAGTTCAACATCAAATTTTGTTGACTCAATTGTTGAACCAAGCAATCTACAGCTACAGGAGTCAAAGCAAAATGGTAAAAAAATATATATTTGTATATTCTTTGAAAATGATCATTTGATGAATACAACTCAGAATTGCAGTAAATGACAACATGGAATTTATCTATATGAGATTCTGTAGTACTAATACAATGGGTTCAGTAGTTACAAGGGATAGAGAAATTAACTTTTATGGAAGTCAGCTGGACTCCATGGTTTTAGAAACAAAGCAATTATGAAGAGAGGCCATATGTCATTACACAGGCTGGCTCACTTTCATGCACAAAACACAAGAGAAGGCCTTTTGAGGACCCAATATTCTGCTTTATCAAAATAAAATAATGGTAATAGTCTCAACAAAAAATAATATGGTACTTAAGATAAACCAACCCTGCTCCAACATACATATCCAGTGCTCTGTGTGTGCGTATTTTCAGCATTTTCAAGATTTTTGCAGCATGTATTATATATCAAATTTTTTTAATCTTCTTCCATAAGTAAGTTATTAGTCTCTTTTTGCTTTCTAATTTTCATGAAATGAAAATAATTCAGAATTTATTTATTTACAAGCTGTGGTTGGAATAATTTCTAATTCTTTCTTTTTTTGTAGATGTTTGCCTATTTAGAAAAATAACATAAAATGAAAACAATTTAAACAGACATTAAAACTTAATTAGAATTAACCTAAAGTCCCAGTCTCTGCCCAGAATATCTGTTAGTCTTGGTAGAGATAATGTTTGTAACAGTTATTCTGCTGTTACACTGAAATAGTCTGTCTTTTTTTTCCTGGCAAAATCAACAAAAATAAAGTTGCATGTCTGCCAGATTTTCCAACAAGCAAACTTGATCTGAAGAAATATGAATGATATAGTATTGATTTTATTCTTTAAAACAAATTTGTAAATTCAAATTTGCATCTTTTTTTAAAGTTTGAACAATAATTTGTCATACAAAATGCTATTTAGTATCTGCTGTTATATAATGCATCTGTTGAGGAAGGCAAACTTCCTCAACTATCTATCTGAGCCATGGTCCATAAATGAACTAAATTCACCTCCTTTGACTGCTCCTGTAGTTTTGATGAGCCGAATAAAAAAACTGACAAATTTTCTTTTTTGTTTGTTTCAATACGTATATAACTGTCTCATGTTTAACATGTATATTGTTAATTACTGCTTGGGACAGCAAATCCTTTAACATTTAAAAAGTTCACTATCCTGTAATGTATTGAATTCATTTATTTTATTACCCTTTTAAATTTAAATTAATACCTTATAATATTAGGCAGTGGATCTATTTGGGTCTTTACTGATCACTGAGAAATAACACATTTAGTTGTTTTTTATTGTTTAAAGATTTACTTAAAATGATTCTACATATTGTTAAATTTTTTTAAAAAATTGCTTTGTTTAGTATTAAATGCTTCAATTAGGGTGGCTGGTGACTCAGTGGCTAGTCTACTTGACTGCCAAGGTTCAAAGCCCAAGTCTGATTACTGCCTGAGTTAGCTTGGTTTCTTCTTCATAGCTGACTGTGTGGGCTTCCTCCCACATCTGCAAACAGAATTTTAGTAGGAATTTCCCTGCTAAAGTCTAAAGTGATAGACCCCTTATGCACAAGATTGGCAATACTTAACAAATAATTGTGGCACCATGATCTCTCCCCAGGGATTTTTCTCTTTTGTAGTGAAGTTATATCCATTATTATGACTGGTGTACAACACAACAACAATGTCTCTTGTTTATTTGATTAATTTTGTCTTTCTGAAGAATTAAGCCTGAGCTTACACAATATTTTTTGTATTATTATTATTGCAAATTAGAGTCTGATGTTGCTGATTGGCATGTGGATGATGTTATTGATGTTCTAAGACACAATCTCGATCAGTTTGATGATGAAAATGCAGACAATGTGTTTAACGATGTGTTCAAAGAATATGAAGACAGTGATGAGTAAGTTTAGCATCATTTACTTTTTCTTAAGCTTGAAAAAACTACTGATGACTTTAAAAGCAATTTAGATTAACTCGATAATTTCCTGATAAATTTGATAAACTTTCCAAAGGGACGTAACCCTTAAGAAAATGTCATAGTTTAACATTTGAATTTATTTCAATGAAATAATGTCAACAAAGAATTCTTACAAGAAAAGACTGTCTGGGGCAGAGTAGGTGTTGTATAATCCATTAACTCTGTCAATTCAAGGTTTGAGTCATATGAAAATCTGCTGCTTCATGTGGCTCTTTCTCTGGTTGGGGATACCTGTAAAAAGCAAAACAATCATCATATTTGGTAGAAAACCTGTCACAAATGTTCACACAATGAAGTTACTAAACATCAAGAGTATGGTACTTTAATGATAACTTATCAGCAATACCTTGCCATAGGTAGGTTACGGATCAGAAGTAGTTTACAGATGAATGTGAACGAATTAACTGTAAATTGATAGACACTGAAATTCACTCCATCCAGACTCTACAAAATCAGCTACACTGCTAATCTGCATACTAGACATCCAGTATTCACACATGCCTAACACAGTACACTGTAGGATGAGGTTGATGTGGGACTTATTTATGCTGTACTTTGGCAGACTGGAACCAGGTTTTCTTCTCTGATGAGAGCATATCTAACTTTCATTTGCTGGTGGTGGTTTGTGTTTGGTAGGAACTATATAATGATGACAGTGACATATTAAACTAGTGATGATGGTCTAGTCTGAAGTGGTCTGTCACATGACCACAATGGTGATCTGATTTTCTTTGTCAGTTACAGTTTACCACTATTTGAATGATCAGACTTGTTATATTATAGCCTTTGTGCAAATTCATCATAATCAGTTCACATTCATTCATGATAATGAAAGGGTCTATTGTGCAAGAATAGTTGTAAACCATTTTCAAGAGGAAAATCCTTAATGTCTTCCGTGGCTTTCTGTTTCTCCAACCCTAAATCCCATAAAACATGTTTGAGATGAGCTCTAAGTGTATTTAACAGTGATTATGTGTTCCTGGGATCATGCTGCAGTTGTGTTGAGACTGCATTAGATATCTGATGAAAAGTATGAGATAGGTGTACAGCTTTGGTGCAAACCAGAGGCTTTTTTTTTTTTTTAAAAAAAGGTGAAATTAGAATGAGTAGGTGGTGATTATCAGTTGTCATTATGCCACTAAATGCATCAATCTGTGTTCAGATATTGCTCAAAAGGAACTCCGTATGTCAAACGTTATGGTCAGTTTGGAATTGTGCGCAAATGTTTTATCTTTAATAAATCTGTACAGTTTATTTTACACTATCCTTATATGGTTTTGATTGGTGTATTTCTTATAATCTGATTATTTGTATATCAATTTGAATTTTTGTTTTGATTGAATAAATTAACTTTTAATTTGCTATTTGAAAACAATTTTTAGTGAAAAAACTTATAAAATAAGAACAACAATAATCTCAAAAGAAACATCTGCTTATGTTTCTATTTTTTTCATTTTTTGAAATTGAAATCAAATTAATTTTTCCAACACTTTAACAAAAAATTAATTTAAAACAAACAAACACAGCAGATAATCATTAACTTCAGGTCTCTCTGTACATTTCATTTGAGAAATAGTTTAAGTGAGGTATTTACACTTAAGAAGAGAGAGATGATCTGTCAAGTTGATTTGTTTTAATTCATTTATAGGGAGAGGCCAGAGGAAGTGTACTTGTTTGCCTGTCCGCCAAAATCTGCACCTTATCGAAATTACTCTCCGAGCCAAGAAGGGGAGGTAACTCAGGTGAGTCAAACAACAAATTTAGCATTGTCTGGAAAGTTTTAGAGTTTCAGATGCTTGCCATTGTTTTCTGTTAGGGTGAAGTTGTAGGAAACCTAGATGTTTTTGAGATTAATTAAGCAAGTGATGAAGAAGGAGAAACTAAACTCTTGACCAGTCTCCAAAGCTTCAGAAAAAGCATTGGTTGAAGGCATGGAAAACTGCTTACCAGTTACACATCACGCAGTTTTCATTTTGAGTGTGACACTTTTTAGAAATGTAGACCTTCTGTATTGTGCATGTCAAAAACTAAAATTAATTGTCTTATATAGAACTTATTTACTCACACAGATTCTCTCATTTAAACCAGTGAGTGTGTCCTCCGCTGCCTAGCAAACGACAAAGCAGCAACTACAGCACTCCTTGTCCATGTGTTGCTTTATGGAAACATATCCCTAACTTTTGGTGGATAGTTATTAAAATTTCAATGTTAGTAGTCAGTCATACCTGCTCAACTCAGCAACAAACATAAATTTTTATCAGATCAGTTGATTGATTAATTACTTTTGTGTGTAAATTTCTGTTAATCAGTCTTTTTTCTGCCTCTTTCTTAGAACCTGCTTTTGCTTTGTTTAATTAGTTCAGATTTCATTGTGCTAAACTTGTTATTGACTTTAGATAAGACTTGTTTTACGTATGAACCAGTGTAATTTGTGTTTTCATTATTACCACTGTTGTTATTTTTCCTATTTCTCCTTCAGTTTAAAAAAAATCCTGTTCACGACCTTCAGCTGAAGAGAAATAAGTTTGAACTGCAGCATTTGTCTCGAGGGGCTAAGCCTGAGGAGGATTTTATCAGCAACCTGACAAGTAGTGATGACGATGAGGAGGAGATACTCTTTCTGAAGCCTAGTGCTGGGTCACCAAGCTGCGGGAGGAAAAGTTCTTCCCCTAGGACAAAATGCAGAAGTGACATCAACAGGGATGTTATAGCTTGCAACGAGCCAGCTAATAAACACTCCCTGTGTCCATCTGAGAACGGGAACTTCAACATGAGCACCCTCTCACGAATGAACAGAAAATCACTTCGAGAAATCCCGAAGTCAGATGTTCGCTTGTCTTTGGCAAAATCAAGTGATGTGAGTGTAAAAGTTGTTTGCATGATTGGTTTTGCCTTTGTCAGGCACATTACTGTTTATTGCATTTCAGTTTTTTCATATCAGGCAATTTTCTTTAAAAACCAGCAAACACATCACTGGTTTTTACAATAAAATGTAGGAATACAGGCTACTAATTCCATTGAGTTTGTGATATAATTTTTGTAACAAATAAAAAAAGCTATAATTATATGTATATTAGCTAGAAATAGAAGAAGGGCTGTTTTGGTCAAGCCTTGGTATTGAGTAAAGGTTTCATAATGAATAGTTAATGATAGTTGTTCGAGAAACACAATCTTTTCTGAGATTTTGCATCTTGGCTTGATAAGTCACAAACTGCACATTATAAAATATTTATGTATATGCAGTACTGTCATCACTATAAGAAGATAGTTGTTCCACCATTTACAAATTCAAAAGACTGAAAAAAACTCTTGTTAACACGGAAAAAAAAAGGACAATTGTAAGACCAATGTTTTGAAACAAAGATTGCATTACTTTCTCAATTTGATAGTTAGGACCTGCCTCAATAAATGGCAGAAATTAGTGATCAAAGGATGCTGTTTCATTTACATCAGCACTGTCAGCTGCATTGTCTTTGTTATCTGTCTTTTTTTTTTTTAAATCCTGTTATTTTGAAGCAGTTTACAACCATTTTTTTCTTAAGTTATGACATCCCTTGATGAAGCGTATCTACCACATCTTTCAGAGTTATTCTGGTCTCTTTGTTAGTGTCAGCAGTCAAGTGGTCGAGGAGATGCAGTTTGCTCTTGTTGCGTTAGGCAGGAAGAATTTCACCATCATGGCTTTCAGAGTTACTTACATGTTGTGGACATGTACATTATTCACAATGAGTAAAACCTGTCTGATCAAAATAGAAACAAGAATCATTAAATACATAAAAGGAAAGCAGGAGTGGCTAAAGCCAAAAAATTAAGCATCAAGAAAGACACAGTACATACATTTGGTTCACATGAAGGTGTACCCGATGCAAATTAGTCAATTCATCAGATTTAGCAGGTTCAGCTGGTTGCACTGATTTGGTTGTTTATCTTAATAAATGATAAATCTGCATGATCAGATTGTAATAAAGAATTATGGCATAAACTCCTTTGACTCTGCTGATGTTAAGATCAGGAACACTATTAGTAATAGGTGTAGGAAATATAGAATGTTTTTTACCAAAACATTTCAAACAAATTGTTTGTTTGTTTTTTATTGGTGTAAATTTGATCCAAGTTTCTGTTAAGGTTTTCTGTTGAGTTTTTTTTTTTCTGGAAATCACGGCATTCTGTATTTTAAATTTTTAGAAACTGTATGACTTCACCAAGTACCAAGAATGCACGGTGGACTCCCTTGAAGCCGGTGTGCTCGCAAGCATGAAACGACACCATGACGAAGAGTTTGGTGGCACAGATCAGAGCCCTCGAAGACACTTCAGTCTGTCACATCATCACTATGATGAATCACCAACAGCGACCAGTGATGAAGAAACAACAACATTCAGTTCATTCAAGTTTCCTGTAATTATGCTCATCTTTCTACTTTATTATCGTTTAAAAGTCGTTTTAGAATTTTTCTTAAGTGAGTTGTCACTTAGCTGCTTTGCTCACAAATTTTTGTCTTATTCATTAAGGCTGCCAGGAAACAGGTGCATAACTACCAAGAGGAAATGAAGTACCCAGCCTCCAGACTGAGCACAGACACACTGAGTTCATCTAACCCCAGGTAAGCAACAGTTTTGAGACACCTGATCTAGAATGTCCTTCACAGAGCTGAAGGATACGAACACCATGCATACTTTATGGTTTAATGAAGTGTTTTGGCTTAAAAAAAACAAAAAAATGTATAATCTACTTCAAAAAAACTTACTACATAATTTATCAAAATTGGCTGATTTGTGATGTCTAATGCTGTGCAAGAAAAAAAAGCAGACAGTTTAAACATTTGAGTTATATTCTTTTGACTAAGTATGCATTGGAATTAATTTGTGTTCTTATTTGCTTGCTACTTGTGGTGGTGGATACTGTATATGATAACTTGGTTTCTCAGAGAATCTAAAGTCATAAAAGCTGGCTATAGGAAGCCATTGGTGCATCTCAGACAGGAAACTGTGGAGGAAAGCTCTACCAGAAGTTTCCTGATAAGAAATTGGTGAAAAACTGGGAGAACTCTGTGGAAAACCATGCAGAATGCTTGCCTGGTAGAGAAGATGCTGTATCTTATTTTTAAAAAAATTCTTTGCAAATTTTGTTCTGGTTCTTAGTGTTCATTTCATAATCTTTACTACTTAAGTGAAAATGTATCAAGATACATAGAGATTGCCGTTAAAGTAATGTTGTCCTATATGAGTTTTAACTATATATTAGATGCTCCACTAATCTGTTGGGATATAGCTCATACATGGTCCACCATTAGTTTCATGTTTCAGCATTTATAATATCTTTGTTGCACACCTCCATTGTAATAAACATAACTGAGGGAAGATAACATGAACTGTTTATATTATCTTAAAACTTGTGCTTCTCTACAGTTTATATTGGTAACAGACATGCCAATAACAACAGCAACACATTCAACAAACAAAATGTTTTCCACTTACTTATTTTACTTTTGTTGCACTTTTAAGGAGCTAAGAATAATAGCAGAGTCCTGTGAGCTTACAAACTGTAATTATTATTGCAAGTAAATTCTGAGAAGTCAAGGGCAATGTTTTACCTGGATTTTCAAATGTTGTAGAGACTGGAGCAGTGTGTTCAGCCCACCTGTAGTCTTACCAAGTGACATAACCACAAATGAAGCCAACAAGTTACCCATGGATGCAGATTCTCCTCGACAAGCAGGTAAAAGTAATTCTGTTCTTATAGAAATTAAGTTGGGGGGGGAACCAACATTGAAACTAATGGTTGCTTCAAAAGTCACAGTTAAAGTTACTGTGTGAATGTTTAAGAAAGATGACCAACAAACCTATAGTTTTATCTGAAGTGGTAATAAAACTATAAATTAGCTTTTTGTTTTTTTTTTTTTTTTCCAGTATTTACTCAAATAACTATTCACTCATTAATACTCATAACTTCACAGGGCATTCGTTTGCTCTATCTGTAGTTGTGGTTACTCATTTTTGTATCAGCCCTTGGCTGAAAGTAGTTCCACTTGGTCATACACTGTTGCTAAAGAATAATCCCTCAGATGTAAAACTTTTGAGAGAAAGAGAGCGAGAGCCTATTTTTTTATGATCCCAGCAGAATTTGTTTGAAGTGTAATTCTGTTTGGTAAGTTTTCTTTTTTTTTTTAAATGGTAATTAATAAGTTTTTGAAATGTAACCTTTGGCCAGACAGAAATCTGTGGTGTGCACACTTGATTTTCATGAGCATTTTGTATTGTTAGTAGTATACATAAGGGAGACTTGGTGCCATCTTTGTGACAGAAATGCCTAGCTCTATTTAGGTATATTCTTCTGGCTGTGCAATAAATGATGTTACTCTAGTGATGGCTCTAATAATAAATTTGTCTTGTCTGTGAAAAAAAGGAAGATTAAAAAATACTTTTTGTCTGTGCCATATGCAAATATATTAAAGAAAATGTTTTAGATAATAAAAAGTTCAAAACCATTGCAGGCTAACTGGAAATCATCATCAGAATTTGATCATGTGCTACATGTAGCTCTGATAGTAGGCCACCAAGATCAGAATCCTCTATTTGTCATGTAATGCCGCTGGGCAATTTTTCTTTTTATTATTAAAGATTTTTTTTTAAAAAAAAAGACTTTGTGATGTCTTTTCTTCAGGGTTTTCCATTTAGTCAGCTGTTATAATCTTGGTTGTGCTACCCTACCAAAAAATACTTTGATGGTTAATCTCCATAGCACTGTCTATTGGCAACTTTTTCTCAACTAAAGAAGTCTGGGTTCTTACTTTGCATCACCACAAACTTCAACAATTTTATTATTAGCATAACACCCTAGAGTACCAAGATTTATCACACTGTAGTCACTACTACACGCACATTGGCTGGCCTGAGACCTATGTACTCTTTCAGATGTGGGCTTGGCTTGAGCTTCAGATGCAAATTAGGTTGACCACGTGATGTGACAGGTAATTCCTGCAGCACTATACTACTAAGCACATTTGCAGTCAGTCTAACAGATGCGGGGAATGGTGAAGAAATTACAACATTTGAAATGGGCGTGATAGTGAAAGTACATTTAGCAAGTGCTACAGTGGCCAAAGACAGTTTTGTTGCATGGCTATGGACTGTGGCAGTAAGAGACCATTGCACAACTCATCGCAGGTACCAACAGGAAAAAATGCCTCTCACCATGCAGGGATTGCGGATGTTGGACTAGGGAGGACTGGCAAAAAATTTTGGTTTGACAGATCACTCCTCACCCCTTTTTTGTACAGATAGAAGACAGATTTGGAGCAAGTCTCACAGATCATTTAACCAGTCTGTTGTGGTCTCAACTGTCTGACCTTTACAAAGGCAGACTGAATGTCAAAGCTAACCTCAGCATCATTTCCATTCAAGTGCATCCAGTGAGTTTTCTGTGTTTCGTGATGAGAATGGCTACTTCCAAGATGACAGTGTTCCCATCCATTATGCCCACGTTGTGCATTTATAGTTTAAAGAACGTGATTAAGATTTCAGGCATTTTAAACAACCAGCATAATCCCCAGATCTCAATTCAGTGGCTGCTATTCAGGAATAAAAGTGGCTCAACTCATTATTGTGTATAGATCCTAGTTAAATGGACAGCCATGAGCCTTCTGTGTATTAAGGACATTCAAACAGAACTGGTGAAATAGCATCCCTGTAATAATATTTTTCTGGATTTTTTGAATGTCTCTACTAAAAACATCTGGAATTTTTAATATTTTCAGAAGGCATCGTTTCGAATGATGCAGAAAGTGGAAAGATGCTGCAAAGGCATCAAGAGGAGGAGGAAGAATTGGATCTGCTTTATGATCCAGTATTGTGCTGCTACTTTGATCCAAAAACCTGCAAGTATTATGAACTTGTTTAAGAAGAAAGAGAATCTTATCATGTAGTTGGTATCTTCATTGTTGGATTTATCTTAGAAGCGGATGCTGAGTTGCTTTTTAGCCAAGACTTTTGAATATTTATTTATGTTGGTGATGTTTTTCCCCCCACAACATGAATGTATTTTATTGTTACCATATCATATTGGATGGTTTGAATTTCAGCAATGTTGAGACTGACTGACCGTGTATTTTTTATTTAAAACCCAGATTGATTCATCTGCAGACTCTCATGCCAAAATCCATAATTTCACCAGTGACATTTATGAGGAGAAACCTGTATCTTTGTGTTTTCATGCCCCTTGTCTTGTATGTGATATTTTTAAGTCTTAAGATGAAATTGCAGTACTTACATCATGACAGTCCAGTGATGAGGATAATCATCATATGAATTACTGAAGGTTTGAAGCAGTACTTTTTTTTTTTAGAAACATGTTAACAAATGCATGAATCTATTTAATTCATTAGACAAAGTTGTTTAGAATTTTAATGTTATAAATCTTAGTCCCCCAAGTACTGCAGATTGCATTACATGGTGTGCTGAAATTATAGTTTAGAAATGTTTTTTCATGTAAAAAAAAGAAAAAAAAAGAAATATATAAATCTATATAAATGAGTCTGCCATCTGTGATATTCTGTGCTGACATTGATATCTGTGATATTTTGTACCTCTGATAAGGAAACGTTTGTACAGAATTATTAGAACAACATAGAAGAGGAGGATAATATCGACAAACCATCCTTCAAATAAAGCTTTCTAGTTTTATTATTTTTTGTGATGTGTGTGTATGTGCGTGCGTGCGTGTGTGAGTTATTCATTCAGTATTATTCTATAGAAAAGTACTGATTAAAAGTAGATTTTATTTTAGATAATCCAACTTTAATATTATACCTACAGACATTATTGCCGCCATGGACTTCTGAATTAAATTGTTGTTATGAGACCACAGTAACTTTTCATACATGCTGTGTACAGTAACTGCCAACATGTTGCAGTCTGGCAGCAATCCTGTCATAGGAAGGAAGCCGCCATTATAACCGAGTATCGTTACAGTAGTTAGCTGTTGAGTGATTAGGCCGAGATACAAGTGGACACTTACTGTGAGTAACAATTAGCTGCTAGGTGATGAGATTGAGGAATCAGCCAGTATTGAACTAAACCCCCCCCATTTTTTTTTTTTTTCATTTTATCCCAAAAGTTCAGGAATTCAGGGAATATTCACGTAGATCACACCATTAGCCTTGATTTAGATTATTACCCTACAATTATTTTAGCTGCATATTCTAGTTTACGTGACCAACTTCTTGTGTTAGATGATAACTGTTTAAGCTATACTGTTGATCCCATTGCGTACAAGTCTCTGTTCAGTTTTCATTTTTGTGTTTATCAATCGGCCTTAAACATCAATATAATCATGAGCAAATCAAGAGCTATTCATAGTCACACTAAGTAATAATGATATGGAAATTACGGAATATTGTGAGCATTTTATGACTTTTATAGAGATTTTTGATTTACCAATATAATGGGGTATACCTAGTTCGCTGGGATTAAACATTAACTTTGAGACCTACACTAGAGATACTTGGTACTTTGATATACGCTCAAGTATAGATAGGATATTGAACACATGAGGTTACCAGGGAAAAAATAGAACCAAAGAATGATTTTATGAAGGTGATTGCCCCATGCACGCATCAAATTTAACGCACAAATTTAAATAACTGTAAAATTGGTTTAGCATGATAGAGGGCCAAGTGTATTCCATGCAGGCCTGATGTAGCTTATGGTCTGTTGCAGACTGACTCATTTTGGCAGATCTACTGTAACCTGGTTTCTTCTTGGTCTTTTGTACCAGTTGATCAGTGTGGGTCTTTTAGAAGCAATCAGATTTGCTGTCACAACTAAACAGGAAAGTTTTATTTAACAATATCACCCAGCTTCAGTTTCAAGTGTCTATGCACTGACAATATCCATCCTAACCTTTTCTGACTGACCCACATAGCAAAATCAATCCATTCTGGAGTGGGCAGGTAGCTGTAGTCACACAGACCAGAGGTAACATTTTACTTAATTGAGACTATTGGATTTGAAGTCATAATTATTTTACTTTAATATCACACAAATAGAGTGCAAATAAAATTAGAAATAAAGAAATAAATATACTCATCTACTTTAAAATATGGTTATTACTACCAGACTTTCAGAAATAGCAGCTTTAATCTTTATTTGTAATTTTAACTTTCAATTGTGGATATATTCATTAAGATAATTCTTGGCAATTTTTTAAATTTCTTTGTTTTGTTTTTTTTTTTTTTCTTTTAATTGAACTGGTGCATTTTGTTCAGGTTGTTCAGACAAGTCTTTAGGTAACGAAGAGTTTAGCTTTTGGCAAGTTAAAAAAACAAATACAAATTTCCTCTGGTTTGTTAATCAAACCACGTAGTTCATGCCACTGATTGAGGGTGGCATGGAACTTGGCTGTTTGCGTAGCTGGCAATGTTTTCTTGCAGTTCCCTTTTTAGAATGTTTGGGGGCCCCTAGACTAGCAATTTATTTTTATGGGCAACCACACTCTCAACTTTCTTACTTTAGTCAGATCTCTTGTTAGAAATGAAATGAAATCAAGAAATACTTGTAATTAACTTTTTTATTTCACGAATAAACATAGATATTTATAGAATAGATTGCACACATCTCAGTGATCAGAAGGGAAAAAAAAATACTTTAAAACAGAATAACGATGTAAACAAATATAGTTGATCACAAAATCTCACATATAATTAGAAAATTTCAAAACAGAAGCAAATTATATTAAAACTAATTTCTAAATATTTTTCTGCTTTGCCTTTCTTGCTGCAAATTTATCAGTTATTTCTTTGTATTTAACTTGATTTGTAACCTGTAGCATTGCTGCTAGTTGCTGTCGTTAAGTACACTTGAATGGTCACTTCTACATCAGGGAATGATGCTATTATGTTAGATTTAAAATATATAAGTTAACATCTCTTGCAGCATTTTAAAATTTGTTGTTTTTTTACTAAAATTAAAAACTGATACAATTCATCATCAAAATACCCCGTGTCTGAATTTGTTTTTGTGTAGTAATTTTAAGTCCATTTGTCAGTGATGGAATTTTTTTCTCTACTAGTAATATTATTACCGTCACGGATTAGTGTTACTGTTTTTGGTGTATGAATTCAAACTTTTCTGTTAATTCTTGTATTACTCTTTCACAAATTTGGTAGAAAGTATCCATGAGAAAGACTCTTTCACCTGTCAAATGAACATCTCCTTCAGGGGTTTAATCAAAATACCTTTTTCTTTTCAGTTTGCTTTTTTTTTTCTTTCATCTTCATCTGAACATATTTCTTTAATTTGAAATTATTCTTTTTGGAAATCATCTTATCTGTTTTTTCTATATTTAATGTTATACAAGACCTTAATACAAACCTGTCATTAATTCTAAATTAGTTGGCTGGATCCTGAAGATTCTTTTTTATTGCATTTAAACGACAGAGAATTGAATGCTACAAATTTGACATCTGACGAATTTCAAGATTCATGTTTGTTTGCTCAAATTGCGGCCTAAACGGGCCAACCATTTCTGTGAGATGGTAACCAGTTGTGATGGATTGAAGCAGATAAATATATGTAACTATTTTGTACCAAATCAGAAATGTTCTGTTGCTACCACACAACATTCTGCTGAAGCATTTCCAATTAGGTTCAGTGACCGGTTTGAACATGGTACATATAGAGTGCACTAGATACCGTAAATTACGGCGTATAAGTCGAAAATTTGACACCAAATTTCAAGTTTAAAAATCCACCCTCGACTTATACGGCGGCGGTGACGTTTTTTATGACATGAATTCTAGTAAATTCAGATTAGAGAAAACCATCGCAAATCAAAATTATATGACATGACATATAGGTATTTATTTATAAAATAGTATAAATAATAAATTAGTATAAAAATAGTAATCCTACTCAACATGAGATCGATCAAACACAAAGTCCCATTCCTCCTCATTCAAATGGTCATCGTAAGGATCCTCTTCTGGAATAATGTCATGCTCCACTGATGATGAGGGAATATCGTCATCCTCTTCCCATAACATATCATCCTCTGTACCGTCCATCGCATTGGTAATTGAGCATTTTTTGAATGATTTGACAACGATTTTTTGATCAATAGAGTCCCAGGAATCCTTTACCCACTGACACACTGTAGGCAAAGATGCAGCACGCATATTCCCGGCGGCAGTGTAGGTTTTTTGACCCGATGCCATCCACTCATTTCACTTGGTGCGCATAGAATCCTTAAATGGTTTATTTAACGATACATCCAAAGGTTGTAGTACAGATGTTAATCCACTTGGAATCACCGCCATATCTGTTTTTTTTTTCGATTTTAATGCTTTTTTCGTAGTATCCGTTAAATGATCTTGTGCTCCAAATCTTTCGGTAGCTTTTGAGCAATTTTTGTCTTTTGACGAATGACCAGATCATGACGATGCATAAAACGGGTACACCAACTGACTGTTGCCTTGAAATCCATGCTGTCTTCTTTATTCTTAGCTGCCCATTGTAAAGCTTTCAGTTGGATAAGGGCTCTTGTTACGATTCTGCCACATTGACGTTCAGATAACACCCATGTCACTATTTCCTTCTCTAATCTTGGCCATTTTTCTTGATTTTGACCATGATTCGCACATTTGGTTGAAGCCATTTCTTTGATACCGTTTTCTGCCTTCCTCCAATCTCTGACCAATTTTTCACTTATGCAATAATGCCGAGCTGTTGCACTGTTGTTACTGTCTTTGGCTGCTTGAACGACTTTTATCTTGAATGCTGCATCATATTTCATCCTTCTTCGTGGTTGACCGGACATCTTGCTTGTTCAACGATTTATAATTATTTGAAAATTTGTCACTGAAATTTGTAAATTGAAATTTCCTAGCTAAGCGTAGCAAGGTTAGACACACCGGATAAAAGAAAATCAATAAATTTCTAGACAATAAATCAATAAATCAAGACAGGAACCGTAAAGTGCATAAAACATGACACCACTTCTTCTAGTGAAAGCCTTATTTGTCAAGCAAGCATGTTATGCTGGCGAAACGAATAAGTCAGCGTGAACATCGCGTGAGTGAAAGCATGGCGAAGCGCAAGAATGAGTCAGCGAAAATGACGCAGTTGATTATTGAAATATTCCAACCAAGCAATTTGAGCCAGAGAAGGGGCTCGACTTATACGGCAGGTACATCTCAAAATCAGGATTTTTAGGCCAAACTTATAACCTCGACTTATATGCCACGTCGACTTATACACCGGAATTTACGGTATTTGTTTGACATAGCAGTGTAGCTTTGACCTTCTTGTGGTGGTTTTAGTCCCAGCGTTTTTAAAGCTCAGCTCCCAGTGGTATTAGCCAATGGGAACGTGGCCCAATCACACCATTCCCTGTTGTGCAACGGTTTAAATTCCGGCTTGGGTTCCCTGCTGCCAGACCCATTGACCAAACTGGCGAGACAACCTTGGGCCTCTAGCCACCTGTCTCGCACATTGTTTCAATGTCTGGGCAACAGGAAACCGCCAAGGTGGGGGGGGGAATGCCAGTGGCTACAGCCCCCTGCCAGACTTCAAGTGCAGCACGGAAGACGAAGATCAGTCAGGGACAAAGCAGTCTGGCCAGTGGACACGACGCCCTGACCGTGTCTGGACTGTAGGTGTTTCCATCGTGGAGGGCACGGGTGCGGGGGTCAGAGAGATGACTACATCATGGCTATTGCAGTAGGCTGGTTTGAGGCGGCCTGTTGGATGACCGGGTATGGACCATCGTAGGGGGCTTGGAGCGGTCGATGGCGAGTGTCGTTTCGCACGAAGACATGCAAACGGTTGTGCACGAAAGATGCTTGATCTGACAAATGTCGGGGTACGTGCTTAACCGCCACATGATCTGTCAGCAGAGGCCCCTGGGCTGCAGGCACTGTGAGGCCCCCAATGATATGTTCAAAAGGAATTTATACAAGGCTAATCACAATTAAAATTCAAGCATTTTGCTTTGCATAATATCTTGGAAACAAATTTCTCCAAAACATCAGTAAACTATAAGCTGTTGAGAAACATCATTTTCAGTTGCCATGAGAGCTAGTCTGTTTAGTCATTCTTGTGTCATTGTCGATCTGTGTATGTTCTTTAGGTGCTTCATCTTGAAGAAACTCCTCTCTCCAGTCGCATTAGCTATCATTAAACACAAGTAAATCCGTAGTGCTATTTCATTGTTAGGGAATGAAGAAGTTAATCCATTGTTTACTACAAGGGTGTAGATATCAGAAGCTTGCATTGCTTCATGCTTGTATCTGACTTCATCAAATTGCCCAACAAAGTTTTTAAATTGAAGAATTTCTGGCACAAATTCAAGTTTGATATCATCTGAGTAAATCTGAAACTTGGCTGCAACTGTTGAAATGTCTTCATCATTGATTGTTGGAAATTTGACCAGGAAACCAAACAATGAATGAACATCTTTATATGCATCAATGCGATGAGAAAGAGCTGAGCCTAACTTGTCTATGATGGGTAGATATGTTCTCATCTTGAACTTCTCTCTTCCTCGCAAAGCAACATCTTCAGCATTACTATCATTGATTAGTTTTCTTTTCCTATACTCTCGTTTTTGTTTGTCACAGTGTTCCATATTTTCTGCTTTGTCTTTTGCTTTATTTTCAAACACTTCAAACTAAACCTGCTGCGACATCAAAAAATCCAGTAGAGATTTAAGAGGTTTAATAGCTAATTGAAGCTCCAATGTTTCATGTTGAAGTGATTTGCTGACTTGATTGAACCTCTCTAGTATGACAGCCCAGAAGTCTGCCAAGAGAACTGTTTCCAATTTTGATAGCTGTTTGACCATATGAGTAGTGTTAGCTTCATAACATGTGTCAGCCTTCTGATTTACATCATCTGAGATTAACTTCAAAGCTTGAAAATAGCTGTACCCTTTAGACAGGCTTTTGTGGCATCGGCCCTTGCAGACCATCTAGTATCTGATGCTCTTTTACCTACCAATGTAGATTCACTTCCACTTTCAGTTTAAGGCACTGAAGCATTACTGACCAATGTTGAGCTGAACCAGAAAAAAAAATTGTAAATTTTTGTAAAGACCAAAGAATGAAACTATTCCAGTGCAGCTTTCCACAGCACACACCTACCAAATTAAGGGAGTGTGCAGCACATGGAATGTAATGAGCAAGTTGATTGATACTGAGAATATGTGCTTGAAGCCCTTTGTAGCATCCTGACATTTTTGATGCGCTGTCATAAGACTGTCCTCTTAAATTAGCTACATCAATTCCAATTTCAAAGAATTTCAAGACAATGTTGGCAAGAGCTTCTCCAGTGTTACTTGCAATGGGAATGAAAGTAAGAAAACGTTCAACAACCCTATGATCTGATTTTCTAACATAGCGAATAACTACAGTCAGCTGATCAGTGTGAGAGATGTCTGGTGTTGAATCAACACTTCAAGAAAAGTATTTGGCTTCTTTGATTTCTTCTACAGTGGTTTTCAATACTCTGTTTCCCATAATCTCTATAACTTCCTCACATATTATTGAAGATAGATATGAAGCTTTTCTTCATCCTTGATTACCATTATTATGCAATATGAGAACTAAGAAAAGGATCATACTCAGCAAGTAATTCAAGTATCCCAAGGTAGTTGCCATTCTGTTGAGAATTAATTAGTACTTCTGTATCACCACGAAAGGCTAATCCATGAGATGAGAGAAACCTTACAGCTGAAACTACTCTTTGCATTAGATTTACAATAGTAAATCAATTTGTCCAAGTGCATTTTGTCTAGAAATCCATGTCATCATACTAGTCTGATGTCCAAAACTGTTCTCATGTTCTGTAATTCATGTAGAGGCATTTTTCCAGTCCGAAAATCCATCAACAGAAAACTGGTTTGTTGATCCATGTATTCCCTCAAAGAGAATGCAAGCAAAACATTATACGTTTCCTATTGAAGGAAAATACATTAACTATTCCCTTTTAATATTCTCATCAGTTGTGTGTTTTCGGAATATCAACGAAGGAGAAAATTTTCTTTTCTGATCAGGGTATTGTCTTTCGGATAAAGAAAAGTCATCATCATGATGCTGGCATTCCATGGGACCTTGTTTACACCAAAAGTCATGTGCCGTCTCTGCTGTATTTGAGTTTGTCAACCAATGTCATCTTGATACTCAGATCCAAGGTCATGTTTCTTCTGGTGGACAAGCTCAGGCTGCTCAGCATCAACTCCTGTGACATTGATATCATCAGAGACAACTTGAATTTCTAATGCCTCTTTCATGTTGCCATCATAATCATTGGATTTATATGCATTTGTTGTCTGCTGTGTTTGCTGTTCAATTGCTGCCTTGTGTTTGAACTGAAAATCAAATAATTTTGGACATTTACTGAGCAGTTATTCATGCTTCTGCATCTTCTCTTGTTGTCGTCTTCTTTTGCTTGCTCCGCTCTCAAACCTCTCTTTTCTCTGACATGATTAATCTGAAAGGGTGAAAAATTGCTAAATACCGATTTAAGGGTGGGGGTCTCATTGTGGAAAAGGCGACATATATATAACATATACTTTTGGCCATAATGTCTAATGAAGGAGAATTTAATTATTTGTATGAATCACTTGAATTTCACAGCAAATAACGCACCAAGGACGAGGATCTTCTTTGTCACCATTCCACGTAAATCCGAACTGTAAGTAGTCGGAATCATACTTTCTCACTACTTTTCGCCTTTTTGTAAATCGCGAAATTGTTTAAGGATTTTGAATTCTCCTTTGATTGTCTAATTTGACTGCAGCAGACCCTTCCTCTTGTTTTTCCATTTCAGCAACATGCATTTTTGGTGAATCTGTTTTTAACCACTTATCCATTCTTGGAAATGCGACCACTCAGTTTGATCTGATTCTTCACTGCTTACAACACACAGACACAGACAGACAGACAGACAGAAAGAAACAGTGAAATTATGCTGTTTCACCAAAGTAAATGTTTTTAACTTTTCGAGTAAGATTTTTTCAAGGCTCTCTGTTAACCAACAAGAGAACAAAAGGTGTCAGCTCACTTACCAAATTAGAACGATTTTGAGAATTGATGCAAAAAGCTGAGCTGGTGAGTGAGTGTCCGGCTGAAGTCACTGCCCAGTCCTTGTAGCAATCTCTGCCTCAGGCGTCGTGATCCCAGTCTTTTACCTGCAGACCCCAATGGTGTCAGCCAATGAGAGCGCGGTTCAATTGCATCCCCCTACTTCGGTAACAGTTCGAGTTCGGTGGCAGGCAGGCAGGCAGGCACTCCCTGTTGCGTCAGTCCTACTGCTGTAACAGTTTAGGACTGGCCCTTGTTGGCAGCCTGTACTGTCCGTCTTAGGGTGGTGGATTTACAAGAAGTTGCTGGGGCCAGTGATACAACTGTGAGTTACCGCAGATGTCTGTGACATAACCAGGAGACACCTGTGGGGTGGCTGACTATTTGAAGACAATATTTCTCATGATATCAAAATAGAAGATATAGCATCAGTTTATCTATAATTCTATATTGATTATATTGAAGGGAATGACAAAATAGCTACGGGTATAGTAGATTAATAATAAATAAAATAATATAAAAATTCATACTAACCCTGACCTGGTGACAATATTTTGTACCCTTGCTGATGTTTTACACTCTTCTCTTGATTGCTGGATCATTGAGAATAATTTCCTTATTTCTTTTGCATACTTTACACCAGATAAAATTGACATAAGTTCATTCTTCCCCTTTAAAAGTTTTATGACTAATGATGTCTGACTTTCCGCAACTCTCAAAAGTTCGTAACTCAATTTTGTTTCCTTTATCAGCCATAACAAAAACAACAGGATCACATGACCGGCCAGCAGCCACGTGGTGGGAGTGGTAAAAAAAAGAAAAAGATCACAACACAATTTAGTAACAGCGGCCCTGACTTAAACATGTCTGACAATAGAAGAAAAGATCAATGTGTAATATCTGTCCTTATCAGCTAAAAAGGAAAAAAAATATCGTAACGCAAAAGTTTGCTTTGTTTATTTTAATTATACACTTCCTGTGCTGAGACGCTTCTCTCTGACACTAGTTCGTTTTTACTTTGTTCTCGAGTACTTGGCTCATGTCAATTAATGGAGAAGAAAAACAAGAAAAAGGCCTGTTTCCCTGTTACCAAAATATCTAAGGCAGCAATTTGAATTATTCCAATTCAGAGGAGCATAAAATTTATTTATAATTCTTTACAAAAGGTTTCCCCATTTGGCTCCAACAAGGGGAGTAGGCCCCTAAAAATTGTGGGTCCATGCCAATGGCCCAGCTCCCTCTGCTTAGCCCTATTGTCATGTGATGTGTTACAATTTATTGCGACCCACACTTTGAGAACTACTGCACAGTGTTTATTTCTGCTGTATTATGCTTACTACAAATATACAGTATATTAATTGAGCTCTTTTTAAAGAGAGAATTTAGAATACTTTGATTCTGATTTCACAAATGAAATAACTTTTCACTTCATCTCTGGAGGCCCCCCCCAACCAGCTGGCAGAGGCCCTTGGGCTGCAGCCCCTAAAGTCCATGCCTTAATCCAGCACTGACCATCAGAGTCGCTCAACGTAATTCCTGGGTGGTCGAAAGCAGTTGATTTAACAGGTGCTACGAATTCACCTGGCAGTCGAAGCGTGGTTCTGTATACTAGTTCAGCTGCTGTAGCGTCCAGGTCACTCTTTATTGCTGTGTGAATGCCCAAGAGGACCAGTGGTAGGGACTCCTTCCAAAGATGTGAGTCTGTATGGGTCATGAGCGTTGACTTCAGTTGTCGATGGAATCACTCTACCAAGCTGTTGGCCTGTGAGCAGTATGCCGTCGTACGAATGCAGTTAGTTCCCAAGGGTGCCATGAGTGCACGGAATAGTGAGGATTCGAATTGAGTTCCTCGGTCTGTGGTGATGGTCTCAGGGGCACTGTAATGTGCTATGCAGCGGTCGATGAAGGCTCATGCTATGGTTTCAGTTGATATGCTGGGTAGGGGAACTGCTTCAGGCCATCAGGAGAAGCGATCCACACGTCAGAAGGTAGGTCATGCCGTTCACTGGTGGCAGCGGACCTACCATGTCCATGTGGACGTGCTGAAAATGTGCATCTGGGCAGGCAAACGTTCCAAGGGAAACTTTAGTGTGCCGTGTAATCTTCGACCATTGGCAGTGAGTGCATTTACGTGCCCGTTGACATACATCAGAGTTCATAGATGGCCAGACGTAGCATGCAGCGACGAGCTTGACAGATGCGTGATTGCTGGGATGTGAAAGGTTGTGTAAGGCACAGAAAACTTGGTGATGCATGGCTTAAGGCACAAGGGGGCGTGGAGTGCCAGTGGAAATGTCACACACAATAGTACCTTCGCCCGTTGGCAGTGGCACATCAGTGAACTGTAAGCAAGTCGATTGGCTTTCCTGCTACAGCTGTGGGTCAGTTCTCTGTGCTCGAGCCAGCGGTTAAAGTCAATGACATTACCGGATGTGGCATCTGTCGAGGCAAGACAAGGTATCCGCAACGATGTTATTGATACCCTTGATATGTCGAATGTCGCTGGTGAATTGAGAGATGAATTCGACATGGCGAATTTCCCTGGGAGAGTAGCGGCTAGATTTCAATGATAAAGCATAAATCAGCGGTTTGTGGTTGGTAAACACCGTGAATTCCCAAGCTTCAAGCATATGCTGGAAATGTCGAATGGCGAGATAGATGGCTAGTAGCTCCCAACCAAAGGTGCTATAATGGGTTTCGGCACCACTAAGTTTTTTGGAGAAGAATGCCAAGGGTTCAGTGTTGGACCGAACATGCTGGTGTAGCGCTGCACTGACTGATGTGTTGGATGTGTCGACCATGAGCGAAAGCTTGGCTGTCGGATCTGGGTAAACGAGTATGGTGGCTGAGACGAATGGAAAGCTCGGATGGCCTTCTCAGAGAGTGTAATGACCTTCTTTATGTTGCTGAGAGCTGTTGTTAGTGGGTGTAGAGTGGCAGCACAATGGGGAATGAAACGGCGGTAAAAATTCATCATTCCTAAGAAGTGGCGGAGTTGCTTGACTGACTTAGGAATAGGAAAACGCACCACGTCTTGGATCCTGCTGGAAAGTGGGCGAATCCCCTTTCGCATCAACTACATGACCGTAGAAGGTCAGCGTGGAGACACTGAGTTCACATTTCGCAGGATTGATGATAAGCCCGTAATCGTTGAGATGCTGTAAGACCTGGTTGAGATGTTTTTTATGTTCTTCTGCGTCGGAACTCGCTATAAGGAGGTCATCGATATAGGTGTACACAAAAGGAAGGCCTTGAAGTACGGCATTGATGAAGCGTTGAAATGTTTGAGCCACGTTTCTCAACCCGAATGGCATGCGGACAAATTCGAAGAGACAAAACGATGTTGTGATGGCCGTTTTCAGTATATTGCCTGGCTCCACTGGAACCTGGTGGTAGGCATGCACAATGTTAAGTTTCCAGAAGATGGTTGCACCTCTAAATGACAAAATTAAGTCTTGAATGTGGGGGACTGGGTACTGGTCGGGAATAGTGATGGCATTCAAGGTGTGATAATCACCGCATGGTCACCAGTCCCCAGGGGTTTTCTTCAGTACCAAGTGGAGTGGTGAAGACCATGGGCTATCAGAAGGATGCACTATGCCCAGCTGTAGTACGCGCTCAAACTCAGCGCTCGAGATGGCCAAACGATCGGGGGCCAACTGTCGCGGTCTCGCTGCTACTGGAGGTCCTCGTGTCCTGATATGGTGGGTGACCGCGTATTTGATGTCCGCTTCGCAGTAACTGGGGCTCATGAGTTGTGGAAATTTTTTCAGAATAGATCAGTATACACAATGACAATGACTGTGACGTACCGTGGAAACAGGACTAGGTATTGGTGTCCTGCATGATGAGCCGGTGAAACTGAGGTTGGTGGTGCAGTCAATAAGTCGACGTTGCTTCAAATCCACTAATAGGTCGAAATGCATCAGAAAGTCTGTGCCGATAATTGGCACAGAAATGTCTGTGATCATGAAAACTCATCCGAATGTATGGCAGACTCCTAAGTGAAGGGTGACCATGTGTTGACCGTAGGTGGCATTGGCAGTGTTGTTTGCAGCAGAAAGATAGGAGGTAGGTCTGAGATGTTTGTGGTCCTGGCCGTCGGGAGGGATGATGCAGAGTTCGGCACCAGTATCGATGAGTAGTTTGGTGCCGGATGTCCTATCCAAGACAAACAGGCGGCGACTGTGAGGTGGAATGTGGCCCATGGCAGTACTAGCCTCTACTGCCAGGCTGGACCATTTTCCAATAGGGTCGTGTACATGCAGAGCCGAATGCAGCACCGTGCCCTGGTGCTGAATCACTGGTGGTACCAGCAAATGTTGGCGTCTACATCTCGGCATGGTGGTCGGCTTCCAGCCGAATTGTTACTGGGGCTTCGATTGCGGCTACGCATGTTGCATCTCTTGGGGCTTGTGCTGGGGCTCTGCCGGTGAAGGGTTAGTGCGGAAATCTGCGCCTGTAGCTTCCTCATGCCTTCCTGTGGAGCCCGAACATAGTCCGGAATAGCGGTGGTGGGGGTGCGATACGGTGACCACCAAAGGAGGCACAGTAACCTCCAATATGACGTCCGCCATTTCAACCAGGCTGTCCAGGGGGGATGTGTCCTCCTTCGGAGCTAGGATGGCGTATACCTGTACTGGCATGCGCTGCAGGAACAAGGTCTTCAAGATGGGGCTATCATTGGCATGACCCGGAGCCACTTGTCGCATGCATCGTAGGAGCTGTGATGGTTTTCTATCACCAAGCACTTCGGCATGGAGCAACTGGTTGATCCGAGTTTGTTCGGACAGCCTTGTGCGCTTGAGAAGTGCCTCTTTGAGCTAGTCGTATGAATGCACGGGTCTAGGTGGAGGATCACCTCTTGGACTTCGTGGGCGACCTGAGGTGTCAGCATGGTGACTTGGCTAAATTTCATCTGCTGGTGCATGATGCCAGATGAGTTAAATTGGGCTTATGGGAACACGGCCCAATCGCGCCAGTCCCTGTTGTGCAACAGTTTAAATTCTGGCTTGGGTTCCCTGCTGCCAGACCCATTGTCCAAAGTGGCGAGACGACCTTGGGTCTCTAGCCACCTTCTCGCACATTGTTTCAATGGCTTGGCAACAGAAAACTGACTTGGGGGGCCCAGGTGACCCGGAGGGACTATGATGCAATCGGGTGGCCAATGGCTAATATCATTCATATCATTTATAGTTTTGTCACATATTTTGGATGATAGATAGTTGCCAAAACTTGATCCCTTGTTTGCATATATCTCAATATGTTTTGCCAGAAATGGATCAAACTCACTAAGATTTTCTGTAGCAGTGAACCAATTTCCATTGCTAGAAAAAAGCAATGTTCTTCTGGATGTTCCTCTGAATGCCGTTCTGTACTTTGATAAATACTTTATTGTTGCAGCAACATGTTTTAGAATTTTTTCCAGTACCTAGTTTCGATTTCAGACTGTTTTTCTAATTCTTTATCTATGCAACCTACAGATGAGGATCTTGTTATAAATGTACTTATTAATGATGCTCTTGTGATTTCTCATGACCTAATAAACTTCTGTGTACATTTTTCCAGTTTTCGTAACCAGAAGTCATAATTGATTTCCTCTTACTAATTTGCATACATAACAATATATGTGCATACACTAATTGCACTTTTGTAAACTAGCCGGTCTCTCTCAAAGTTTGTTTCCTTCATTTATTTTTTTGGCAGAAAAATGTACTTTTTACATAACATTCTGGTTGCCATTTTATTCCCTCCTTTGAAGTTATTTTTGAAGATTCCGTGTGAAGAGAAAGGTTTTTGTATCAAAAGGTAATTTTTGTATTTCTTTTGAGATATCTGGCCAATAGTCCACATCTGCAAACTACAAATCCACCATTGTTTGCACTTTGCTGTAGGCTAAACTAACGTTTTTATTGGCTTGGACTTCAGAAACATTATCATCACTCTGTAGTTTTTTTGTTCCACGTCTGACTTACTCATTTTAAATAGCTGTACAGATAATAAAATGTTGATGTTATGAAATAAAAATCTAAAAATACCTATAAATTGTACTACTAACCATTTAACAATTGGATTTTTAAAAAGCATAAACATTAATTAACCCTTTCACTTCTCCTTACTGTATTTGACCAGCTCTTTATTTTTATATACAGGGTGTCCGTAAAGTTACTATACAGTCTTACAAGTTACTATACAGACACCCTGCAGTACAGTAAGATATTGTATTAAAATATTTATTTGTAACAAAAGAAATAACACCTTTATGTTTATAAAAATTTCAGAAAATACATGTGTTACATCCGAAAAGACTGTAACAATCAAGGCAAACAATTTCTATGACAAATATTCAAATTGGAGGCCTTCAGCTTCAATACATTCTCGACAACGTGACACCACACTATGACAAACTTTGGTGCACAAGTCACGATCAAGGTTGGCAAATGCATCAATAACAAATTGTCGAAGATCTTCAACACTTCTTGGCTTTCTCGAATACACAGAGTCTTTGATGACTCCCCAGACAAAGAAGTCCATTGGCGTTATGTCTGGAGATCGTGGAGGAAATTCAATGGGCCCTCGCCTGCCGATCCATTTATCAGGAAATGTCTCATCCAGTAAATTTCGGACAACTGTAGCATAATGGGGTGGGGCTCCATCCTGTTGGAAGTACAAGTTATTGAAATCTGGTCGTTGTTTCAATGCCGGTACGATGACATTTCTCAGTTTGTCCAGGTACCTTTCTCCTGTAACAGTTCCGTCGAAGAACTGTGGACCCACAATTCCATCAGACGATATTCCTGCCCAGACAGTTATTCCAGGCTGGTTCAATTGGGACGTGATCGTAAACTGAGGATTTGTGTCACTCCAATAAACACAGTTGTGACGATTTACGTGTCCCGAAAGTTTGAACGTGGCTTCATCAGTCCACACAATCGTCAAGTCCAAGAAAGTGGGATTATCCTTCACACATCCTGACCAACTGTTCGCAAAACTGAGACCTGCGATCAGGATCATCCTCAAGAAGTCCGTGAATTAGGCGCGGAATGTATGGTCTCATGTGGAGTTTCGTGCGTATTTTACGTAGAGAGGTTCGTTTGATACCAATTTCTGCACTAGCACGGCGAAGTGATTTCTTTGGCTTCTGGCATATGCCCCAGCAACTGTAGTCAAATTTTGTTCAGTGCACACACTTGGTCGACCAGAACGCGGAGCATCGGCAACTGAGCCAGTATCATCAAATTTGTCTCGAAGTTTATAAATAGCCAAACGTGTTGGAGGATCTGTATTAAAATAATGATTCCAATCACGAATTACATCCTGTGCGTTTTCTGTTTTTCAATATCGCTTCAAAATAAATTTGCGCTCTCCAAAGTTAGCTTGCGTGGCATGCTTGATTAAATAGGCCTGTAAAAAAATAAATATTAAATATAATACAATAAAACTATATAGTAACAAAAACTATTACATATAATACAATGAAACTGTATAGTAACTTGTAAGACTGTATAGTACGGACACCCTGTATAAGTAATAATAATTCCTTCATGAATGTCAACAAATCTGAGAGAGGAATTTTAAATACAGAATAATTATATTTATTTAGTCACTTAAAACATGTATTAGATTTTTTTAAACTTATTATCTATAATACAATATAAACCACTACTAACATAGCAAATTACTATGCATGTGCTGTGTAGTGCCAACTAATGGATACAGGGTTAGTGACAGTTTACGTGCCTGACTACTGTAACCTAGGCCAGTTTATTAAAAGGTGAGGGCGCAGCGAATATTGTCTGGAGTATTAAAACTAATAAATGGATATTGTATTTGTCTCTCTCTATTATATACTTAGAATATTACAAGTACGTCATGGATAAAATCTGTGTTGTCTGTTGAAAAACGTGTAGCCTGGATGCTTGCATTACATTTATTGTTCCTTACTGTGAAGTGCAGAAATACAACAATTACTCTATGCATTGGTCATTTCATTTACGGATCAAATAAAAAACTTAAGGACCCATGTATGAACATTTAATTTCAAAAATAATATACCATGCACGCACACAAACAGACACAGACAGAGAGGGGGAGAGAGAGAGATACAGACACGGACATCCCAAGTGTCAATAAAACTTACATCAGAAGAAAATTTTGAATCTTAAAATTTCCTCCTCTTATTTTTAGAAGAAACTTATTGGAAATATCACAAATAATTTTTCAGAGATTGATGTTGCAGATTTTCTCCAGGTTATACCTAACAAGCAGGCACAAAAGGGTTAATGTCAGTGTGCATGCATAAAGGTTGCTAATTAATTATTAATAAGTGGAATGTACCTTTGGAAATTAGCTCTAGTTAATTCATATTTTTAAATTAATAGTAATATTAATTTCTGAAACACAATTTTGGGTCCTCAATGCTCTTCTACTTAGCTTTAATGGTAAACAGCCCTGTATTCTTGCACATAACCCTAAGTGTTTTTTGACCCTCTGAATGCCACATCATTTTTACCCTACTTGTACCTATACCTCATCTTAGATGCACTGGTTTTTGTGTTGTTTAGTCAACGTACTTGAAATGCAAAATATGCAGGGCTGGAGTGATGTGGATTTAAGGGTTAGATTAATGAGGCAGGTACCATGCATGATAGCTTCTGTGGCTCAACCTGTGCTGAGGAACACAGATTTAAAGGGTAGAGGGGTTCATACGGTCCCCAAGTAGTCTACAGAGGGTTAAAGAGTAATATTTCTAGGAAATGTTTCCTTGAATATAGAATGTGAGAAATAAAGAAACTTGTTCACAGGCAGCTACTGAGGTAGAACATCTGAATTCTGTTAGTCATTGTAACAGTGAAAGGTACTTGAGCTTATGATTGATGTTTGGAATGAAAGGATTAAACAAGCTTGGTATATTGGCTCTCTGTTTTTGGTCACAAAAATAAGATTTATTACATACATTGTGTCACTTGGCTTTTTTGAAATTGTAATATCTATTTGGGAAAAAAAAATATTTTTTTGTACAAATGTAAAAATAATAAATACTTTTTTCTGAAGTTTTTGTAGACTACAGACTAGAACCCAACTGTAATCTGTTGTTGTTAATAAAGTATTTTATTTATATGTTAGACTACTATTAAATTTTATTTTTTAAACTTACCAATACATCTTGATACTTTGCCTGATCTATTCTAGTATTTTCTTGCTGCAGAAATAAATCTCTATCATGATAGTGCCAGTCCAAGTGCCATCAGTGGGTGAAAACTCCTTACTTTAATTTTCTTGAAATTAGAATTAGACAATCAGTCTGTCATTGTCATCTATGGTCAAGATGCTACAACTCACCCCTCTCTTCAGCCTTGTAATCAAAACTACCCCTTCTAAATTTACTGGTTCTCAAGGGATGCCTTTTATATCAGGTAATCCAACTTCCTCAATGTGGAAGATTGCTAAATTATTTCAGCAGAGTTTGTGGGCTGTGCATAATAATAATATACTAAATTTCACCTGTATGTTCATCGAGTGTTTTTGCTGTGACATTTTTTACAACAAAATTCTATAAAAATAAAGAAATGATTTTGACAAGAATTGTTTTATTCTATTAGTAATTATAAATGAGAAAACCGAGGTTGAGATTTTTCCTCTGCCAGTGGCTCAAAATCCATGTTAATACTGGTGGTTGAGAGTCAAAGACATGAGTCAAGCGTGTTGTCATCCAACTTGTTCCAGATTTTTGGTTTAACATCTTTCATCTTTCATTACAGAAAATGTGCTTTGACAGTTATATGTGCTACCAAACATAGAACACCACATCTTCAGTGCAAAGTTTTGTAGATTTGGGAAATGTTCTTAACAAAATGACTTTCAGAAATTATTATGACTCTCATTTTTCCTCTGTTAATAAAAATTGTTCAGATTGTAGCTCTCACAATTCCAGCTGAAAATCCGTTGGTTGTCTCAATCAAAATTCCCATTGGGTTGTTGAACAGATCAAGACTTGGTAAGTTTTTTTTTTGAACTATATTTTCATCTTTTTCAGTGGAGATTGAAAAGTCTGCTATGCAATCCTCTGCAAGAAATTCACTACAGGAAGGAAAATAGGTGATATCATTGTTTTTAAGACAAACAGTAAATTGGTTTAGTTTTTTTTAAAGGCTTCACTGTGGCCCACCAGCTGAGGGAGATTTTGCTTCCTACCTCGCAGCCAGAGATTCAGAATGTTCAAGCGAATGGCCATGTCTGTGAAGGATGTGCGAGATGGAAGGAAATTCACATTTCTGAACGATAATTTTTAGTTTTGAAGAATCGTGCTTGTTCAAATCACTCACTCTCTTTGCTACATTTGATGAGATAATGACACATTTTCAAAATTTCCAGCCGTATTTATTGCACAGTTTCACATTTTCAACTTCTCTGAATGATTTTTTTTTTTGCTTTTAGCTAATAACATAGCAGCCTCATATGATGCCGTAACACTGGTTTAGGTTGAACAAGGTTGGTTAAAAAAAAAACATTTTTGTTTTTCATGCTTTCTTTTTAATTTCTTCAAAGTGTTAGTCTTTAATTTTCCAACATACTGACCATATTTGGCTTTGTGTGGCTTGTCATAATGTCGTCTTATGTTATATTTCTTTGCTACACTAATGGTTTTCGAGCGTATGACACACTACAGTTTTCCATTGAGAAGTTTTTCCTCCCAATCTGACTTAAACACCCTGTTTTCCTCTGTAACTTTCTTTTATCTTTTTTTTTTTTGTTAATGCTCATTCTAGGGTTAAAATTATGAGTCTTTAATTAAACAGATATGGTTTGACTGTAAAACTAAAATCACAAGGGATGACAAATCTTAGTAAATTTTTAGTGATTGTTTTGTTTAAAGGGCATTTTCTTGATAAATTTTCATATTATTTCATTATAAAGTCTCTCCAAGGGGATTTTAATGTGAAACCAAATTTAGGGATTTTGTATTATAAACCCCTTCCCATTTTTAATGCCATCTGTGGATCACAAAAAAATAAAAAAAAGCATCCCACAAGCACATAGTTGGACCACCCTGTTTTATAATCTTGCTTGAATAACATAATATAAATTATCCGATGAAAGGGTGAAGGTATTCCAGTAAATAAAAATGCTTCTGTAAATCAGTTTATTTTATTGGCAATCTGAATGAAGATGTACCTTTATCTGGCCTGTGATTATCTTTTCTGATAACCATCGATGACATCAATAGTGAAGACCACAACCAGGCTAATATGACAGACTGACTAAAACCTGTGTGGACACGAGTTGACCTGAACAGAGCATTATCTGGCAGATAATGGACAACTGAAAGATTCAATAACTGATATACTCTTGAATCTCTAACAGGATGAAAATCACGAATATATGAATAATGTTACATCTGGATTTTAGAAACAAGTGAACAGTGACTGACCAGTGGAAGTGATGTGCGCACACCATGGAAAATATAAGAACATAGAAGAAGGGTGTGAAAAGAAGTGAAGCAACAGAAATGAAAATTCTATTATTAGAGGGAGGTGGTGGCGGGTGACCCTTGCAGTATAAAGGCTTGTGGGACCCAGTCCAACTTATGATGCAGAAAGTTAGAAGTTGCTTGCTCAGACTTGGTCTATACTGGCGTCCCTTTGGGTTCATCCATAACGAAAAAAAGATTGCCTCTCAAAACTCTTGGCCTTCTCTGCTCAGCAGGGAGCTTGGAGCAGCCGCAGGGCTTTAGAAGACTTCAAATCCACTCAAACTGAAATCGTTTTCAGAAGATACATAAGACTTCGCTTAACTACCATTTCTTTTTTTTTACAAACACGCTCAATGTTCATTGGTTTGTTCCTAAATACATGTCAAAATTTGTTTGCTTTGCAATCCCCCAACATCTTAGAGTTTTACTCTTGTTGTTCTCCAAAGGAATCTCTGGTTCAACCTTATAAACCGCATTGTTGGTTTTAATGTTTTTAAAAATCATCTCAGCAGTGCTGGAAACACTTCTGCTTTGGAAGACTTGTCTGTCTTGGGTATATCTGGGACATTCTCAGAGGTGGTGCTCAGCATTTCTAGCCATATTGCATTTGGGGGGGGGCGATGTCTTTGAAGTGGCTGCTCCTATCCTATGAATGTGGACCTTCAGAAGGGAATGAATGACCTGTATGTGGTTTGGTAATATGTGAAAACTCTCTCTCTCTCTTCTCTCTCTAAATTTGTTGATTCCTATTTCTTCAATTAAAGGTAAGTGTTGTTTTCAGATTAAACTCTGCAAAGCTCTTGGTTGACATGCTTTCATGCTTGAGAAGTGAGTGTCATCCTGACTCTCAGGTAATTTAATGGCAACTTCAGCAACTTTATCAACTTTTTCATTGCTTGGTAGACCAATGTACCCTGGTGCCAACTGCGATATAAAAGACGAAAAATCCTCTCTGAGCACATTATGTATCCATTGCTCTTGTAACTCCAAACCAGTTTTTCTTGCATTCTTCAGAGGTTGTCAGAGAAACTTACTGTCACTGAGGATATTTACATGACTGGGTACCTCTAAACCTCTTTAAAATGTAGCTTTCATTGCACAGTAGG
The DNA here is from genome assembly GCA_018389105.1 of Nautilus pompilius. Lineage (NCBI taxonomy): Eukaryota > Metazoa > Mollusca > Cephalopoda > Nautilida > Nautilidae > Nautilus > Nautilus pompilius. The sequence continues at coordinate 198,242 of JACATO010000982.1, read as the reverse complement.
TGCTACAGATAATTTTTGCTAGTACCTCCATCTTTCTTTTTACCTGGCATTACTACATAAATTCCTTTGCCACCAACCTAAAACTATTTCATTTGTTGTGTGCATATGTGTGTGTGTGTGTTTATATGTAAGATAACTTAACTAATGTTTCATTGGCTACGTTGAATAAGTATTGAGGAGGTGCCTGGTTGAACATGCCAGGACAAGCTCTTTGTTTGATTGTAACATTCTGTGATGCTGAACGCTGGGCTTTAGCCAGTTGCTCATTTTCCTTGATTCTCCTTTTGTCCATTTATCTGAAACCTCTCACTTAACTCCCTGTTTTGTAACTCTAAAATGTTGGATGTTTAAGTTGACAAGGAATGTTTTACTCCATAGCTTATGTGATGTGATTTGCCTGTTGACATTTGATTTTCTCTACCGATCTGGCTGCTTTATTCTAAAAATGTAGTAGTGTAACAGGAATCAAATCAGCTTCTCTTAAATGGCTGATGATAGGTGTACTCTACACAAGTTATGTATATATTTGATGGTTTAATTCTGAACAGTGCTAAGCTTATTTAGAGTTTTTGTGGAGGCACAGTAAGCTCATGCCCACTGTCAGACTCCATCTTGGGTAAGATATAAGCTTTGTCTACTGTCTGAAGGCATCTACTATCAACATCCAAAGTGCTCTGCAATGTGGAGTATAATAATTTTCTTCCAAAGTGATTCTGTGGCATTGTTGATATTTTTTGAAAACCTCAGTTTCACGTAACCATATCAAAGTGACATTTGATGTAGACACAACAGATTGCTGTAAAATATTTGAGGCCTGTAATTCTATGACGATTGAGCAATTTTCTGCTGCAGAAATTTTGGAGTCAGCCAAAGGCTCAAATAATAACATCAGCAGTGTATAAAGTCATGTCAGCATTCTGTATGATCTGTGTCATACTACTGATATGAATATCAGATCTGTTGACCTCCCAATTTGTAAAATCAAGACAAAAAATGCTTTAAAATAATATTAGGACACAACACAGACATAAATTTTGTTGAGTAAATGCTTTTGCTTGCAGTCTGAATGAATTTATTTTCATATTCATAATTTTATACACTTCGAGTGCATGTTACTTTGATTAACACACATTTTGTAAATTAGTACACATAATTTTCTTTGTCTTGATGACAGGGCCACAGTTAAGGATCCTTTCTCTCTTTCTCTGTTACCAACACATTTTGTAAATTAGTTTCCCTTTTTTTTGTCTTGATAACAACTTTTAAAAAAAATTCTTAGACAATTAGATTTTAGCAGAAATTCTATACTGCTGTGGGAAAAATTTAGACAGACAGACAAACTGTAAGTTCAGAACTTTTAATTAAACAGCAGCTCATCTATGCTCAACTTCCAAGAACATATAGCACTGCAAGGTGGTGCATGGTCTGAATTATACCGCGCAGTGGCTGGCTTGGCATCCCTGAGAATCATGTCATCTAATATCATGCTGAAGCAGTTTCCAGACAAGTTGAATTTGGTAGTGACAAAAGAAACCAGAGTTTTACTGGCCATAATGTCTCTTCCCTCTATCAATTTTCTTCACCGTACTGAAGATGCATTCACTGTCTGCATTTGAATGTGCAGTTTTTATTAGTGAAGGAGGAAGTGTAAAATGTTAAACCAATGCTTGTTCACTGTTGTTCTCTCGTTCACTTCTACCAAGTTGTCAGAAAGCTAGTAGTCAGCAAATTTCTCGTTAAGTTATTCAGCGTCTAATACTGGTATCAAATGTTCAGCTACAATGCACAGAGTCCACTTATGCTGAGTCTTTCTTCTTTCTTTGTCTCCTCAGGTAGTAACCAAAGAAGGTTCTTCACAACTGCATTGTCAAATGGAAATTTAGCAAACCACCTGAGCACCACTGCACAACAGAAGTGCCTGACATACTTGAAGTTACTAAGGGTATATGAGTCCATCTTTTCCTCATTGGTCACGGTTTGGGCACCTGTACCAACAGCAAACATGATCTGGAAGCTGGCTTTTCTGAGACCTAAGCTACCTCTGTTAGTGTATGCTGCTTGATAACCTGGTAACCTGGACTTGAACTTCAGATGTCTTCTCATCTCTGAATCTGTGCAAACGACCTTATCTGTGTCTGACTGATAAGTGGTGTTGAACTCAATCAGTGGTGCAAGAATGCAGTCCTGGAAGTAGAAGAACAGATGTGTCTTTGGATTGATGAGATGTGCAGCATTGAATTTTACTTTTCCAGGTTTCCCTACATCTGGGTAGCTGTTGGAGTAGCTTGAGAGAGCTGGCAGCTGTGACTGTTCTTCTCTCACATTTCTCAAGGTTGGGGCCATGTGGTTACTACATGCTTCCCACGTCAGTAAAATCCTGAAAATCTCTCAACTTCTCCTGAGCTTAGAAGGTGTCTACCAAGATGTCACTGTTCAGAAGTGGAAACTGTCTCACAGCATGTCCAGCACACAAATTTGCTAGATGACATGCATCCAAGGTCAAATATTGCTGGCTGATGGTTGCAGATCCTTGACAAAATACTCGTTACATCCAATCATAATGCTTGCGCTGTTACTGCAATAGCCAACATTTACTCACTGAAGACCCCATTTCACAGACAGAATTAAATGTTTCAAACAAATTCTTTTTGGATTTTGGCCATGAATATATGAGAATGAAAAGGCATACTCAAAATACATCGGTCTAGAGTTTATGGCTTCTAAGGAGTCTTTCTTTTAGCTGAGATTCCATTTTCCTTTCCTTTTCTGTAAATGCAAATCACCCCCCTGACAGGACTGTGATTTTCCACTAATGTTGAATTTTTCCTCTGCTGTTGCAGACCATCTTAGTTGCTTCACCAACCCTGTCGTCATGCACTGTTAAGAACAACAAGTTTTCTCTCACAATCAAAAAAAACAGCTGACTTTGACACATGAAGCTGCTATGGCTCGTTTGATGGTTTGAACCGTCTTTATTTATTTTCAGAGGAATAGTTCTTGGAAATTTTTTTTATTGTTTTGAAACACAACTTGCACAACTTTGTAAAATGATGTGAGATTGCTACGCTCTGCCGCAAAATTCTGCAAGTAGTGTCTCTGCACCAATAATCATTGAATCCAAGAACGATGTTGACTTGAACCTGAAGTCAGTGATGGACTGTCTGCGCTGTTTCCCCCCCTAATTCACTTTAGTTGTCTGTTGGTGTTCTAAAAGAACTACTCGCCTGCAGGGAGAATGCACAGATATCTGGAAATACCTGCAGTAGGCAGATTGTACATCCTTCGTTGACTCTGATTTGCAAGTGAACTCTGAAGCTATGTATGTCTTTACTTGTGTTTTAATTACAATTACCATTTATTTTTTTAACAAATTAATTCTGTATGGATGGGAATCAGTATTTTAAGGAATTTTCCTTATAGGTTATTCCAAATAAACAAGTAGAAACTGAAGAATCAAGGGGATAAAAAAAAAAAAACATTTTCTAATCTGTAAGGGACAAGAAAAAAATATGTATTATATATATACAGTGCCGGACAAAAGAGTTAGGACACTTGCTGTGAAATTGATATTTGAGCTCACTTGTTTTTACATTTGCATACAGATAGCCATCCTATTGTCCATAAGTTGTATAAAACATGCCTTTACAATGTGTAAAAACAATGAATGTCATGTGTGTATCTATTGTCTGGAAAAAATATTTGAATTAGCATAGTCAAATTTGTACTGCAAGAAAAGAGTTGGGACAGTGAACAAAATCTGTGCTTACATTTATTCCCCTCAATATATTCATTTTTAAAGGATCAAATGAATAGAATCACATCATCTAAGACCATTTAAGATCATTTTTGCACCATGCCTGGCAAGACAACGTCGTCTGAAATCAGAGATTTGATAGTTGATCACCACCAAGAAAATCTATCTTGTCGAGAGATAGCTGATCGAGTCAATTGCCCGAAAAGCACTGTAAACCGCATTCTGAAGCAGTACAAGGAGACCGGAAACACGAAACCAAAAATGCAAATCGGAAGACCGCAAAAATGTGACAACAAAATGGATTGACTCATTTGTCACAAATCCAGGGCCAGTCGTTTTCTGACATCGATGGCCATTCGAGCCTCCCTGAGTGGAGTGAATGTCTCCAGTTGCACTATTTAACGTTGTCTATGCGAGGGGAATCTCTTTGGACGAATTGCCCAGAAAAAGCCATTGATCAGCAACAAGAACAGGCGCATCCGCATAGCATGGGCTAAAGCGCACAAAAACTGGACCAAAGTTCAATGGGCTAGAGTTCTCTTTTCTGACAAAACGATGATCATGCGCATTCACAGTGCTGGCTGAGTATATGTTCGACGTTACCATGGTGAAAAATACAATATAAAGTGCACCCAACCGACGAAACAGGCCGGAGGAGGATCGTTGATGGTCTAGGGGTGTATGAACGTGGCGGGACCAGGCCCTCTCAAGTTGATCAGGGACAGAGCGACTGCCAAGACCACCTGCAATTTACTGAGGGATGTCGTCGTCAACTACATCAACAAGAACATGCCAGTCACCCCCATCTTCCAGCATAACATTGCCCTGATCCACACCGCCAGAGTCGTCACTTCCCTCACCACTCAAATAGCAATGGATGTCATGCGCTGGCCGCCCCAAAGTCTGGATCTCAACCCAATCGAAAATACCTGGAAGCAGCTGAAGGCCAAGGTGGCCAAACATAAGAATCTCAACCAAGACCAATTCTAGCAGGCCATCGAGAAAAGTTGGCAGGAAATGGCCAATTACGACTGCCTTCATTTGGTTGAATCCATGCCCCATTGTTGTCGAGAAGTGATCGAAAATCACTGATATGCCACCGACTACTAGCCAAATGATCATTTCCATGCATTTGTTCGATTATAATTTGGAATGTTGAAAAATATTTTATGGTTTTGCTCACTGTCCCAACTTTTGTCGCGATACAAATCGGACATTGCCGATTCAAATATTTTTTCCAGAGAATATGTAAACATATAACATGTGTTGCTTTTATACATTGTGATGGCATGTTTTGTGCATATTATAAACAATGTGGTGGGTATTTAAATGCTTTTTTTTAAATGAAGGAGCTCAAATATCAATTTCACAGCAAGTGTCCCAACTCTTTTGTCCAGCACTGTATATTGAAATTATAAACTTATAATAATGCTAGTGTCTTTTAGGAGAATCATTGGTTTTCATTGCATTAAGTGAATGTATTCATATATACATAGTTAAGAAGCCACCATCTTGTTTTTAAGCACTTCTGATGAGTAGAAATAGTAGTGACACCAGAAAGGACAGATGCCATAAACAACTTGAGTTAAGCTTACTTGAGTAATTGACCAAAAAACAATCAGCTATTATCTTATGTTGCTGATTAATGATTGAGAAATGGTAGGCTTTGAAGGGATCTGTGTAACAAGTATTGGCAGTGCCACTGGACAGTGGGTGAATCTTGATCTTTCAAAAGTGAGGGATCACTAAAAACAATACTGACAGTTTGAAAAATAAAATGGGGACAAGTGGGTATCTGATTGAGACTTTTCTGGGGTTAAAAAATCAGGACACAACAAGTCTTACATATTAAAGAGGAATGAGCTAAAGACAACTTCCTGTGGTGGATTTTCATGCAAGAGATGGTAAAGTGAGGTGTAGCCATCAGTCTTCACTATTGGAAAGTAAACAACAAAAGATTTAATGTGTCTGATTACTTAAATTGGTTGGTACTGCTAACTAATTTAATGAGTTTCTGAAAGAGGCCAAGCTTCCATATTTGGTCATACGCTGATTGTAGGTCTGTGAGTACTGATAGTGTGTTTGTCTTTCTCTGCAATTCAAATTGCACAGACTAAACCACACCAAATGATGCGGTGTTGACCTGGCTGTCTGTTCTTAGTATTGTCTGTAGGTATAAGGATATTTTGAAATTCTAACCAAGTAAAGCATCATTGTTGAATTCATTTTAGCTAAGCAGCTTGTGAGGGAGATTGGTCTGTAGCTCCTCTGCTTTGTTCTCGTCCTTTGGGAATTGGAATAATAATGAGTTTTTTCTGAACGTCAGGTATTTTACCTTCACACCATAATCTATTGAAAAAGTGAAGCACCAGTTTGCAAAAGGTAGAATCATTTCACTTTTGATCACTTCAGGTGCTGCACTTTATTTTACACTTGAGATACTGCAGTACTATCTTTTCCAGCTCCTGTTATATCATCTCTAGTCACTCTTTTTCTGTAAAATGTTTGATCAGTTAGAAAAAGGAATCGATAGGCAGATTAACCTACTTCAAAGAAAGCTGTAATCCTTTTCATGAACTCAACTTACCTGAAACCATTTACCAGGTCGCAGAAATGTGATTACAGATTAACTGATTGGCACTATGACATTTTTATGATGATCACCTGTCATCGGGACAACTGAGATAAAATTACACTTCAATTGATGTTTGGTTACCATTTTTAATTGTCCGGATCCAGTAAGCAAGTTTCTGTATTAATGAGTAAATCTGTGTAGTTAAAGTTTTGTTCCCATGAAGAATTGTGGACTATTGGGTGATCAGACTAATGGGACTCAACTGTAGACATCTGGAGAGGATCCTGAAGAGCATTTATAGATCTCATCAACACATGAAGGAATTGATGGTTTCTCTTGTTTGCTTTACCATCATTAGTAATCACCCTATATGTTCTGCTTTTGAGCATTTTTCTGACTGCGGGTTGATGCCATTTCATTTTGCCAGTTTCACTGGACTGTATTCTTACACATTTTAGATTTGCAGGAAATTACCCTTTTCACAATTTCCAGTTTCAGAGCACAGAACTGAGGTATAGCATTTTCAGTAGTTTTGCAAATTTTGGAAGAGTAGTTTTCGGTATTGTATCTGTGATCCCAAGAGTATTCTGTCACAAAAAATGAAGTCTGCACAATTGTTGCAGGCTTTCATGAGCAATCTAGAAAAGTTTGTTTTTTTTCTTCCTTTCTGCCCGTTTCTTAAAAATGTACCTCTTATGGGATTCAGCAAACTCATCCACAGTAAAAGCTTGAATTTCTCGAATTTTTTGGCACATTCTCTGATCCTCCTCAGTGTCAAATTGGAATCCATTATACACTTTCAGTATCTCACCCCCCCCCCAATATTTTAATAGTGGTCCCACCTGATATTGCCCTCCTTTTTGTTCCAGATTTTTAATCACCACATAATTTTTCCACTTGTTGGAAGTTTCTACTTCTCTGCAATGTTGCTGTTTAGAATTAGTGCTTGTGGATCTAAGACCTGGGATGCAGGTAAAGGGGCCTGCCATTATGAATACAGTTTGCTTACAGCATCAGTTATGGGGGTACACCTATTGATAGATGGCAGTAACATCTGCAAATGTTAGCTCATTTCCCAACTTCACATCATTTTGGTTGTCTGCATTTCTGGTGCAAGATTGGTTCATGAATTATCATTTTTGTTTTTTCAGTAAAAAAAAACATTTCCAAAAAGGAGTCAAAGTGGCATTCAGTTCAGATACTTGGCAAAGTACTCATGGCTTGTTAACTGATCTCCTGTCTTTCTGTTGTAGTCACTGTACCTGTTTGCAAAAAAAACAACTGAGATTGTCAGCGTGTCCAGATTCCAGAAGGTTGATATATTACAATCTAGTTCTGTAAGTAATATTCAGATTTCTCCTCATACTGCAAGGGATGAATGATGCTGGTTGTGGTTCTGTTAGCAGATCATTTCGCACAGCATGGACTATTGCAATGGTGCCATGTGGGGGATTTGCATTTAATGATATCTCCACACCAGCATCTTTCTATCTGTTGCAAATAGGGTGAGATGGGATTCATCAGGCTATACAATTGTCTTCCATTAACCTTTCTTATTCAGAAAATTTAATTTTTAAATTGCTAAAAAGCTCAGACAATTTCAGAGATGTCTGCACAAAATTCACCTACCTGATTAAAATTACAGTCATACCTCTTTTTTTGTCAGTTTATGCAACTTTACGTTAGTCAGCGAACATATTAAAAAACCATAAAAATCACCTAAAAAACCAATAAAAAAGTGCAAAATAACAAATTTTAACATTTATTTTTATAAAATAATTTATAAAATTATTTAAAAGCTTAAAATTTTTTTTAAATATTGTGTACAGTACACATTAATTTAGATGATGTTTGGTACCTATAGTTCCAGTGTTCGCCGCGTGACAACGCTGTAGTTCTTGTCAGCTGATTCAAACTTGTGCTTGTGCATGTTTTTTTTGCAGTGTCTTGTTTGCTTTGAATTTGCAGCTTTATTTGTACCCCATGGCTCCGAAGAAAGTTGCTACTGTTAGTCCTAATGCTGGTGCTATATCGTTGGAAGATAAGCTGGCTATGATAAAATGCCATGAAAATGGTGAAAAGGTTGCCGCCATTGCTCGTGCTTTTAGCTTGAATCAGATGATGGTATCGATGATTGTTCATGATAAGGCACGGATTTTAGCCCACATCAAAGATGATGTTCCAGTGATCAACCAGAAAAGAGGCAAGACCTATGAGGAAATGGAACATCATTTTTCTCTTTGGATTGAACGGCAGACTCGTCAGCGTATTCCCATAAGCCAGCTGTTGATTCAGGAGAAAGCATCGTCTTTGTTTAAAGACCTCAAAAAGAAGTTTCTCGATGAGAAAGACGCAGAATTCAAGGGAAGTTCAGGATGGTTTAAGCAGTGACACAGTCTTCACAACGTCAAGACCCAAGGCATAAGTGCATCAGCCGAATAAGCTGCATCACAGTGACTTTGGCGAAGATTATTGAGGAGAATGGATTTCTTCCAGAACAGATATTCAATGTGGATGAGAATGTCAGATCGTTCATTCATAGACAAGGAGGAGAAGGCTATGCCAGGCTTCAAGGTCATAAAAGACCGTTTGACCCTTCTGTTGGGAGGCAATTGCTCGGGTGACTTTATGTTAAAGCCGCTGCTGGTGTATCATGCCCAGAATCCTGGAGCTCTGAAGAACATCCCCAAGGCCCCTCCCATTTGTATGGATGGCAAACCCAAAGGCTTGGGTGACTGTTGCCATTTTTGAGGATTGGTTCTTCAACCACTTTTTACCAGCAGTGGAGAAATATTGTAAGGAGAAGGGCATCCCGTTCAAGATCCTCCTTATTTTAGACAACGCTCCTGGCCACCCGCAAAACCTCGTTGATTTACATCTGAACATCACCGTCGTTTACCTCCCCCAAACACCACTTCTCTTTTGCAGCTGATGGACCAGGGGATCATTGCCATCTCCAAACACTACTATCTTAGGCGTACGCTTAGGAAAGTTGTAGCTGCAATGGAACTGGATGATGACGTTACACTCTGTGACTTTTGGAAGGGATACGAAATCTACAAGAACCGCGACACTTCACCATCAGCAGAATGCAGCAGGGCTTTGTGCACATTGAGAAAGCGCTTGCAATTTTTGAGGAGATGGATCCCAATGCTCAATGCTTCGCAAAAATTATGGGGCAGTTCACGACGCTACTGTTCCTTATAGGATTATCCTACATGAAAAGAAGAGCAAGACTATTCAGGGCACTCTCGACCAGTTCTTGTAGCATATCGAAAATCAACAGGAAGAACTTAAATCGCCTGCTGGAGAGCCTCAGCTGTCAACCTAGTCTCATTCTTTTCCTCTAACCTCCACCTTATCAAGTACATTGATGTCACCCAGCAGGTAAACTTTTTTTGTTTTTTCTTTACATTAGTGTAAAAATGTTGAATTATAGAACAACTTATTGTATTCCTATGCGCTGACGTTATGGGATTATCTATAGGGGGGGTCTAGGTAGTTTTTTTAAAGAGTTTATTTGACTTAAGTCATGAGTCTTGGAACAAATTAACGATGTGAGGTGAGGTATGACTGTATCAAAAAAAACATGAAAAATAGCACAAGTGATTCTTAGCAATTACTTCAGTAATGGAAAGGAGAAATTAATTCTAGACTTTTGGCAGAGAGCCAAAATGTACAGTTCAAATTCTAGAATTTCCTGACCACTATTACTTTTGATACTAAGTCTGTCACCTCCTTCCAATAACCTTTTATGGTTTCCACTACAAATGCTCTCATCCTCCTTACCAGGTTTTTGGTAGTATGTAAATTTTATGAATCGTGTTAAGTGTAGAAATTAATTATTCAGTAAGTAGAGAAACAGATGTTTAATTATTCAACTGTTTCAGGTTTCTGATAGAGAAATATTCAGTAATTTTTAATTTAGCACTGGCCAAAATCCTGATCTTATCAATTTATTATTATTATCTGTTGGCACCATATGATCTGTTTTTCTTCATCACTTATTTCATAAGAGTGGGATGCATTGCACCGTCGTTATCCGCACTCTGGCCCAGTGCATCTGTCTTCAGCAGTGGTTTATTCTTCTGACTTTTCCTTGTCATAGGAGACTTGCCTCTGTCATGGCTATAGTGTCCCCAGCAGCAATGCCAGTAAAGTACCTTGCTCAAGGGTCACAACAATATGCCAGTAGTGGGAATTGAACCCAAGACCCTTAAGTCCTGAAGCCAACACACTTACCACTGAGCCACATTGTCTGGCTACCATATGATTAAGTTAGGGCTATATAAAGAATAAAACTACAATGATGGAAATAAGTAAACCTATTGGTGAACCATTCCATTTGGCATATCCATCTAAAAGGTAGTGAAGAGTTACTCCAAATAGTAGAAACCAGTGAATGATAGAAAGAGCAATGAGGGTATCATTAACTAAAATCATTTTTATTAGAAAGGTAAATTTTAAATGTTCAAAATAGGCTGAGTACTTGATTTCTGAATCAGGCTCTGGGTGTGTGTGTGCATGCCCAGTGTCTGTGGTGAGTGAGCCTACAGTATAAATCCAAGTCCTGAAAGAAAGATAGTAGGGATGTGTGATAAATCAGAACAGACCCTGATCATTCCCAGCTTGGTTAAATCTTGATCTGAGTAGTATTGTGATTTTTAATGACATTGTTCTCTCTATAGATCTAATGTTAATAATTTTATTTATGCAAACTACTTAATTTCAACAACTGTATGTTGAAGGTCAGAGTTTGATTCCTGCAGGTGACTAACTTCATTTGGCATATTGCCTCCCTGGCTTGGTTCTCACCAGGCAGCCATTCGAGTTCCCACTGACAAATTAAAAAAAATGAAATATTGGTAATGCTTTCTCACCAGGGTTGCCTCCCTTATAGGCATCCATGCATGAAAAATCATCCTCCAATCTCACAACAAACTATGCATACTTTAAATATGTAAATGAAGCACATCAGTAGGTTTTCATGTGTTAGTCTGTCAGTCTTATTGGGAAACCTAATTCATATTTCAACATTAATTGTGCAAGAATACAGAGTTAGGTTTGACAATTTCCTGTGATGTCTGAAATAATCCTCTACTTGCTGTAAAAAGTTATTGGTGATATATTATTAAGAATATAACAGGTAGGGGCTATATTCTCCACTTCTATTGGGACTACAGTATTGTTCATAGATTTTTGGTCACTGGCTGGCTGTCTATCTATTAAACACACTGACTAACCTTTTATCACAAGATCACATGCAATCTAGAAATGATGTTGAGTTCATTTAATGATCAAGGTTCTTGTTTTGACATCAGATGATTATGGTATACAAACTAGCTAAAAAAGTGTGTTGTAATAAGAGGTGATAGTAGATTTTGCTAAAGTTTTGTCAATACAATTTGGAAAAATTCATTACTCTTTTGAAGTCTAGATATAAGTAGTAGAACATTTATATTTGCTGATTTGCAGTCAGAGAAAAATACTTGTGCACTTTTATGTAATGCACAACTTTGAAAATACAAAATTTTTTTATTGATATTTAATTGAGCAGGTACAACTTCTTTGCTATGGTCAGCGTATGCGTATTATACAGGTACCTTATCTTGTCAAATGGAGGAATGTACATCTCAGAGATTTGTGACTAGGAATTTAAAAAAAAAGGAGAGTAGTAAATTCTGGTTTCCACTTCAGCGGCTTGGCAAGACATGGCTGCTATATCTCCCACTGAAAAATTTTAAAAAGCAACAAGATTAGTGTCTAACAGTCATGGCAGTGAAATAAAGAGAATACTTGGTGTTCAGCTGCATATATCACAACATTCATAATTCTTGCACTTTTGATTTTAGAATAACACTACCAGTTCATATTTTAACAGATTTTTGTCATTATGTAAGCCAGAGAAGGCATCAAGTTGTTTCTCCAGATACACGTGACAAAAAATTGATATCTGTTGATGATGTGCTTGCACACAAACAGATTCAACCCATCTTATTAGTAGTGAGGGGATACTCATGCAGCAAGGGCTGTCCACCAAGCAGAGCCAGCAACCAATTGGAATTACTAACTGCCGATCTTGTAGGATTGAATAATAATAATGTGTTCTTTCAGTATCTCAAGATGCTGTGGACAGCTAATGCTGATGCTGGGATTTTAACCAGGGATCTCCGTCAAATCCCAGCATCAACGTTAGTTGTCTGCAGTATCTTGAGATACTGAAATAACACATATACAACACATCATTATACTAGCTCAGTTACAGACATTACAGTGAGTTTTGTAGCAAAACATCAGATTGAATAATGTTCGTACTATGGTAGAAAACAGCTGCTACGTGGATATTTCTCATATTTTGAACTATATCTTAATCTATCATCACGATAAGAAAACCAACAATAGCCCACAAACAAAGTATTCTTGTGTTGACAATGAACTGAGATATATTCATTTATAAAACTTCTGTTAGTCTCTTATGCTTGAAGGATATTTTGTACTTCTAGAAATTTGAACAATATTAATTTTTTGTTGATAGGGTATTGAAAAAGAAGAAATTCAGCAAGGTCAGTGCTCACTCAATTCACCAAGGTATTGTGTAAATGGGTTCAAAGATCATTACTTTCATTTTATTCCAAGACCAGGAACACTATTATTTTCATATTACTTCTATACTAGTATGTATAGAGATGTGAAATAATTCCTGATGTCTGTCTATACATGTGCAAGCAGACACCTAGCTAGCCTGGACAGTATTGTACTGGGCCATAAATATCTTGTGGTAGGAGCCAGACCTCACCTCAGAAAAATAAAAAAAATAGCCCTGGGGGTTAAAAGGCAGACACTGGTTCTTTATAAGCAATCCAGGGAAGGTTGAAAGACCAATAGACCAGCTATGAGGAACTAACTGAACTAGCATTCACTGCTCAAATATATTTTTAAAATGCTCAAGAAGCTGCTTTTTTGGTTTGGAAAAAAAAATCTTAAACTCAGAAAAGCCACAAAGAAACTACACCTGCATATTTAGTGCTAAAGTAATCTAATCTTTTTTCATGAGGCACAATTAAACAAACGGGCGCATAATTTTATAAACCCTGGTAATGAATGTATTTGTTTTAAAATGGATTTTTTTTTGTAGGAATTGAAAGACTCCAGATATTTTATCTATTTCACCTTTAACTGTTCCTCCTATCCTGATGAGCAAGTTAGCAATTTGGGTAGTTTCCTTCTCACTCTATACTCACGGAATAATTTCCACATGGTCAATTGCCCACTGATCATGTCCAGCACCACCATGAACTGGCTGCCACCAACGGAACTGGACACCATAGGTACGTGCATCTGGTGGAATGTCATAGGCAACTTGTTTTGGTTTAAGGTGGTCACCGGGATTATGGCGAGCTACCAGTACCCATTCAATACCCTGTAAAATTAAATAAAACAGAAATCTGCAGTCACTCAGAATCTCTTCTGAATCATAAAGGTAAACATTCATGGACTGGCTGAAATAACCCAAAACCTCAAATTAATTGGTGGAATTTTGGATTTAGTGAAAACACTAATTACTGGTTTATTATTTTCTTTTTAAAAGTACAGTCAGTCATCTTATTATTCCACCACACAACTGACCTTTCAAGCTTATTAACAACTCGTGCTAGTAATAGAGTAGAATTTCACATCCGCCAAGACTGTCTCTCTATGGTGGTAATGAGATACTGGTTTGTTGTGTTTCTGGTTGCATGGAGATAATCAGGGGAGCACAAAGTTCACAACTTCTCCCTGACCCCCCCAAAATACATTGGCTAAAAGCATTCTCTACTATTTATAAATGAGTTCTGTTAACTGAAGTGAACAGAACAAAATGCATTTGAAATTCAGACGTTCTTTTTTTGTCAAGTTTCCTCCCAAAAAATGGCATTACAGCAAACTAGCCAGGTTTGATTGAACAATGCACTCCAGAACCGGTCTAATCAGTGATTTATATCACTCCCCAAATCCTGTTTCCTTTGCCGATATGTTACCACACTGCTTCTGACATTTAATGAATTTGTTGCAATAACTCTGGGACCCCCTTTTTTGCACCTGAACATTATAATCATAACTGGAACCATAAACTTTGCCTTGCAGTACCAAATTACACGTCCAATTATGTAACTGATTAGCCTATAAGATGAATGTGTGACTTCTGTTCATCCTTTAACTTTGCATTTTAAAATACTTCCCTAGAAGCCAATGTCAGCATTAATAACGCACAACAAAAACATTTAAAAAAAAAAAAAAGAGCCCTGCAGGACCCTGCTAGTGAGTCTTGCACTCATTGTCGCCTGTTTTGTATGTAGTGCTCTACTGCTGGTGTTAACGGTAAATTGTTATAGTTAATGTGCATTTAACAAAACAAAATGAAACCATCAGTGGAATTGTAATCAAAAGCCTGAGTAAAATCTAAATAAATAGCACCTACTTTACTCTCCGCATGTAACACCTCAGAACCATTTGAGGAGAGAAAGCCTGGTCTTAGCAAGCACTTTAGAAAAAAACCCTCATTTTCACTCTCCCCTATTAGGTTAGGGTAACTGGCCTATAATTCCCAGATTCACATTTATTTCTTCAACAGTGGAGTAAACTTTGCTTTTGGTTCCCAGAACTTGGAAAGTAGCGCCGCCCCCTTTTGTTGGTACCAGCAATAAATGAGGCAATAATTTCAGTTCAAACCTTGTTTTTGGTGTACTGTAGCAGCACGCCTCTGAAGTTAGGGTGGTCTCGCAAGTTGATGTTGCAGGCTTTCGTCTGTGCTTGGCAACCAATTTGTAACACAAACATTATTTTACTGAAAAGGGAAAGAAAATGAGTTGAAGCCAGGGGTGGGTGGTCATGCTGCTGTCTGCAAGTGCCTTTTTATCCTGATTGGGAACCATGGGCTGAGGAAGTGTACTCTCTGAAAGTTCTACATGGTTGAAATCTTAGCTGGCCATGACTTGGTTAAAGAAATGCAAGTGAATTGAATTTTCTGCATTACACATATGCTGTGAATGTATATGATTTAAGATTCATTAAATTTAATTTAATTTAAAACCACTACCATATTTTCCTTTTTGTTTATTCCATTCATCAGTGAGACAGAAAAATATATGAACTGCTAGTAGGTGAATATCTCCCCCCTCAACCCTAAAAGCAAAGTTCTTACCCAGCAGAAGAGAGATCCATTTCTGCTGTGACCGCCTGTCGTAAGCCACACTCGTTGAAGTACAGAGTTTTTCCGTGTGCATAAGGAAGAAGAGCGCCACACCCAAATCCTATACCGCCGCCTGCCACAGACTGCCAGCGACTTGAATAAATGGCACCTTCAAACGAGTCTATCATTCTTCGAAGTAGGTGTGCACGTGGAGGGACACAGAATTTACCTACAAAAGACATTTTTGAAATACAATAGAACAAACCACTAGTAACTTTTATTGTTTAAACAAATTCGCTACATATTTTCAAGTGTTTGTGTTTGTTTGTTACTCGTTCATGGCCAAACTGTAGCACCTAGAGGGCCCCACATTATGGGTGTAGGTACTTCAGAATCTGGGCAGGGTTTTAAAACTACTGGACGTTGGTCTTGAAGGCTGTTTTGAGGCCACTAAAGGCTGTTTTTCAAAAGCCTTATAGATTACGCTTTGTTCATTACACTCACTCAAAAAAGGTAGCCTCAAATTATAATGAAGGTACCAGAGCCTGGCCTTATTCCCTTTGAATTCAATTCCCTATAAAACTCAGCTTTGTTAAGACCATCAATAAAGCACAGGGCCAATCATTGAAAGTTGTCGGCCTCAAATTTGGATACTATGTGCTTTTCTCATGGTCATCCGTGTTGGATGCTCAAGAGCTGGCCAAAACAAAAATCTGTTTTGCTTTTTACCACAAGGAAAAACTAAAAACATTGTCTATAAAGAGGCTCTTCTGGAACAAAGCCAAGTAAGTGTAGTGTACAGCTTGTAGAATGTTGAGAAATGCAGCATCAGCATCAATTTAGTGTTCATTCAATGATTGTGCATTTAAACAAATAGGATTTCTGTTTTTAAAATTGATATAAAACCTTTTTGTATATAAAACCCATTTTTTACCTATGCAGCACCAGGTATCCCAGCTAGTTCAGCTGCAAAGAAAGTGTTAAATGTCTCTCCGTGGTGAAGCTTTTTCTCCCTTCCTTAAAGGCTATACAAGCTTTCTTCTAAATCTGTGTTTATTTGGTATAAGAGCCATCATTTAAAAATAGTAATCTATAATTAAGAAGCTCTGGGGAACCTTCTATTCCTTTGTCGTTGTTTTTTTCCTAGGCATTTCTTTAACCTCCAGCCTTTGTTTGGTATGTTCTGCTATTTCGTGGGTCTGGTTGTTGGTCATTTAAAAAGGAGAAAAAAACCCATCACACAGTAAAAGGTTGGACAGGATCATGCGATTTGAGACTGCGGGTCTAAAGACTAAAACAGAACGCCCCATTGACCGAAGCAAGCATCTAGACGACGGGTAGGATCACAGGTGACCAGGAATACTTCTGATCCAAGATTATGCTAAGAAAACATTGCTTTAGCATGAAAATATGTTAAAAAAAATAAATGTGCCTCCCTTTCTTTTTTTTTTTTTTTTACCATAAAGATACAGAATCAAGATATTTTACTTAAATCTGAGGCCAAAGATCACTTGTTCTCCATAACTGTTACCATTTATATAATGTATTACTTACCCACATAACCCTTGTCACACACGCATCTGCCATCCCTACAGTCACCGTTGCCACTGCACATCTTTGGACACTTCTCGCCCACATAAATATCTGCTAGGGCCCAGTCTATACTTCTGTCTTGATCAGTGGTGTCTTGTACCCAGCGTAATCTTGTAGTGCTAAAAACATATGATATCAGCACATTTATGGCTGGATGTAACAGCCCTTTTCAGTGAAATGAGTTTCTCTCTGCCAACTATTCAGGAATCAGGAAGCATTCCCATGATCCAGTGCTATGAACATTGACCTCTTAAGACAATGAAATTCTAGAAAAGGATTTTAAATTTAAATTTCTGAGAATATTTTAAAGTTTCACTCTCTAGTTGTTATTTTTCTCCTCTATTAATAAAAGGAAATAAAGTAGTTATTAAACAAGACTGACTCTATCCTATAATTTAGTTTGGTCATGAGGTATGTACCTTGAAAACGCTTTCTCCGGTAACTCCATAGTGACCCTGGTCCACACTTTGTACACATCTGCACTGAAGACTGAGGCCATGTGGTGGACATGCGGACGGCAGCTCATCATCACGCTGTTGTCTGGCAGACAGGTGGGCTGAACCAGCTCCCAGTGGTCACCTGATGGGTTTTTGTTGAATTCTAGTCGGACAGGGCTATGCTCTTGACATGCATTGAAATTTTGGATGCATCCAACAACAATCTGAAAAAGATTAGAGCATGAAACATAACATCCAAGCAGCTATAATCGAACACTTTCCAACTTGACACAAGTTTAACTCTATCACTGCTAAATTATTGATCACCAATGAGAAAGAAATAGTTAAAAATATTTTCATAACAATTATTCAGAAGCTGCAGTCTTTCACTTTTCTAGTTATTTTGAAGTAGAGAAGGCAGCATCATCATACAGCACCATTTTTCATGGCCATGATGTATTTACCATTGTTTGTAGTCTTTTGCAACAGGAGAGCTTATGGGGTCAGCCATACATGCTTTTTTTTTTAAAAAAAGAGGTACATCAGAACTAAGAGCAGCACAGATGATGCACAAACAGATTTATTAAATATCCCATTCAAATCAATGATGCAGTTATAAAAATGTGTGTTTTTGGTTAAGGAGTCAGTTAAGTGTTTATTGACAGTGTACCTACACAAGTTAAAACTGATATAATATTCTCCAGGTTAAGATTTATGATATTGTCACAGTAAAATAGATTAAATGTCTCAATGGTACAAAATCACAATATGTAGAAACAAAATTGATACTATTAGAAGGAGAAGAGAGGAGACGAGGACGAGTGAGATACAGGAAGAGAGACAAGAAGAGAACCTATCTAGTCAAGATGAGAGAGACAACCATTGGAGAAACGAACATTGAGAGAAAACAGCCACCATGATGAGCAAGCAAGTTACATTCCACCAAATCTATCTCCTATAAAAATACCACCACCAACAACAAAGATTTCTAATATTTGCCTTAGTTATTTAGAATTAAAACAAACCTTTTTTTAAATTTTCTCAAAAATAAAATGTGGAGTTATTGTCTCAGGTCTAAATGCTCAATGCTTTTACAGTTGACTCCCTATTATCTGCACATATTTGTTCCCAGGAGCTTGATTATATTTGACATCCAAGCAGGCTAGGTTAGGCTCAACTTTAGTTTATCTTCTATTGTCAGTATAACTCATTTCCTCTTCAAAGCCAAAGACAGGCTATCTAAAGAGCATTCAGGAACCATGATAATCTGCTGTACAAATCCAAATGGTGAAAATAGAGCTTCAAACTGGTGCTGCCTTTGTTTTGCTGTGTAATTGTTACAAATAAAACTGATTCATCAGCTCCTTCCCCTCAGCTCATAATCGCATGTATGTTGGCTGAATAAGAGAACTTCTTTGAGACGTGAACAGAAGTTCTATAAACATGCAAAATGGATGCCGATGTGTGTGCTGGTTTTGTTTGGGTAGTTGATGTTTGTGGACAATTGAGAGCAGACTATTTGAATCTTAACAAAATCTTCCCTCAGAACCAAACTGGACAATAAAATAAAAGTGTCTGGTGTTAGGAATAATGGGATTAGTTCCTGTTTTTCCATCTACTACACTGTCATGAGTAGGAGAACCAGCTGATAAACCTACATATTGACAACCATTTTTGGTCATGTTATTACAAAGTTGAGTGTTTGCTCCATAAGAGAGTGAGCAGATCAACTGTAAAAGAAACAATCCACATTACTCTGGAACCCAACAGACTAAGTACGTGGGTCCAGTGTTGATTTTTTCAATATCTAAGTACCTCTGTTAACTGATAGAAAGGTTTAAACATTTTTAGCAAATTCCTCGGTGACTCAGTACCAGTTTGATGCTGACAGCTAAAGTGTAATGTTATTGGCTGGTTGGGGGGGGACTTAAAATCCTATATTTCTTTGGATGTTTAGAAGTTGCAAATTTAAGCCTTGAAATTCACTTATAGTCACTTGCCTAGGAATAATGCAGGTGACAGACGGCCAAATCTAAAACTTTTGTCAGTCTCCTGTCCAGACAGCAAGGTGTTTAGGATGTCTTACAGCCGTGAGGTAGTAGGGCAGGCTGTAACACATTGGCCTTGGGGGCCAAACAAATTATCAGGGTAATGTTTGGGGGAGTCCTGAGTGGTCAGAGTGTAAGCCAAGCTAGAGTTACCCTTAAAACCTCCATCTTAAAAACCCAGAAAAGTTCCCTTGAGGAAGTCTGTTAGTTGTGAGAGGAAACCCATGCAGATGTATTTGTATAAAAGAGTTAAGGAAACCATGTCACAGGAGGTTGCAAAACCAAGTTGGATGGAAATGGCAATTGAACCGGGGGCCTGGCACATGATCATCTGCTACTCCAACCAAAAGAAACTTTACTATGTCACTTCAAGATGAGAATATTTTTCTCTTATTGCTACTGAAAATCCACAGCACTTAGCTTTAGATGAGACTGTTACCTTAAACTGCAGCATGGATTCAGACTGCACAATCAGTTGGTTGGTTGTGAAGCTTCTAACACCTGTTCCCTCTTTCCACATCAACACCTTGTGTGGGTTACCACAGAAATCTGACTCCAGTTTACTATATGGCGCAAACTCCCACTCTGTGTGATCTTGGTTGATTTGCTGTGAAAAATCTAGGTGAATACTGCTCGGGTTGATTTCACTGCCTCCAATGTGAACATCATCCAATGCCCATACAGGCTGGAGAGTGGATATGTCAGACACCGGCTGCCACCAACGTACCCGGGTACTGCCTGTTCGTGCTGCCAGTGGCAGGGCTATATAATCCCGACGAGCGGACAAGTAACCTCTGTAATCTAGTGTGTGTAGAATGTCCCATCTGATACCTTAAAACAGAAGAAAATATTTACTTCTCAAAACAAAACAAACATTTCCTAATGACCTATTTTATTTGATAGAATCCTCTTAGTTATCTTAATTTCAATTAAATGGCTGCTTGATACATTTGTCAAATGGCATAGTTTCCTCATCACTTTCTAATAACAACAAATCATACCAAGCCTACAAGTAGTTAAGCTGCAGCTTTGATTATTATAATTTCAATTAGTAAATCCACTGATCCTACCCATACGGCTCACATGTGTCATGTCCATGCATTGCTGTCAGTAAACTCAAAATGATTATCAAGAGGCTAAACACAGATGTAAAATTATTCCATTACTAGGAAATAACTCTAAATGAATTAAAACTGAAATCTAAAATAACATTGTACTCCTCTAGAAAAGAATAAAATGTTAAAATTTTTATATTGCTTGGATTAAACTTTAATGTAAAATCCTTAAGCATGCTATTTTGTCAGTTTGACAAGGAATTCCGCACTATTATGGTAAGAAACAAGCGCAGCTGGTCGACTGATGTGTACATTAGATGCTTACCACCATTTTTGGAAAACTGTAGAATGACATTCTGGTTTCTTGACTGGGGCTTTGAACAAGCCAGGCTGCTTTTCTCACCACCAACAGTGGCGTAATACTGAATGAATCTGCCATAACAAAAAAGACAACAAAAAAAGCAATTTAACATTGTTAAAGAATTACCTTTGAGAAAGGTAAAAATGATGTCTGACTTCATGCCAGCCTGCAGTCTGTAATGGGCAACTGAACAAATACCAACTGTGATGAGACTGTTCATTTATATTAAAATTCTCTGATTCCAAAAAATATGATGATGTAAAGAATGCAAATTTGTTTTGCATTTTTGTTTTTAGTCCATCACTAGCAGATGACTGGAGCTGAATTCTACTTTTGCATCCAATAGACTTTTTTTGTGTTGACGTTGAGAATGGCTTTACACTGTTCTCATCTGATTAGTATATGCATGAAGATTTATCCTTAGTATTTTGAATCTGAACCTTGGTCCTTCAAAAGCAGAATCTGATTTCTGAAAATAGCATGTCCCAATTCTCTAATCTTGATGGTCAATTAGAACCATAAGGATTCAGAAACATGTTCGTGAAGAACTAGCTCTACAACCAACAATGAGAAACAAGAAATACATTTCTGAATCTACACCTGTAGGCTATCATGTTCTACTAATCTCCCCTTTTATTTTTTTTTTTTGAGAGAAAGATTTTAATAGCATTTTATAAAATTTCAAGGTGTACAGTAGTTTATGGTTTCCACATCTGACTGAAATTTCATTCTAAATGATCTCTGTTTTAGTTCTCACTAAAAATAAGTTGAACAGCAAAAAATAAAATGATGGTATAGTTATTTTACTTGGAATGTGCAGATAGATATTTAGGATACTGAGTGAGTGTGGCATATGGCATGCTGGATAGTTGTGGTGGCAGCGGCAATGGTTCAGTCTATGGTTTCTCTGGCTCTGTGCCAGTCCATTCATGTCTTTTCATTGTCTTATCTCTTTTGTTAAATAATATTCTTTAATCAAAACACTTTTTCATAATAAACATTCATTGAAGTTTACCACTCTATTTGCTCGTATCCCCACAAGTAATTACTGCATTAAGAATGTCTCTTTAGTAGGGAGGACCAATGACTATCAAAATGACTCTTAATTGCCTTTTTTGTGTTAAAAATCCATTTTAATATTGTTTGTAACACAGTAGTAGTAAGTAGCTTGCTTACTACTTGCCCATCATTCTGCTTATAAACATGATGCAATAATTTTGACCACCATTGTATGTTAATTCTGTAACCAGGAATGGCCCCACTTGGCATAGGGTAAGTAAATTTCAATTGAATACTTTACGCTATATTTGCAACTATAGACCCCTAAAAGCTCTTGAACGAACGAACGTGTGGCAGTTACCCATCTTGGTCATATTCATCAAAGGGAAGTAGCCACTGACGGTGCAAAAGTTTGGTGTACTGCTACAAAATACCAAGCTGCAAATTTGTTATTATTCATGACGGAATTATGATTAAACATCAATTATCGCCATCTGATTAATTAAAAACCCTGCAGTGGTAATCAACCCAAAAGATAGAAAATAAAACCAAAAACATGTCACTTGTCTAAAAGGGAAAAGGTCAGTTCTTAGCCGCGTTTGGATCCACACTTCACATTACCTGGACAGCGTTAAAAAATTTAATCCTACGCTAAATGCACAATGGAGCTCACTGGCTTGTACAACAATATCTTCAGTGTCTTCTCAATTACCAGGGATGTTCAAATACAACCTGGCTCTAATGACGTCCAGGTGGGTCTTATCTGAATCATTAATATCTTTCCTGTTTATTCATTTTGTTGAGTTGTTAGAATGACCTTTTATTTCAGTTCAAAATATCCCAGGTTTGTCATTTGTATTTTATTATTTTAGTTTTTTCTTTTGATTCGGCTATGGTCTTATACACGAGTCTTTGTTTGTTTTAGAATTAATCAAGTAATCATTTGTTAAAGGCGGTTAAACTTACTTTGCATCTCTTAGATCCAGATCCACTGTCACAGCCTGGCGTATGCCACTGCCACTGAAAACCAAGCAGTACCTTCCACCAGTTCAGCACAGGGATCCTGAATTGTTCCTCCTTGTACCAAGGACCACTTGTCAGGGCTGATGGATGGCGAACTGAACGTGTCCTTCAGTGAACTCTACATGACACAAATGGTAATGAATTGATTGGCAGCATCAGGAGTTACAAAGCACATGATTCTATTGCACTTCTGTTATACAGACTGATTTGGTCAGGGGATAGAGTGAAGTAAAAACTGTCCAACATGTTACTATAAGTTAGCCGCATGCCGAAACTGTTACTCTAAAGAACAGGTCCCCTCTCTCTCTCTCTCTCTTAAGAATTCAAAATGACAGAAGCATGTTGTTGATGCTGCTGCTTAAATATCACATCTTCAAGCCACAATGTTGTTTTCATAGACTAAGAAGACAAAAAAAATTTTTCCCTCAATGTCTGCCCTGTCTGGCCAGTATCCCTGTATTACACTGGTTTCCAAAACTCAAACAACAAACAAAGTAATTTTCAAAATGGTTAAAGTTTTACTTACTAAACCTTCAACACAAACTCTTCATGAAGCACAACTTTTCTGGTAGGATAATTTTTCTACCTTTGCCAGACTTATTTTCTCAGCCCTGTGACAATGGGGCATCGTGTCCTTAGCCTTCCATTTGAGGTACCGACCAGGTGCCATGCCCTTTGGGTGTGGTCACTCGGTTTCAGCCCTGGAGGGTGGGGGACAAGTACTCTGTGACGCAGCAAAAGATGGAAAGTCCCCTGCTCGGAAAGAGTGGGGACGAGGGATGCTTTTTTCCCTCGGCCTGCTTCTCTGGCTGGAAAGGTTAGGCACCTCAGGACTGATTTTTGGACCAGAGGAGCTGAGGCTTTTTTCCTGAGAGGTTTTTGGCTGGGGAAGCGATCCCTCTAAATAGAGTTCACTCCACCTTTCAAGCATTTTCGCTTCCATAACATGGGATGCTTCGGCATCCCTAACTCTGGTCGCTTTCGGCCAGCAACACGAGGTGCTTTGGCACTTCAAAATGGGTTTCGGATCAGGTTTTATCCCGATATTGAGGTGCTTTGACATCTCAACACAGGCCTCAGTCCCCACTCGGAGCTTGTTCCACTAGAGGTTTTGACCTCACCCAACCCCTTCTCTTCGGAGATATACACACAGATATGAACTTTACACTGCACCACACATAGCAAACACCACCAAAAAAAAAAAAAGATCAAAGTGAGCTCTATGGCTGAAACTCACTCAAGATTAATGGAATGGGTTTCTCCTGAGTGAGTATGGAAAGGTCATGGAGGGGTTTAAGTTTGACACTGCCAGGTCTTCCCTTTTTCTCAGTACAGCGCTCAAGGAAAGAGCCCATCTAATGGAAACTTAAGCGAATGGTGGGCAGCAAAATGTACCACATAAATGTAGTGTACAAGGACCAATATAGTGAAGTTCTTTTAAGGTTCAGAATCTCACCCCACTGTTTGGCAGTTAAAAGCTGTAGAGAGAGGAAACACATCTGAGAAGTTTCTCTCCCTACCAGAAGTCGTCCAATGACAAACCAAGGCCAGTTGAGGTCAAAGATGCAAGTGATGAAACCTCAAGCAGAAACTGGGCTGAGGTTGGTCAGAAAAAATGGAAGGGGCAGGCACAGCAGAAAAATAAGATGGTGGCTCCTTTGGCAAAAGCATGCAATGGCACAGCTACAGAAAAATCAAAATGAAAGATGATGGGAAATAGTTGGATTCAGATGCATTTCTTTCCCACAAAGAAAGTAGATTGATGGAAAAAGAACAGTTTTCTTCAGAAATCTCAGGTAAGGAGATGAGAGGAGAAGCTCAAACACTGTCTGTTCTGGAAGATGCAGTAACTGAGTCACCTGACAATGAAATAACTACAGATCATGAACCAAATGGGGTTGTGGAAGTAAGTACATAGATTAGGGTTTCTCTTTTTGTAATTTATTTTCAGTTTTAGACTTCAAATAACTCTCCAGGACAACCAATGTTTTGCTTTGATATGGATAAGATACAAAATATACTTACCCTTAATGTAAGAGAAAGCAAATATAAATAGTATTTCATTTTATTATGCAGTTTAGATAAAAATATGACAGATGTCTCTTGCTTGCCAGAAGTACATCTCAAAGTTACTCAGAAAGAGGCACTAAATTTTTTCCCAGTGGGAAGGAAAGAAACTTTAGATGCCACTGGATGAAAACAAGGTGTAGCTATACTTCACCCAAATTTAGGATACAGTTTTATCCACTCTTACAGTAATAACAATGAACAAATAATTTTAGCATAAAGTTAGCCAAGCAAACAAAGGTGCTCATGGACTTGATCTATGATTCTAACATTTTGAGTAACTGTATTGAGTTCTTCAATCACTCGAAGCTACTCTTAGAAGAGAAACTAGACTTGTACCCTGCAGATGATATCTGTTTGATGGGTGATTTTAATTGCATCCCAAACCACAAATCAATAGATGGGGGCCAATCACTAATCTAGTGGAGTGGGGGCAGACTAAAGCAGCTGCAAACCTTGTGCTCTTAGCTTGGTTTGGTAGGGACAAAAGCCCTTTTTGGTAAGATCCCACTGAAGCAAGGCCAAAGTCTCTAAATCCTTCCAAGACAAAGTCAACCTGACCCCATTTTACACTATAAACAAGCTCTATGGACTTATGCTTTACAGAATTGCGTAATGGATACAACAAATTTAATTTTATCTTCCCTAAGTATGGGAAATCCTATGTAATTCAAACATTTTGAATCCATTTTAGGAGATTTGGATACAAAAATTAGTTGTCTTCTGCTTGCAGGAATTTCACCTCAAAAACCAACAACAAAAAAAAGAAACGATGATTGAATTTAGCTGATGGAAAGGTCAGAAAGCCTATTTTATTTACCACTGGTCATAAACTCAGTGTAAGCTTACTAGTTCATTCTAAATACCCAGCACAAAAAATGAAGTCCTGTAGTGATAACAATGAACAAATAATCTTTGCAAACTTAAAAGGTTAAAACAAAGGTACTTGTAGGCCTGATTTATGCACTTAACATTCATAAGGACAATATAGTTCTTTGATAAGCTCAAAAATATTTTATTGGAGGAACTGGAATTGTATCCTACTTTACCCACAGCCCAATCATACACTTACTTGGTTGGCAGAATTTGGTTACTATTAATCATAGGGATCGTGTGTGGGTATAGGTGCAGCTACAAAACATGTGCAAAACACATGACCTCACAGATGCTTTTAGAAATAAATATTTTGAAGTCAAGTCATACACTTATTATTTATATAGGTGCAGTGTAGCTACTAGAAAACACCAGATCAATGAAATTACCTGGCTTCTTCAGGATATAACTCAAGTTATCTACTGGATGATCACTCCCAAGCTAAAATAATCCTTACATTAGGGCTCACATCAAGAGGGTCATGGCATAGGATATAGAGGATGACAGTCTTCTGTGGACTAGAGAAAAGTAAGGCTAGATCTAAACTGGTGTATAGCCTAAAATTTAAAGTTGGTGATATTGTCAGAAAGATTGAGGATACTTTTAAGATAGAAGCTCAGATTTATAAAGAACCATTCACTAATGAAGAGACGTGTCAAATTGCTCAGGATCAGTTAATACATAACTTAAAAAGTAAGCTAGGTGGCCTTACAAAGGGAAGGGTATCCAAGCAACAAAGAAAATGTTCTATCAAGAAACAAAATAACAATAAAACCCCAGGAAGTGATGGCCTTATGCAGAAATTTTATAAAAGGTTAAGATATTTGTTAGCAGAAGACAGGGGGTAGCTCACTATGCAGCACTACAATCACCCTGCTTTCTAAGAAGGGTGATAGGGAATGATTAGATAATTGGAAGCCAATCAGCTTGCTAACTATGATTATAAAATAATAATGAGCTCCATCAAATAGACTGGTGAAAGTAATGGATGGGATAAATCAGGACCAGACCTGCTGAGTTCAAGGACGGTCCATGCAGTACTCCCTCCAAGATCAAAGTAGACACAAATAACTCTGCTGTGGCCTTCTGCCAATAGACCAGGTCAAAGGCATTTGATAGGGTTGAGTGATGACGTTATTTTGTCAAAATGTTTAAGCCCTCAATTTTGGGGAAGACTAAATGGATAAAGCTTTGCTATACTGACAACTATGCACCTGCAAACTTTAAAGTCTCCAGAGAAATACATTAGAGCTGTCCTTCAAGCATCATACTTTATGTATCAGTAACAGAAATGCTGTCATATGACGTTGAAATAGATTTTTCCATGCTCAGAATCTACAAGGCTGCTTCTACTGCCCATATTAACACTTCCATTGTCCTTTAGGGGATGCCAACACAATCATGACAGTAATGGAATTAGATGGTATATGGAAAAACTAAAATATTTGCATATTTATTTTCCCTTATCTAGGAACATAAATATAGATAAGGAGAACTGGCAAAATCCAGTCGAGGATTTATAGCAGAAGGACAAAAACACCCAGAGCTGCAAATTTAACCACTTCCTTGGTGGGACCCAAGCTTTTGGAGGATGAAAGAAGACAGTAAACCGAGAACAAAATATACTGAACTAATCCTAACAGTAACAACTGCTATAGATTGAAAAATATGAAAAATACTATATCTAGAACAAATAAAACACACTTATAACTCAGATATGCATTTGAAGGTAATACATGAAAAGTCCTGAATTGGAAACAGTAAATTCACCAAAGTGCCTGCATTGTGGAAACCTTGATCTTTCTCTGTCCATAGGTACAGGTGGCCTGCAACCTAGTTTATTATTTGGATGAGCACATTAAAATTCATCTGGCCAAACTGTCTGTTCACTCTCATCTTTAGCTTTTTTGCCATGAAACAACTGAGAATATCCCCTAAACTTCTGATCTTTTCAGCCTAGCATGTAATCTTGAATAGCTACAGGGTTTCAAAGGATGGGAAATCCAATTTGCAAAGAAGTTGCGAGATTGCTACAAGCTTTAAAATTGTTGCTGTTGACAGACCACTAGTAAATCAGCAGTGAATTGGGGCACATTGATTCCAATGATGAACTAGTTCTACATGTTTAAGTGCTGACTCACGTGTGTCCAGTTGACCCACGATTGTCTGCTTCTTAGTGACCAAGAAAATCACTTCATTTTTCTTCCTATCATTTCACATAAATCCAATCTTTTTATTTATTTATTTTTAACTTACAAGGATTATACAAAGAGGAGCCATGTTTCTGAGTCAAACACTTGGATAAAGTTGCACCCCCTCCTGCCTGATTTTCACAGGGTTAGGATAACTTTCAATTATAAATATTATGATGGCCAAATGTAGAACCGATCAACAACCTAAGTTGCGCATCACAATTAGAACTATTTTACTACTTGTTAAAAGATAACACTGCAACACCATTAAAAAAAAATTTTATTTTTTTAAATTACGAAGGGAAATATTATAAATGGGTAGCCATTCTTATCTGGCTGATTTTCTGAGATGGAAAGCCAGCCAATTGGTAGTATAGAGGCTGGATAGTCAAAGACCCGGGTGGCAGAATGGATAAATGTGAACTGGTTGTGTTTTTTTTTGGCTATGGAGGTAATATGATGTGTATAAAGACTAGTTCATGGTCGACCTTAGGTTACAACCCAGATGACTGCTATGAATCACTATTGGCTTAGGGAAAGAAAGCTTCAAAAACGGGTAATTTGCTTCTGATCTTTCTGCAGCCTCTACAATGTGCAGAAGGCTGCATGGAAGAGGGCGCCATGCAAGACAATCGATGGTGTGTATCCCCTTCACCTGCCACCATAAACAGGGGCAGTTGGACATCTCATGACTGGAGTCGTGTTTTTACTGACGAGTCAAGATTTTGCCTTGAATATGATTGAGGCAGGAACTCATCTGGATAAGCCTGCATGGGTTTCAGGAAAGTACCCTGACTGCAGTCATATATGGGGATGTGATTCTAGATCTCTATGTTAAACCTTATGCAGATGCAATTGGAGTTAACTTCATTTTAATGTATGATAATTCTTACCCACATAAGTGACCAATATATTCAAGACCAAACCATGTATAAAATAGCCAACACATTCTCCTGAGCTAAATCATATTGAGAATGCTTGGAATGTTCTAGAAAGGTATGCTGCCACCTCCAACCCCCTTAAAGATCATTCCAAGAACTGCAAACTTTTGTAATAGGACACTGGACTATTTTGGTTACTGCTCTCATTACTAGTGTTATAAGCAGAATGCAAAACCACTGAGGCGTGTATTGATGATCTCCCAATGACTACCTGTAATTCATTTTTGCTTGTGTTCTTTATGTTAGAATTTCTTGTTTCTCTATATCCCTAAAAATATATATGTAATTTATATATTTCTTTGATAAAGTTGTGTTGTATGGAGAGGATTTTGTGTTGAGCATTTGGAAAATAAAACATTTTGGAAATGTTTTTCTGTTTGTTGGTTAACTTTAGGAAACTAGTGTAGTTTAAGAGCTGTAGATTCAATCAACAGAATGCAGCTTGACATTTTAAATTTTACTGCTTGAAAAAGGTTCTCCAGCAACATAGCGTCTAATAACGCGTTCATTGATTAACTACAGCATTTCAGAAATAAAGCTACATTAAACATTGTACAACCAAGTCTAGCAGTGTCTACAAATTTGGTGCAATAGTGTCCTGTTCGACAGGAGAGCTACAGTGCTGTGCACATGTGGTAAAAAAAATACTGAAAGTGCTGATTTACCGAAATTCTCTTAGAATTAATGACATTGGTAACTGCAAAAAGAAAAAAAGGTTTTTGCTGTGGCATAAATTATGCAAGCATATTTAAAAGAAGTGCTTAAGGGTTGTCATGGGTTTGATACCAGCTCAAGGGAAGCCACTAAAGAAAAACAGTATCTGCTTGATGCAAAATCAACTCTCTCTCCAAACAGAATGAGGTTTGTTGATTGATTATAATGACAAACAGGCAGGAAAATCCTGACTTCCCCAGATGACAATTTGCTAATGGCTTTCCAACTTTAATAGTTTTGTTAGAATTGCATTTAAATTAAGATACATCCATTACAAGAGCATTCCTTAACACTGCTGCTGCTGAAAGTTTGTCATGCGTTGCATTTTGGTACAACTCACCGGCTGCCGTTCCTGGCCAACAGGGTAGCACTCATCCCAGATGTAACCCTCGTCACAAACACACCGACCGTCTTTGCAGTATCCATGACCGTTACACATTCTGGGACATGAAGGACCAATATATACGTCCTTGATTGCCCAGTCACCTTTTAAGGAATCTGACTCTACGGAGGAGCCCACTGAATTCTGGTTCCATCGAAACCGGGTGGAGCTAGTTATTTGAAAAATGAAAGAAAAACATGGCATTTAACATTTATTGTCAATGAAGATGTGTTATTCTTCCAGCAAAAAAAAAAAAAAAATGATATATGGTTTTTGTCTAATTTTCATCAGAACATGAACCATTAACTGTGATGTTGTCAACACTTTAAATGTTTTCACAAATAGCCACCTTTCCCATGAATAACTCCTGCACATATCCTGGGCATCCTGTTCAGCAACTTTTCAAAATATTGCCTTGAAAGTAAACTCCATTCCTCTTGCATGCAGTTCCATAACTGAACGATATTGGTTAGACCTTTTTGACTCTTTCATTCATCCAGTTCCTCTCACATTAGTTTAATGGGGCTCGGATGTGGAGATTGAAGACAACAAATCATGGTTTTAGGAAGTCCTGATTCTTTTCTAGCAAGTGTATCGTATATTAATCTTTATAGTGTTCTTTATTCAGATGAATATTTTGTTGCATTATGGAGCCATCACTTGATGGAATTGCATGGCCATCAAGTATACTGTGATCTCTCTCTCTTTTGCGAAAATCTCAAAATTTCTATCAAGCTACCAGACAACCCCTATCACAGCTTTCTTTAAACTTTCCCCTGGCTTTCATCCAAACATGACATATTAAACCACTGCTCCAAGGCATAGTTATGATGTTTAGCCAACCCAACTTTCTCTTTCTTGTTACCCCTTTTAAACAAGAGCTTTCTGGCTGCTGCTTGTCCACAGTCATCCTAACCGCTCTTAACCACCTTCTGATGGTGAAGGTGGAAATCTGCAGAGTTGTGGTTGGTCACTTGTCAAAGAAAGAGTCTACCCTAGACTTGCGAACCAGCAACTCCTCTTCCAATTTCATGCCTTTTCTCTTCCTTAGTCCTCTAAGTTCGTGGCTGAGCCAAGTCAACTTCATTCTTTAAATGGCTGTCTGCACACCAACCTGTGTGACTTCAACTTCCTTCCGATTTTTTAGTGGGAATAACCAACTTCACAAAGGGTCAGATTTGGATGAGCAAAGTAGCATCATTCTTTTGGTATGAACTAAATTTAAGATTCACAGGTATAATTTGTCACATCCACAGTAATGCAAAAGAAACTTGTAGCAATAACGCCACAATTAATGGTTTATATGTTCTGAAACATGGTTCATCAGATTTTAAAGGCTTTATTTTGCTGGGAATAATGCATTTAAAATAACAGGAAAGTGTTGAAAAAAATGATTTTACCTGTGGTTCGTTCATTATTTTGAACACCTGTGCATTTCTGAGAATTAATAATCTATTGTTTAGTTTTTAGTATGTACATACCCCGATACAGGTAAACCTTTCATGGGAATCACTATTCTTCGCCATCCAAAAGCAGCATAGTATACAGTAGACATTGTGGGACCCCCTTTGCATTTTGGGTCATTTGGCAAACACTGGGGACTAAGGTAAGACCAGGTCATCCCAAAGTCTGTAGAGTACTGCAGGTGAAGAGGATTCATCGACTTGTTCCAAGGCATGTTGCAGCCTACGCTCAGCAGAAACTGAAGCACGTAACTCTCCTTCATGTTGATGTCTCGACTAATCAACGTCACTGTTTCTCCTGGGTGTGGCTTCGCTATGGCGGCCTCAGACTGGCCACAATACTCCCCTATCTCCAAGTTGTTGGTTTTCAACCATTCCGCAGGGTTGAACACTGAAGAAAAGTTACTCGAAATGGTCGGTGGGTTCACGGTGCTGCCCCCGATGGTGATGTCATCGATAGCCCAGTCTCCAACCAGTCTCCCACCATGGCTAGGCTGCCACCATCGGATTCTAACCCCCTCCTTTCTGGCCCCAGGAGGGAGGTGAATGCTAAAGAATCTAAAAACAAACAGAAACTGCAATGAAAAAAATCTGTGTATTTTTTTGTTGTTGCAAGAAATTAACTTAAAAAAAGAAAAATTATGCCATAAAATGTAGAAACAATCATCAAGAAAAGATGGGATATTTTGATATTTTGTGACCAAGACTCCAACAAACTTTCTTAATAATCAGGTGCTAATATACACACAACTCTGGGCATCAGTACAGTGATTAAATATGAAGTAGGGATGCCCAGTCCACAATTATAGCCACCAGTATAGATATGCACATACATTTGAAGAGCATTGCATGGGTAATACTATATTACAGTATTTTTTAAAATAGCATTATTAATCAGCCCTCTTTCCGATCTGGATTAGATCACCATGGAAAAAGACATCATTTATACCCCTTCCTAATTTCACATGGGAAAGGAGAGTAACACCCTGTAGGGGAGGAATGGTTATTAAGAAAAATTATTAATCCGGACAGAAAGGGTTAATTCTGAGTAATTATTTCAGTTTAATAACAGTTAAATTTATAAAAACAATTATTTTAAAAAATTAATACATTTGTTTTATTATTTTTTTTGAAAATTCATTAATTATACAGGTACAATTTGAGGGAGTTTTTTCTAGGATGGCATAACTCCTGTAGTTATGCTGATTCTCTGTAACCTAGCAGCACCTGGTGACTAGCAACATCAAACAAGTACAAGATGTTGATGTAAAAAAAAAAAAGGAATTAATTAATTCCCGGTGTGTGTAGTGAATAGAATAAAAGGAAACTAAAGAAAAGAAAACAAACAATGGTGCAGGGGTTAGTGGTACCTTGTGCTGAAAGTCTGACAGACTAAACAAGTTGTTGTACACTTACTTTGGGGACCGGTAGAGATTATAGTATATTTCTGTGATATGGGACCAAGACACTTCCCCATCAGCAGAATAATCGAGGAGCACGTTCTGATCCCGAGACACAGGGACACTATTGCAACCAAACATGAAGTAAAACTGGATAAACTTGGCATTCCTCAGGTCAAGGTCCTGGCTGATCAACAATCTGTTACATCCCTGGAAGCAGAAGAACAAAGCCAACTGTTATGGATACATGGCTTCACAATCTTTCTAAAAAAAAGACAGTTGCATCTTTTCATGACAAAAGTATCATCTAAATACATTATTCAAAATGCAGCTTATTACTAGTAATATTTACTGAATTAACAATGTTTCTTGGTGACAAAGCAGATTATAGTTTTTCATATTAATTTAGTTTACACCTGTGTAGCTTGTAATAAAAAGCCTTACCTTATTCTCTTAGTATCATATCTAATCTTTAAAAAAATTTGCTACAACTGTTTTCTTTTAAATATTATTTACTTTCTTTAGCAACAGTTTATTATTTAAGCATCCCATAATTAACACACACTATCCTCTCATAACAGATGACTGAGAGTTTATTCACAGTCTTTGTGTACCTTTGTTCAGTTTCTAGAAAAAAAAGTGATGCTGAGAAAACCTTAATATTTAACTGAAAATTCAGTTTATATGTGTAATTTTTAATTAGTGGAAATCCTATCTAATTAAGTCCTAAATAGATTTTTATAAAGCAGATAACAACTGGTACCATTCTAGTAAAAAAAAAAAAATTATTATACATAAAGATTAGCTTACTTCAAAACTTGTGTTCTGGAAGATTTGGTTGGATCACGCATGTGGGTGGGAGATAATATGGATACTGAATCCGTGAATAATACTGGTCCTGATCGGAGTTATCATATATGATCAGTTCTTTAAATATTACTGTTTTTAGTCAGCAGCTGACCTGGTGGAGGATTTTGTGATCAGAAACCAATCAGCTGACCAAGACACAGAAGATAGGAGAGGAAGAAATTTAAAAAAGGGGGAAAAAGAATTCAACTGTATTGCATCCGTCAGTCCACCATCAGAAACTCAAAGGTGTCCAGAACAGAAGCTGACCCTGTGTGTCACCACGTACAGTTAAAGGACCAAATGCTATCTTGTCAGACGTCCATCTTTTGCAGGTATGAACCCTAATGCTTGATACTTTTAGGTAGTGTAGAGCGAAGCATCATACTTACACCAATGAAATGCAGGGCCTTTCCAGATGACAACACTCTGCATGTGGAAGTCACTTTTGCACCAACAGACTTCAGCCAGTTTTGAGAAGCAAGAGGACCGCTGAAGGAGTCTCTCAAGCTTTCTGGCAGTGGGGCAACTGGTTGAGTACAGTCCTCCCCACTCCATCCTTTATCACACCTACAAAGATGAAGGAAAACACACAAACACGCACTTATATAAACAGGAGCAACATCTATGCATTATGATGGCACCCTAAATTCAAATAATCTGCCACAAACAGATTTGAGGTTCAATCAAAGGACGGAGTGAATTTAAAGACAAATCTTAAAGGAAAAAAAAAATATGCAGCTTTAATAGAAATGGCAGGTGAAACAGAAATTATATAAAATATCCTATAGCCTCAAATTTGAGGACTAAAAGAGTGAGTGATGTGGGAGATAAAGATTAGGATGTCACTACAGCAACAGCTGCTGGTTCTTTAATATTAAACTTGGCAGTGATGTGGCTGTGGCAGTTCCCAGGTGTTTGAGTCTTGAGATTGCTAACAAATGGCTTGTGGCTGAGTTGGGATAATAGTCCATGTACCATTCAGTTCAGGTAAATCCTCTAGAGTGCACCTACCAAGCAGCAGCATTCAGCTTGAGCTAGTTACAGCCATGCCTCTGCAGGGAAGAGAGCTGACCAGTGTTTCTCTCACAGTTAAAAAAAAAGCAAACAAAAGTGTTATCTAGAGTTCCCTCCCCTGTGGAAAAAATATTCCATCTACCAAACCAGCGCATGCAAAAGAGGGAATCCCACCTGCAGCTTGGCTTGCCACCTCTCTCCAAAAAGAAAAGGAAAAAAGCACTACATTTTCCTGATAATTCATATTAGTTCTTTTGAAGATATGCGTTTATCTATTGTTTTCACATTTATACAGTAAAAGAAACAACAAAAAACATGACTAAGTGCCAGATCCTAAAGTAAAATTTCCCAAAAGATTCAAATGGGCAAAAATTGAAGTCCATTTGTTTTAAAATTGGATTTTCAGCCTGTGCCATTTTTGTCTTCAGATGCGAGTGGAGGAGGTTGGTAACAACAGGATGCAGACTAGAAGCGTTAAGTGTTTTCTTTAAGTAGCTGAATTAAATAACTGGCCAATACATAAGAAAACCCAACAACAACTTAGGTCAACATGTTTAACTACTTGTTTTTATTAACATTATCCAGACTATAGGTTTGTTGTTGTTTATTGTGTATTTGTTTTGATTACTTACAAACATCTTCCAGAATTGCATCTTCCGTGTCCGCTACACAGCTGTGGGCAGTCTTTCCCTATGTACAGATGTCGCAATGCCCAAGTCTCCTCAGCATGAAAGCCAGGAAACTGTAGCCAGCGGAATCTAGTAGCTTTTGATCTGAAGCAGAATGGAAATTTTAAAGATGAATAAACTGGTTTTTTTTTGGTTTTGTTTTTCTGGAAATGTTGCTATTAATTCGATGGCAAAAATTTGATTTTTACAACAAGTTGTATACACACATTTTCTGAAATAATAGCATTGCACTGAGAATGGGGCTTTGTGTGGTGTGAAGTGGCTGAGGCAACCACTTCTGATACCAGTAAAGAGAGTTTAGAAACTATGCCTGCTGCTGCTGGCACTGCCAAGCCAAGTTAATCTGCGTTACAAATGAGCACCTGATACAAACTAGCGATTACAGGTGAGCAAAGCTAAACACTCCACCCACCTTATTGCACTGCTGCTTGGAAAAAGCTGATTCCTTATCAGTTGATATGCCAATTACAGTGTGCTCCAGTCATGATGCCATTTCTTATACTGCGGATCTTCCTTTCTCCCCTTACATTCTATTAGACACGTCCAACCTGGAACATCCTCCTCTTTATTATAATATGTCTGTGTCCTTGGTTATACTGTGGGAGGTCGTAATGAAGGTTTCTGCACCTCTCCAAAACCCATACTATAAATTGGGAACACTGCATCTTCCAAAGAGGGCAGCCAAGAGAGTGCCTATGTACAAGTGCATCTCAAAAAATTAGAATATCGTGATAGAGTTCATTTTTTTCCGTAATTTAATTCAAACAGTGAAACTTTCATATATTCTAGATTCATTACACATAAAGTGAAATATTGCAAGCCTTTTTTTGTTTTAATTTTGATGATTACAGCTTACAGCTCATGAAAATCAAAAATCCACTATCTCAAAAGATTAAAATATTTCATAAGATCAATAAAAATAAAAAAGGATTTATAATATATAAATGTCAAACTTTTGAAAAGTATGTTCATTCATGCACTCAATACTTGGTCGGGGCTCCTTTTGCACAAATCACTGCATCAATGCGGCATGGCATGGAGGTGATCAGCCTGTGGCACTGCTAAGGTGTTATGGAAGCCCAAGTTGCTTTGATAGCGGCCTTCAGCTCGTCTGTACTGTTGGGTCTGGTGTCTCTCATCTTCCTCTTGACAATACCCCATAGATTCTCTATGGGGTTCAGGTCAGGCGAGTTGGCTGGCCAATCAAGCATAGTAATACCATGGTGAGCAAACCAGTTACTAGTAGTTTTGGCACTGTGGGCAGGTGCCAAGTCCTGATGGAAAAGGAAATCAGCATCTCCATAAAGCTTGTCAGCAGGCAGAAGCATTAAGTGCTCTAAAATCTCCTGGTAGACGGCTGCACTGACTTTGGACTTGATAAAACACAGTGGACCAGCACCAGCAGATGACATGGCATCCCAAATCATCACTGACTGTGGAAACTTCACATTGGACTTCAAGTGAGCAACTTGGATTCTGTGCCTCTCCACTCTTCCTCCAGACTGTGGGACCCTGATTTCCAAATGAAATGCAAAATTTACTTTCATCTGAAAAGAGGACTTTGGACCACTGAGCAACGGTCCAGTTCTTTTTCTCCTTAGCCCAGGTAAGACACTTCTGACGTTGTCTCTGGTTCAGGAGTGGCTTGACACTAGGAATGCGACACTTGTAGCCCATTTCCTGGACACATCTGTGCATGGTGGCTCTTGATGCACTGACTCCAGCCTCAGTCCATTCCTTGTGAAGCTCCCTCAAGTTCTTGAATCGGCTTTGCTTGACAATCCTCTCAAGGCTGCGGTCATCCCTCTTGCTTGTGCACCTTTTCTTACCACACTTTTCCCTTCCAGTCAACTTTCCATGAATATGCTTTGATACAGCACTCTGCGAACAGCCAGCCCTTTCAGCAACGACTTTCTGTGGCTTACCCTCCTTGTGGAGGGTGTCAATGAGTGTCTTCTGGACAACTGTCAAGTCAGCAGTCTTCCCCATGATTGTGGTTGTGTGTACAGAACCAGACTGAGAGATTCATGGTATTTATACTGCATAAATAGTGATTTACTCAAACTCGAAATGGAATATTCTAATATTTTGAGATACGTTTTTTCTATTTTTTTTTAGCTGTAGGCCATAATTATCAAAATTAAAATTAAAAAATGCTTGAAACATTTTAGTTTACATGTAATGAGTCCATCGCTTTCTGAAATAACTGACAAAAAATATTGAACTCTCCACGATATTCTAATTTTTTGAGATGCACCTGTATATGCTTCATCATTATATGAGCACCTATCTATGGTATATCAATTGAGTGCACATACAATGCACTTGTTCATTTTCATGAGGGACTATTTTTATTTCACTGCATATTATAAAAAGGTGCCAGCATAGTGGTCCAGTAGTCAGCCTCCTGGCCTGCTAAGGCCATGGCCTGAGTTCAGTTCCTTCAGGGGACCAACTTGGTTCAGCGTATCTCTGGTGCAGTTTCTTCCCGCATGTCTTACCTGCCAGCTGTATGGGCTTCCTCCCTTGTCTCCAGCTTCCTCCGTTGTCTGATGATGAAGAGTGCTGGTAAGGTGGGCTCCTTCCTGGGTAGCAAGGGAGCCCACCAAACAAGCACCCCACTTCTGGTGGGTCATAAGGTGATTTGGCACTGTCAACACCCTCCCCACCAGTCCAGGGATGGCTGGCGACAATAATATGTTATTAAAAAAACACAGAAACACAATGAAGTGAACATTTCATTGATAATGATAAAAACTATTAGTGAAGCTCTAAGGAAAAGGTCAGCTGCGCACATCTCAAGCGGACATAAATGTACCCACATTCACAGATGTCTGTAGTAACCTGTGCAGAACAACTGAGTAAAACTCTGTTCTCAAAGAAAAAAATAACAACAGCTTAGAAATAACACCCTGTTTTTTTCAGTGTTATCAGGTGGAAAATTTAATACTGTGCATCTGACCTTTGAAGATCAAGGGGAGATAAGTATCATGTTTCAATAAACCACTGTATGTAAATGGACCCTTGGGCAAAATATTGAAATAATTTGTTCAGTGTTGTGCAAAAGTTTTGCATATAAATAATTTTTCCTGTAAATTAGTTCGTATTTTGTCAAAAGCAGTTGTTATCAAATCTTGTTCATTAAAGTATTTCTATATTACTGTTGTGCATCTATTCAAATAATATCAAGCATATTGTTTCATTGTAAGAAAAGCTATAATTTTTAGAAAATCATTTGCATCAAATAAAAGTGTGCAAAAGTGTTGCATAAAATCTAGACAGCTATCTAATCAATTCAGATTCAATTCCAATTATGCAGAAAGTGATCAGATCTATCAATAATGAGTAGAATATCCAAAATTCTTGATAACTTGTTCACAATAACGAGGCATGCTGGCTACCAAACGCTGACAATTGTCACTACTGAACTCCGACCAATTTCAAATAGGTTTTATTTTTCGGTTTTTTGGCACTAAAGCTGAGTTTAATCGAGTGCCAAATGTTTACGATGGGATTGAGATCTGGGCTTTGAGCCAGCCAGTCGAGGAGGGGGATTCACAACTCTGCCATCAAGGCATTGACACTCCTAGCTGTGTGGATGGGGGTGTTGTCCTGCTGATAGATGGCTGTCAGGGGCATATGGTCACACATATACGGTTTGACAATGTCTGAGACGATCTTAGCATGGTCATGAGCATTCATTCTACCCTCCACGTGATGCAACGGACTGACACCGGACGACTGAAAACAGCCCCAAACCATGGC
This sequence comes from Nautilus pompilius, assembly GCA_018389105.1. Taxonomy (NCBI): domain Eukaryota; kingdom Metazoa; phylum Mollusca; class Cephalopoda; order Nautilida; family Nautilidae; genus Nautilus; species Nautilus pompilius. Next base: position 158,879 of record JACATO010000982.1, on the reverse strand, counting down.
TGAATCTCCCCCTGCCTGCAGAGTCATTCGAGTGCAACTAGGATGTTATTTCTCAGACACCGATCGCCGAACGTACACCCGAGCCACCGAGTGGACCTTCACGATTTTGCTGTCGTCGGAAAACACTCGAGGCCACTGGGCCACGGTCCAGTAGAGATGGTCGTGAGCCCACTGTAGTCGCTTTCGACGATTGTCTAGACTGATGAACAGCTTCTTCTCTGCCGATCGCCCGAACAGTCCCATGTGGATCAAACACTGTCTGATGGTGCACAAGGCCAACTGGATCCCATGGTGCCTTGACAAGGCAGTCTGGATGTTGGTGGAGGTGCAGAATCGGTCCGAGTTTGACATGCAGGCGATCAGACAATCCTGTCGAGCCGTCATTTTCCATGGTCTGCCAGCTCTACGTTTCGAAATTAGGCTCCTGTCGGCTTTCCAACGTTTCAGGGTGCGAGATATCGTCGACTGATTGCAACCAATATGACCACAATGACCCACTCAGTTTCATCATCATCTTTCATGTGAATGATTGCGGCCCACTATTCAGGGGTCAAATATTGGGCTCTCGGCATCACTATATTGAAGAAAAATTAATCAGAATAGAAAATGACAGTTTTTTCATATTTATATTCTACTATCATAAACTATTATAGCACAAAATATATATTCTAATTTTTTTGTAGTTTATGCAACACTTTTGCACTCGTCGATTTCATGCAAATTATTTCAGTAATATTTAAATTTTAACTGTGCAATTACAAAATGGACCTTAGTGCTATAAATCATTTAAAGATCCCAATACCATTCAATTAAAACAGAAAACATACAATAGTTACTAATTTCTACAAAATAAGAGCCCATTTTCTAAGTCTAGTCATTTTTATGCAAGACTTTTGCACACCGCTGTAATTGTCATCAGTGGATGACCAACAGTAGCCATCCTCCAATAAACAATGTTAGGGTTTTTGTCTGACCATCTGGCCCAGAGTTGGAATTCAGTGCCACTAACTTTTTTAATTACTGAGCAAACCAGAACAGAGCATACTTAGCATAGTAAGGCAATGGAATTGTAATCCGGTTCCAACCAGTGTAGACATCAGAATTAAAAATGGATTTGTCAAAGTAGCTGGTGCAGTCTATTTTAGACGGAATGCAGGAATCTTGCAGAAGGTTCCATGTCTTTCCCATGTCCAACGAAAATTGAAGCTCAACACCTGTTTATAATCAAGTTGTGGATAATTTAATTTAAAGAAACAAATTCTTTGATAATAAAACAAATTACTGTTTCAGCTTATTTTTCCCTACTGGGCCTAAAAAAACAGCAATACTACAGGAATCTTGTTTTCTTTTTGATGGCCCTGACCACACTTGTCTGTCATCTAAATTACTAATGAGTTTGGAATCATTAATAAACAAGGCAAATTCTTCACCATTGGAATGTTTTATTTGGTTCTTTCAACTATTAGTATATTCTTCATTGGTTCTTCTACCTATCTGCATGTTCATAGATTGTAGCTGGGAGTGAGTTTTGGTTTTTCTAGTAACCTGCCTATTTTCATTGAATCTTGTAGCTATATGCGTGTTTTGTAAGTTCTTCAAAGCTGTCATGAGAATTTTGCCAGTTTTCTGCTGTTAATATTATCTGAGACCTCATTACACCTACAGTAGGGATAACCAGCATCACTTGTACAAGCTTATAGACAAGTGTTCTGTATCTTTAAAAGCTGTGCATAGAGTTACCTGACATTTCACTTAATCCTCTCTATATCGAATTGGTTCTCTTTATAAGACTATAGAACTTCACAAAAAATGTAAACTCTGAAAGCAGGCACTTATTTCAGTTGTCATGAAATTATATGACCAAAAACAATTATATAATTATGAATTTAACAAAATTATTAGAACTCTTTACCCAATATTTGACTTCTTGTGTATATCCATATAAATACATTTTGACAATTGGTGAACGGTTCTATACAAACCCATTTTGGTAACTCCTGATTACAGTAATTACACAGGGTTATGGTTTTAATATGATGTCATATTTTAAAAGGTCTTTCTCTCATTATGCAGGGCCTTACGGAAATACTGTATTACTCAAGTACTTTTTGTTCATTAGTTGACAGTCAGACCACTGGAGACGATCTCATGTCATAAAGCCTGAAGTTAGTATATCAAGGCCTCCCATTTAGAATTTCAGTATCTCTTCGTCACCACTGATGGGATGGTTACAGAAGACCCACAGTGAAAATAACCAGATAATAATCAAGCTAGCACACTAGATTAGTGCCAGTGAAAAAAAATAATTTTAAAAGAGAGACAACTTTATAAATAACTCAAACATTTCTTGGAGAGACCAGGGACTACCGGCCAATAGTAAAATTGTGAATCATTTTTAAAAATCCAGGAGGAATGCAGAGGAAAAACAGGTTTGCTTCATACTTCATCTAGACTGGTACTCACTGTAACAAGCTTTTGAAGGTTCACATCCCATTGCCAAATCAAACTGTATAAAGGTTCCACTTTCTATAGTAACATCAGCAGATATGGTGTATCTCATCGTACCATCACCTACAAAATAAAGGGTAAAGAATTTGAGAGATTTCCTTATTAATATTTTTTTTCTTTTATATTCCAGGAGAAAAACAGTTTTCAGAAAATTACACTGTAGGAGATGCTTTTCTAGATGTACAAAAGCCAACCACAAAACCATTCAACATCCAATCTACACATGGAATGAACAATTTATATCTTTTCTTAAATTCTTTTTAAGCTTTTCTAACCCCTCAAAAACAATTAATATTCATTACTTTTATCTTCATTATGTCAAGTACATATTCTGATATAGAAAAGATGATCTCCTAACTAATCTGATCCCTTCTTTCAAAAGTCACAGATCTAATAAAACCCCTTTAATCAGGTTCCCTTTTCTTCTCTACTTAAAACAGAAGATTTTTTTTATCTTTCATTTTGCAGCTGCTCTTTCAGCTTCTCAAAACGCTAATAACATATTTTACCAAAAAAAAAACCTTCATTACACAGTCACTGATTCCTTTCCATGTGAAGCAGTCCTGATCCAATTGTTCCTCCAGAATTCATGGACAGATTTACTGAAATCATTAATCGCCATGACATAAATCTACTTAACAGGTGGTGAAAAATCAACCTTACATTGCTTACCTTTGAAGTGCAAAGTGTCAGCTTCAGAGTTGCACACTTTCTCCACGACAGCACCTGGTTTCAGCAGCCATGTGGACTCCTTTGGTGACATTGGTTCATCCTGCAGGGTGTCAGGTCCATTGATGTTCCCTCCAACATAAATCTGAAGAGTACAAGAAGTCCAGGTTACTGAATGCGCATTTGGAGGCATCTGACAGTGAAATATTCACAAGGAAACAGAACATGCAAAGGACATTTTGCATGTGTACAATATAACAATCTTTCTCAGCAGAAAAAGAGATCAAGAGAATACATTTTATTATTGGCACCTAAAAGGTTCAGCTACCACAAGTAAAACTAACCTAGAGGACAGGCATGTTTACCAAATCCTCTGATTTAGCTAAACAAAACAATCAAAATGGTGAAGAAGAATAAAAGTTCACAATATTTAGGAAGCAATACAATGTCATGGAAAGACAAAAGCATTGTGAGTATATGCCTCAAAGCCAACAGGATATGATAAACTGGAGTAAAAAGATATACAAGGATGGTTAGTAATACATGTAATCGTGGTTTTGAAGAAAATTTAGACGTTTCCATCACCCAGTTTGGCCATCAGTTGCTTTTGTAGTTGTATTAAACATTAAAAAAATCTTTTCTGGAGAAAAAATAGATCAAATGGATGAAATTGATAAATTTATTTTTTCTTCTTCTTTGCTATTGGCACTAGCAGACACTAAAGAATGGTTTGCTTTGTGTGTGTATTTGTTGGGAGAGATATTAATAATTGTGCTGTATAGTCTGTCTTTTAAAAAGATGAGTTATGGGGAAAAGGACTTCAGGAACATTTTGAAAACTTCCTGCCTCCTGATGTGAAGGGCCTAATGAAAATAAGAAACCTTAAATAATTATGGGAAAACTTGTAATTTTATTATAACATCTCGTAAAAATACCAGAACAAACAAAAAAAATGATAAAATGCTACTTTCCACATAACCCCCATTTTCAGTAACATACTTTTTCCACCCAGACTGCCAACTGGTGCAACTCATGTTTATCACACCTTCACACCCAAAGCCTAAGCCAAAATGATGCTATATCTATTATACACAATCTACAGCTGCAACTGAATGTTTCTAAGGCTTATTTTTCCTTTTATGTGGAATTTTATCATAGCTTTTTGTTTCAACACTATTCTTGGCAGACTTTATTTTCAGTGGCTACTGCACTGTCACCTGATGAGTAACTAACGAGTAGAGGAAGAGACAACATTACATAGTGCCCTGCTAAATTAATTTGTTCACCCCCACCCCACGTGCTGCAGGTGTGAGGATGTATACATGAGCAGATAACCAGTGTGTACTATCACCATGCTGAAAACAGATCAGATCAGATCCAGCGATATGCTCCTATTTACCCAAAGATGCATTACAGGCCATTCAGAGTGTTGCCAGAGTTGACAAGATTGCCAAAGACCTCAACATTTTTCATGGATCTGTGGCTGATATTAATGCAAATTTCACTGAGATGAATGTCACTGCTGCGGCAAATTGCCAGAGAAGACCTTCAACGGTGATGTCATAACAAGAATGTGCTATTAACTACCATTTCTGGATTCAATGTCAAGATTTTTTTTGCTGACAAATACAAAATGCTTCATCATCATCATCATTATCATCTCTGCTGAAGGTGTTTAGCTTTCTGTCCAGTATGACTAAAGCACTTCAAAAGGTCTAGACCCTCAATTATGGTTTTGTGTATTCTTCTCCCATGATTCCAGGTAGGTCACAAACAACAAAGACATTTAACCACAAAATCTTCAGTCCATTCTGGTATATGGGCTGTTATCTAGCATGTTGGGAAAACAGAATTGGTACTTGATGAAGGAAATCTCAATTTTGTTGGAAAGACAATTCATACCATTGTATCAACAAGACATACTGAATTCAGTGGCTGGATTCTTCAGGCTGCTGCCATGAGACCAGTCTGGAAGAGGCTTCCCCACTCACTATCCCAAAACCCTGATACGAATAAAGCACATGTTAGGTCATTTGGATTGTCAGCAAATCACAACCAGTTCAGGTACCACCAATATGATGGAATTAAGGGAAACTTTCACATGAATGTGGGGAAAACTGGACCAGACCAAGATACAAAATCTCACTGATTCAAAGCAAAACAGGGTTGAGGCTCCTCAATGCTGCAAAAGGTGGCTTGACCAAGTATCAACATAGAAAATTTCACTCTGCTACTTGCTTTTATTTGCCATTCTCCTCAACAAACTAGCATACTGTAATAATAGGTTTCCAAATTCTTATGCCAGGGTACTGTAGTTTGCACTAATAAAATTACAGATTTATCTAAGTAGTGTTTTTTTCAGTAATTAATTAGGATCATTATTTCAGCACATGTGCCTATTTGTCTAAAGCTCATTAAAAATGTATGTGATGATGCTACTGCAAGGAAACCTGGTGAAACTTATGCTGAAAGATGGAAGCAAAAAAAAAAGTTGTACATGCATGTGTGTGCGTGTGCGTGCATGCGTGCTTGTGTGTGTGTGTACTTAACCCACCTGGTCAATCGCCCAGTCTTCCAGGTAGGTTCCATCTAGGCTTGGCTGCCACCACCGAAGTTGCGTGGAGTTGGTTCGTGCATTTTCAGGCAGGTGCAGAGCCAGGTAGTTGGGATTGTTACTGTCACTTGAAAAGTCAAATTGTTCGAAAGTTATCCATGTAATCCCATTATTATTCGAGAACTGAAGAAAGATTGGTGGAGTGCCTGGATTCACAGGAACGTGCTCTCGGCATCCAAGTTTCAGGAAAAACTGGACAGTGCTGGAAAAAAAAAAAATATATATATATATAATAAACAAAACAAAATTCCTAATAAAATGCACACATTTCACCTAATGTCATGAGGCTGATTAGTGGCCCAGTAGTTAGTCTACTGACCTGCCAAGGTTGAGGGCTTGAATTAAATCCTCAGCTGGCTCTGCTTAACATAACAACTGGTATGATTTCTTCTTACCCATCTTCATCAGCCAGCTGAGCGAGTTTTCTCCAAGTGCTCTGGTTTTCTCCCACATCTAAAAATGAAAAGTTCCAGCAGGGATTTCCTTGCCACAGCCAGAAGTGCCAAGCTCCTCATGGCACAAGATAAGAAACTCTCTCTGGTGGATAATGGCAACATCAGCATTGTCTCCAATGTAGAGAGATTACCTCCGTTGTTGTGACTGATGTACAAAATGGTACAACAACCTAAATGTTGCAGAACTAAGAATCTGATATAATCTTCACAACAATGCTATTACCCATAAACCACCCTGTTTTTTGCTGACAGTTTCTCAATTTGCTGGAATGATAGAGGATGAGCACTTAGTGTTATCAACTTTTGGTATTAGTTATGCTTTCAGGAAGGGAAAATGTGAGAGAGACACGTTTTAGTTTATATCACTAATTAAGCAAGCAATTTACAACAATGCAACATTATCCTTGCACTAAATGTGGACATAATCCTGCCTTTTCAGTTGTGATGCTACTTTTGTGGCACCCAGATCTGCGTCATCATCAATTGACATCTTTCAACTAAGTTCTACCAGTATTAAGAAAATTATTCGCTTTCACAGCTGCTCACTCTTCTATTAGCAGATAAAAACTAGTTTCAAGTAAATTTTGGACAATATCTTCAGGTTAGTATTGGCTCCATCTTAGACTGCAATCTGTTAAACACAATTTCGCATCAAAAATTTTCAAAAGTATAATAATATCTAAAAAAATGGGGGGGGTTCAAAGATTCCCTGGTATAATCTAATGGACAAATCAAACATCCGCTTTACAAAGCATTCAATGATAAGTGTTCTCCTGTTTGCTTACCTGACCTGGGAGAGATCAAGGTCTCTGGCCACTAGCATCCGTTCCCCAGTGCCCCCAAAGTAAAGACTGGGTCCTGTGATCAAAATTCCACAGTCATCTTCTGATATCTTCCCATGGCTCCAGATCAGCCACTTGTTCTCATTTAGCTTTTCTTGATCTGCAAAAGCATGGAACAGAAACAGTTTGAATGTGGTCATGAAAAGGCAAAATAAAGGTAAAAAAAACTTCCCTTTGTTTACTAAAGACTCGTATTTATCAACTTGTCAGACCAAAGACAAAGGAAAAAGATATATATATATAAAATGGTTTATTAAAGTATAAGGGATGTTTGAATAAAACTTGTCCGAAACAGAATCGCAGTAACTCTGCCCAGCCAGGTTTCATTTAAATATCCCTGGTATTTGGTTGCAATGCACAAAGCATAAATTATCTTTACCGCTGCCAACCACTAAATTTCAGACAATTTAATTGTGCAGAATTAAGCAGCTTCTGACCAAAGCCATTCTGCTAAATTGTAATTTTAGTTAGTGTTGTTTCTATTGTTTTACAAATGTAGATTTCAACTGTGGAGATGTGATTCTTGCCCCCCTCTCTGCTGATCAGTTTCTCCAGCACCTTCCTTGTGATGATGACCCAATTCATTCCAGTTGATATGGTCTTTTTCTGCTGCTTTATCTTTGCAGCTTTTCCTTTCTCTCTCCCTTGCTCCATTAGTCACATGGTAGACTACTACTCTTTTTCTCTTTCAACTTCCTGGTCTCTGACCCAGTCCTGTTACAGTGACAACTGGGATTCATTCCAAACACCTAAGCTTTCCTAATAGGAAATCCTCTCTCCTTTTTCACCTTTCCCCCTTTTAGATTGCTCATGATGCAGCATCTGTCAAAATAACTGCATGGTCTTACTCCACAGTGATACCACGGATACACTCAAACCATCCTTCAAGGCTTTACTCTGATTCCTGTATCAACCTGAGTTTCTTCACATACTGCTGTCCACTTGAACATCAGTGTTTAGCTTTCCAAAAGCAGTCCACCCTATGCCATGATCCCTCCTCGAAGAAAGCTATTTATCCATAGTAATGATAATGATGGTACGGTTGATACCCTCCAGCCATTCTTCCATATCTGCATTGTTGATTGCCTTTGATCTCTCTTTCTGAGTCTTGCCCATCTGAGCTATAGTTGTATTTCACTCCAGTGCTCCCATTTGATTGGCCCCAGATGTTTTCAGTGGCTGTGATAGTTTCCACACTGACTCTTGTTTCCTGATCTGGAACTCTAAGCTGCTACTGGACCCATTCATCCTCCCTGTTGGCAAACATTGATGCACACCAGGCTGAGTTTGGGTGGTTGCTACTCTCAAAAATTTTCTGGCAGCCTGTACCTTCTGTTGCCCTGTCTGTTCTGTTGATTCTTCCCAGAATTCAATGCACACAATTCAGATGTATCAGAGTGCATTTCCAAATAGCTTTGTTGTTACATCATACATGGTTGCTAGCAAACTGACAATGCATTCCAATCATTGTAGTCATAAAAACATTACATGTGTGTGTGTGTGTGTACATACACATCTGTTTATACTAAGATCTGATAACTATTTGCCACCTGCAAGGGAAAGACAGCTTATACATGCATACAGGAAATACTCATACAACATAAATTAGTTGTGAAGAGCAGACGTTTCCAACTAGGAAACTGGCAAAGTGTTGGTGAGTAATATTAAAAAACAAATTCAGTAAACACAAACTTCATACATGAAAAAATTATTTCTACATTACAATAGATAATCACTAATGATCAAAACTGCTTCTAATTGTTACTTGTATTCCTAACAGGGGATTTTGAATGAAACCTCTTTGAAATAACATCCCCATAGTGGTAGCTGGCTGGGTCTCATTTGAATGTCCCTAGTACAGTGAACCCTCTCTTAACCAGAATAATTGGTGAGAATGCCCTTCAGTCAATAGATGTTTTAGGTTGATAAAAGTTCACATTTTATCAGGAGGTCAGGTACATTTCCTTGAAATATTTGGAATTTAAGAAAAAGGGTTTTCTTTATGGAAGAAAGAGTAAATCAATCAGATAATTTAAAATTTAGGGATTATTGAAAAAGAAAAACATTTATATGCAGTTAGTTTTCTTTTTTTTTTTTACCTTTGACTACAGAAAATTCAGAAAAGGATGAAAAATTTGTTTCTTTGCTTAGATTAGCCGCCATGCTTTAGTTTTTCTGTACACACATTCCTATGTGGTACATGTGGGTTGGTGTACACAAGAGTAAGCAAGCATGTGATACGTACTATTAGTGATTCACAGAAAATGAACAAAAGTGAAATACTTTACAAGAGCAGTCTAGCTGCTGCTGCTGCTAAAGGGCAATGGTTTCTATATAACAGGACAGCATCATATAGAAATCAACAGCAGCCACACACAGGTCTCAAATATCGGTGAGCAGTAGAATCTCAGTTCACATAAGGATGGGCTAATCAGGAGTCAACCCTCACTACTAGCTACAATCTGACTGACCATTTTCTTTTTTTTTCGTGAATCTAGTTATGAGAGGTGAGTGTGTAGACAATGGATTTGAGGTTGCTATGCCAGGTAAGCATTTGCTGGCATTAAACAAAGCCACTCTCTTAATAGTGAATAGTACGCAGGTGTAGATACTATCGGCTCTGTCTGAGAATGAACTGGTGAACATTTCTTTCTAGTTGGACACCATGCCAGTTTAGTGAATTGTTTAGAAGGCTCACCATGGTGCTGTTTTCCAGCTACTGAACCTCTGTACCAGCAAAACTTACCATCATTGAGAATTGAAAAAGACTTCTGGAAGCTATGGCCATTATCAAGTGTGTTAGAAGAAACAACAGGCAGGTGAAAATCCTCCTGCAGATGGCTCAGCTTTGGTATGCTAGACACACAACTGTCTCCTGTGTAGTGCTCGTCACATTGACACAACATGCCATCCACACACCTGCCATGGCCGCTACAATGGTCTATGCACATCATTCCAATAAACACGTTGTCGATGGCCCACTCAGGAGCAAAGTCAAACTTGGGGATTACTCCTTGATACCAGCGGAATCGGAGAGCCCTTCAATGATTTCAAAAAAAAAATAAAAATTCATTGCAGGTGGTACAAGAAACATTTCATTTTCCAAACTTACGATTATCTCCAAATTTGCAATAGAAAAAGAGAGAGAAAAAAAAATAAGATGCCTGAAAAATGACTCATCTTAGGATTAGCTGGATTACATCTTTTCACTCACTATTCATAGCATTCAGTACAACTTACTAATTAGTCAAGCACAGGTGCAAAGGTCACATTGAATAGTTCTGCACTAAATAACTAATATGCCAAATTAGAATGTCAAGAAAAAAATTGATAAATCCTATCAGTTTACATATTTATTAGCATAAAAAATTAAATTCATATTTTACATCTTCTAGAGAATCCTTTTAAAAATACAATATCTGTAAAATATTGCACATCCTTTAAAGACTATTTCTAAAAAAAACAAAAAAACCTTAGTTTCTGTGTTCCAGAGTCTAACAAGGAGCCATGTGCACTCATTAACATCCATTAGCAAAACAACTGTGCCCCTGACTGAGCTTTTACAATGGTTATATAATAAATTTATCAATCTATGAAAGCAAAAGCCTGACTTACCCACAGTAATGGAGTCCATCAAGAGGAACAACGATGCGTCTCCAGTAGTTTGATGTCCCACCATAATAAATGGTGGAATGGTGATGCTGGTCATTGCATCTTGCCAGAGAATATTCAGCACAGTTTGAGACGACAAGGTGCCATTTCTTTCCTCCATCTGCAGAGAACTCCAATCTAATGGGCTTCCGGTGAGTTGACTGGGATCCACAGCCTACGTTTATCTGCAGCGAGAAGAGGTCGTGTTTTCTTCATTGGAACCATCTCATCCAGCTGATGTCCATGCTGATGAGTTGGTTAACTCTAGTTGTGACATTTTAGCACAAGATTTTTCAAGTTTAATGAAATTTTGAGCATATCCCAAAAATTATTTGGTGGACACGAAAATCATCTTTACAGATTTTTGTTTAAATCTAGGTGTGGCAAAAACAAAGAGCAAGCAAACAGAAGATGTGCATACTTCAATAGGTAACTAAAATGTCAACTTTCTAAAGCATTACTGGTAAAAGCTGGAGTGCACGGTGTTCTATTTTTCCTTAGGTAATGCACACCATAAGCAGCTTGGTAGTCCAGTGGTTAGCCTTTTGGGTGGTTAAGGTTGAGAGGACCACGTCTGAATCTCAGTTGGAGGGCTTAGTCAGACGTACCTCCGTGGCAGCATGATTTTTTTCACTCTTTTTCTCCGGCTGCCTTATGAATTTTCTTGGAGCACTCCAGTTTTTTCTCGCATCTAAAGATGAAGAGCTCTAGTATGGATTTCTCTGCTGAAGCAGACACACCTCTTTCAATCTGCATTAGATCATCATGGAAGAGGAACCTATTAACCAATGTCCCTTTTTAATTTCAGATCGGAAAGGATACTTACCCCCTGCTAGGCAGGAATGCTCACTAAGAAAGAAGAAAAATGCACACAAAGTTTCAAAATACTTTCCTCAGACAACACGTATATCATATCTTTCATTTAATCTGCACACTACAGTCAAAACTTCATTTGTAAATAAAACTTTTCACAATGATGCACCAAATTTTGACTCATCCTTTGGTTAGGGATGGCTACTCCAAAACAAACAAGGAAAAAAAAAAACAATGCACATCATATTTTTCAAATTAGTTTTTCTAAGATAATGCACATATTTATCAAATCATTTTACTTAAATAATAAGCATCATATTTTTTCAAATTACTTTCTCAGCTAATGTGCATATTTTTCAAAATCTAATGAACCTAACAAAGTAACATTGGTCATATCTCCAATCACCACTTCCTATTCTAAACACTAGTCCTTGGGGTCCTTAATGAATTTACTAGTTTTTTTGGTCCAAGTTATTCTTTAACCACCAACTCCAAACTTCTGTGTAATTTTGTTTTATTTAACATCTGTAGACAAGTTTCTTTTTCTAACAAAATAGTTAAACTTCAAGGCTGATAACTGTGTACACACCACGACCAATAAATATAAAACTTTATATGGCTTACTCTTCAGAATCAAAAGCAGTTTTAGTCCTGGCCAGCTTGCATCCATACTTTCTCCAGATCATGTTTTTCGGTCTAGATATGTACCGATATAAATTACCACCAGCTCCTCTTCCCTTCCATATCTGTTTATTTTTCGAAATATACTACAGACCTGTGGCTATATTTTAGGTTGTAGCTGTCCATGTGAAGTAAAGTTTTACAATTATCTTTTGGTTTCCAATATCATACACTGTACTGTCCCAAGCAAAGCAGTTTGATTAGCAACAGGATATGCAATAACAGTAAAAATCTGCCCAATCATGATTGCAGGCAATAATCAGTACACTCAAGAAGGAAAAAACAAAACGATTTAGAATGTGCTAAATATCTTTGCCATGTGGTCTGTAAGAGGCAGGCTGAATATCTGACAGAAGTCAGCTGGGTGAGTCTGGGACCCTAGCAGGAATAGTACAACCAGCTATAATTTAGGGATATCTCTATTCTTGCATTAAAAGACTTTTTTAAAAAGAGGATAGTTGTTTTTGTTTAGATACTCATTTTTTCCAACTTCTATGGTCTTGGTTGCAGGGGTGGGGGAGGCACTTACATCAAACTGGAGTACTGACATCGGTCCCACGTCCAGGTCTCTGGTCACAACGGAATGCTCACCATTTCCTCGCTGGAACACCAATGCTGACTGACCAGAGTTCTTTGTGTCTTCTCTGAAAATTCATTGATTGAAATCATATCATCAGTGGTGGTGACCAAAAATGATAAAATATTATGGTCTATAAGTCCATATTTTTTCTTTTGATTCTGACAGCTCTTTCTTCTTAAAGGCAATAAACTGGAGAAAAAGCTTCATAAGCCAGTCACCATTGAAAGCTGGCAGAAGGATGCTTAAAGATATACTGTAAAGTAACCAGGATTCATAAATAAAGATACATTTTGTCATAACTTGTTCATTCCATTCTGTTCAATTTTGGTCAAACGTTTGATATTTTCCAAAGAAGAACAGGCAATGCCAGTAGAGCTCTTCTGTCAAGAAGACCGCAAACATAGTGCATGTCAAAGTTGTGCCATACGGTGCACAGTAAAGTGTTCACTTGCATTTTGGCATCACTTTTCCTACTCTTACCTCAAGAGAGCCTAGAAATGGTTGTCTCTGTAGTATGATATTATTATTATTTCTTATATCCATTAATAAGTAATATCAGCTATGGAACTGAGTCATCAATGGCAGTAATATATGTTCAAACCATGTGGACTTAGGCATGTCTTTTGAGAAATATAACCAATTAAACCAGAAGAAAAAAAAGTAGTAGTAATAGTAGTCTGTTCTGTGATAATTAACTTGAGCATTTGCATCATCCAACAACCCTCAAACCTGTATTCCTCAGCACAGGTTGAGTTGTAGAGGCTGTGTGATACACCCAGTATCCTCCTCATTAATATAACACTTTGTAATGACAAATTACCACTCCAATCCTGCATGTTTTGTATCATGAGTGTTGACTAAATACACAGCCAGTTCAACACAAATGTTAGCCACCACTTCTAGGCTCAACTGGGTAGTATTAGGGAGGTAAAAGCTTGAGAGATACATTGAGGTTAAGGGCACTTACTTTTTGTGAGGGGAAAGATCAAAGATACAGCCATTAAGATGTAATCCAAGCATGAATTCTTATCACCAATGGAATGTTGCATTTCTGGACAAGGTTGGAAATCAGAGGCAGAGATAGGCATAGTTTTAATTATATCAAAGAAACTGCTATTTTTAATTTAGAGATCTGATTGAAGAATTCAAAGGTTTTTACTTCTTGCTATGGTATCACTACAAAACAATCAACTGTCAAACCAGACTGGATGTTAGTCAGGTCTTTGTCAATAGTCAGATCATCAGTGATCAGAAAACTTTGGGGAGTAAATCACTAGCAGTAAAATGGTTTCAGTGGTCTGTGAATGTATTATATATGCATTGCATTTGCATTTACTCATTATTTAAACATGACTCTGTGTGTGTGTGTTTTGTGTGTGTGTGCGTGCATGCGCATGCGTGCATAATTATTTCCAATACTGTAATAGTCAAGGACCATACAAGAAATTTACACATTTTACGAACGAGTAAAGCCATCTTCATATTTCATGAAATATAAAACTTATAAATGCCATAGTATAATTTTTATCTTATTTTAAATTAAAATCAAATGGAACAGATAAATTACCACCTAAAGTTATAAATATAAAATATACTAGAAAGCACAAAGCTATTCCTGTATTTACATTCTCTAAGAAGACCTGGTGTAGACCACAAGAGTAAACCAGGACAATGTATTGACCATTACCCCTGTCCATTACACAGTGCATGTAGTTTGCCAATTAATCCATGCCTACATCTGCAAGTCTTGTTACTATGAAATGCAGTTTCATTGCAAGCAAGCCTTCAGACAGGAACATCATTAAGGCAGGTATTTCTTCAGAAACACATTATGTAACCCTTAACATCACACAGACATTCTGGGCACATAACATCTCTTGGATACTAAGCTGCTTTAGTGGAACATTTCCAGCTTTCAGATCATTAGACTGTATGAATTCCAACTGATTCTGAGCTGCTTTTCCTTTGATGAGTCTACTCCTTGTGCCAATCATAAAACCAGACTGCTCAACTAATAGCACCATTCCAATAATATTTTGTGGATTGTCTTTGCTGCAACCAAACTAAGAAACAGATACAACAACGTCATAACCTGTTCCCAGAGCACTGAGAGATCAGGTACTGTGCACTATCACTCTATTGGCATGGCTAATGATTCCCTGCTGGGCTCCCTTTCTTGGTCACTCTGCAGGATGTTCTCTGTGTTGTTGATTGTTAAAACCAGAAGCACTGGGTGGAGCAGGAGGAATCTCCCTTGGCATGTCCTCTAGCTTGTCCTTCATAATATGTACCAAGATGGATAAGGAATTCAGCTGGTAATGTGGAAATTAGCTCACAGAAAGGTTTGTTACCAGTCCTAGCTTTGTATTTGATGGTCTCATCAAGGAGTTCAGGGACCACTGAACAAAGTGAATCCCATAGCTCCACCTAACACTATTGTTGTTCTCCATCTAGGCCAAAAGTTTGAGCCTTGTGCCACCATTCCCTCATTCTACTGACTCCTGGTTTTGAGGATGATGTAGTCAACCATCTCTAGCCAGAAAGTAGCCAGTTCTTCATTAACCTGGGCTGTAAACTTGCATCCATTGTCTGACTGTAGAATATGTGGTGCACTAAAGTCCAGAAAGATCAGTAGCAGTTCATGAGCCATCTTTGTTTCAGTCTTGGATTAAAGTGGATAAACCATGTGGAACTTTGCCAGCCACTCCATGTGATGTAGGATACATTGCTAACTGCTGCTATATTTCATTGTTTGCATGTCCACCTTATCCACCTGTCCATGCTCACTGAGGTTCTTCACAGTAATAGGTCTGATGACTACTCTAGATGCTGGTTCTTGTTTGAATTTATTTTCAGCTTACCTTTCATACCAAGAGACATACTCTTGGACAAGGGACCATGGGACATTGGTGTAATCTTCTACGGATCATCTTCTATTAACAAACAATGGTCGGTACTCCACATGCAGCATTCAGATGATATTTAGCATACCCTCTTTGGTTACCACATACTTGTCACTGTTTTTGGCTCATTTATCAACACTACCAAAGGATTCCAATGAATATGTTTTTAAAATATGGTAATCTGGTGACTTCTGCCTGTTTTACCTCACCTAAGGGTATTAATATCCTGCTGTTCATAAGCAGAACTTCCAGGGACTGACAGAAAGATATAATTCTAACCATACTGCTAGTGATAAACAACTAGTGAGATCGAAGAGTAGATGTCCTCTATTCATACAAAATCTGCTAAGGCTTCATAAACTGTCAAATGTTTATTAAATATTAATTCATCTCCATGCAGACCACATAGAATGTTGTTCACATGAAAAAAATGTCAACTTTCATATGCACAGTGTTGCTCATTTCATGAAATATGCAAAGGCTGACTTGCAGGTTAGACCATTTCATGAAATGGGCAATTTTGCAGATTGGGTGCAACATATACATGAATTTTTTTATGTAGCAGCTCTTATGTGAGGCAAGGATATGAAACATGTTTTACCTGGTGGAATGCTCACAGAAGGAACCAATCTTGCCATTGTTGGAAAACAGCCATACGTCTTGATCCAGATCCCGTCCTTCAAAGTCATTGTTTAGAGTGCTTGGATTCATCGCCATGGTTCCCACAAAAAAGTTATCAATGCCCCATGTTGACTGAAACAAACCTGAAGTGCAACATATTTGCTAGCAGTAGTAAAATGATCTTTGAATTCCAAGAAAAAAAAGGGGGAATCTAAGCTTCTTGTAGATCCTTTCACAATTAACACAAAGCTCATTTGTTTTATGGTGTATTTTATATACAGCATCAAAACTAAAAAATAAATTGCATTAGAAAACTTTGATATCTTATTCAGAATACGTGTTAAGTGTTATGTGATAGTTGTCCTTTACTACCAGCAGGGAGCCTAATTGAGATAACCTAATTAAGCTAGAAAAAATTTAAGAAAACTTTATGTTAAATTCCTACCTCTGGTTAAGCTTTCTGATATTTAAGATGACATCCAATTCAAATTTCTATGACAAGCATCAGTCATCTGTGGTTTCCAAAACATCTCCCTCACCCTAACTGCCAAACCTGTGGCCACAGGTATAAGGTATCATGTTTTTTTTTAAATTTTTTTTAACTATATAGAGTGATCATAAGTAGAGATCAATATTTACAGAAGCATTCTCCACCTTATTAGTATAAACAGCAGTAATTACTAAAACTATATTTTAGAGAGACTTCCCTGCTAACATCATGCAGGCTCTGTACCAAAGAGGACCACATTTGGAGTGCACCAAACTTTGCAAGTGTTTTCTATTCCAGGATTGTACACATGACTCAAGCTGGTCATGAACCCTAAATTTCTGATCCATCTTATGACTAATATTTAGTCTGGTGACCACAGCAGGGGCATCTGCACATGTAGGTGCTGCTATTTCATGATACTTAAACCCTAGCGGCTAACAGGAATGTTTTACTCTGAAATTACCCTCCTCCTCAAAACTAAAACTTGCCAATGGCAACAGAAAGAGATATCCAAAATGTAACTTCATCAGATAGTTTTGCTACTACTTATAAGGAGACTGAAAGTGCCAAAACTCTCTTCTCTCTATAGGAAACAATCAATAACTTCCCTGATTTTCGTGTTTGTTTTTTTTTTAAATTCTTTAAATAGAAATTTGGGTATTATAAAGTTTTGTAATTATTTAAAAAATGAATAAGGCTTATAATGACCAAGAAGTAAGAAATATTACTACTAATGATAATGACAGCAATAGAATACTTAAACAAAAAAAAAAAAAACAAGAATTACCTGCATGTTTGGGCTGCCAAAATCGGAATCGCGTAGCATTGGTTTTGGCAGGTGGTGACAAATAGATGCTGAAGAATCTGAAATATTAAAAGTTAATTGAAATTTAAAAAAAAAAAAATAAAATTACAGAAAAAAAAGAAATCTAAAAACCTGTCAAACTTCTTGAAAACAGCAAATATGCTTTGTGCCTGTCTATTTAAATTTTTGAACTCAAATCCTTGAGCAACATGACTGGAGAATATAATCGGTCTACATATATGCAGTGCGAAGATGTATTTCAAACCATAAATGTCCTGTCAAAGATGTTCTAGGAAGATTACAATTAAAAAAAATTGCCTTAGAGTAATTTGAAAAGGAAACAAACTAACAAAGCTAATTCATAATCAATAGAATTTAAAAAGTAAAATAATATTATATCATAAATGAAATTAAAAATTAAAAAAGAATATTCCAAAAACGTTAATGTTCTTTATATCAAGATAAAAGCATCTTTATAACTTTTTACCAGATGATGCATTCCCCTGAGGTTTTAGAAAGAAATGACAAAAAAAAAGCAGCAGGGATTTTGTAGTTTCGTTTTTTTTACCTTGGGCTTGATTCATTCTTGTAATGAATTTCTTGGAGAAGACGCCAAGTGATGCCTCCATTGCTCGAATACTGCAAGAGAACACTGTACTTCCGTGGCCATGCCAGTGACTCTTTTTTGCAAGAATACTTGAAGTAAAACTCTATGGTGTTTATCATGGATGTGTCCAGATCTTGAGAAACAACCATTCTGAGGGATTCCTGGTAACATATAATTAACATAAATTTAAAAAATTAAAATTTTTAAAAAAATAATAGAATGGCATGCAAAATTATCTGGCCATTAAAAATACTTAAAAATGTTGTGTTCTCTACAAAGATGGATCACAATAGAGAAACTAATATAAATGCAAGTGGATCCTATTTCACTCTTAGTATAAAATAATGGATATCATCATGTGAAGGAGCAGTGTGGTATGATTACTATTTTTAGACTGATACAGCAAACTGGTGGTGGTAGAATGGCCACTGCAGCATATTATAAAACGCTGGAAGTTTTGTGGAAAGCATCAAAGAGCAGTAACACAGACACCTTGTAGAAGACTAGTGCATCTTCCGCAACTATGTTGCCACACATATTTGAGACATCGCCGCCATACATCTCCTTCCAATTGTGTTGGTCAAGCATGGGAGATCCAAAATCATCCCTCATTGTCATCGGCAGGGGCTGATCAGGAATGCAGAAAGAACCAGAGAAGCCATAATCACAGCTAGAAAAAAGAAAACATGACTTTCACTGGCATATATTCTATTTAAAAGTGCCGAGAAATCTCCTCTTCTATTTGTAATGCATAGATCAACAAACCTACCTTTAAGGAAATACTATAATAATAAATCAACCCCCTTTTTTTGCAATGGTAGTTGAGAGATTAGTTTTTTGGGAAATAATTTTCCGGCCAAGAACCATTGACACATATATATATATGTATGAGAGGGTAGAGAAATGCCTAAGCATGCTGTGTGTTACACAGGCTAGAGTAAGCTCAACCAAACATGAATTGTGAATAAATTAGTTAAATTATGATTTATTTTCCCCCTCAAAAACAGTCTCCCTGGGAACAACATTCTGAAATATCTCCGAAACATAGGTTGATTAATCAGCTCAGTTACTATACTAACGAAGTGGTGGGAAAAAAGGTCAAACCAACTCTCTACATCCAGCATTATATTTCTGCTACTGTACATCATAATACTTACACACACTTTCCTTTATTACAGTATCCATGGCCAGAGCAAAGCCAGGGACAACCTTGTCCAAGATACACATTGTCCAGGGCCCAGATATTTCCCCTAGGGGTCTTCGTGTGTTGTAACCACTTGAACCTTGTGGCAGGAGAACTGAAATTTTAAATCACTGATATGGTACCTGGCAGACACTTGTCTTCTAGAAAGAGTGTAACTAATGTCTTATTGTCCAATAAGTTATCAAAATATGCATTTTATCTTTGATGTAGAAAATAAATAAATCGATTTTGCTTAAGATGAAAATTTATTTGCAGTCAATGTCATCCTTTTTGGATAGGGATTAGACCCCCACACAACTGAAGGAATTCTCCCTCATTGAGTCACTACTCTCACCAACTCTGATGATGTAGATGTTGATGTAACCAATGGATTTCATCAAATGGCTGGAGTTAATTTTTTTCAATCTGCTTCTTTTCAGCCCTTGCAGCTATTTTTTACCCATCAAGTTTGTAATTTTTAACAAGAATCATCATCGTCCACATATTTATAAAATTACCTCCCTTGACAAAAATTTTAATTAAAAAATGTATAATTAAAATCGAAGAAAAAAACTTCTAATGTTTCCAGTTAGTTATTATTCAAATATATATATTACATTAAATAAAGTGATTATAATGTGTGGATTATTTTGCTCAATACTGACAGAACAGTAAAGCCAGCTTACATAGCACCAGGTGGAAGATATACAGTTATCCGTGTCCAGTTCATGTGCTGTGCTGACTTATATTCACTGCTTAGGTGGTACCCATTGCAGACAAAGTTAGGTGGTGTGCATTCATCAATGACTGGGTGCCATGTCTTCCCTGTGTTCACTGAATACTCCAGCATCACACTGTACAGTGTATGGTATAGAGCTCCACAGCCCATTGCAATTTCAAATTGCAGGAATGTAGATGGAGTGATGTGGTAGTCCCAGGTTTCTGCATATCTAAGTTCTGAAAGTAGATTTAATCAGTCTCTTTATCCAGATGAAACAATAACTGATCCATCCCTATAATAATAACATTGATTCCTGTGGCGATAACTGTCCACCATTGTAATAGTAGCTTTTCACACATGTTCAGAATGAATTACATAAGTACATATCTAGATTCTAAAATTTTGTGTCTTAGCAAATATCTTTA
This sequence comes from Nautilus pompilius, assembly GCA_018389105.1. NCBI lineage: Eukaryota > Metazoa > Mollusca > Cephalopoda > Nautilida > Nautilidae > Nautilus > Nautilus pompilius. The sequence continues at coordinate 138,311 of JACATO010000982.1, read as the reverse complement.
GTTTTATTCTTGTTTAATATATTTCACAAATTCCAGCTAATTATGAATTAGTGTTTATATCTTTATCCCTGTATCAAAGTCACCTCTGACAAAGTTTGTCCATTTGTGTCACCTAAACATTAGCCACAGAAAGGCTATATTTATTTACTTTTCTCCTTGTGTTTGGTTGTTCAAATCTAATTATAGCATGACCAATGCAATGTTTAAGCATTTCTTTTCTTAAAATAATATTCTTTAATCAAAGTGAGCATTTATTGAAGTTTACCACTTTTATTCTCTTCAATTACATCCCCACAGGAAATTGGTATCATGTTTGGTACAGAGGTCTTGCAAATATCAGAACAATGAACACTCAATAAATATGCTGTTTAAAAATTTAAGGTAGTGCAATAGTTTTGGCCATCACCATGCTGACCAACTTGGTGATATGTATTTATTTTTGCTTCAAACAACACACTCACTCTAGTATAGTAAGGGCAGGAAGTCAGTGACTTCTATAAAGCTTCCCCTTAAGCTTTAAATGTTTGTACAAGGCTTTCTTTAACACGGAAGCCATATCTGTGTACACAGGCCATTTTCACCCCATACACCATATATCCTATATCCACATGTGAACCAGTCTACTTCTTTGATGTTGTTTTTTTTTATAATATGTCAATCATCCACTTCATTTTCTGGTGACCTGAAATTGCTATTGACCGAAAGCCCGACCAACAGAGATTTTGAGTAACAGACTGAAGCGGAGTAAGGTAGAGGGTTCATCTTCCACAATACTGAAGTACTAAACCACATCTCCATGAAATAGACTAGATTGCAAGGTTTTTTATATATAAATAAATGCTTGGCTGTAGTGCACATGGTTTACAAAAGCTTCCATATCATTATGATAAGACCATTTCTAAAAGCTTTGTGGAGAGGGAAAACTCATTTTAAAATTTACAAATGCTAATGTATATGTATAACAGAAGGTAAAATCATGACAATGAATAGCTGGTTTTTCTAGTTAACAAAATTTGTACATAAATATTTTTTGTTTCTAGAGCAAGAGTCTATTAAATCCCATAAATTACTCTTAAGAAACAGGTGTTTTAAAACAAGTAGTGCGTGTTTTCTGAGAATATGTGCATGTAAAGTAAAAACTAAGCCGACAATTTCCTGTTCTGACCTGTAGCAAACAACTTACCTCCATTCCGGCTAAATTCCAAAGCATGGCCTTTAGAGTTGCAGGTGATTCTGGAAACACCACTGTGTGTAATGTACCAGGCATTTGGATTGGGCATAGATCCACTGAAGTCATCCTGGAAGCCAAAATTGCTGCTGTCATTGACTCCAATCAATACACTATCCACTGCCCATTCTGCCCGAGGCATACCTGAAAGAATCCGCAGAAGAAACAGACAGTTAATTTAAAATGAATACACCAAAATGCATGACATTTCTGTTGACATGGATACAAAGGGGAAAAAATAATAATTTTTTTTAAAATCTATATTAATAGTATTGAAGTTGATTTTTCCCTTCACAGGTGGTACGTACCTCCATAGCCCAATGGCTGCCACAAACGGAATATGGTGCTGTCTGTCTTGGCATCAGCAGGCAGATCTATGCTGAACAGCTGCACAGTGTTGTTAAAGAGGATAGGTTCAATTACCTTCAGGGCCTGCCAGGTAATTTCATTGTCTGTTGAAAAGTCAACCACAACCCCTTCATTCCTGTGCTGAGGCCGGCTACAACCTCGTTTTCCATCCTCACTTCCAATTTTTATCACAAACTGCAGCAACCTAAAAGCAACATCAGAAGAAGAAGAAAAGTAATAAACAGTTTGTATACTAAATCCAAAGAGTGTAAAGTATATAGGTCAAGGAATAATTCATCAAACTTTCCCTGCTTTCTGGACCCCTGTATCCCACAGCTAAAAGCTAGATGGGAAATATGTGAAGCATCTGTCTTGATGACCAAGTATGTAGTTACCTCAGTATGGCTGGGCACTCCTGAGCAGTTGTTGAGGTGTGAAGTCAGTCAAGAGGTACCTGCAGAACCTCATTCTAGAATTCTTCATTTTTCAGATGTGGGAAGATCCGGAGTACCCAGAGAAACCCACAGGGCTGGCTTACAGAACAACAACAAATCCAGCCATCTAAGGATCAAATTTTTGTCCATCAACCTTAGCAATTCAAAAGTCTATCACCATCCCACAATGTATCAACCTATAAGCCTAAAAATAATGTAAATCTAGATCTTTATCTTATTCTAAGCTATTCAAGGGAGATAACCCACAACACTTATTTATAACTTTAAAGAAAGCTTATCACTGAAAAAAAGAAAAATATCACAAATACTTTCATGCAAATACATAATTTTTAAAATTTTTGTCAAACTTTGGCTCTTTTCTTAAATTAAAAAAAAAAAATTTTTTTTAATCTCAGTTTCAAGACAGCATCACCACCGGAATTTGGTTGATGGGTACCTTGGCTACAACCTTAAAAAACATTAAATCAAAAACCTTGTCTCAATGTTAATCCAGTAAATGTCATGACCAGATTTTTGCAAAGAAAAATGCAAAATTGTTGAGGCTAAAGGGTTGCTAAAGTCTGTTCTTGTGAGATGGAAAATGTTGTCCGAAAAGCAATAACGTCTGTAAAGATGTCACCAATCTTGTTAAAGGACAATATTCTTAGAAGTGTTTTAAAAAGTGCCTATCTAAAAGTTATTAGTCTAAACATGAAAATAAATAAACACCATTCAAGAATGTGAAATGTGAATCATCAGCATTTTGAAACATTTTGCTATATGATCACTGGATTTCCATATCTTAGTTTCTAAGAGATAGAAGAGAATTGCACTTGAAGACCATCAAGGTGTGGGACAAACAAAGGGGCTAAATGTCTACATCATCAAGAAGTTAGTCAACCAACACAACCACAGCCATTACAATCTACAGAATTACCAGACGAGCCACTGATTTCTTTGGAACATTTCCAACCAAAAATTGTTAATTTTTACTCAAGACAGCCAGAAATTGCAGTATTTAAATTGATTACTGCAAACCCACTCATTACGGAACTACATAGATATTTTCAAGGCTTGGACTACCAGAATCTGCAACAAAAAATAATGGTCCACAAATAATTTTAATAAATTTCATCTAGTAGCTGCAAGAGCATGGCATTGCACACATCTTCATACTGGCCTCAAGTGAACCACGACTTAAAGGAATCTGCTGAGTTGTGGTAGATATGAGAGAAAAGTAAAAAATCATCAGATTTCTCTTAACATATAAGACAACACCACTGAACAGTCGGTGTTAACACTGGAACATTTGTACCGGTTGATTCCTTTATCTATACATCCGAAAAAAAACCCAAATCCGTTTTTTTACCGTGCGTGGGAAATCCAGTTGTTTAGCAGTCCAGTTCATAGCCACTGGTTATTGCTTTACCTTGTGACTTTTGTGGTTATTTAGTGCATTAATGCTTTTATTTTATGGTGAACATGTCAAAAAGACCATCAGATACCCTGTGGATAATAGTAATAAAGGGAATAGGAAGCATTATTCATTATCAATTGCTAAGAAAGTTGAGGTATTGCAAAGACTTGACAATTGTGCATTTGTGAAACAACTGAGTAAGGAGTATTGGGTGGATCTCATCACCATATATGATTTAAAACAGCAGAAAGACCAATTTTTGACATTTTATAGTGAAAGTGAATACCAACGAATAATAGGAAAACTGCATTAAAAAATGAACTTGATTGTGTAATAATCATGTTAATACCTACCATATTTATAACATATCTGGAAACCAGAATTATCTGAATTCCAATATGCATTTGGTCCCAGGCTTTTTGGATGAAGATACTCAACCTGTACTAGAAGCAGCATTCAAATGAAACTCAGCTGAAATAACATTGCTGTTATGGTACCCAGCCACCCCCCACCCCTGGAATTTCATTTTAATAATGCCCCTAGTACAACAGAAAACCCAACTCCACAGATGCTGCTAATTGTCGAGAACATAAGGGACATAGGCGTATTTCTAAAAGAAACAGTATCAGCATCATACAGAGAATGGAGAATTGATTTTAACAGTAGAAGATGAGAGTTACCATTTTACACATTAAAAATTATCCATGACAAAACTACCCCAGAAGTTGTGTAAAATAGTAAACTGAATATGCAGAAATGAGCCACACAAAAAAATAAGAAAAAAAAAGAAAAGCTAATGTCATCTGTGAATAGATGATTATTATACGCCACTGATAATGCAAAGAAAGGACAACTTGGATATTTTCATGATGAGTGAGATTCCTTTCCATTTTTAATATCAATTCAGCTCTTTAACTGATGTGAAACTTGACATAGCTTTAAGATGTTTAAATGAAAAATTCTAAAGGAAGGAGAGATGCAGTGTCTTCCATCATATTTCCACACAGTGACCCTTTTCAATAATATTGTCTATGGTTTTATGTTAAAGTCAGCTCCCTTGATCAGAGGTGGAGAGTCGGTTGACCAAGTCTTGGAAGTACAGCACAAAGGTAACCAAAATGCGTTCAAATGTGCATTTGTATTTCATTTATGATGCTACAAAAATTAAGATGAAATAATCACAAATGCCTTTAAAAATAACTTTTAGTGTTTGTTTCAGCTGAAAATTCTAACTTCAGTAATCAAACATGTCACCACCTATAATAACAGAGAACAAAGCAGCATATGCCATGTCATACACAGTGGTGAACTTAGCGTCTTTGACCAACTACAACTGGTGACATCACGACACCAGACATAAGCAATTAATTGTAAATTACATCACAATCAGAAAATAACATGAAGTCCTTAAGTCCTTTGTGTAGTTCTCTTTACTGTTGGCATATGTATCCCACTTCTAATACCAACTATTTTGTCTTGACCAAAGCATGATTAGGAGCAGAGTCAGATTTTTGAAAACATTTTGTAATTAAATCTCCATCACAATAAAGTCTTTGATAAGAATTTTTTTAAAAAGCTATTTTTTAAAAAATATAATATTAAAAATAACTAAAATAAAAAATAAAAAACACTTTTCATTATATCAGTGCAACACTTAAGTCCTTGGTAGCCATATTATGTGACAAATGAAGATGCCTGGAATTTTTAATATGGAATCATGGGAAATGAGAGACATCCCAATAATCAATAATATATAGTGTGGTACAGAAACTTCATTTCAGCAAAACAGTGGTAGTGCTTAGTTTACCCTGTTATTAAATTGGCTAAAATTTTAAAAAAACAGTCATGAAAATGAGACATATCTCCACTACAGACTGTGATGGAGTTGAGTTGATGTGAAACATCATATACTGCTTTCTGTGTTTGTGATAGAGGCTGTGTATAAATTTTTCTCCTTTGATGATTTCTACATTAACTGTGGGGGAGACAAGGCAAGACAGAGACCTGTTTAGAGCTTTGCATATTTGTTGTATATTTTCAGATGACAGGAAGCTAAAACTCACCTCAAGTGAGTTGTGTCCAAAGGTCGAGTGACAGCCTCTCTCGTCCCATCTTCACTGAAGTAAAGAGCTTTTCCAGTGTCCACGATCCCACAACCTAATCCCAGGATCCCCCCAATGATTCGAGCCCAGAATTCAGTGGGCTGGTTCCTGTTGTCAAACCAATCCATCATGCCTGATGGATTCTGAGAACTTGAATTGCAAGACAAACCTGTTTGGATAAGAAAAAAAAAATTAAAATTTACATGCAAACTTTCTCCATAAACTAGGGCTGTGCACTGTGTTAATGTGGAAACAGAAAGCAATTCCATTTCAAATTTAGATGGAGCCCTAATTAAAAACTGATCCTACCTTTTTCTTAATGATTCTTTCACAACCGATAAAAGTGATAAAATATTTCAAAGGTTTTCAGTTTGATTAATTTTTAATTGAAAAACAAAACAAACTTATGAATTAATTGATAATCACTAGATTCACCAAGGTAGCAAGGTGTGTTAGTGATTCCCTTAACTGCTACAAGGTGAACTCTGATGAGAAAAAGGCCTCTGTCTGGTCCTCCTGGTACAGATATTTTAATGTTGAAAGGGAGCCACAGCCATCAACATCTGCACAGGATCCAGAGCCAGTTCCATCAACCTCTTATCAGTCTCCAGCAGCATCACCATCCTCATATTCCAACTAATCCTCCACCTCTCCTCTCAGCAACACCACTTTCAACAAGCACAGTATGTAACATTACAATTCTTATTTTATCATCATTTATTCTTATTATTCATTACTGCCCTGTAGTGCTGTACAGTATACAGTGTCAAAAGGTAGGCAAGTTGAAATTACAGTGCTTATTTCATGCTAAAGTATACTGTACGGTACAAATTCTAGGTTTCTTAGAACAAGCATGTTTCAAGTTACGAACAATTCAACTTACAAACAGGTTTGAAGATCGTAACTTGATCATAAGTCAAGGACAGCCTGTACTTGAAGTGTGTTTTTTAAAAATCTATTATTTATTGAATGTTTATTTCTTAGCTATGTAGCTGCCTCATTTGAACACCCAATACAGTATCCATTGAAACCATAGATTGCTGAAATAAATTATGATCCAGAAACCCATTCCTTTCGTGTTTAATTATAAATTTTAAGATTAAAAACAAGAATTTTCATTGCATGCTGACAAAGAGACTTATGTTTAATTGTCATGGTAGCCAAAAAATGCAAATATTTTTTTATCATCATCATTGCCTCAACGAAAAGCATGTGAATCCAGCTATTACATTATACACTTATGAAATTCCAATTTTCTAAATCAAGGATTAGACTTACTAAAAAAAAATTTTTTTTTTTTTTACCTTTATATCCTGCATTACAAAAACAAGCATCACCCTGGCAAACTCCATGTCTGTTGCAGTTGTCAGGGCAACTGGGCCCAATGTAGACATCATCCAGAGAAAAGCTGTGCGGTACACCTCCAAGCTGCCACCACCTAATGGATACTGGCCTGTGAATGAAGCAGAATGACACCATCAGATTTCGTACAGACTATTGTTCTATTATAACAATGTTCATATAGTGCATTTGGTACCATAACATTTCATGATACAGAAGACAAGCGTTTACTGTTGTGCTCCTAATGAATCGCCAGAGATCCTTCTGCATCTCTTGACTGCTGCTGAATAGCTACGCAACTTTCAGACAGATGTGAATTCCACAGTACAACAAAAACAAAGTTGATTAAACTGAACAAAACCTTTTTTCTTTTACATTATTAGATTTTCTTTTCTTGTAAGAAATTCTTCCATTTAAGTGTTATACTAAAAATACAAAACATACTGGTTTTGTTTTCCAGTGAACTAGACGAAGCAGTATTATAGAAATGAAGGCAGGCTATACAGGAAATGCTGAACATTGCCATGTTAAACTGGTGTATAGGTCTCATTTTTATTATACTTAACCAAAGATGTTCCACTACTGAACTCTAAAATATTGTTAACCATTAGTGATTTTTGTGAAAAATAATTTCGCAAAAGTAGTAAAAATTTGTGTGCAAAATTCATCTATATCTTTTTATGTTTCTCCTTTTATGATGAATACATAATACTGACAGTATGTTTAGATGTCTACAAATATAAGCGAAGCGAAAGGGTTAAAACATTCTTTGATTGAAAAAGCAAACCTGTTGACACCTAATTACTAGTTAGTTGTTCCACCTTTAGCAAGGTGTACCTGTCTGCTATTAGTTGATTCGAAATGTATTTAGTTTTTTTTTTTTCTAATTACTATGCCTGTGGGTTGGAAATATTACCTGAGAGTCAATGCTTCCGTGACTGGTATGTTAAAAAGATGCCACTCGCCATGTGTGCCAGAGTAGTAGATGCTACCCTCGGTGTGTCTGCTGTCACACTCGTGCTCATTATAACACGGATCCACCACCAGCTTCCATGTACTTCCCTGATCATGGCTGTATTGCAGCAAAACGTGATGGTCCCAGCGGAACTTCTTGCTGCAGCCAACATTGATCTGGTGATGACATGAAGGCAGTAAAAGGAGTTTGGTCTGGCATGCATTACGTACTAGAGCTGTGCTTAAATAACGTAACTGCAAGATGTTGCACCAACAAAACTAAAATTTTACAGATGCAGAGCTTGTAGAGAGCATAGTAATTGCTCGTTAACGTATTATTTCTAAACTATAATTATGCATGCATTGATTAATTTAAGTACGTACGTACAACCATGGTACAGAATTACTGCATCTGCAAGGCAGTGAGCTGCTCACAGTGGAAACTAAGACTAATCTCAGGAGCTAATGAAGAAACAATTTGCAAATATTTTGTATAAAACTTGTAAAAAAAATAACTTAGTAAAAAAAAAAAAACCACAATTAAATCTGCCTCTTATTTCACTTCACTTGACATTTAATTCACAATATATTCAATGTCAGGCATTTCCCTCTTTCTTTTAAAGCAGCTATAGAAATAATTTTTAAATCCCTTATTGTGCAGAAGAGTGAAGAACCTGATAATCACCAACTAATATTGTTTATTTAATTTTACCCAATCTATACACATCTACATGAAACTTATTGTGAAATCTGCTAATCAAAAAAATAATTGTCATTTAGTTTGATTGCTTGATTAGCAACAATTGTGAACCAATTCTTGTAACTTATTTTCACCACCAACAACAACAACAACAACAACAACAACGAGCTAAAAAAAATGGCCTCACTTTGAACTGTATGATGTCCCCAACTTGAAGGTCCAGATCCTTAGTGACAATGAACTTGTCATTTTCTTGGTTGCCCAAAATCAGCGCCGTATCATTTGATTGGCAGTACTTGCCTATGACACCATCGGTGACCGTGAGCCACGGTCCTGAGGTTTGCAAGTCCTGCAGTCGCTGAAATTTTTGAAAAATGTCACATCTGTGAACAAAATTCCATAAGCTAAAATAAATAAAATAACAAATCAATACCAGACAAAGAGACAACTATGCCTGACCTTCAGAAGGACCCGAAGTTGTTTATGTGCTGAAAAATAGTTTGCATAACACAATCACATCTTAGAAATGAGAAAGGTGCCCTAAGGTATAGTTATGAATTTAAAGACTCAAACATCATCTAATCAAATCACACTGCCCTTTTCAAAAAAACATTTTGTTTATGTCATACTATCACGGGGTTGGTAACTGAAATCCTCTTACATTTAAAAAACTGCCATCTAACAAATAAGTTTTACTTCATGTGCAAACTTTTGTCACATAATTTAATCACTATATTAAATGCACAAGGCTAGAAATAGATTCAGTACTTCCTATTTTCATGTACTTCTGTAATTCATACAGTATATTACTGAAATTCCATAAAAACCATGTAACATGAAACCAATTAGAAATGATTCTCATGTTAGTTTTTTATTATAAGTTCATTTAATACTATGTTGGAAAATTCACTAATACTCAGAATGCCTCCATCACACATTTACAGAAAAATACTAGTGTCCAGATTAGCCTGACAATAATCATATCACTACCCAAGAGTGTCTGCTTCTGAACTACCAGACAAATGTATCTGTGCCCTTACAGACTTTTATCAAAGCAGTTTTACATATCAGGTTTAGCACCCTGTATGATGTGTCAGTTTTTAACTTACCCAGGGTGCACTGTGCTGAGTAATACATTTACAAATTTACTCCAGGTGATATACAAAGAGTTAGAAGAATATAATTTCTATTGCATAAATTTAACTGTTACCACAGGCAGGTACAGCAGATGGTAGAGTTCTGATCTTACTATTCATGTTCAGATAGAAAAAAAATGGCTAAACCTTAAAAATAAAAATAAAATCTTTTAGATCTGATTTGCATGAAAGCAACAATACTAATATCTGTCTAGCAAAGTTGATTTGATACTTAGCAACAAGCAATTTTCTTCAGGTATGGTTATAGAAACTTTGTAATTCATTTGGGGCATTTCACAGTCAATAGATACATATTTTTTCTCTTCTTGCATTCATCAAAACACAGCAAATATGAAGAAGTAACTCCAGTAACATAAACTTAGCTCAACTGCTTAGAAAGCTTCGACTTACATTGAAATTGTCCTCAAGCGATCTTAGGTTCTCATAGCGCCCAATATGAATCCCATCCACTGCCCATTGGTCAGTACCTGCTCCAGAGTGCAAAGGCTGCCACCATCGAAATCTTGTGCTAGATGTCTTTGCAGATTTTGGCAAGTCCACATGGACATACCTAAAAAAAACAGAAAACTTCAATATATCTTTATTCAATGAATATGAAAAATGCCCCCCCCCCAACATTCACCCAGCAATTTTATTATTTTTTTTTACTGAAAGCATTTTGCTAAGAAATGAAAGTATTACTTGTAACTAAGCTGCATTTTGAATAGTATATTAGCTACCCAGGAAAAATTATCTAACAATTGTTAAACATGGGTGTGATATCATTTAAACATTGTAAATGTACACTAAAAAAAAAAGTCACTTGAAATCTCTCTCTCTCTCTCTCATTGGTCAGTTGCCTGTGGACACAATACTGTACTGGATAATAAAATGTCATTACTAGTAATAAGTGGTTAAACATGGTGACACTCCTGGAGACAGGTACCATTCTACAGCAACAAAGTATGATGCAATTTTTTTGCTTTTTAAGGTTTGTTAACAAAAATATGCACACTATAGTAGCAATTGTTAGTTAGTATGAATGTGTAGTGTGAAAGATTCTAAAGTTCTTGCAGCAATAAAATATATCATGGCACAGACTGAGGCAATAATTTTGCAGGATAGATGGATATTGTTAGGCAGTGTAGAGATAATTAGTCTTCATTAAATAGTTTACAACCACCGTGACTTTCACAAAGTTTCTGCATGATGGCTGTGTTAAGCACCTTACAGTTGAATACAAAGCAACCATCCAGTCACCATATGCAAATACCTGCTTACATGATTCCACACCAATGTTGGCATAATAACATCACAACCTATGAAACTTGGGTGCATCACTTTAAACCAGAAAGCCAACAATGAAACTGACCATATACTAGGATTGTGAAAGGGCTGTAATTGCTGCATATGAGGTAAATAAGCAAACTGTGACCAGTGTTACATACTCTAACCTCCTGCAGGATTAGTCTAAGGCTTTGATATGAACAAACAATGAGGTTAATTGAGCAAAGTGCAGCTGCAATACAATTAAGCCCTCCAGGTAGATTTTGACTGCCAGCTGATAACTAAACTTGTACCGTATCCAACTTATAGTGCTGACCTTTCATCATCTGACTTTCACTTCTTCAGACAAATGAAGACTCTAAAGACACAAAATTTGCTGATGACAGTACTCTGCAGGCAGAAGTACAAAACTGGTTATGCAAGCAACAAGATACCACAGACAGATGAGCTTCTGAATTCTGTGTGTACTGATATCTTGGAAGACATGTTGCAAAGTGATGTGATGAGTTCTTCCTGTACTGGTCTTATAATACAGTTCACTTTACTTAATGACTTACCTTTGCATATAAGATCAATATCAGACATTAAGTAAAGGTAAAAATTGATGTAATTCATTTTGGTGTTATGCCCTTACTGAGGAGTGTGGTACTCTGAATGAACCAGCTCTTCCAGTAGATTCCACGTTATTCCACCATTTGTTGAGTACTGAAGGAGGACGCCCTCTTCAGGACGATCTGCTCCATTGCACTCCTGGCTTCCACCACCGATACGAATGTAGAACTGGATATAGTCATCTCTGAGAGTGTCAATGTCTTTGGTCTGCATCTCTCTCACACCATCCTATAGGCCAAAGATACCAAAGATCAGCTTGAATACCCAGTACTTCATGAAAAGATCCTATCTGAGACAATACTTACAAGTGAATCAGAGAAAACCCCTTTCTCACCCAAGCCAAATAATCTCTGTCACTTATATTTTTCTCTAATGTTAGCAATACATTTGAATTATGGTTGTTGTTTCTTTAAAAAAAAATAATCAGAGATGGAAAATATTTCAAATAATGAGACCAAGACATTTAAAATTTTGACCACTGATGGAAATTAGACCAAAGTGGTCCAAATCTATTAGCCAAAACAAATGGTGGGATTTAAATCATATTCCTTTACTGGTCCACCCACAACCCACTAGTGGAAACAAAACTTGGAATATTCTGAATTTAAGCAAAACCACTGGCAGAATGCAGACAGCATAACTAGTGATGAAGAAAACAAAAATACCATCAAACTAAGTTGTTTTTATTTCAGCACAAGCTTGTGGGAAAGAGATCAGAATTTAGCCCAAACCACCAGATTTATTACAAGTTTTTCATTTAAATAATCACCTGAGAAAAGTACAGTGATTCTCCAGATAAGATAATGCCACACCCTTGGTAGCCATTGACCATGTCTCCACCAGTGACTCGATGGAAATCGCTTTCCGGTTTGTACGTCATCCCAAAGTCTGCCTGGATGCTGGAGACCAGGCTTTTAGATGGCTCACAACTTTCCCCAGCATAACCATCATCACATCTAGAAATGTTTTTGTTTTTTTTTAAAAAAGAAAAAAAATTTTGCTCATATTTAATAAATTTAACAACAAATTCCAAGAAAAACTACAGGATTAAATTGAAGCAGTCCTACTTTTAAAAATGCTTGTACATACACGTTAGGCATGATGGGGTTGCAGTGACCCAGGAGGTGATTTACAACAGTGGAAAGTGAAAGAAATGGCTGGTGGAGGTATTCCCATTATCCAAATAGCCCTGGGCCCATGCAGGTTTGAAACTGACCACTGTGTGGCAGAGAGACCCACCAGGAGGAGAACAACAGACATGTATAGAGAGCCACCAGGTGCACCAGAAAGAATATCACCAATTCCAGCTTCTGCTCCATAGTCACCAAGCACTGACTTTCTGGAGGACTAAAACCAAACCAAAAAATCACTAGGCTTCGACATCATCAGACCATCCTGAAAAGATCCTTCCTTCTCCAATGATGAGGAAGACTGCATCAACCCGCTCTCCTCCTCTCCTGCCCTCATATAGTCCTGACAGGCTTTTCTTCACCATTCAGTTCCAAACTCTCCAATGGTGGCATTAAATACTTCAAGGTATGTTCTATACATGATAAATTGTGAGCCAGTAGAAATCTTGCAAATAATCTTGCTGCAAGTACGGGTGTCGGTGTTTCTTCAAGAACACTACAGCATAAACTGGTGCAGAGTTGGTTCTCATTGGATGTGTAACTGCATGAAGACATTTGCTGAGAAGAGGCAGCCAAAAAGCAAAACTGAAATGGGCAAAATAAATGAAACAGTGGGATGAACAAACCTGTAAGGAGGTGCTTTTTACAGATTAGTCCAAGTTTGAACTGTTTGATGAGAATAATTAGCAGCCAAATGCAGACAATAAACCATTGTAACCAAGTGTACAATAACCACAATGAAGCTTGGCGGTGGATCAACATAAGTGTGAGACTGCATAGGAAGGTTTTCATCCATCTTGCCATTCTTTCAGGAATACATCTCATTGGACAGAGATTCAGCTTCCAATATGACAGTAACCTCAAGCAAACAGCCAAATGTGATGAAAAACTATCTGGAATGTAAAGAGGCTGATGGAACATTCACAAAGGTTCCTGGCCTGGACAAAGTCCTGATACAATCACCATTGAGGCTATATAGCATTATATGGCTGCTGAGAAAGTCAAACAACAAACAATCAGCTTAGATAGACTGTGGAAAGAGCTACAGGATATTTGGAACAACATTCCACAGTACTGGTAAAAATACTTTGATAACCTGCGTATTGGTGCCTGAAAACAAGGTGTCATGTTCCATATAAAGGAAAGGACTCACATACCAAACACTAATGCACTGTACAAGGCATTCATTTGGGTTCTGTATATTTCTGTAATAATGCATTTTGTACAATCTCTCAGTTGCAATTACTCATTATTCATGGTTATCCTGTGTGTTCCCATAACTATTTTTGATGCGGTATAAACTCAAATACACACAGGTCTTGGCAATATGGGATCATAAAAAACACAAACTGAAAACTCGTAAAATTGAGACATAGTAACAGGCAATTCTCAAAGTTGAAAAGGGACTCAGAGGTGAGAGAGGGAGATGGCAAAGCAGTCCAACACTCACCCAACTGCTCTTTCCTCAAGACCTAAAAATGCCGATAAGACCAAAGAACTTAATGCAAGAAATAAAAACCAGTGACATGGATTATAAAAAGCTGATGCTGAGTATTTTGAGAGATCCCTGAAACTTCGAGCTATTGAGGGTTTTCTGTATATATACCGGGATACTAGAGTTTGATAAATGGAAAGTAAAAATCCTAAAGTTCTTTTTAGAATAAAATGAAGTAGCTCCTTCATTCATTCTGTAACTGAAAAAAGTCATCAGAAAGTAATGTAACCTCTTCCAAAATAACTGTGTAGCATGAGCCAAGGTGACTAAGCCATGATTTAAAAAGTCAATAAAATTCAATGCACTCTGACATGAAAATGGATTAACATTATTTAAATATTAATGGAAAAACACAAACAAAAAAGTCCATGAATACAACATACTTGCATAGCCCTTTGTCACATTGACCATGTCCATGACACATGAAGGGACATTCTTGACCAATGTACAGTCGATTCAAAGACCAGGTGTCAGAAGGACCCCACTCTGGCTGCTGCAAACGAAACTTAGTCGATGGAGAACTAAAGGAAAAGGAAATACAACAACAATTTAGCAATAAGTTTAGTAAAATGTTACACACCAAGTTTTTCTTGTCTGCTCTCCATTTTAATGATGTATTTATTCAAAGTTCTTTGTTATTTATTTGGACTAAAGACTCACATCCTGATACTGTATCTAGTCTTTCTGATAAATTATCCTTTTCCTATGTTTTGTTGTTACAAGGTATTCGTTATTTGTTTGACGTTGCTGCTTGATTTCTTGCTCTCTCATTCTGAGTTAACTGTTTTGTAATCGACAGTCAACCAAGCAGTGCCACCCACTCAAACCAAAGAATGCACAACTGATGTCATGCAATGAACTGACAAAAACAGGCCCTCATTATTAAGTAAGTAAAGATTTTATACAGGACTGCTTGAAACTAGAATGGAAAATAGAATCCACACACATGTATTTGTATATATATATATATATATGTGTGTGTGTAAAATAAGTAAATGTATTAATCTATTTTTTTTTACAAAAGAACAATTTTTATGTAAAAGGAGATGACTGCAGTCAGTAATAGTTCTAGTGACATCCAATGCTAGGAACAACAAACCAACTCACATTGTGTCAGAAGGAAGCTGCTCAGTGATGCGGGTCCATTTTGGGTACTGAGAGACGTCGTAAACTGTGCCAGCCTTGAAATCAGAGCAGGTTTTCGATGGGAGGCACGGTTCTTTCACCAGTGACCAGTTGAGTCCATGATCCGTTGAATACTCCAGGTAAATTTTGTTGTTGACCCCTTTACTGTAAGGCGTGCCGCAGCCCATGGCTAGGTTAAACTGAATCATGTACGATGGGCCAATCTGCATGGAGTCTGTCATCAGAAAACGCTTCTGGCCGTTCTTGTATTCATCAACAAAACTAGAAGAGTAAAATTTACACAAACTTTCTCATCATAAAGGAAATTCACTGAGACAGAAGAATAGTTTATTGTTAGGAATTACAATGGAAAGAGAACATTTGCTCACTCTAAAGGCAGAACCTCAAAGATCTAAAGTTCAAGATCTAACCTGATGCTCTTGAGGATCCGACAGTAGTTGTCAAGCAGTCTTCCCTGTGACACAGTCAGACCCTGAATAGTGTCTGTCATGTTCTCTGTCTCAACACCCAGTGTGTTGTAGAGGTCATAGTTGAGGTTGATGTCGTCCAGTGCCCACACATCCTGATGAAACCCTGAATGCCTGGGCTGCCACCAACGGAACTGGCAGTGTGTATTCTTGGAACTTTCAGGAAGCTTTATGGAATCCATTCTGAGACCAGTGAAGCAAGAATGAAATACATTATTTGCACTTGCATTTGAAATTTAGTCGGCACTTTCTATAGGATTACAATTTATACTGATGAACTAAATCAAATTTTGAAAAAAACTTTACTTATTTTATTTAGATCTTTTCTTATCAGTATAGTTGTTTTTTTGTTTTTTTTAAACGTGTTTTCATGAGTTTTACCATCAGTCAGCCTTGGTGAGTACAAAGGTTTGAAAATGGAGGTTACTCCGTACATTAATGAAAGAGGCGAATGAAGTTTATCGTGACATCACAAGTGAAGAATTTTCTTACTTTGGCTGTATCTTTGTTGGAAAATTTTCTACTAAGTATTTGTGAGGAAACCTTCAACATTAATTTTTTTTAAAGATAAAACAACATAAAAGCAAACACAGCATAATTGGTGAAATATTTACAAAGTTCAATAATATTTTGTATTAGAAAAACTACAAAAATGTTTTGTTTCATTTTAAAATATTCCAGTTATCCTATCATCATCATCATCGTCGTCATCGTCATCATCATCATTTTTGCATTAGTAACACAAAAAAGATTAATCAATTTAAAACAATTTTATACAGCAATGTGCCATATTTTTCGGGTAGTCGATGTGGAGTATAAGTAGAAGAGGTCAGTTTTCCCGTTTTCCAGGCATTCATTCAGATGTAAGTCGACAGTATGATCGTACTTCTGTACAGTAATAACAGCATAGAATTTCTGTCGGGGTTATAAAACAGCATTGGTGGATAACATCAAAGCGAGAGATTTGGGGAAGGAAAGAGTTTTGGGTGAAATAAAGCTTCAATCCGTATGGAACACAGTCTGATGTGATATTTGCCTATCAACTACAAAGCTGAATCATCCAGCTTTGCAACCTCAATCTGCATTTCTACTTTTCTCAGTCGGTCGTAATGAATCCTTTGCTTTTCGCCAATCACAATCACATTTCTCACCAACGTCATACTGCTGCCATGTTTCCACCATTGTTTTCTGCAAAATTCACCACTTCCAGTTTAAAAGCTGCAGTACCTGCTTTCCTTTTCTTTATAGCAGGCAGTTTCGAGTAAGGGTTGATATTTTATTTCAACTTTGGCGAATTGAAGCTCCCCTAACACAATGATATCTGTGCTCCCTAAGAAATAAACAAAAGGGAGGTGACTCAACCTGAGTCAGCATGCACCCACACACGCACACATCTCCCATGGTACTTAAGGGACCCATGTTCCCGATATCATGATTTCATCCGTATATAAGTCGGAGTGGAGTATAAGTTGATGGTCAGGCCCTTGCAGAAAAAAGTATGGAGTTATATGCCAAAAAATACAGTATTAAGTTTCATTAAAAGTATTTTATCTTATCATAGTCAGTTTTATTAGTGGTAGTATTATTAACAACATTTTAATATTTTTTATCCAGAAAGATGTTTTAAAATTTTAGAAAGCAATTTTAAAATTATAAAAGCTTCATTAAGCTAAGTTTCATTAGAGACATTCCAGCTATCTTAATGTAGTTTTTATCATCATTTTAATTGTTTGAATTCACTTTAATATTAAAGACATTAAGCTACTGTTATGTATATTCAAATGAAACTCACCTGAAACAGCATCATCATAATGATATTTGGCCCTCAGGTTTCATTTGAATCTTCATAGATCTTTTTTTTTTTAAAGAAGAAAGGATGAGAACCTACCTGGGATTTTTGTACATGTTATAAGTGAATGTTTTGAGCAGTTCCCAGGTAATGCCACCATTGCAGGAGTTTTCTAAATACACTGCTTCAGACCAGCGATCAGTTGGTCGGCAATTTGATGTTGCTGAATCACTTCCAATTCTGATGTTGAACTGTATGAACCTAAAAACAACAAAATACAACAATGATAAAATCAGGGTTTTGTAATTAGCTTTAAAAAATATGAGAAGTTGGTTAACTTGAGAAACATGTAATGGTTCTCTCTCTCTTAATTTTAAATATTTATTCATGAGCTTTCATCACTTTTATCCAAACAGAAAAGCCAAAAATAGTTTGAGAGAAATGAGAGAAGATTGGTTGATTAGCTCATTGTACAGATTAAAGATTATTATAGTAAACAATAAATATTTAGTTTCATCTCTGGCATTATGCACACACACACGAGTAAAACAACCTGTTGGCTTCCTAGCTATCACCCAAGATGCAAATCAAACTAGAATTTAGAAAGAAAAAATGTTTGATTTGTTGATATTATCACAATGTGTTTTCCTTTCAATATGAGCATCAAATTTTGAATTCTCTCTAGAAATAAGGGACAAGTAAAACTAATATTCTGAACCTTACATTTGTAGATATAAAAATTATAAACTATTAGTCAATAATATTATATATTTTTAATTAAGTATTTTACTTCTTTGCTTGTCATTGGTTGAGGGATGTAATGATATACAATTTAATAGATTTAAATTATTAACTCCCTTGCTACAAAATTTGATAGTGAGGAAACAAAGATGCTGTAAACACCCAGTTACAAGCATTTTAAAGAATATTTTTCTTGTTTTCCCTCACATTCACATTTTTGCAGTGAGAAGTAATCTTATGCATCTGCCAAACTATAAATGATTATTCAGTAAATTAAATAATTTATGCTTAGATTTGGGAGTTGAAGCAAGAAGAAAAAAAGTGTGACAGTTTTTTCCAGTAAACTCTGCACTAACCGACTACTTGTGGTGTTTAGCTCAGTGGTCACTAGTTCCCTGAGTCCATCTTGGTTGAACACGATGGCTTTTCCTGTAGCTATGACCCCGCAAGAATAGGAGTATGAGCCACCTTTGATGGTGATGAAGGCAGAGCCAGTTAAGATGTTGTTGGAGGAAAATGTTTCTGTCAGGGAAGTGGGGTTTGGAACTGCTGTGATGCTGCAGTCGGGACCTTCAAATCCAAAATCACACCTGTTACAAAGAAGGCGAGAGTAAACTGCAAAACCTCAAACTGAGATATAGCAAATATTAGGGAGAAATAATTATTTAAAAACAAACAAAAATAGGACACAAGGAAAAAAAAACCCATTTCTGTTTTAAATACAGTAATTCTTTCAGCTGTCTATTGTCTTAATCTCTTGATGTCTATTTCACTTGCAGATATTCTCAGCTTTACAGTGGTAGCCAATACTAATGCCTAAAATAATGGCCCCTAACATGAACCAACATGGTGCTAGGTCTTATTTGGTTTGGTTTCATGATCTCTGACAGTTGTTCAATACTCCATAATTATTTTTTTGTTTCAAATGGTTTTTAATCAAAATATTGACTGTTTATTTTGTGAGAATAGGAAGTTCCAAAAAAAAGGGGTGGGTCGTGTGTGTTAAAATGCAGTTTTAACATAACAGAGTCAATTAAGTATTGATAGGGTCTCCCTACTAAACATTCTTAATGCAATCAGTTCTTGTGAGATGCGGATACAAAGTAATAAAGCAGAAAACTTAAATCAACGCTGACTTCATAATATGGTTTTGACTAAAGAATATTGGTTTAACAAAAGAAATATATAAATGAAGAATCAGAAGCAAAACGTTGCATTAGCTTCGGGGAAGTTAGACTTAAACAAACTTAGTCATTTCAGACAATATCGCAATAAATTTTTTGGCCATCACTGTACAGGAATGCTGAATCGGGTAGATAAGATTTTAGATTTCGCCTGCAAGCCGACATGTTCACATTTGCCGTACCACCTTCTGTCTATTTACTTACAGGGTTCAAAATCTGTTGGCTACCAGTTCCTTTGCTGATGATTACTTGCCTACAAATAAGCCTTTTTGCACTTGTTTACTTTTAATGAATTCTGTTAAGCAGGATTGCTTAAAGTTGTAAACAACATGAGAGATAAGCAGAGAACAAATCCATGGATTTTAGAAGAACAAACATTCGGTGTGACTTTAATGTTCTTGCTGATGCAGATGGGAATCATGATGATAGCTACAAAAGAATTTCTGTTATCTTAATTAAAAACTAAAACAACAAAAAAGACCACCTGGAAATCACAGCTGTCAAATATTTGTTGACCAACCAGAAATTGCCACAGTAAGCAATTTTTTTTTTTAATTTTCCCATCCCAGACGCAATTTTTCGCCAGAGACACGGACCTATGATGGGTCTGCAATAAAGTGAATTTAATGGTGCGGTGTACTGATCCAACAGCTCTAAAAACGGACAGGTAAATGATACAACCCAAAACAGAAACAACAAAATAGGCAGATAATTGATAAATAATTTTCTTTAAGAACTGACCAGCGTTAATAGTTGTCAAAAAAGCAAAACAAACAAACAGCCAGTCACGCACCGATGCTTCTCACCTCCTGTTTAAGGCGTGTTATGATGACTCAGCTGAATTGTATGCTAGTCATCTGGAAGAGATTTACCCAAAAAATGATTGAAGCCTCTAGCAACAAGGCCAAAGCCTGGTACAAAGCAAATTGCCATAAAAGTACAGGCAGCAGAAGAAAGTAAAACAATCTTTGTTAGATCACTGCCTGCAGCTCACTGGTCTCAATGTGAGACAAACAAAGTCACCAGGAAATTCACAGTGGAGAATCATGGGAAATCTGAGGACCTCTGAGGTTACTTTAGTTCAGGGAAAAAATGGCTGCTCCAACGAGTTGCAGTGTTATTAAAATGACCAAAAATCTCACAAGAACACCGGTGACAGAAAATGCTATCACGCAGACCAGAGCAGGCAGAAATCAGATCTGCTCGGTCGCAGTATTTTTTTTAATTCAGTGTGATTCTACCTTTAGTTATGGGCTGAATGCAGCTATGCAAAAGTTAGCACTTGCAAAATGTGAAGATGGTGACATGGCTCTGTCAATCACTGCCAGGACATGCAAAAAGCTTTTTGATCAGCTACGAGTGAGTATGTTGTGACAACACACATTAATCCCCTCGCTGACAGTTTCTTCTGACTATTCTCCCCTAGCTGGTCATTTGTATTTCCTCCAAGTAGTCTGGTTTCCTTCCCTAGTAGAGTTTCCAGAATAGATGTGGAAGTTCTGCAGGTATCTCTTGACTGGCTTACACCTTTACCACTGCTCAAGAGCCCCCCCCCCATCTGTACTCAGGTAATTTTTTTGGTCACCAAGGCTAATGAACCTCCCTCCAACCATCCCCACAACTTTTCCTTTTAGCTTAGACCCCAAAAGTCAAGACAGGGTTCAGCAAGAAGAAACAGAATTCTACAAAACAATAAAAATCTGAGTGCCACTTTATTAAAGCTGATACTTACTCACAGCTGTCCTGTCGACAGAAACCATGCCCATAGCAGCCATGTGGACATAATCCAATGAAAACTGAAATTCAAAAAAGAATTTTTAAATTTAAAGGGCATTTTTACTTTGCTAATAGATTTAAAAGAACACTGAAACATTAATAAAGAGAATAACTTTACACAAAAACTGTCATTACTGCATAATAGCTCTACTAGCAAGAAAGCCACAAAAAAATGTGTGTGTGTGTGTGTGTGTGTGTGTGTGTGTGTATGCGTGCATGCGTGCGTGCATGTGTGTATCATAGCTGCACATGGTTTTGTATGGAATTTCAGCTCAGTGAGACAATCTAGTATTTGCATCAGTTCAGACTTCAAAAGAGCTCAGGTACCTAAGCTAAGATCACTGGAGTATGGATACTTAAATGTTTAATTATTCTTGGGTGTTATAAGCGGTTGGTAGATGTGATTCCATTGTTACATGGGAACACCACAAATGGCATCTTTTGTGACCTTGCAAGTGACAGAAAAAAGCTGACTGCTGCAAGGTCATCAAGATGATACTGTGCCAACAGCTCTTAAAATAACCTTGGAAGTACAGTTGAAAATGGTAAAAAAAAAATTAATATTGTTGCTTTGCTTTTTCCCATATTTTTTAAATACAGTTGGTAAATTGAAAGTTACTGGCATATATTAATGTGTAAGTAAAATTTTTAAAACAACAAAATTCTAACATTACATTAATATATTTTAATAGTTACATCAATGAAATCAGAAAAATAATAAAAGATATTTTATATACATAATTACAAGAAGAAATAAGAACAAGTTTGAATTTATGTATTAAGAATAATCTGGACCAAATAGTACACATTTTCATCACCTGCCCAAAAACAATAAAAAATTTAATGTGATCTTTTATCACTTTTAAAATACACTGAAACATGTACCAAAAAACCTCTCACAAAATGTAGATACAAAAAGAGAGGGAGAGAAACAAACTTCAAAGTAATGACTTGCCATTGTCAACAGCCCAGTTTGATGATCCAGATGATGCAAGCTTCCATCTGAATCTCACATATGGAACAAGAGCAATATAGGGAACAGGAAAGGTGATTCTCTGCCACCTGTGTTAATAAAATCGCAAACTGAATAAGTTTAAAAACTACCAGTAGCAAAAACAGAATGATAAAGAAAACTGGTAACAATACTGTCATTTAAGTTAGCCCTAGAAACATTAAATGCATTGTTGTGAAGTAATTTTCTAGAACATTTTAGAAAGAAAAAGCTATGCCCAAGTGTTGATAATGACTTTACATATTTGAATACTTTGTCTATGCAAGCAATATATATATATGTGTGTGTGTGTGTGTGTGTGTGTGTGTGTGTGATATATATATATATATTGCTTGCATAGACAAATATATTAGGAGAAAAATAACAAAAAATTATGGTGGAAAGCAGTAATCCATATAAGGAAGCTAGAAAATAGTACATGAAACAAGACTGTGCTAAAAGTTCACCTGGATTGCACTGGTTCTGTCTGTAGTGAAAACAGTGCTTATGAAAGAGCAGGCAGGCAGATTCAGTTTTTGCAATAACAAGTCTGAATTTGCAGGAGAATTTTAATTGGATAGCTTGAGGAGTGTGGCATCCCTGTTCACCGTGGTGGCAGTCATAAATCTGATGCCAATCTCATGCACTGTTCCAATTTCTGTGGATTTCTTCCAAATGGCAGTATATGGCCACCTAGTATGCTGGTGTGGGCCTCCAGGGCTGGATGTCTTAAAAATTAGTAACAGCTTCTTATGCCTTAAAATGGGGAGTGGACAGATCATTAGTGTCCACCACTAAGGTATTTGCAAGCATGAATGCTAATGAAGGAATTGCTGGCACCCATTTTGGCTTGGTGTTTGATTATTGTTTTAGTGGAAAACCACAATGGCCATAGGCTGGTGTTATTCACATCAACAAATCTGGTTTTAGGTTTGTGTTCCTTGGCTGAAGGAAATAGAAAAAAAAACCTAATACTTGAATCAGAACATCCACATTAAATGAACATTTTTGAACATCTGCAGCGTGACATTTGTCTAGTTGTGCAGATGACCACAAAATCTAAAGGACTCTCAGTTTACGCCAAAAGTTGTCTAAAGAAGCATTCTTCTGACCCCAACATTTTTTTTTGTTTTTTTTTTTAAAAATACTTAAATAAAATCACTGCTATAACAGCAAGCTTAAGAAACAGGCAATGTCTTTTTCGGCATTTTTCTTCACACACACACACACACACAACTGCTCACATCTCTAGTCATTTTCAACCTTTTGTAGCATACTGAATATCTGTATCAGCATCAGTTTTAACAGCTTCTCTATTGTCGTCATTCTTTTTTCTGTTTTTCCTCAAACACTCTGTCTTAGTAGTGATGAATTGGCGGCATACTATTTTAATTAATTCTAGTTTATGAATGTACATTCAGTTTTTCTGCGAAAACTAAAAGGTTTACCCAGAGTTGTCTGTGCCTAAAAATGATGAATGTAGAGGCTGGTACTTCCTGGAACATGCCTTTGGCAGACACCGAGAATGCAGTAAATGCCAGTCGTGTCCATGATTGGTTGAAAATTCAAGATTAATCCTAAAATTTACAAAATAAAATAAAATAAATATATATAATCATAAAATAACTTCAATTCAAAATGTCTGAAATAAAACTTTGAAAAACTCTTAAAAACTGTTTTAATGGACAGATGCAACATTAAACTTCCCATCTCCCAACTTTACCTAAAGAGAAGTAGCAACATAATTCAAGTTGGGATATTTGAAAATAAAGCTGCTGAGACAATTAATTTTTATTCTACAAACAGCGTAACTTTAACTTCACTAGTTAACCTTAGTATGTTTAACTGTGACACTATGACATTTAACCCTTTAGTTACTAAAGGCAACTTACCAGCTTGTTTATCCATTAATTAATTAATTATTTTATTTGGTAAAGAAACAGTTTTCTTGAACGTCTTCTAAGAAAACTTTTGGTACATAAATAATAATTAATGTATTTATTATTGTATATTCTTAAAAACAGGCACAGGATTAGATAAATGGTTTGAACAGTGAGATTATATGTTAATGATATGCAAATTAAACCCAGCTAAAATAGCATTCCGATAACAGTTTCTGGCCTGGTTTCATTTGAACGCCCCTGGTAAGTTGGCAGACTTTCTGCTCCTCTGGGAATAACTACACCTGTAGGATGATTTATCTTTTGTACAAATCACTAGGAAAAGCATTGTATTGTACTCATTTGAAAATAAAATGAAATGATAAGCTGTCCACATTTATAGGGAAAGATAGTTTAGATCTCTAGTTATACTGCACAGATTTATGTCCAGTTTGAAACACTTGCATAAATGTGTAAAAGACATTAACCCACTATATACTATCTGGAGTGAATTTGCACCCCCACTACCCTTCAAAATGGTATTATCTGGCACAGGAACACAGGGGCTGTGACAAATAGTATCTTCCTCATTAATACAGCCAAAGTCCATAGTTATAACTCATAGCAAGGTGATCTAATGGGGCCGAATTCTCTATCAGACAGATGTGACACGAATACCTTGTGGGCACACAGGATGGCCTCACGTCACTGACACCCAAAAATTTAAAAATCTATCAGAAGAGACAACTCTGATTGGGAGGTTGGCCTCTTGGTAAGAAAGCATTACTTATTTTCTGTTGTTGTCAAATCTAATTAAAGGGCAGTCATCATTATATACAGTGTTAACAAAAGAAATGTGCAGAATAAACAGAATATTCAGTCTATTATCTGCACTTTATCCTAAAAATTTCAACTTAGGGAGGGCAAAAGAAAACAAAAAATAATACATCTGTTACTGACTTGTTCGGGGGGGGGGTTAAATAGCTACATTGAGAAAGTTACCTGTTGTTGGTCAAGTTCTGCCCACACTGCAAGTTGAGTGAGAACTGAATGTATTTACTTTTGCCATTGGAAATATTTTGAGGTAGATATGGCAGTATCTTCACGCTGTCAAGTGCCCACACATCGTGATTTGCTCCTCTGTGATGCTTCTGTTGCCAGCACACTCTGGTTCGGAAAAGTTGCTTCTTATCATGATGGAGTGAGAGAGACACCAGTCTAGGGGTCTACGATAAACAAACAATGTAGTAATCGTCCTGCAAATCTGCTGGACCCCTTGTTATGAATTCAGTTGCAAAATAATGTACGATGGCTTCCAAGCATTTTGTGGAATTTCTTTAATAATTTTAGTTTAAACATATAATAATAATAATAATAAAATTTTCTTTATATGCTCAAAAAATTTGTCAGGATACTGGATTAGTTCTGTGATCATCTTTCAAACTATACTTCCAATGAAAAGAAAGAAATTTATTGATGATTAGGAATGAAATGCACACAAATTTGTGCTTGAATGTTTTATCTGTTACAGAAGATTACAATAATGAGGAATTAAATGCAATAAGATTAAGGTGATAGCTAGGTTCTGATTTTTTTTTTTTTTTTCAATAAGCAATCACAATAAACTGAACCAACCCCTGTCCTGCTCTCTGGGACCTCTAACGTGTCACTTACGATATGGTTTATCTCCCTTTGCTAAGAATTTGCTCTGAGCTTCCTTCATCTCATGCAAGTATACCCTCAGATGATTTAGAAACCTATATATAGGCAGTGATTAACAAAATACATAGATGAGCTAATCTACACATCTATTTCTAACTTACTCCAGGTAATCAGGGAATTTGCAAAATTCATTTTGGTTGATTATTTAAATAATTTTCTTCTTCACCAGCCAGCCATGTCAGTTTCTTCTAGTCGCCTCCCACATCTAAAAACGAAGAATCTAGTAGAGTTTTCTGGGTAATTCTTGACTGGTTCACACTTGCTGACAGAGAGAGTGTGACCCTGCCCCCCTCTTGTACCCAAGTAACCTTGGTCACCAAGGCTAATACCCCACATTTTCACCAAGATTTCCTTAGAGACCCTAAAATCAGGAAAAAGGTTTAAAAGAAAGAATTTGAGAGATACGCTTGGAAGACTCACTGTGTAAGCATTGAACTTCAGTTTCTTCAACACAAATGTGTCTCCATTCTCAGTCTCCAAATAAACTAACACACTGGACCGAGCAGACATTGCCTTGCGACACCTTCCTGCACCTGTGATTTAAAAAATAACAGCAGCAGCAGCAGCAGCAGTCAGTCGGTCGGTCAGTAAGGTAAATAAGACAAAATAAATCTTAGGTCTTCTAAACAGAACCATTGAAATAAAGACATCAGACTTTTTTGTTCCTTTATTTATAGCTTTGGTCAGATGCGATCCAAGCTTGAGGCCCTTGTATCGTTAGGGATACTGACAGCCGAGTGACTTGAGAAATAAATTGACTTTAGTTGAGAAATTAGAAAAATGAAATTTTCCTTGTCTGGAATATCCAAAGATGGCCTGGGAACCTAAATAAAGAATTTTATATTTTAAAAAGGCACAGAAAACAGTGGACAAATGTTGTCTTTTCACTGATTAGGGGTTCTCAGCATATATAAGGGGTCATAACATCATGAATATTTGATATCTGTAAATAATTTCCAACCACTAAAGCTGCAGTTATTTTAATGTACTGATTATGCTACACTAAACATGTGTTGGACAGGCAACTTTATATGAGTTGAGAGAGTTGCTTCCCTTCTGTGAATGGCTGTAAATAGAAAAATAGGTAACTAAAAATAAATGAGAGCATGACAGGCATGGAATGCTGCAAGAGGTAAAGAGTTAAATAGAAAAATCACTTATCAGAAAAAATAATAATAAAGTTGGTGTTCGCACCCACCGAGACTAAAGTAAAACCTCAGGTTTCCAGCATTGTTCATGTCAATGTAAGGTGAACACGTGTGACGTCGCCCTGAGCTAGAAAAGGTGAGGGCATTCCCTTTGTTGGTTGTTCCGCAGGTAACGTCTTTTCTGCCACCATGTATGAGCCATCTAACACAAGAAAAGAGTGAAATGGGATTAGTAAAACAGCAAGAAGCACCCATATTGTCACATAGACCTGCTGCTAGAAATGAGGGTAGTTGAGGACGAGAGGTGGGCAGGATGCAGGGAATCACAAACTTCTCCACACCAATTACAAAACTAAAGTAAACATTCCCAGAATGCGATTGATTATATTTCACGACAACAAAAAAGTTATACTATTTAAAATGTGCACCATGATAACACAAGATAAGCTTGTCAGCCTGAGATCTTGAAAAAGCAAGAAAGGTGATCTTTTGCTTGGAATAAGGACAGGTAAAGATGCTAATCAAAGGGTGGCAGCATCAGCTGATGTTCAGATTATGTTTGACTGAGATCAACACAATACTTCACTATCACTCTGAATGCTGTCTTTAACATTACCATCATCTTCAATCAATGATTACTGCCACTCCTACTGTTGTCATAATGCCATCCTTATCATCAATGTTATCTCCCTAACCAACCAGTCTTTTTTCTAAACATCATCATCATTACTATCATACAAACATCACACCTCAGTCAACAATCATAGATACTTTCTGATGTTGTCATCCATATCTATTGTCATTAACCTACCATATTTATCAGTGTCATTATTGGCATCACCAGTCATCATTCTTTTCCCTTTAGATGTCATAATTATTACCACTCTTGCTATAATCACCAGAAGTAAATCATCTTTTAAAGATTCCAGTCCCTGTTTGCATCATCATAAATCAATGATCCCCTTCAAAAGAATTATTGCTCTTATTTTTTTTTTATATTATCATCGCTAACTTTTTCATCATTACTGGTTTCATCAGCTACAATCATTGTGCTTTACATCGCAATCTTCATCATCCTGTCAGAATCATTTCATAAAAAGTCATCAGAATCCCTCCAGAAAAAGGAAACAGACAAATTTTAAAACTGTTTTTTTATTATTTTTTTCTTTTTAAGCCACGATCTGTCAACGAAGAGAACAACAGTTCAGTCTGAGATTCCCAACTTACCCTGGGTGGAAGTTGGTCTCAAAGTTCTCGATCAGCAGAGCATCCAAGTCTTCACTGTTATCAGCCAGATTCATATCCCGACTCACCAGGTAATTGTAAGGTTGATTCTTGTTGTCAAAATACATGGTATTTCCATCAGCATGGCACCTGTGCTAAACAAAAAATGACAAAGCAAACCTACAGTAGTGGTAAAATCAGTTCGCAAAGGTCAGGAATGACTCGCCTTCACAAGAGTTATCTCGATTTAAAGACTCAAGTTTTAATATTTTCCAAATTGAATACTACAGTTCAACGAATAATAACCCCAATGTTTTCACCATCTTCTTTGACCTGGTAAAGTTGCCTAATGCACTTCTAATCACAGATGAACATTTGCTTTGCTTTATTTTCTACTTTCAGGCAAATGGCATCTTTTAAGAGGGTTGGTAAATCTTCAGATGCAGTGTACATGGTTTATTATATTTTTGCCTTTACCTCTGACGTGGCATCATCTTTGTTGATTAAGTTACTACCATCCAAGTGTCCCATCACCAAGTTGCTTGGTTCAAACGGAAATGCCATTTGCCTGGTTAGTTTGTACAATGTCAATGAAAGGATTTAATGCCATAAATCATTTTTTATGACGGCTTACCTATGCCAATAATTCTGAGGAGAGCACAGTAAACTTAAAACATCCAAATATGTACAGCCGATGAGGCAGCTTCCACGGATGAAAAAGGATAACGGTTCTGATGCAACCACTTATTCTAGCCTCAGCTCAAACACAGGATGGTGGTGTTTTGTTCGCAGTATCAGTAAGAGAATCCCTAATGTATTGCTTCTCGTATATACTTGATAGTTAGCAATTTGTAATTTAGCCAGTGGTAGGGAATTGTAAAAAAAAATAAGAAGCGATATGGCCATGTAAACTCCAGTGAAATGATGAAATCACAGGAAATAAATGAAGGACTTGCTCACCTCATGAAACATGGTGGGAGGGGACATTTCTGTTGCTATGTATTTATCTGAGTTTGAGCATCTTTGCACCTGTTTACTGATAGTTCTGTAGGTGATGGCTCTGATGTCTACTTCGCTTTATAAAAACCACTCCTAGCTCAGTGACTTCTACATTCACCTGAACTAAATGTGGGCATTGACAGAAGCAAACGAAAGATAAACGGTTGATTAATGGATGCAGTCATTCACAGCTGCTCGTTTGCAGAGAAGGAAACAGTTCATGATGCCGCTACCTTCATGTTTAATGCATTGCAGCGCCCAATCCAATAAAATTCAAACTTCATTGAAAAGAAACATGGAGACTGGACTATGTTGTGTGTGCATTCTTGTTTGTTTGTTTGTTTTAACATTAATCCCTTTAAGATATGCGTTACCTCACAAGAAGACAGGTTAATCTTAATATATAATTTTACTTGTTAACAGCAGCTAAAACAAAAAAATCACCTTAGAGTTAAAACACTCTTGCCAAGAGAATAGTCAAATTTTTTAAGGATTCCACGACAGTGTATATAACTCTTTTCAGTATATGCTCAGCTCCATTTATTTTTTTTTTTTTTCATTTTAAACTATTGGTGGACCCCAAAAATGTAGAGGCCCCTGAAACTACTGCACAATTCTAATTTTGTCTTGTTGTTTCTAAATCTTAATCCTTTTCCCAACAACCTGACCATCTTATACAAGGAAAACCTCCAAGCTTATTAGCAAGAAATTGTTAATGATAACCAAAGCAGCCTGCCATATCTTTACTCACTCGAATGTTGGCCCCTGGGAACATTAGCCAATTACCAGCATCAATTGGCTCAAATCCTTCTTCAATTTTAACTGGCGGATGAGCCATGTTGACCACCAGGACATTGTCAAGGGCCCAGCAGTTGTGGTATACTTCTTCAGGGAAGCTGCTATTAGTTGAACCCAGTTGGCTGGTGGCCTGCTCCCAGCGTAAACAGACATCAGTCCGCCGAGCTTCAAAGGGCAGATAAACGAGATGAATTTCTGTTGAGCTACTGGTGGGTGATCTGAAAATGTCAAAGTAGTTCAGAGATAAATTCTTTAAAGGTTTTTTTTTTAAATGTAATTTTTACATGCAGAAGTGATGATCCCTAAATATATATATTTTTTTATTTAAAAGTTTTTTTTAGTATAAAAACAAACAAATCAGGGGTCCACATGATAACACTTTGTTACAAATGTCAGCATAAAAAACAACTGGGACGTTACTGCAAGCTGTGAAGTAAAGAGCCAGAAGCAATGCAATCAGTACATAATAACCGAACAGGTGAAAAGACAGTGTGCAAGACTACAATTTTGCCATTTAGAGATAGATGACTGATAAAGAGTGGTGGGTTACACACACGTCATTGCAGCTGCAGCTTGGGTCTCTCTGCCCCTTCCTGCAATGGTTCTGGGCTGTAGTTGTTGTCTGGACAGCGCTGCGGTTTTCTGAAACAGCCTATTATGTATGAATTTCCTTTCTAGATCCCATTACTTACTGATCAGAAAGAGAGGTGGTAGGTTTCCTTCCCTGCTGAAGTAGGCAATCTTCGGCTGGCTTACACAGAATACCTCTACCAGGATGCTACATGGTCCTTGAACTCTCACAAAAGATTCACAGAAAAGTTTGATTTATGCTTGTACAGCAAACGTGATTAAAGTCTTCAAAAGCTTTTCAGAAAAGGCAAGCACAGAGAGAGTCACTCTTTAAAAGAGCTCAAATGAGCAAGTTTTGGTAAATAAAACTTTATACCATATAAGTTTTAAATTGTTCTGCCCCTTTAACTTTCCAAATCTGTATCTAGGGAGTTTATAATCTACTGAAATTTCAAGTCAACCATTACATTACTGAAAGTGAAAACTCCCAACTACAATCTGCAGAACTAGAATGTTCCAGGTCAAGCTTAACTAACCTTATTCTTTCAATCTCCTTCCAAACAGAACAGGCATTTGTGCCAAAGGAAACAACAATGCCTTCATCCTTAGATCCATTCTTGTTGCACACCCCAGCCGCTGAAAATACAGGTACAGCAAGTTTGTTACAGGAAAAGAAAGAAAAAGAAGCCAGTTAGATTAATAAAACAGCTTATAAAAAGACAACTCCCCCCCACACACACAGTGTTTTTGTGCCCTAGGGCTCTCAAGTCTTCATTGTAGGGAGCCCTGAGTAATGAAATGCTAAAATAATAATAATAGTAATAATCATTTGGGTTATGATATGAATAAGTTTGAAAAATCGGTGATAACAGATTCTTTTAGACACCTTAAGAAGAAAACAGATAATAAGGATCACAAATACATTTATTCCAGTTAAACAAAATCAAATGTGCACTAATGAAAGAGGGAAAAGTAAGTAGTTCATTCTTCAAACAAACTACTGGACATCAACCCCTGACAGGTCACCTGTACGTGAGTATATGTGAAATTTGGTGGAGATGAGCAGCAGCAGCAGCATATCACCAGACTCTGGGTGATGGAAAACAGGCAGGAGTAAAGAAACGAGCTCCACCATTTTAACCTTTCCTTTTCACATTTTGCTTTTTTTTTTTAAAAAAAAAATCCCTTATGAAAAGTGTATTTAGCATAAACTCTAATAGAATCTGCGCAATGGCTGTACTCACATATGGCGAACTGGAGAACGGCAGCAGTCGTGGTGTTGAGTGGGACAGTGGTCTGAAAAGCGAGCAAGGGCAGAACTGAACTAACGCATTATGGATTATGGGCCGCCCAACAACAGCCACCACACAAGAAGAAATCAAAACTCCTGACAAGCCGAGCTACCGCGTTAGAATTAGAATAGTTCAGGTGCGTTACTGAGGCTGAGGCAACACCCGCCCTCTTGCAGCGTCGTCTTTGAGCAGGCTTTCTATAGTGAAAACAAAGCCACGTTATTTACAGTTAACTGCACTATTGCTGGTCGATGAGTGCTTGCTCTAGGCAATAGTGATAAACAAGCAAGAGAGACTAATGAAGTCGCCAAACATATTTTTCAGGAAGTTAGGAATTTAGACGAAATGAAAAAAATTTTTATATAGGCAAAAAAAAGAAAAAGATTACTCAACAGAGAGAGAGACAATAGTTTTACCAGTCTGGACAATCTCCCTTCCTTCCACTTCATACCCAGTTTTGTATTTTATCTAACAGTGGTTTTTTATATATATATATATACACTACCAGTCAAAAGTTTGGTAGAAAAGACAAATCTGAAGGTATTTATTAAAAGGTATAACCATGTAAAATTCAAGTCACAGATGCAAAAAAAACTACACAAATCTAATAATAAACTTTAGCTTAAACCTTTGTTTCTTCAAAGTAACCCCTGATAACAGCTCTGGGAATTCTGAGAAGTCTATCTAATAACAGTGACAAATATTGAGATGTTATTTTGGGTTCCAAGCTGTTTGGAGGTATTCCCATGACTGGGTTTTGCTATATGATATCATTTACCCAATGGTTTTTCGAGTTTATCCCATAAAAGTTCATTGGGTGATAAATCAGGTAACTGTGTTCTGGAATATACCATTCCTTTCTTTGCTCTCCACACATTGTCTAAATAATTTAGAAGTGTGCTTTGGGTCATTATCTTGTTACAGAATAAATCCCTCACATGTTAGTCAACTGCGGAATACTGTAATAACAATCTGTTCATTGTTCTTTTAATGTAAGAGCATCACTCTGTTCTGACAAGTGTTCTCCAACTTGTCTGTGCATAAAGATTCTACATTTGGACACAAACATCTCAAACTTTGACTCATCAGCCTGTAGCACTTTATTTTAGTCATCTGTAGTCCAGTGTTAATGTAATTATTCCCACTGTAGCCTTTTTTTAAAATATTTTTCCTTTATCAGAACACCTCAGCAGTTTTTTTTTTTAAAATAGTCAGACCACCATTTAACTCAGCAGCTGAGGCACATTTTTTTTACTGTTATTATGAGTGCTGGATTTTCTTTCATGTTATTCATCTGTGTTGTAATTTCTGGGACTGTGAGTCTTCTATTTTGTTTGCTCAACAGCATAATGTATTTATCCTCTCCTTTAGATGTCACTGTCCTCTCTGTGCATTTTCTGTCTGCACTGCTTCCAGTCGTCTGGTGCCTTTGTGGTGTAAGGTGAACACCCTTTGTTGGAAATCTCTTTTTTGTCAGGCCTTCCTTTCTCAGAGTACAAATAGCCAATCACGTTTCAAGATCAATTTGCTTTCTTTTTTTCCATCCTGACAAAAAAACATATTGATAACCACAACCTTTAACAGTTGTGACTTTCTCTGAGGTTTTGGAAACATCTATTCAATTCATAATTCCCTGTGACATGTATCATCTTCTTACTGACCCATTTCTCATCCAAGAAAAGTATGTCACATGGGCAGGATACAAAGTCTGTTGAAAAAGTATCCGACTTTATTTTTTTCCCCGAGGGAAGTAATGACGTTAGGGAGGCAAAAGTGTCCATAGTGGAGCCACATGCCTTCATGTGCATGCGTGTTTATTGGCGGGCTTGCTGGATGCGTCAGTCGCTGTCAGGCAGTCATCATGTGAGGTACTGTACTACTTACTCGTCGCATTTTCATTTCGCCTGTGATGACGGAATGTGTGGAGCAACGATCTTGCATCAAGTTTTGCCAAAAGCTTGGAGATACCCAAGCAGAAACAATTCACAAAATTCAACAGGCTTTTGGTGACAATGCCATGGGTGTTACCCAAATAAAAGAATGGTACAACAGGTTCAAAGATGGCCGTCAACAAGCCGCAATGCAGTTGTTATCGAGAAAGTGCGGACCTTGATAATGGAGGATCGTCGTTTGACGGTGCAGGAAATTGGTGATGAGATTGGGATCAGTAGAGATTCTGCACATGCAATTTTAAAGGAGGATTTGGGCTCGCGCAGAGTGGCAGCGAAATTTGTGCCCAAGCTGCTTTCTCAGGAACAACAACAACTTCGTCTTGAGGTTGCGCAGGACCTGCTGGAAACTGCCAACAGGGATCCTGAGTTCCAGAATACCGTGATAACTGGAGGTGAGACATGGGTGTACGGGTACGACCCGGAAACCAAAACTCAGTCATCACAGTGGAAGCACCCAACGTCGCCAAGGTCCGGAGCAAAATCAAGGTGATGCTGACTGTTTTCTTCGACTACCGAGGCTTTGTGCATCATGAGTACGCACCAGAAGGACAAATAGTTACAAAGGAGTACTATCAGGAAGTCCTCTGACATCTTCGTGATACAGTTTGGTGCAAGAGACCGGATCTGTGGGCCTCGCAAAACTGGCAGCTGCATCATGACAATGCCCCGGCTCATCCCTTGCAGCTGATCCAAGGTTTCTTGACAAAGAAAGGCATTTCGCTCATTCGCCAGGCTCCCTACTCTCCAGACATGGCTCCTTCTGACTTCTGGTTGTTCCCAAAAATGAAGATGCCACTGAAAGGCTCCTGCTTTGAGAGCCGAGAGGACATCATGCAGAATGCGACAGTGGAGCTAAGAGCCATTCCGGAAGAAGTATTCCAGACGTGCTTCGAGCAGTGGAAGGATCAATGGGCTAAGTGTGTGGAGGCACAAGGGGTCTACTTTGAAGGGGATTAGCAATTGAACCCAACCAAGTACGTAATTTTTTTTTCCCCAGCCTAAGGTCAGATACTTTTTCAACAGACTTCGTATGTTCAAGTGTTCTAAGCATAAAAGAGGTTATTTTGATGAAACAAAGATTTGCCAAAGTTTATCAGATATGTTGGGAGTTTTTTTTTTGCATTTATGTATTAAACCTTTCATTCACTATGTTAAGATGAAAAATAAGTTGGTTGGCTATACTATTATTCTTTTAATAATTGTCCCATATTTATTTTTGGAAAGTACAATGGTAGCCATGATTGCGAACTCATCGTCTTTAGTCATTTTGTTTATATATGTTGGTTTTCTAACAGTCAAATATTTAAATACACATAACTAAATGCATTAATAACTTGATTTATGCATGAAATAAAGGATTTCTTCATTGATGAGTCCTTAATTAAAGCAATTATGGCCTCCATAGTGTGTGTACATATGTATGTGACATGTCTGTTTTTGTGTGCGAGTGATACCCAAAAAGTAATACCCTCCATATTATGAAGGATTCAAGTGGTACAATAATAAAAATCATACACAAAATACTTTTATGTATCTTGTGACTACTGCAAAGATTTTGTTCCTTACCCACCAGGGGGAAATACATCACAGCAGTTCAAAATGGTGGCTAGCACAAATCCATGTGTTAAACAAATAGTAGTAATTGAATTTTTCACAGCTAAAGTTGGGGAGTCAAAACAATTTTGTATGGAAAACTAAAACAGCAGTATACAGGAAATGAATATATAGAAGGCATTTTTTTTTTAAAAAAAAAAAAAAAGAGCACACAGACACATTTCTCTCAGATAATGCTAGTACAGCTGCCAAACAGGAAGAACATCTGTGCAGAATCTTACCAGACTCCTTTTTCCTTTGGTTCCACAAAACACTGCAGCGTTCCCATGGAGAATAGGGCCGCAGTTTCCACTTACTTTAGCCCCAATGGTTTGTAACCTGAAAAGCACAGAGACAGAAATGGGTTCATAGGACAGCCACTGAGGAACGAAGAATATTGCCTTCATGTTATGATGATTCAAATCTGAATATATATATATATATAGTAAAAACAAACAAACAAACAAACTTTTGTTGTATATATTTTTTTCATTTCCTTGGAATTGTTTAAAATTATTTCCCTATCTTGGGGAGTCTCCTTCTCTCAAAAAAAACCTTAACCCAAGTATGGTTAGGGATTCTTGGGCAGTGGTCACACAGCAGAGTACCCAGAAAACCTAACCGAAACTTTTCATTTTTAAATGAGAAGAGGAAACCCATGAAGACAGCTGGTGAAGAGGAGCAAGAAGAAACATCCCCTCCTCGTAGAAAGGGTACTACATAAACAAGGATACCATTTTAGTTTTGTTTTTCTGCACAGCATTTCCAATAATAAACACATATGGCATAGTTTCCATGATTTTTATTTGTAGCAGTTATGCTGCCATCAAGTACTTCAGGGTAAATTATCCTTATGGTGTTCACAAAATAAAGCCAATTGATGATAAAAGCATCCAGTTATGATTCTCAGTAAAGTCAGTAGCAGCATCTCTATGAAGGAAAAATCTCACAGATGTCATGAACATTTAAAAAGCGTTTCAAAAGTAAGATGGTATCACAGAAAGCTTTGTACTTCCCCCATAACTGTTTAGAAATCCTTCTTGAATTCTGTCCACTTTCACATCATGTATTCCACTTGGTCTCAGGCAATCAACTTCAGCATTCGTAATTATTTACAATTTCTGCTTTGATTAAGAATATTCTATTTTAAATTTTTTTACTTGCTAATGCCTGGCATTAAGCTGAATTCCCCAAGTTTCCTCCCCTCATCTCCCCCCCAAACCAACCTTTGAGCTAGCTGACATTTTGATACACTATATTAAAACCATCGTCAGAAACAACGTTATTTGAAGTGTCAACAATTCTTTAAAAATCATTTTTTATTTAATATATTCACCAACACAGAATAACCTTTTAATTTACTTTTTTTCTCTTCTTTTTCAGTTGCTAGCTTACAAATAGAGAGAGAAGAAAGTGCGAGCCGTGTATCAGCTAAGTTGCAAACCTTAGCACATTTCCGACCAACCATGACCAAGTTAGTCATAAGATTGTAAAATAACAAGCAACAGAGCAGATCAGAAGAAACAATTTCGGTCAAAACTGGATTAAAATAATTGAAGATTTCTCAGTTTTGGAGTGGGAGCAAAGTGTAGCCAGTCAGTGTCTTGACAGCATCTGAAACAAATCCATTATTCGAATTTAAAGTGATATGATTACAAAGGGTTAAATGCTTCACCACCAGACAGATGCAAGAAGCTCCAACATTTTCCTTCATATTGTGGCAAAACCAATATTTCAACGGAAAAAAAAATGAAATGCAGATATCACTTGAAAGATGATCAATAATTTAATTAATTTTAATAAATACTGTTGTTATTTAATGACAAAATAATTACTTCTTACCATAGAGTGGTATCAAAGTTAGCCAGTGCATCAAAATCATCTCTCAAAATAACAGCATCTGAATGAATAGTTGCCATCTGTGGACGGAGTGGAGACAAAGTCGGTCCTGGAAGGGTTTTAAAAAATGTGTGTATATATTTATATAAAGTGAAATTTTTCTCATCTGAGATTTAAAAAAAATATACATGATGATGTCCTGTATTATCTAACAAAACATAAAAGGCAGCAGCTTTCTCCCTACTAATAGAGTACAGCAAGTTTTTCCATACTGAAACCAAGAAAAATGAAAAGTAGTTAGCTAATATCAACATTTGAATCATGACAGTAGAGATCACAATAGAATGTCAGCTAAAAAAAAAAATACATACCACAGAAAGATCTCTTAGAAGCAATATTTGAGGTCTACCTAGACATGTATTCTTTTGTGCATGCAACTAGGGAGCATCTCAGAATCCTAGACAAGATTAAATGGTCATGGGATGGCAATGGTACGTTTTGAGGAGGAAGAAACCCACATAGGAGAGAGATACTGCACTCTAACTAAACAACAACAGTCCAAGTCCAACAGAGACTGTGTAACACTGGCTGCAACCATGACAAGCGGGCACGCTACATGCACCACTAGCCAACCACAAAAGTTTAGCTGTCATTGCAACTAAAATTTGTCGTAAATTGTATTGTGCGCAAGTTAAAAATCATAACGGTTGTATGCTTACCTCCCAATTCACAAAGCTGGAGAACTGTGGCATCTTTGAACAGAACCTGCTGACTCAACATAGCTGTAGCACTAAGAGAAAAGGAAAAAAAATCACTATGGTGGAATTGAACGACCTTACACAAGTTTGATTTCCATTGTAAACTAAACATTACACGAGTCTTTTAACAGCTTAGAAATTCGGTGTGTGTAAAAAAACACCACATTACCTGTTATCTTCCAGAAGAGCTAAAGAAAATTAACCTAAAAGTTTGTCTCTTTTTTTGCCACCACATTCAAATAAGCCATTAAATTATACAAATCTATATCTTTTGGAAATTCAATTCACAGATTTCAGAGATGAATTTTCAAACCATTACACCACGATATACATCAAATTTCTTGTATTGTTACTTGTATAAATATATAATGTAGTTATTACAAGTAGAAAAGCCATCGCTAGAATGAACTATAGTCTTCCACTGTGGTTTTAGTTACTGAGTTCATTTTATCCCTAGAGCTCTACAACTCCCAATCTTCAAAATCCCCTTTTCAAATTTAGCAATTCAGTCTTACTAGGGATGTTCAAATGAAACACAGGTGAAATAGCAAAAGCGAAATGGTATCCAACCAGGTTTTATTTGAATGTCTCTAGTAAGTTCTATCTATTTTACTTTTTTTTGATGTTTAGGTTAAAGTATGACATGACATTAAGCAAGAGAGTTCTGTTCCTTTATTTATTTATCTGTAGTTCTTTTTGTTTATTTTTCTATCTTTCTAAATATTTTGATGGAATATGTATGTCAAAAGATTTCTTTTTTTTAAAATCTGCCTATGCTATCACTCTGAGACATCAGTTTTAATGACCTCTTGGCTACCAATCTGAAGATCCTCTCAAACAAGCGCCCTTCCATAATTAACATTAAATGAACAACAGTCCGTCTCTCTCTCTCTCCCTCCCTCCCTCCCATCACCTTCTGTCCATCTCAAGCCTTGAGGTGGCTGCCAGCAGTTGACACCATGTCGTCCATCAAACATGCAGGGGTTAGCCTAATGGACTGCTGAGGATGAGGGGCCAGGTTCAATCCACTCCTCGCCCATTCTTCCCTGGGTAGGAGGCTATGTGGATTTCCTCTAGGCACTCTAGTTTCCTCCCACACCTAAAGGGTGAAAGACACTAGTAGAGATTTCCCCTCTGAAGTCAAAAGTGGCAACCCCACTGTGGTGCAGCAAGTCCTAGCAAGCATGCCTGCCACCACACTCCCTCACAGGGGGGTTATCCCCCCTCCTCCCTTCTCAGATCCACAAAACCGTACTGTACTAAAAACACTTTTCTTGCTATTCTGACTATCCCATGTCGATGTCTTAATATATTACCCCAGCCCGTTTAGTGAGTTAAGAATGGCAAAGTGACAATGGCCGCAGATTAAAACAAACGACATCACCAACTTCGAAAACAAAGCTTCTGCAGAAGTTGTGCGTTCACCGATGAATTGACCAACAGTAAAAGACTGTTTGTTTCTATTCTTAAGAATTTTCTCAATTTCTCTCAATTGCAAATGTAAGACAATTGCCATTTACTCTCATTGTTGCTGTGACGTACTGAAATTTCAGCATTTCTTACAGAAAGCCAAATTTAGTATTGAAAAAGAAAAAGAAAAACTTTACTAATAATGAGAGAGAGAGAGAGAGAGAAATTATACACTTGTTATCCCAGTAAAAAGTATTTAGGTTTCAAAATCATCTGGTAAAACAAATCATTATGGAAGTTCTTGGTTACCACAGCATTCAGAAAGAGTGATGCTGCAGAGATTTTAATGTTTGGATTATTGCATTTTTCCTCGTGAGATCTAAGGTTGTGTACATCTGCCAGTGCAGTAGCACATGGAATCTGTACTCAGTTTCTGGAACTAAACTGTGAAGATGAGAAATGCTTTCAGAAAACCCTTTATGCCGTAAAAGCAGTAAGGCAAGCACTGAATACATTATCAGGATATTCTTGCAGCACACATGCTTTGAGTCTGAGAATTCCAACAAGTAAATGAGTCACAGGCTGAAGAAAACGGAAACTATTAGACCCCCAACTGGGCAACAGCATTTAGCAGCGACGTTCTGTGCAAAATCAATTAATTCACTTATACACGGCTTTGCGTTTGTGTGGAAAAAAGGTCTGCGATTATAATTCAAATGACTTCATTCATTTCTCATCAAAATCCTAGCAAATTAACATGCCATGAAAAAAAAACGAACAAAAGTTTACTGAAACCATTATACGTATACAAAAAGTATGAACCAGAAAATGTTTATTAAAGATCTTGGAGTAAAACAAGAGCAACATCAGAACAAGATGCAATGATATATATCTTCACAGAGAGATGGATATAGACAGTATCCTTAAGCATTTTTAAATTAGGTTAAGTTCAAATAATGTTTTATTATTTAAAACTAAAATGTACTTACACAGTTCAAACTATTAACCCACTATTAACAGGGTTAACTTCTACTTTCAATTTCTACATTCATGGTTTCTCTCTTTTCTCTTTCCTATATTCATATCATAAGGTATTTCCAGCATTCTCATTCAATACTTTCATCTTTAAGAGAAGGACAATGAAGTCTCCCCCTCTCTTGATCTCAGATGCATAATTTATCTGTAACTACTCCCAGATCAGCAAGTCATCACATAAAAGAATCCACTAGTTTCTTTTAAACCACTTGAAAAGGCTGCAAAGTTCTGGTTTCAGGTTAAATTTCTGAATGATAGAATCCAGATGTTGCCAAGCTTTCAGTGACAGAAATTTGATATTTCATAAAGTAATCTGGGCTTCCCTAAATTACAACTGTCAGTGATCCCATAATCAGTAATTGATAACAATATGCCATCCTTGGGGCTGGTTCTCTTTTTAACAGAAAACAGCCCAAACTTTGGTTTCTTTAAAGACTTTCAAGACACTAAATATCAAAACATTATCTGGATTGTTCGCATCACTGTTTAAATATAGTGACAGACAAACTCTATTTTAGAAAATTCGTCTGATATTCTCAATGAATTCCTCTTATAAGTATATAAATATATATGCTATTTTTTTAAGTCTTTATTTTATTTTTCCCTACATATTCTCTGATATCAAGATCCAGCTATTTGAAATTAGCATAATGCATTATGGGTAAGCCATTTTTTCTTTTCTTTTTCATTTGTTTATTGATTAAATATAGTATCAGATAGCTGCAATTCTTGCTATAAGATATCAGAAGCAAATGAAAGATAAGTATGAAATAGTTCAGTAAAAATATGCAGTCACAATCTATTCATTTCACAAAATGTTGAGTGCTACAACTTCTGATCACAATCATTCTGCCAAACTAAAGTTCCACCAACATGTTGGAAAGATGCTCCAGCAATGTGGCAGTTGGAAACTGCATCAGAAACTCAGTAACCCTTGTGGAATGATGAAAACATCTACATACAGCATATTAACACTTAAATTCAAGACATTCCTGAGAACGAACTCCTGACGATGGTGACAGGGAAATACCTCTGAAGCACAGGTTCATTATTCAGTTCGATTACTGTGAAAATTCCAGAACTAAACCTCTACCATACACTGTCTATCAGTGATTCTTTCAACCTCCCATGATGCCATGCACATAATCCAATTGCAGCTGAGCTAATTTCTAAGCAGCTTTATTTGCTACATCAAATCATACAATGTTTTTGTCATATTGCAATGATGTTGTAAAACTGCTTGACACCTCTCTCATTTGCTTCTAATGGTACCAGTAGCAAACAGCATTTAAATTTGTAACTACTTACAGAAAGCTCACACAGCCTGTTCCGGCAGGTGGCGCCATCCATATGAAAGTTAGCTGGCGCTGTGGTTGAAGGCTATTATACGAATGCACGATGGAGCACATGAAGCTCTTCCCTGCAAGAGGACTGGATCTAGGTCCCAAGCTGAACATTGTCTTTTGGGCTGCCTCAGTGATGCTGTACAGTCCAGTGAGTAAAAACCCATCAAAATTCAAACTCGATCTGATACTTACTGCAAAAACGAAGATAACACGTTATTCACTATTTTACTCCACCATTAGCTGCTTTGATGATACATGGTTCTTTTAGTAAGAGGAGAGAGTACTGGTTACGGACAGCTATAGAATAAAAGACAAACTTTTAACATTATTTTTTTTTTTAAAATGCAAACGGAACAACAACAATATTAATCAAGCTCTACTTCCGGTGTATTGCAGTGTATAGTCTGAGCACGAAAACACGGCTTATGCCACAACAATTAACCCTTCTTCCGAACGGCACTCTACTGCGCCTTTCGACCATACACCCCCGGCTATCTTACTGTAGTTGAGTCTATACATTTTCAACTAAAGTTTCCTCACGTGATGTATATTTGCTGAAAATGTGAAAACGACATATCTTTTAAAATATTACTTGCTATGTAGGCACTTCTT
Source organism: Nautilus pompilius (assembly GCA_018389105.1). Lineage (NCBI taxonomy): Eukaryota > Metazoa > Mollusca > Cephalopoda > Nautilida > Nautilidae > Nautilus > Nautilus pompilius. The sequence goes on along the minus strand of JACATO010000982.1, from coordinate 95,855 downwards.
GGGGGAGGTACGGCATGAACCCAGCCACAACGCAGTTAATATTTCAAACCGAAACAAAACCCTTTTTTTTTTTATAAAAGAGAAGTTCAAACAAACCCCACCTCTCTGGTGAGGGGGGGGGGATGATATTACAGTCCCAGCATATCAGCGCCACCCCTAGACCAAAAAGTTCAAATTAAGTTCATTGTAAAAGGTCCGAGCAAGATTCTGGACAAACAGACAACTGTTTTTGTTTGGTTTTTCTAAAAAAAAACACAAAAGCAAACATCCAAAACATAGAATAAAAACTGGCTTAACTGTAAAGTGAGAAAAGAAGAAGCAACAACAAACAAAATCTAAATGAATCCTTTCTTCTCAATTGATGAAGAAACATTCAGATGAAACCCAGACGAATATCATTACGATGATTGTGTTTACAGCCGAGTTCCATCTGAATGCCCAACTCCCAGTAAGTAGGGGCAAAACTCATCAGTAAAGATTGAGAGAAATTTAAATTGTTAGGAAATAATGGCCAGGTAATGATGGCCTCAAATGCTAAGTACCAAGATAAAACTGCACGTTAATCCGAGAGTTTAATAGTAGTAATAATAATACAAAAATTTTAATTGCCATGTTAGGACAGTAAGGGTTAAAGATGCCTGAAGTTCCTGGTTATTGCGCATTTTCAAAAAAAGTACACTGTTTGGGAAGGCAAAAACATACTATTCAAACTGAAGCTAGGACAAAAAAGAAAGTAGTAAACATACTTCAAATCAGTCAACAGTTGACCAGCTAATCTCTATTAAGTTATGCAAATAAGAAACTGTAGCATCTTGTTATCTGGACCAGTGCACTGGCCAGTTTATCAAGTGGACACTTAATCTATTAATTCTGTTTACATTTCCTCAGTAATAACACAAATGTTTAAACCACTTTATTTATCGAGATAACCTGCAAGCTTTTGGGGCTTCTTGGACCTTTTGACATGGCAATGTGCTGGCAAGAATTTAATCAAAACTAGGCTTGGCTCTGGAGTTGATTTCAAGAGAGAAAGAGGAGAGGGGAGAGAGATGAGAGGAGAGAGAGGAGAGAGAGAGAGATGGAGAGATGGAGAGAAAGAGAGAGATGGAGAGAGAGAGAAAGAAGAGAGATGAGAAGAGAGAGAGGGAGAGAGATGAGAGAGAGAGAGAGGGGGGGGAGAGATGAGAGAGAGGGGGGGAGAGATGCTTTCAGTCCATAGTGCTGTATACAGAAAAAAAGAAACCATTCAGCCTTTCATTGTTTTTTTTAAATCCCCTGTCTCATCTTACAGGTATAGCAATTGTCTACATCTATATTTTAGAAATCTTTCCCTGCTGTTGGCATCTTTTAGATGAAATAAACAAGAATGTATAAATATTGAAAGCATTTGTTTAGAGAAACCTCTGAACTTTCAGTTATTAAGTTCTCTACCAGAAATTTTTTTCTAAATAACAACAATAACAACAATAACAACAACAACAATAAATCAACCATTTTTAAAATCATTCTTAGAATACTATCAAAACTATTTGGAACAGTGTACCAAGTATCTACGTATCCTTTTTTCTCCATCTGATTGGTACAGTAATATCAATGAATATAATAAACATCTTAAGAAAACACAGACATCCCCAGTTTTAATGTATTAAGGATGTTCAAATGAAACCTGGCTGAAAATAAAATCATTGTAATCCTGTCTGGCCAGGTTTCATTCCAACTTCCCTTAAATATATTGCTACTATCTATTAGTTGGTTTCATTGCTAAAAAAAAACTAACCACAAATCATCAAAAGTATATAAAAATTAATTTATTTATTTATTTATTATGATATCACTACAACACTCTTATGTTTAGAGCTCTTTTAAGCTGAGAGTACTAAAAGTAGTAACTCAGAACCACAGAGCATGCCATCTTGCACAACTATGATGCACATACACGGATGCTTGTGGTTTTCTTCATAGAAGAGCTACGGTGACAATCATACATCGAAAAGTATTTAAAGTTTAAATTTACTGAAATTCCACTTAAATTAAAGTCATAGTGTGATCAAAACCATTTCATTACCTGAAATGTTTTTATTTTTATTCATACCATGACACGTAAAGTTTCAGTATTTGATTTCTGGTTTTATTTCTTTTGTTAAAATAATATTATTTAGTCAAAACATTATTTCAAAGTGTGTATTTACTGGAGTTTACAGCTCCAATACTCTGTATTTGCCATCTCCATGAGAAGTTGCCACATCAAAGACATCTGATACAGAGATCCTATAGCAATCAAAATGTGGCTTAATCAACTTCTATATTGCAGCACTCAGTAGTTTATTTAAACACACAATGCAGTTTAATAATCGGGGCACTATTATGAATGGTTGTCACTGTCGTATGCTTTCCCTTGTTATTAGGGGGGGGGTTGTAGATCCCTATCTCAGCTAGAAGATGAGGGATCATGCGATTACATACTGAATGGGTTGCAGAAGCTTAAGTCTCTATTAAAAACTCTCCATTTTCAGATGTGGAAAGAAACCCACGCAGCCAGCCGGCTGGTGAAGACAGACGAGGCGGAACCACGCCAGGGAAATACACCAATACAAGGTGGCTCTGACCAAGATTCAAACTTGGGCCCTCAACCAAGGAAGTCCGGCACTCTACCACTGTAGATGACATTGAAATAAAATGTATTTAGAACAATTATTATAAAAACTTAAGGGGAAATATCTGCAGAAAAGCTCTGGCACCATTGTGCAAGTTCTTCATTCAATCATATCTGAAACATAACACACAGATGTGAAACCCTTATTTAAAATGTGATTGGGGTATCAAAGAAAGGGTTTATAAACCTTTTGAAGGCATATTCCAAAGCAATTAAGAAGCTGTCTGCCTAGTTCAGTTCTTAGATGCTTGGGAAGAGATATAAATAATCAAAGATTTTAGCAAGTAACTTTTTTTTCTTTTTAGCTGCTAATAAATTTAAAAGTGGATGACATTAGCTATAAACTAAGTGACTCATCGTTAAGACTTGATATTATAGATTGTTTATCTATTAACATAACTTGATGAAAAAAAGAAATTTTGAGGTATCAGTAGTGATTGTCAATCAGATGATAAATGCTATTTACTCTGGGACTAAGGACCTTATGTAAGCTATAATGGCCCCTTATCTCATAAAATGAATTGCATACAAGGTATATATATATATATAGCTTGTAACTGTATATTATTATTATTATTCTAGAAAGATTGCTTTCTAATTGTAAAAAAATTATAATTTCTAGAAATTTGCTAGAGCTGGTTGAGGGATGGAAGTATCCATTCATCCCAATGGTTCTCTAGTAAATGAAACAAGATTTGGCACTATGCACACACTTGCCTTCATAAAGTTTCCCTGGTACGTAGTATTCTGGGTTACCAGTCAGTGAGATGCTGAGAGAGACTTCTCCAGTCTCAATTCCCAAATCCTGCAAACCTCCATGGTAGTTACAGAGAAAGAAAAATGGTGCTAAATGTGGTAGCTGGCCTGATACTGCCTGTACAGACAGTATGGCTACTAACAGGCAGGTCCGTGCAACCACTTCCATGGCTGCTTCAGTCTGAAGGAAAAGACAACATAGAGATAGATGTAGAGAACTGGGAGAAAAGTAAGAGACATTCCTTGATGTTAAAGATTACTTATAACACTGAACATTTTAGGTATAAGCTTAATGTGAAGTTAGCATCCCACAATGTCAATTTTCTTATTGTTGTAAACTAGGTAAACAGACAAAAAAAAAAAAAAAAAAAATTTATTTTAATTCTCTGAAAAATTTGAATAAATATTCTCTTGCACTCCCTCCATGTGCACATGTAGATGCACCTATACAATATGTCTGCAGATATGCATACAAACATGAATGGAGAGACAAATAAGCCATATACAGGGTGCACCAAAGTAATGTATACACTCCTTTGTATGATACCATAAAAAGCTGTTGTGTCTCTTGACATTAAGACACATTTCATTCAGAAGCTCACAGATGAAGTTAGCGTGCAGTGCAACAACATACCCCAGAGGACGTGCGATTTTAGTGCGTATCATTTTTGGAAGAATACTTTACTGAGAAATAGACGAGTGATGCGGAATACTCACCACCTTCTCCAGCTCTTGCACCACCAGATTTTATCCCCCCCCCACTGATGGGTGCTATGAAAAACAAGTTTTAAGCCACAAAATCAGCAGCTACCAGCCACAAACTCCCACAAAGAATTCTGATGCCCTAACAGCTATCCCTGTGAAAACTTGTGTGTCGCACTGCTGTCAGATGCTGCAATGCCTGCGCGAACGCCAACAGTAGGCATTTTTTTTACACCTATTGTAGCATACCATGTTTTGAGATTTCTGACTGTTTGCTAGGCTAGAAAAATAGTGCATGCATTCTCTTTCTGGGAGGGATGACCTGTAGGCATACATGTACAAGTAGACGGACATAACGCAAACGTGCTATAAAGATGCATGCATGGACAAGGCGCACACTGTTGTTCTACATACATGAACACACACTCCACTATATCACCAAATACATGAAATAATCTCTTTTTGTAAGACCTTATTCCAGCCCCAAACATTACAAAAACCCTGACTCATTTCATATCCAACATATCCAGAAATAAAAATCCAATTACTGTTACAGTGCATCTTTGACAAGAAAAGAGGAAAAAAGGTGGGAGGAGGCGAAAACTTCTTGGTAATATTACGTCCTGAGATTACAAAACAAAGCGCTAAAAGTTTTTTTTTTAAAACCTGTTAATACTTACAATTTGATGGTCAAAACTTTATTTTAGAAAAACAATCTTTAACGGGTTATTTTAAAATATAAAGAATTAACTAAGAAAGAAAGAAATATATAAATATGTATGATACTTACAAACTGATGGTCCAACTAAAAGCAAATCCTACTACAAGATTCTCCAGACCCACTGGAACGTATTCTGCCAAGGTAAAAAAAAGTCCACTTTCAGTTTTCAAGGTTGACAGTTGTGAAATGGTAAAAAAAATTTTAATTTACTTATATGCAAATGCATATATAAGTAAAGAGAAGAGGGGATTGGAAGAGAAATTTAAGGGGAAAAAAATTTAGATAGATAAATTTTGCGGTGTTGGGATATTGGGCGCGAGAAGAGAAGGATGCAGGAATTTTGCTCGAGGTCAGACATTGTAAAGAGATACGGTGTTCAAGTATGTATGAGATACCTTCTGGCTGGCTGGGGGGGGGGGGTTGGTCCTCAAATTTCCCTTCCCTCTCTCATCACCACCAGGACTGACTGACTGACAGACCACACAGGGCTGGTTAGCACTGTTATAGTTGATGTTAGTGATCGGAAAATGTGTCCAAAGTTTTCCATAAGTATTATACACATTACATTATTATTATAAATATATAATAAAAAACTGAAAATAGGGCAGAGAAGAAATTAATTAAGTTAGAAGGGGAGAGAAAAAAAACTCAACCTCCAATGAGGCACAGATGTTTTTTTCCACATTAAAAAAAAAAAAAAACAACTCATCTGATACCTTTAGTAAGCTTTTCCTCTGCTCGGAAACCCCCAGTGGAGGCAGCTCTTGAACAAAACTTCGTGAATGTTAACTACACACTTTAAACTTTAAAAAAAAAAAATGTATTATTATTTCTGTCATCCGCATCCCTACACTTCCTGCCTTTAATTTTAAACTACACCATTTTCACAGGTGAGCAGAACTCTTTTCTACACGTCTTCAACTAGTTATTCTATCGTTTACCATTTTTTTCAAAAGTAATGAGATTAATTTGATTATTAAACATTTAAAAAAAGCATCCAAACAGCGACAGAAACACAGCCCGGGAGGGCATGGCAAGCAAGAGTGCTGCACACTGACCTGTTCTCCTCACTCTTAGAAACGTTTCCCAGTTTGGTCTCTTCTGGAACCAGTCTTCCTTCTGAAGCACCACCGTTCTGAAAGTTTCTTGGCAACACCATGTTCTGCGGCAAAGGATAAGTCTCGTTAAGCAGTTAACATATTAAACAAGAGATGTCCCTGAGAGGCGAATGAGCTTCACTCTCTACTGGAAATGCATTCACATGGGCTATGCTAATCAGGAAAGTCTCCGCTGTCTGGGTAAGCTGTCCCATCAACTAGTGATGATGAACAAAACCTAAAATGTGATAAGTGGTGTAGACCAGTAGTGAAAAGGGGCTGTCTTAAAATAAAGACACTAATTAAACGAGAAGAATGGGTCTTTATTAAAGCTTTTGGAAAAGCAGAGCTGACTGTTCTAATCTCATTTGCAATGCTCAGTCTGGGATGGATGAAAAAGCAATTCACAAAAATAATCTGGTGAAAGGAGAATCTTGATTCTTCTGAACAACTAGCAAAAATCAAACTACCTAGTCCAAATGATTTAAGGAATTAATATAGTGAGCGTCTGAAACATTGTGATTAAAGTTATACATTAGTGTTTTGTTTGTATTTTGTAATTAAAGTTTACGAGAGAGAATTTCAGGGGAAGCAACCAATTTCTGTATTTTACACTTTGATATTTTATCCCCACTGTTCATCAATAAGAATTGACAAAGCTACGGAAACTTTCATGTTGAATTATCAAGACTGTTTATTTTCAAGGATTGAGAATTAGAATTTTGTTTTCTCAATATAAATTATTAAAATCCCACCTTGATCATTTACTGAGATTTATAATAACAGCTAATCAAATTTACTAAACTAATTTGTTAATAAAGTGTCTTTATTTAGTGTTTCTTACTATTTAAAAAGGAGAAGAAAAAAATAGGTATCCACTATTTTCAATGTAAAAGAACTGGAAGTCATTCCAACTTTTTAATACTTCAGGTTATCGTTGTTCTGAGATTATTTACCATAAGGAAAAAGCTGTCATAAAAAGACACTTGTTGGTTGGTCTTTAATTGTCTAAACTTTAAGACAGCAGGTATTAGTTTTTTTGTTGTTGTTGTTGTTTTTAAATCTGCTTCATACAGAGCTGGCATATGATATAAATCTGGAATTTATAAATTATAGCAGATGAAGCTAACAGAAACTGCATAACTAAAATCTAAATAGGAATTATTTGGCTTTAGGCAGATTATAATAGAGAGAGAGAGAAGAAAAAAACAAGCAAAGGGCATGTTAGATATGAGAGCGAGGAAATCCTATCAGAAAGCGTGGGGAAGTTGCAAGTTGGTGAGGAGAGATAAGGTAGAATTCCAGATCAGGGTCTTGGTGCTGGACCCAGCCAGAGGGAAAAGCTGTAGAAATAAAACAGTTACTAGGGAGATCAACAAGTCACTTCACCAGATGTCACCAGCTTGATTAGATTTCAGAGGCTGGGCTCCAACTTGTTTATTCCTCTCTCTCTTTCTCCCAATACACATGATGCTTATGATAAGAAAGTGAAAAACAGGGTGGTGATGGAAGAAAATTGCTGGCTATAACATCTTGACTCATAATAAATAATTACATTAGTAAAAAGGGGGGGTGTTTGGAAAATTTAAAGGGAAAGTGTCTGTAATTCTTAAACCTAGAAATCTTTATTAGTTTTCTTATCTGCTAAGAACTGAAAGAATGGTCCCATAATACTGCAGAGGGAAAAAGTCCCACCCATAGATAAAATAAGTTGTCCCACATTGCAGCACAAACTGGTGAAATTTTATGGTCTACTCTCCAATTACCATTCGTGATGTAGATTATCTTTTAACCCTTTGTATATTAATTGAGGCACATCTGCACCCCCCTCCATTCCTGTCCCCTCTACCCTTAAAATCTGCATTACTCAGCACAGGCTGAGTCATAGGGGTTATCGGTACCTCCCTCCTTAACATGGCCCTTTGGAACAAGGATCATTCCAGTCCCATGTGTTCTGTATTATAAGTTGTGTTCAAATACACAGCCAGCTCAGCACAAGTACAAATGTGACCCAGGCAGAGTGAGGAAGGTAAAATACACAGAACATTAAGCAGAATTGCATGCCAAATCTTAATAAACAAGCACATTCTCTCTTCCCCCAACACATACAACAACTCCATCCAGTACTTCTGGTTTCATCCGTTTTCTAAAACAATACTTCCAGTAAGGGTTGGCAGATGGTTTTAGATACTTCGACAATTTTCCAGATGGTACAAAACACCACACATAGTGGTACATTTTTTTGTTTGTTTGTTTGTTTTTTTTTATAGCTTAATGGAGGTCAGATGTTTTCGAGATTAAAAACTGTTTTTCAGAAGCACCCATGTTAATTCTGCTTTATGCAAATCGTAGGTGGCCTCCTTTCCCAACATTTCACTTCTTTGTTTATCCCCCTCCCACCCCTCTCTTATTCTTGCTCGAAGTGGTGAAAAACAAAGATTTACATGCACCAAAGTGGTTCCGGGTTGGCCTCCAGTCAAGAAAACACAAGGGGCCAGTGTCATTTAGCCATTTTGCGCCCCCTCCTCTAGGGTTTTTTCCAATGTAGTATTCGCTCTCTCCATCTTCTCGTGGCCACGGGGTTTATTTCTCTTTCCCCTCAAAGCCGTCATAAACCAGCACCAGCTGGAAAAAAATATATATATAAAAATAGTAATAATAATAATTCTGGATTTTCAGTTTGTTTTTCTCTCTAAAAGCAAAATTTTCTTTTTTTTTTTTTTTCATTCAACAAAAACTATATCTGAAAATATACCATGTCAAGAAGCTCTCATGGCCCCTTTTTTTCCCCTAACCCCAACCTTACGTCGGTGTACCATGATAAAGTTAAAACGAAATCGCAGATCTTGAGAGAGAGTTCGCCTCCAGGCTCCCTAACTTCCGTCGTGTGGTCTTTTGCTAACGAAATGAAATGAAAGCCAGTTTGGCTCATTAAGACCACCTTCGATCAAGGTATCTATTTCCTAACATCAAGCCTCGTCAGATCTACAATAAGCCAGTTTACAATAAAATGCCTCTATTTTTTCTCCTTTTTTTTTTTGTTTTAAACTAAATAACATGCAAACGAGTGGTGTAGAACACCAGCCCTCTGCAGCTGCGTTCAGTCACAAACAGGAACCATGGCTGATGACCTCTTGCTGGTCTGTCACTCTAGCTGTTCTACACTAGCACCATTTGAAGATCCGCCTGAACAGAACAGAATATAAAAGCATCACGGAGGATGACAATGAAAAGCACGAGAGTTTCACCCCTAATGCGATGAGTCAGGAAACAAACTTCCTTTAAATCTTGTCAGTAATTTTTTTTAAAGTGTACATTACATTTTTTTACAACACAAGGGTTTAGTTTCCCCACTTGCCAGATTACCACCTTCCATTTCTAAACAATCCACTAAAGGATACATCTTTAATCAAGCAACGTTTGAACCTCAGCAAGATCACTTCTCATAGCAACCATCACTCTCAATCAACCTTTGCCGTTATGCGCAACTATTCTGCTGCGTTAAGCAAACCCAATTAAAAATTTTTGGTCTTCCTATGCACAAGCCAATGCAGAACAGAATTCCAATGGCACACATAATCTTGAATTAAAGTAAAAGTTTATAAGGTTAATCGTGGTACTTTTGAAAACTGGACATCTTTAGCTAATCATTTGGAGAATTAGGGCTAACAGACAGTCCATTCCATTTCACTAAAGATTTTATTAGAAGGCAGATCCAGCCCTATAAGATTACACTACATACCGCAGATTTCAAAATGTCCAGTTCAAATTTTTTTTTCAGTTTTGTAAAATTAAAGTAGCTACAAATATTTTGTTCCCCGAAATGCCAAGTAGGACATTTTATCACAGTTATCTCCCCCTATAAAACATAAATAATAGCACTGTGGACGTTGAAATGAAACTCAGTTGAAATAGATAGCATCACTGTAATGGTATCCAACCAGGTTTAATTTGAACATCTCTTGTAGCATACACGCAGAGAAAATATGCTTGGTTATTGAAGACATTCATTCATTTCTCTCTTTACATTCAGTTAACTCATTAAAATAATGACATACAACATTTATATTCATTCAAACTGACCTTTTGTTCATATTAACCAACTGCCTAATCAATAGTTTTCACTATGCCAATCCACTTCCATCTAGACTGAACAGATTACTGACTCTTGCCAATCCACTTCCATACTTAGAGTTTGGAGTAGACATTTGGTGTTGTACTTTCACTAATGCCACCCATTTTTTTCTGTTGATCAGAAAACCTTATCTGAATGCTCAAGATACAACTTCAGTTTTTAATTCTTTCCTGGAAATGTTATTAACATGTCCAAAACAGTCTAGAAGTGGCAGCTTCCACTTCAGAGAGCCCTGTGAAGAGAGAACCTTTTGATTTTTTTTCCCCATAGCCCAATGATTTTGTTCCTCGAGGGGCTTGACGTTGTCTACAATAAAACTTCACGTGCCATGTGTCAAGACTGTAAGGAACAGAAAAGGCTGGGATGGCAGCTAGTAGTTTCAATCTGGCGTAATACCTGAGAATTTCTCTATCATCAAATCTGGTGACTTGGACCTGTTTGCTGCCTCCTCCTGCTAAGCCCATTTGCCAACAGGGACAATTGCAATTCACCATCAGCCCCATGGGAATCTTGAACTAATTGATAGCGGTTCTTATTCTCAGTAAATGCTTTCTTTACCAAGTCAAAAAAGCAAGTGGCGTATTGTCCTTTTGTCACTTTTTATGGACCAAAATTAATCTAAGACAAGTTGGGTCTGCCTGTCTTCATTAAACTGAAAATTTCCCACTAACAGCAAACTGCCTTTGGAGAAAATGGCACTCCTCACTTCCAACACTAAAGCTAACACATTGGCAATTCCATCAGCTCTGATCTCCTTATCGGTCTCCAACAACTTTGTTTGAAACCTCTGCTTGTTTTTGGTAGATCACTTAGGGTTTTCTCTTTTTATATTTATCATTTGCTTTTCTTCAGCCACTGTAACATTTCTGCACAAGCAGTCACACATCTAGTCTTCACAAAAAAAAAGTGTCGTCATTTTGGCATCACCAATAAATCAATGGTAGGCTGTTTTCTCTCTTGTTTACACTTTATCTACATGTTTGGTCAGCAAATTTGGAATTTAAATTCATAAATTATAATAATCTGCTACCAAGCCAGTATTAAGTTTGTGTTATTGTTTTCTTATGATTTGCCGATTCTGATGTGTCAAGTAAACAATTACCACTGACATCCTTTTCCATCAGTTGTGCAATTACACAAGAGAGCAGCCTGGTAGCTGGACTATGGAGCTGCCAAGGCTGAGGGCCTGAGTTCAGCTCCCAGTCTCAGGGCTGGTTCGGTTTGGTGTACCACCCGAGCATATTTCTTCTTTCCCAACCAGACTCTGGTCTCCATCCTCTAAAAAATAAGTTTTAGTAGAGATTTCACTGTCAGAATCTGAAGTGCTGGGTTTCATGTGATGCAAGATGGAAAACGTTATCTGGCAGATAGATGTGGCACTACGCTCCCTCCTCTGCCAGAGCTGTCTCCATCGTTGAGACTGATGTAGGACACGAGAAAAACATAAGCGGGCTTACTAGTAGGTATTGATGACAAGCATACCATCTGCTTATGACAAACATCTGCAGCCTGTGGTAGTTTAGTTGGCCAGTCCAACTAGTAAAAAAATAGCAACAGATCATATACTGTAATCAGATGATCTACATTTAATGATGTAAATTGAAGAACTTGAAACAGTCTGGTTAAAAATTGAGCACAAAAATACTGTGATTCACAGTAAACTTGGTAATGGATGTTGTTGTTTATTTTAAAATTTCATCACAAAATAAATTGGTGCATTTAACAGATACAAAACAAGATATATAAAGACAGCAATTTTATTAAAAACAAACATAAAAGAGGCAGGGAAACAGAATTTTCTTGGAAATATAAAAATCAAAAACCTATTACTTCTGCTGGCCTTAATTGTTTTCATCTTTACAGTCAACTTAAATCCATCCAGTATTTCTGCATGTGACATGGCATTATGAAATAATCCCAACATGTCATTGTCGTTTGGATTACAAACAACTTTTAAACAATTAATCTCTGCAGACATCCAGGTGGGGAACAGTAATAGGAGTTGTAAGTTTGTTGCCTTGTTTGTGCTAACTCCAGCAGTTCATCACGATAAACTTTTCTCACCTCTTCTTTTTCACCAGGATTAGTGTGCCCAAAACAAACAAGTCTCTTTGATCCTTCTGGTGAGTCACTTTGTGAGTGTGATGAGCAAGGAAACTGCTAAATAAAGTCAAAGAGGTATCTGACAATGTCGAAGTTAACAGTTCTGAAAAATAAATAAATAAATAAAAAGATAGCATGGTTTCCAATGATAAGATGACTAGAAAGGATAAGAGGAAATGACTGATTTACATTTAAATTGAGAGATTAATTCAATCCTAAAAAAACTGCTATGGAAATGCTTCACTAACCATCACACATATATACTCCCCCTTTTTTCATAGTTTCACCAGTTCCAAAAAGATGTCATCAAAATGAAGCAAAAGTGTAGTAATAGGAAAACTACTCACTTTCAGATTTTCTGCCTTTTAATTACTAAGTTTAATTTTTTATCCCAGGATTTTATTCATAGATGTCTAGCATCACTAGTGTGTGATTTGGTTCTGATGCACAACATGGAAAATCTGATGTACTGAATTTTGTGCCATTCAAGGTAATCCCCAGAATATTGTTAGAAGGGGTATTGCATTGCTATAGTGCTCTCTGGTCATCATGACACCTATGGCTTGGATCCAAGGGCGTTAGATGTATAAACATTGGCATTACTTTTCTTGCTCTTCACTTCTGTGCATATTTCCTCCAGTGATCTAGTTTCCTTCCAATACTAATCAGAAGAATTCCAGTGGGCTCCTTGTTACATCACTTGATGTTAGGGCATGTATGTGTTCATCAATGCATCCAGCCTCACCTCTTCTCTGCCCACTGTAAAGCTTGTGACTTACTAGGCCACTCTGGGAATTAAACCACCGCTATGGTATATACAACAAGAAAGTTCATCAGCCCTTTTATGCATAGATGAAGCTATGAATTCACATGCAGCTTCAGAAAACTTGTTTGTTGGTTTGTTTTTTTTTTACACGCTCTTCAGTGTTACAGGTTTTCTATAGATTAAAAGTTAATTTTGTGATAGAATATACCTGCTTGATCCAAAAAGTATACCCCTCAATTACAACTTAAGATTTAGTTGCTACATATCTAAATAAAGCTTGATAGTGTTTGATCCATTAATAATAATGTACTTTTTAAAGTATTTTTAGGGAAGAAGTCTTCAGATTGATATAAATAACTCCTGCTCACTAATAACTGATCCCAGATGAAAAGGGAGATATCTTAACAGTATGATCCAGAATGTAATTCATCCCTACAATGAAACATCTTGGCATTAACCAAGATTGAACTCTTGTTCATTTTTAACTCCCTAGACCTGAAAGAGAACTGTAGTTAACACAGCAAAATGGAGCCCAGGGCCATCCAAAGTCAGTAAGGCAGCTCCAGTTACCTGGCTATAGACTTGATAAAATCTAGCGAAACTAAACATTTATATTTTGGGGTATCCAGCTGTTCATCACCAGACACCTGCACCAGCAAGCGAAGAGTTACCAAGGAAGATATCTGAAAAAAAAAAAAAATTCCATATTTAATAATTAGTATTTACAAAAATCCAAAACCAAAAAAAAAAAAAAAGCTAATTAAACTTTGAAGTAAGTGAATAGAAAAAAACAAACAAAACAGAACAGAAAGAAACCTGTTACATACCATGATCCTGGACTCAGATCAAAAACAAGAACCTAAGTACTCCACACCTTCAACAAGCAGCAGCCATGCTCAATCATCTCATGCTTCAATTCCTACTAACTGGTGAGTCTGAACAGACTTACCTGCATGAATATATCTGCTGTTGGTGCCACTTTGCTGTCTACTATGGAATAAAACACTGCCATCAGCCTGTCCAGCGAAAACAGCTTCGGTCCAAGCAAGTGGTTAGTTGTCTGCAAAATGAAATGTTTTTTTTATATGATTCTATTTTGACATGACTGTCCAAAAATCAGCAGCAACATGGCCACTCCCGAAAACCACTGCTGCAATAAAGTTATTTGACACTCTTAAACTTTTAATCCACCAAATAAAATCAGGAATTCACATTCCCAAAATCAATAGTATCACACTGACAAGGACTCTAGAACCATCAAAAATTCTTAGTTGAAAACAGTCTCAAGAGAGTTATAAACAAGAACCAAGCAGACGCACTAAGCAGTGTAAAATTATCACCCTGACCTTTGATCTAAATGAGTATTCAATGCTAGATGCTTACACATAAACTGCACCTCACCATCTTTCATTACCAAAGACTTAATTATCTTCCTATGAACTGCTTCAGGTTGTCAGTGGTGGTGATGTGTAAGCAAAGATCACAGAAACTTATGGGGTGCCAAATGTATCAACATGGCAATAACCTTATTCATATTTACTTGGTCATGAAACTGGAAGCAAACACAACTTGCCTTTCATCCATGAAGTCCATTTTGTTCAAAGAAATTTTAAGGAAAAAAAAAATTTTTTTTTAAACATGGTAATCCTTTGATCTTAAAATTAATCACCATCTGTGATTTCATGCAAGAAAGCAAGTATTATTTTGTAATTTTATGATCACAAAAGTGCATTATTTCCTCACTAAAAGTCACTCCAGAATGTATAACATACAGCAGAAAGATATTAGGAACGTTAAGATTCATTTGTATAACCCCACCTGGCTTATACAGCTGATAGTCAGTGCCATAATAATAGAAACAGTTCAAACAGCTCAAAACAAACTAAAACAACAAAAAATCTGATTCAGTTTTATTTATTATTTTGGAGAACTTCCATCACAAATTTTAAATTATTAATTCTATTGTTAATCTGCCTGGCAATCTGAGACTGGGACTAACAAACAGCTTAATGCAGTCCAGGGACAAATCTTAAACTGTGCCATCTTTGGAAAAAAAAAAAAAAACAACAAATGAGGTTCTTTGATCATATTATCCACAAAATATCACAAACATAAATATTACCCGCTCGTGGTTTTTGTTCTTCTTCAGTCTTTTCTTTGTATTTCTACCAGAATTCTAAAAATAAATAAAAATAAATAAATAAGCCAGCCAGCCAGCCAGCTAATCTGGAAAAAACTTTAGATTTGTCATTTTCTTTTAGAAAATTCTTTAGTTGATAGGTATCGCAATGAAATTATTTCCCCTACAAAAAGGAGTAAATACTAAATGTATATCTCTACTGCTGGCAGCAGAAAGTATCTTCGCTTTCATCTTTTCACATATTTGCAATTTTAACTAATTGTTGTTTGGGTGTGCCATTGGTCACCTGACCAGGGTAAGGAAGGCATACCTCCCCACACTCATATAGCAAGGTGGGCAAGACAGACACGTGCCTGCCAACTGACATCTTGTTTGGCACCGCTCCTAGTGCCTTCTGATGAGGTTCGTCCCAGCGAGAAGCTGATAGCAAAATGTTAGGATTTGCACACCCTTTGACCGCCTCTCAAGAGTGGCGCCTCCATCCCAACCATACCACCAAGGGCAAGAGAACTCATGAAACTACACCCACCTTACTGAAGAATCTACGATCAGTCTTCGCTGGGTTGTAGGAAGCCAGATAGGCAGCTATCAACAGGTACTTTGAGTAAAAAGGCAGCTCAACATGACTTCTAGAAAATACATCTGAAATGCATTAAAGTTATGTAAGGCACAACTGCAGATCTTTTTGCATAAGTATCTATCTAATGTAAGTTACTGTTGGTTTCAGATGGTATACACCAAAGCACAGAGTAACAGGCTGGATAGTGACTTTCCATATGGAACCACAGAAGAAACCAGGCAGTAAAACAGTCACTGAGCAAATTTACAAACAATAGATTTTTTTCTTATTCTTTATTTTACCTATCCTAGCCAAGATTTCATTTTTTTTTCTTCAAGAAACGAAAGTGAATAGATGTAAATAAAATGTATACATTGGGAGTGGAGCAATAAATAAAAGGGATTTTAATTAAAACTAGCTTGGAGGCATGAATAAAATAAACTGTTTAAAACCTAAGTGGCTATGAAGTTGTTTTAATAAAGCAGACATATAAACAAAGATAGGTGGCAGTTTGACTTTAATTACACTTGGCTTACATACAGCTATGGTACTTGAAATTTTTGTTGAAAATGATTCTCGTGTGTTAACATTATTTCACCAAGTACAGTGCTGATACAATTCCGAATCCGATACACTAGACGTAGATGATCACGTGGTAATGACAACAATTTTGGAGATTGATGAAAAATGAATTTATTGAACTAAATTTTGCATCTTATAGTTAAAATATTTTCAAGTATTTCAGAAGAAATTTGTGTGTGTAAAAGACAGAATATAAACCTTACTGCAGAGAATTTATGTTCAATGCTAACTTGTGCCACTGGAGTAGCAGGCACAACAGAAGCCATCCACTGATACAAAATCCATTTAACTGAGGAACAACAGACAGCTGAGAAGTACAATAGGCTCTCTCTTAGATTCACAAGAGTATCTGATAACAAGCATTCATTCTTGGCTGTTTCTTATTTACATATAAACATGTCCAAAGAAAGTCTCCTGGAGATAGTTCAGGGCAAATAACATTAACTCTTCATCAACTTGATGCAACTCTACATCATGCATTAAAAAAACATAATCTTGTAGCTACATCTTCAGTAGACATTCTTAAATTCTTCATTTTGAGGATTTCTCAATGGCATCTATCCTCTCAATGTTGAATGAGAAGTATTCATACCACAAGGATGACAAGAAAAGTATGGAAGAAATATAGAACAGTCTGCTATTTTTAACAATGTGGGAGACATTAATTTCTTAATACAAGAATTCCCTGAATAAATTTTATATCTTATGGCATGAAATGGAACTACATATCATATACAGGACCTTGGACAAAAATTTTAAAAGATTGTCTTTATTAATAGATATCAGTATTTATAAAAACAACATCAATACAATACAAATTACCAATATTTATTTCAATCAATACATATGAAGAATATCATTTCTATTTAAATATATAATACAATACAATCTCAACACCTTCCTTCCAAGCAAACTTACTAGATAGCTGCTGCAAGTTGCCCTGCTGAATGGATGATTCTCCTTGCTGCATCTTTTCCCACTGAGAACTGAGGGGAATGGGAGAAAAGTAATAAGGAAACTGTTGTTAACAGAAGAGAAATCAAAGACAAGCAGCAGTGATTACAGACTTCAAGATTCCTTAATTTCTCTTTCTCTCTCCACCAGCCTGTTCTGTGTGGGTTTTCTCTAGATTACTATGGTTTTTCTCCACTATTAATTAGACAGATTCTAGTGGCTTCTCTCCCCTGCTGAAGCTGATATTATTCAGCAACTACACATTTAAAAAAAAAAAAAAAAAACAAACTGCCCCCAACTCAGTCAGTTCTGTAAGAAATCTAAATAACTATTTTGTAGTGTCATGTTTAATGAAGGCTGCCATTTTCTCTCATTGAGAAATTAGCACCTACTCACTAATTTAAGTGAAGACAGCCTGAGCTATCTTATCTGCCCTTGGTTCTCGACTGTTCAAGACCACAACAATGCAGTTTTAAACCATGCCTGGGATACAAGGCTCTAGAAGAACTTCTGTTTAGCTATGGGAGTAAACCAAAGCACCTAGATAAAACTTATAATAAATGACTGGTGCAGAAGACCAAGAAGAAACCATACTAGCTATGGGCAGGGGTTTGCCAAACCAAGATGATCCCAATAAAAGGTCAAACTCAGGCCATAAACAACAGGTTTTAAGAGGGAGAGGTACCAAACAAACTATATGCTTATCTTTTAAAGAGAGAAATCAGTTTTTTTCAATAATGTATTGCAGTTTTACACAATAGAGTCTGGTCCTTATATTTTAAAGAAATTAATTTTTACCTTTTTAATGGGGGGAATAATTAAATTTGGTTATAGCGCTTTGTCAACCTCAAGAGGTCAAAGGTTAGTGATAACTCTCTCAAAGAAGAAAAAAACCAAATGGAATAAATTCAGAGCTGTGCGTGTCAAAACAGTACAGACCTTACACAGGAACAAAACACCATAGGCTTTTTGTTTTTGTTTTAGACTGAGCTCTCACTAAAACAAGAGTTCCCTTTAACAAATTAAAATAAATGAAATTTAAAAAAAAAAATAATGTAATATCAGTTATGTACAAGTTGGGGTAGAGTGACAGCAAATCTCTCGTCTGCAGCAAGCAGTGTGTAACCAGTCTTTGCATTGATCTGACAGCCCATAACATGAGTCCAACAAGAATTTCAGAATAATTAAGGGATCCTTTTTATTTCTCTCCATGTAATTTATGAGGTAGGCAGGAAGGTCTGCCTTAGAATGTGTAGCAGCATCATCATCTTTTTTTTTTTTTAAACTACTCAGGGCATTAAGCAATTAACCCTCTGCAAAACACACCAGTTTTTACCTTACTTATACCACCCTAACCTAGAATAGAAACACCAGTTATTGTTTGTGTTGAACTGGCTATATTAAGTCAATACACTCATGATGCAAAACAAACAGGGCCAGAGTGATACAGATCTGTTGTTGCAAAGAATCATATTAATAAGATGTCTGTCCATCATAGCTCCAATGGCTCAGCCTGTGCTGACTGAATAATACAGATCGGAAAGACTGAAATGCATCCAAAGTGGTATACATTAAAAACTTAATTAACCGACCAGCTTTGTTTTCTAAAATTTTAGAGGTGATAGTGGTAGGAGCCATAAATAAAGTTAATTTCTGATTATAATCTTATTTCAGACTTCACCTAATTTTTGTTTCTTATAAATGTATATAATGAGTAATTTATTTTTAGTGTATTTAGTTGATATATAGTATTGAAAATAATTATAGAAACATACTCAGAATGTCCGTAAATAATGAGTAAATGCAACTGAGAGCAATGCACCATTACGGAAAATACACACAAAAAAAAAATGAAT
Source organism: Nautilus pompilius (assembly GCA_018389105.1). NCBI lineage: Eukaryota > Metazoa > Mollusca > Cephalopoda > Nautilida > Nautilidae > Nautilus > Nautilus pompilius. The sequence continues at coordinate 76,831 of JACATO010000982.1, read as the reverse complement.
ATGTTGTACAATGCATTAGTATTTGGTTCATGAGTCCTTTCTTTTATATTGAGCATGACCACCTCTTATTTTCATGCTCCCATGCAGGTTATCATTGTATGACTGTGGAATGTTGTTCCAAATGTCATGTAGCACTTTCCACAATTCATTCAGGATGTTTGGTTGCAATTTGACTTTCTCAGTAGACATGTAACCCTATTTAGCATCAATGATGTTCATATGTGCAGGCCAAGGTATCTTTGTGAGTGTTCCATCAGCCTCTCTATTTTCCAGATAGTTTTTCGCCACATTGGCTGTATGCTTTGGGGACATTGTCATGTTGGAAGATTGGAAGATGAATCACCATACAATGAGATGTCTTCCTGAGAGAATGGCATGATGGATAACGATCTGTCTGTACCTGTTGGCAGTCAGTATCTTTGATTTTATGCAAATTTTCAACACTCTTGGCTGATATGCAGCCCCACACATGTATTGATCTAACTCTGTTTACACTGACTATACCACTCCCTGGTCCACTTTCAAATAAACGTCATTGATTATTGCCAAACAGTTCAAACTTGGACTCATCTATAATGAGCAACTCCTCCTAGGTTTGGTCACCTCAGTTTCATTTCTGCTTCCCATTTCAGCCTTGCTGTTTAGTTGCTTCTCCTGAGCAAATGGTTTTGGCCAGCTACACATCTATTGAGACCATTTTAACTAGTGTGTACCTTACTGTTCCCAAAGCAAGTTAATACCCATACTTGCAGCTAGCTTATTTGTAAAATCTCTACTGGCTTGTCATCTATCACATAGAAAAAAGAAGACATATCCTGAGGTACTTAACATTACTTGGAGAATTTGGGCTTTCTTCCTTGACCACATCTACTGTCAGCAGTAGCAGTTTCGTGTATCCTCCTCAGAACCTTGCATTCAGTTCCTTCTGAAACTGTAAGTTAGGCTGAAGTCTGCCACATAAAGTTGCCTTCATTAGCTAAGACTTTGATTTTTATACATTTATCGTGATATTTCCTTCCCTGGAGATATAGCATTCACCATACTACAAGGGTCATTGCTTATAGTTTTATAGTCCTTCTGCAGGTGTGGCATTGTTCTGATTGCTTACACAACAACCAGTCAATGTACTACACCAACACCTGACTGTACTATAGAACATTTCAATTTTATACACGAGATACAATTCTATCACACATTATTTGCATTTTATATCCAGTTTTTCTTCTCTTTCCACAATTATTTCCAATACTGCATATATGCCATTTTTGGAAATATCTAATTAATATTACTGAAAAGTTGTGCTTTCCTCAAAATACCAGTTCTGTCAAACAGTAATCTTGTGAAGAAAGCACATTATAAAATACCAGCATCTTACCTGGAGACCTCACGAAGATATACAGTCTGGAGAGCCTTCTTGAGATGAGGTTCCATATTTCTCCACAACTTGCATGTGTCATTCTCAGTTGCTAAAAAAAATTTTTAAATAACTAAATTTAATGTAAAATAATTAAAAAACACAAATACACAAAAGATAAATTTAAAGAAAACCACTTTTAAAATATAAAAGCACAGATGCATAACAAGGCAACCTACAAAACTATATATATATTCAATGAAAATCATTCTTGTTATGCACTGATGTGAAACTGCAATATTATCATCAATATAAATCATTAGATGTTTACAGTCAGTTGTATGCAATAAATCTGCATCATAACACCAGAGAATGACTTCTGTATATAAAGTACAATCATCTGAAGTTTAGAATTACTCAAGTTCAACAATGACTGTGATCTTTTCTAGCAGCAATGCATGCTTGAAAATTCTCTCTCATAAATCCAGCCAAATGCTGTAGAACAGTTTGACAGATGGTGTTCCACACTTGAAACACCATCTGAGGTCCTCTAACAGCTAGGATTTTGATAATATAGGTATTTTTCCATCTTATTCAACAGATGATCTATGGGAGAAAAGAAATATAGTGAAGCTATTAGCCATAAGATGACTTAGACAAAAGTTTGAACAATCCTGGGTCCTTATGTTGTCAAACTGCATAGTGACACCTGATGAAGGAGACAACAACAAGCTACAGGATATTAGCTTTATACTGCAGAACTGTCAGACTGTCAGCCACAGTGACATTGAGTTCTGTGTATTGTCATGATATCTCCCCACACCATAACACTGAGTCCACAAACATTTTTCTTTCCAGGACACAGGAAATCAGTGTACTGATTGTCATTATTTTAGTACATCCAGTTTCAACCATTGCTCCCTTCAGGTCCACATCCAGACTCATCAGTAAACAATATAGTCCTCCAATGATGTTAGGCACTGAGTAAGACATTAAATCCAAGAAAATGTTTTTCCATGTGTAGATAAAAATTGAAGAGGCAATATTAAAAGAAATGTGACACTACATAGGCCAATTTAAACGATAAAGAACATTGATAAATTATCCTGGTCTACAAAGTTTAGGCTGGCATAAATGTATTTTAATGTGTCAATAAATATAAATAACAAACCTTTTCCAAATTTTATAGGCTCCACAAATTTCGGAAAATTTAATTTTGCCTGAAAGTTTTTAAAAAATGTATTTATAAATTTAGAAACATCATGAAAAAAATTTTTTTTAAACTAATGGTTCTCTCCATTATAAGGTTTAAAAAGAAAGGTAATACACATTTCTTTTTAAAAGAATTAGTGTTAAAGGGAGATAATTCAAAGAGCTATTGGAAAACAATGTATAACAGATTAAATATAAAAATTATGCTTTAAAACAGGAAATTTAAAATGCAAGAGAATTTAAAAGGCATTTCTTATTGCATTTAAATGGTGCCAAAACTAAGAATAATATACAAACTGAAATATTTTGAATATAAAGTGATAAATTAAACATTTATTAAATAGAAAAATGAGATCAACAAATGCTTACCAAAAATCGAAGTTCCTTAAGATCTCTACACACTAAGTAAAAAACGCTCAAAACAAGGCTGATGTATGTTGCATAGAATTCCTGAGAATACTCCTGGGGACAGTCTAGACAGAGAATTTTCACCAACTCATCTAAAACAGAAACACATCATCATCTAAACTATAAATCTACAATAACAGTTGAAATGTAATTATGAAATGTTTTCAAAGTGAAAATTCAAAGAGCATAACATGGTGAACAAATTTGAGTGTACAATTACCATGGCAATCGATATAAGTTTTAAGCACTTTCTGAAATACAAACAAACCTTTTAATTTACAATGGTTATCTGATTTTAATGTTAAAAAAAAACTTACGTTTTGAATAATCAGGAAAATTGATTATGTACGGTTCAATGAATCCATCAGCTGTTCGAAACTTCTCCCAAACTATTTCACTAAGAAGAATCACAGTGATATTTAATGCTGTCTGCAAAATATTAAAAGTTTTAAAAAATTTATTGTAATAATTATACACTAGTATTTTTATTTTTTTAATAATTCCACAGTTATAAAAAGCAAAAAATACAAGGGTCTATAATTTGATTCTATATGTTACCACCTTTCACAATCAGTTTGCAGTCTTGCATCTGAACATTTCTCCAGCTTTTAGCAGTGATCATAAGCCCTTATCTAAAGCATCCTGAAATTATGGATAGCAATATGTTAGTCAAATTGTTAAATACTGTACTGTAATTTAGCCTAAGTCACAGTGACAGTACTGTTAAGTGGAGATTGCTGCTCACAGTACTACACAATCAACTATTCTCAAAGTTCCACTTCTGGTAACTACTATTAACTCACCGGTGTGTAGAGTATGTGTTTTTGCATACAGAATTTTTATGGATTAAACATTGCTTATATATGGTTGTTTGTTTCATTTCATAATTTACACATAATCCCTCTCATCTTTGGTAGATGTTCATATAATCAGCAACATCAATTCCCCAAGGGTGCCAGATAAGAGAGCTTTTACTGTACATAATGTTTAACTCAAAGTGACACATACAAATCTTGGCAAAATGCCTATCCCTCCATTGCAAAAACAATGGACAACTTGCTCTGTCTAAAAGTTGGATAAGTTGGGGGAATTTTTAAAGTCCCTTGAAATGCAATTACATGGTGATTTTCCTTCATAACTCAAAGTTTGTCAGTTTATATGGACTGATTTCGATTGAAATTTATCTGTTGTAAAGAAAACATTATCTTTTTCATAAGTCACTGATGATCAATGACAGTAATCACTTGTCAGATAATGAGAGGACGTTTATCGTGAACAGTTTATATACAATTTAAACAAATTTTTAATCACGTTATTCTCCTATCTATAAAAGAATAACTGCCTCTTTAGTAACATCTTTGCATAAAGCATCACAAGAAACAAAGTGCAGACCCACAAAATTGAGACAACATATCAGGCGATTCTCAAAGTCAAAAAAGGACTCAGAAAACATAATTGACATTCCTCCAAGTACACTTTACACATCACTTAAAAATGCTGTTAAGACCAAATATGCTTACCTGGACAACAGAAATGCAAGGAATAGAAAGTCGTAACTCAAATTAAAAAAGTCAAATTCTGATGTTGAACTTTGGATAAATCATACATACATACACCAAATTTATGTAAATAAATTAGCAATTTGTATGATAATTCATAATTCTCTCTAGCTAGCTAACAAACAGGACAATCAGATTTCAGAGATGCATCTGAATTACATGGAATTTTCTTACTAAGCAAAATCACTATCAATGTGATAAATTTCATGAGTAAACAGAAAAGAAAGAACCAAGCGAAATACTTTAAAAAAATTTTTTAAGCATTTAAATGTACATTTTGAACTGTATCTCATGCTACTTTTGCTTCAAAGTATTGTTATCTCTACTTTTATTTGAATATTAATTCATGGGACTGATCATGAATAACAAATTTCCAAAATAAACTGTTCTATTTACCAATTCTTGCAGTCTGAGGAAAGCTGGAAGGATGTGAGATTCCAAGTCTCGTAACCTTTCAGCTCTATCCAAAACCTTGAAAGAAAAAGAAAAATTTTTCTGTTATCATCATCATGAAATAGTCCCATATCATCTTTAATTTAAAAAACCTATTTCTCTTTATTCAAACCACTTGAGTCATCTGCATAGGAGAGTACACAGCACAGGTGGTGGGTAAATATTACATCACAGTAAAGAAAATGTCCTAATGCTGAAGGACAAAAAAAAACCACTAATCATTAAAACTCCACTCACAATATAAGTAGTATTTTCTGATGACTGAGTCTCACTAATAGTTGCAACAAGCAGTTTAATAAAGTTGTTCATATTTTCACATCTTTTGTAGGGTTCATTTCTCACAGGTGAGCAGCTGATGGAAAGTTTGTTTAGGATGTTTTCATATAAAACTTGTTGGCTGTAGCATTCCACGCAATTAACCATAACATGAGGCACCTGTAGATACAGAAAAAATAAAAATTGAATATGAATGTATTAAGTAATCAAAGCATTATCATGCTCAGAAAGAATAAAAGGAAACACTGAATTTCAAATGGAGTACAGCTACTTATAGTTTAGTTTCATTGTTAATCAATTAGATGTCAGAAATAACTAAATGCTTTCAAATCAACACCTCAAATACCATCATCATTTTTGGCTATATATATATATATATCAACAAACTGTTGTGACTATAGCAATCACACAATAATGAACTGTTTCTCTTTCAGTGTCCACCAAATGAAATTATTTTTATACTGGTTTTTATATTAAATTGAGTTTTTTGTATGTTAATTAGATTAATCTCATTGGAAGTCACTGACAAGATTAACTATTTACTTACTAGTAAGTTAGAAAATGACCTCAACTATTACTTAATAGCAACACGTGAGCAGTATTTTCAAAAAATGTCAAATGCCAGCGGGGAATAAGCATAGAAAATCCAGTTCGATTTGTAGAAGACTTCTCATCCTGACAGAAGTTGGTTAACTTAAAAAAATAATCATCATCATCTCTAGTCCAAGCTAGAAGTAAAGCTACAGTAATTACGACTTCTAAGGTGAAATGAAAAGGCTTCAATATGGTGTAAAATAACATTTTGCCATTGATCATTGATTCTTAATTCTTATTTGTAACTTCATAAATATTTATGCCTTTGGAAACCAGTCTGCCATTTGCACTGTTTTTTTTAGGCCAGGAGCTGTTACACTGAAATGTGCAGTTCATCTAACTGACACCCACTCAACTAAGACTGCTTGTTTCTTCATTGTCCATGACAGCTCCTCACAGCGAGCTGTCTAAGTGCTGGAGTTTCTGGGCACTAAGAAAAGAAAAGCACAACAGCAGAAGAATTTGCCTTGGATCTGCTTTCAAACAAAGATTATTGGGTTTTCATTCATTACATGTGGGTTCACTAAAACTGGATTCAGATCCCAAGCCCAGCCATTTTAGCGTTAACTTTATTATCAATGAATTTACATATTTTATTCCTATAGTTTACCCATGGATGGGTTTAGCATTTGCAGTTCTGACCTTTAAATCAACAATTTAAGAATTTCTGGTGATCCTTTTAACTTATCACTCGCATCTATTAGAGAGATAGAGTTAAGTAATAAGTCTTCGTTTATTTTCTTTGTAGCTGCTAAAACAAACCAGTCCAGCCATTATCCTTAACAGTTCTTCAGTCGGCAAACTTCTAAACTATTGCTTTGAAGACGCATTCCAGAACCATATGTAAAAGGTAATTAAACTTTTATAAAGAAAGCACTGAGTTATGGTAATACCTTGATGGGACATGTGACAGCGTGCGAGGTTAAAAAGGGTCAGAAATTATTCCTGAGATCAGGGAGAAAAATGTGTTTACCTCCAACTCTGCAAGGATGGTGTCAACAACAAAAGACTTTCCTGTACCAGTGTGACCATATATGAAAAGCGCTGGTGGCGCATAGTCAGAATTCTGGAGAAAAAAATAAAAGGAAAATTAAACAGAGATATCTTTTCAAAGGACTATACAACTGCAGACATGCATACAAGGACAGGTTATTTTTAGACAGAGAGTAAGCATCAATTAAAGCAAAAAATTAGGTATTATCAGAGTGGCTGATACATTACTTGAAAGGATATTTTTTGGGGGGGTTACAGGCATGTGGAACATTGCACATGCATGTGCATGACTGATTCAAGAATGACTTTGGGCAGGGAGAAAACCAAAAACCTACAACGAACTAAAAATAAAAGTAAAGAAAAAGTCATATAGCTTGGATGATTTACTTAGTAGGAAGTGTTTATTGTTACAGAAGACAATGGAAACAAGTCTGCAGCTCTGAAAAGAGTCTAACCCAAAAGTTGTCAAAAATGGAAATTGTTTGCTTTTCAAAAGAAAGATCAATACTTTTGATACTTTTTAAATTGTGTGTGCAACATTGTAGCTCTCCTGTGAAGGAGGCCACAAAAAACTTTGAATGCCTTACAAGTGTGCATGTTCAAGATAATGTATGGCATGATGTTCTCAGGTCAAGAGAGCATTTAAAAAAATACAAGATGACAATGTGAAGCACTGATATGGGAATATCTAGTTATTTCTTATGCATATTTGATCATTTGTTAGTATCAATTTTAGCACTGAATCTAAATCATAAACACTGTGACGTGTTAAAACAAAACTTCAACTTTTCTTTAATCTCAGTATCATGAAACCACATACAAAATGTGACTTTAGAAGAGTAATCCATTCAGAATATTTACCCCAAACACAACTGTGAAAACAACAACTATATAAAAGAACATCAGGACAATACTTTTTTGGAACTAACTAAACTATAACCCTGAAATATTCCCTGCTTTTTTGGAACCCTCCCTCCCCCATTTGTTTTTCTTCATCATCATCATCTGGTACATTTAAGGCATCAGTCAAAACTAGAGAAACAAAATCTAGTCTCAAGCAAACACTATTTATGGCTCTTACCTGCAACTTACCTCAAACTCTGGTCAAAACAACTTTTTTTTGAAAGAAAGAAAGAAAACTACAGCTTTTCAGTTTCATTAACTTTTTTCTTCTCTCTCTCTTAACCAAGTTAGTTTTAAAATGACAGACAGACAGACAAACATAAATAAATAACAAACCTGGCCAAACAAAGACCTGAGAAGTTCCAACTGTTGCTTTCTGCAGATGATTCCTTCCATAAGCCTTCAGCGTATTCTGACACACACACACACACAAAAAAGAACAACAATAAATAAGGTTCAGTTCAATGGAAAATGTGTACAACTAAAAAAAAAGTTTAAAATTACAAAAAAGACAGACACAAATTCACTAATTCAGATCCCAAATGATCTATATTATTTTCTTCTTTCACTCCCTGCCATTTTTCAAGTTAAAGATTTTATTAGAAAACATTTAAAACTACCTTTTGAATATCCATTCCTAAATAAAACCCATGGAGGGAGGCAGGCACGGAGAATAACGTCAAACAAATGCTGAAGGTGTAATCTTAGACAGTAAAATGCATGAATGTAGGGGGGGTTGTTAGTATATTAGCTCTATCTGAAATGTGCTTAGAACTTTTGCTTACAAGCATGATAGACCGGGGTGGACATTACAATAATTGTCTTCAGTTAGCTAATCCAGGTACATGTAACAGATTGGTGACCAGAGTTCCTTCTGGACACTGGACTTAATGTTTTGTTTCTGAACCAAGCTTGTAAGTACAGTAGAGTCTCTATTATCCAACATAAATGGGACCGACAGGTGGATCAGATAAACAAAAATGTTGGATAATACGGAAATCGCGGATGCGGGATGAAAGAAACGCAAAATGAAAGGAAGTCCAGTATAAGTTTGAAATCTTGTTTATTAATACCGTCCAATAACCGTTATACAACCACTTGTACTGCAATAGATATTTCTACAGAAATAGATTCATAACTATTTTTTTAAAAAAATAGATTCATTTAGTTAATTGAACAGCACATTTTAGATTACATGTAATTACAGCAAATGCATGAGTATACAATATGGTCAACGAAAAAGTTATTATTTAAAAAATTTAGTGATTAAAGTTTGTTTTCCTGTTTTATTTCTCTTCCTTGTGGCGAGGTCGCGCCAGCGTCTCAATAACATAACAGCAATAGCAGTCGCTTCATCTTGTTGTTCTAAGTAAGCCAGTTCCCCCTTGAAGGTCTTCACCCTTTTGCTTCAACTCATTTTATCTGTTTTGTCTAGTCCCAGCGCAGTCTCAGTGCCATTTTCTTCATCATCTTCATTCTCATTCCCATTCACCATAGCAATTATGTCACTGTCAGTCAGTTTTTCTTGCTCGTCTCTCTGCATCCATTCCTGTATATCATCATTTGCTTTCTCACAGCCTGGAATTTCTTGTAACAAAGGAAGCAGATGATCACCATCTTCTTGAGCCATTTCTTGCTTATTTTCATCTTCAAAAAGTAACTTTCTCCATGATCTTGCCAGGGTTTGTGGTTCAATTTCATCCAATGATTGTGCAATCCAGTAAATAGCAACTTTAAGGTTCACTTTTTTTTTAGCATATCTAGCATACCATTTCCATCGTCCATTGCATAAATAAGCGTAGTTAAAAGCTTACAGCGATATTTCTTCTCTAATGCTTGAACAATACCCTGGTCCATTGGCTGACACAATGAGGTGACATTAGGAGGAAGCCGTCAGGATGAGATGGCGGATTATCAATGAGAATGATTGCTTTCCTTGGCAGGTTTAGCGATTTCAAAAACCTTTCTACTGATGGAAAAAATTCATTGAAAAACCAGCTTCGGAAAATGTCTGAATCTATCCACGCATCCTTCTGGTTCTTATAAGAAACCGGAAGTGCAGCTGGAGCTAGGTTTTAAAAGCCCTTGGTTTTTTCGACTTTCCAATAAATGTGAGCTGTAGTTCATGGTTACCAGTAGCTTTACTACAAGCAAGAATAGTCACTCTTTCTTTACTTCGTTTATACCCGGGAGCTGAAGCTTCAAGACGGGAAGCTAGAGTTTTTGCAAGCAACATTTTATAGTTTAATCCGGTTTCATTGCAGTTATATTATATCTGCTCCCTTGGATACTCCTTCATTTTCGATAAGATGAAATTTTGTTTTTAATTCAAGAAATCCCTCAGAACTTGCTGATGATTTTTCTCCACAAATATTGAGCTGTCTTATTCCGTATCGATTTTTTTTGCAGCGATCAAGCCAACCTACACCAGCCGTGAAATCAGGGTCCCCTTCATTTATTTCCTTTTGGAAAATCAGGGCTCTTTCTCTTTCAGTATAGGGCCTGATTGATATAGGCATGCCTTTGTCTCTTTGCTGTGTGAACCGTAGGAATAAAGTTTTGTTAACCTTTTCACATTCACATTTCTTCATAGTTTTTCTAGTGTTTATTCCATAATCAGAGGCTCGATCGGAGCACCACTTCCCTAACTCTTCCCATCACTAACAGTAACTCTCCCTATGCGAAGTTCGCATGCAATTCTTTGCATGGACTCGCCTTTGTCTATCTTTTTAATGCTTTGCTCAATTAAAAGAACCACTTTTTTTTCTCTTTTCACTTGCCATTTTTTTACAAAAATGAAAAATTGATCACAATCAGTTTGCATGACACAAATTACTAGCACAGACAAAAAACAAATGGGCACGCATCTCAATACTATAAATAGAAATGACTAAACTTAGCCTTGAAATAGCTCATGTCACATGGGCATGTCGGATAAGCCAGAATGTCAGATAAAATCGTTGGATAATCGAGACTCTACTGTACATGGTAGTTTCCTTGTAAATTTTGAGTTCAATTTAGCCTATACAAGGCAGAGATAAAGCCAGTCCATTACAGCTTATGCAAGCTCTCCAGGTTTAAGAAATATGGACATTTTAATTTAAATGTAGCATTATATCACAGATTTAAAAACAACAACATTACAGACTACAGACTGCATCATTAGAGAATTTTTTTTTTTAAATTTGAAATTTTCTCCCTTACAGGTAAGAAGTCATTAACTATGCAGAGACTGCCAGTCAATTTACCCTGTATCAGTAATTGACACATCTAGTATGTGGCAAGTACATCATGACTGTGTAACTCATCTAATTTTTGTCAGTAAACATAGTCAACTGACTTATCTCACCTATAACAAGTACTGCCCATCTATTCCACGATAAACTATTACTTTTGCTTGTGAGGAATACAATTACTTAATGTCTAGGTAAAAAATCTAAGTGTCTATTTCAAAATTCTACATTAACTGTGAATAGAATTTCCTTCTTCAAGATATTTAACCTAAACTATGCAGTGCATAAATTTTTAACAAAAAATAATTTTCTTCTTTCATCATTACTGAAGTTAACAAAATTATTGTACATCAACTATGAAGTAACATTTTTCAGTTGAGATATGTTTAATGACTAATTAATGAACATTCACTGAATGAAAACAGCAGCAATTTGGATATGTCCAATTATGCCAGTATTCAGTAAGCAATCAAAATTAGTTAGCTATAAATTAAACTCATTAAAATAACATCTTTGAGGCCCTCAAGTGGATCACTACCTTCCCAAATCAACATTACCGCCATTGTGTTTTCTTAAATAGCGTACATCTATTTATATCTCATGCTTGTCAGACCAGTTTGAGCATGCTGGCTCGGCCTATGCCCCTAGTCTCATTACAGGAGCCAAACCTGTTCTACAAGTTGCTTTATCAGGTGGGTACCTGCTATAATTAATGCTCAAAAGTCATTGTGTTCTCTGGATGACACACCCAACTTAGACAGAAATCTTCACTGATAGAAGACGATTCCATATTAGAGGAGTCAGTCTGCACAATCGCCATGGATGTGAAGTACAACCAAGAAACCGTGAGGGTGTACTACTTCAAATACATGCGAGAGTACCGAGCCATAGCTGTTCTCTGGGGGTTGCTCACCATGATCTGGTGCATTCTCAACATTGTCACTTTTGTGCAGCCGCAGTGGATCGGGGACACTGCCGAAAGCAGTGGCTATGGCCACTTGGGGATATACTCCAAATGTGAGCCAAATCTAGAAAAGAGGAGATACACCTGTTCAGGTACATTTCTCAACTTCAAGACCCTGCCAAACAAAGTCTTTCAAGCCGTCACCTTTCTCGTTGGGATATCAGTCCTGCTCATGCTCATCTGTACTGCCGCGCTGCTCCTGTTCTTTTGCTTCAAGAAGAAGTTCGTGTTCATCTTCTGCGGGATCATTGAGATCATTTCAGGTCAGTGAATGAACTCCGACAGTCAGTTCTACAACCACACGGACACAATACTGCACACAAACATTTAACTTTTTTTCAAATTATACAACAAGGCACTTAACCCTTTAACAGATTTTGACTCTCAAAAAAAGCAAGCAAGCAAACAACTGATTTTGCATTGTTGCCTACTTATTATCTGATTTTATGATCACCAAACAGTAGTCCAGTGTTTAGGTTACTGGACTGTCACACCTTTCAGGTGTGATTTCTTCTAGCTCTTCTTCCCAAGCCAGCCTGACGAGTTTCCTCCCACATGAAGAATTCCAGTAGAAGACTCTTTAGGCGTGCAGCTAACTAACCCCTGCACCATGTTCTCATCTATTTGGCTTAGGAGAATGAAACTATGGGGTTTTTCTCCAGGTTCAGGAATGTCAAATAACAGTGGTTAGGTTTACTGGACTGTCAAAGCTGTGGGCCAGTGTTTAATTACCAGTCAGGGTCAGCTCAGACTGACACATCTCCCTGCCCCTGGAATGAGTCTTCTTGCTCCTCTTCACCAGCCTCACATCTAAAAAATGAAGAGATCTAGTAAGGATCTCTTTGTTGGTCTGGGTTCGAAGTGCCTGCTGGGGCCTCTCATGGCACAGGATAAGAAAAACTCTCTAACTGATAACTGTGGCACTATGTTCTGTCATCAGGGCAGTATACAATGTAGAGAGGCTATCTCCATTGCTTAGACAAGCATAACACAACAACATACTAGAGAAGAGACCAACAAATTAGTCACTACTATAAACAAAATGTGATGAACTTAAGAAGAAAAAATAGCAGTACAGCTAGAGAACTGATTTAATGTGCAAGCATCATCATCAAACATAACAGTTCTTTTATATATGAGTACTTTCATCTCATTCTAGTCTACAGATCACTGCACAACTGGTGCAACACTTTCTTTTAAAGTTTCTACAGCCTTATATAAAAAGAAACAAACAAAAACAGCAGCAAGCTGCTTTACTCTTTTAAACTATGAAAATTTATAGGAAATTCAATACCTTCTTTGGTAATGTATACAATAGATTCATTCTTTCTGGCTAAAAGGTAAGCAAATACGAGTTGCCTTACTTTTACTGTAAAGTTATCTAAATAATGCTATTCAAAAAGAAAGAGTATTCAAGGTGATATTTTCTCTTAGATAAATAGCAAAATACTTTTTTATATTCAATAAATTAATAGTTAAAAAGAACAATCTTTTTAAACCTGATGGTTTCAAATAAATGTTTGTGTGTGTGTGTGTTACAGCTATCCTGATGTTCCTTGGATGTATCATCTACCCTAGTGGCTGGGATAATAGCATTGTGAAGAAGATCTGTGGAGAAAAGGCATCTGAGTACAGACTTGGTGAGTGTGGCATACGCTGGGCATACATCCTTGCAATCCTGGGCATCATTGATGCTGCTGTGCTGGCCATCTTAGCATTTATCCTGGCAGCAAAGAGAGTCAAACAAGACTACGCTATCACCGGAACAGTCACAAAATGTGAGTATCTTAGTAAATATCTGGTCCTCTCACCTTTCACATCAGTGTCAGGAATTCATTTATCTCTTTGTTACTAACTACAAATGCTTTCTTGAAGATCTTTAGTCAATTTTTTTTTTCTTAAAATGATTCTTGACAAAACTCAGAACTGTTGTCTAAAACAGTTACTCAAGTAAGAAGTTAGGTCTGGTTTTCAAAAATTAAAACTTCTGATCAATCCAGAGAAAGAAATACTTAAACTTAAATAACTTAGTGGTCCTGCAAGGATACTGCAAACATGGCAAGTAATTATTAAAGTTATTTTTTTATTTAAAAAAAAACAACAAAGAAACTGGTACATATAGTACAAGCTTTGTTATCCAGCATCCATAGAACTTGACTGAGACGTTATACTTACCCAGACAATAGCCTACACAGTATTTATGTACATTATATATTAAGAACAGTATAGTATATGAGTCCTCAACAACCAAGTTCCTGATGAATTCATAGAGAAAGATATAAAAAGGCTTGAATAATACAGTACCATATAAAATAAAGTACATTTACAATACAAAACATAATTACACTCCACTATATCAGATACTCATTACTATGTACAATAAACAGTATAGCATACACCTAAATACATTTACATTTTACTTAACAATTTAATTATTTATGAAGACAGTGGTAGATGGTAGATTCTGACAGTTTCTACTATTCATCTTCCTCTGCCTTGGCATCATCATCTTGAACATTAGTACAAGCCTGAGCTGCCATCTGATAGCCTTGATCTGGATGATTATCAAACTAGTAATCAGTATTTTGATTTTTTTTTTAATGCCAGATAAACAAGCTTTCATTTATATTTTTAACAAGAAATTTTAACAACATCACATTATCTTCTCCAGTATTTAAGTGTCAGGAATTGTAACTTAAACCCCTATATATATGCTTACCCAGTCATAATATTTTGGTAATGTGCTGTTATTACAACTTGTTAGTTTGTTGCAGAAAATAGCAAATAAAGATGAGCAATAGAGAGAAATTTTTACGTTATTACTTGATCAAACCACCTCTTGCCAAACAAAATAACTCTACACTTTCTTTTCTTATCTAGCTGAACTGTACAATAGTGGTTTCGGAGATACCACTGGAAGCCACATAATCCGACCCGGGTTACTAAGCGTGCCAGCAGACGATGCCTACTCCGAATATTCTCAGCAGTCCAAGACCAAACAGTCTATCAACTCTGGCTTCCAGCTGTAATGTATTTCTCAATTTGTACAAGAACAAAATCATTCTACATGCTATAAATATTATATAAACCCTGCATGCTCAAATTTGACACAAAGTCAAAATGTAAAAGGCCTGAATTATCCAAAATATTTCACAAATATCAGTTATTCCAACTTACTTTCCATCAGTGTAAAGTGAATTTTGTGGTCTGCTAAGTTTTTTAGAAAAAAAATTCTTAGTTAAATGTACATTATTCTATGCAAATAAAAGAGAAGTTATTTTTTTTTCACATATCAAAGACTTTTTGCTATACTTAAAAGTTAAAATTTAATAAAATATTTTTTCCAGAGATTTTTTTACTACTATTTTCGTAAAATTTTAAAACTTATTAAAGACTTACATCAATATTTTCCTAGCATCATAATGCATTTCAAAAAGAAGTGAACAATTCCGGTGATTTCTTTCATCTGTGTGCACCATCTACAATAATCTTATCCCAATATCACGTTATTTCTCAATTAATCTAGCACTTTTACTCCTTTTTAAAATAAAAACAAGTTACAGTATTTTAAAAATAAAATTAGCTTGAAATGAATCCTTCAGTACATAATCAATGAAATAGTTTTGAAAACATGTAAATCATCTTGATATCAACGTTTTGAAATCCAACATAAAGTAACAACAGATAGAGAGAGAAATGCGCACAAATGTATGTCTGCTGTCATGGTCACTGATTCATCTGGGTGGCAAATAGATAGTCATCAGTTCATATCACAGAGAAGCTGAGAGATTAAATGAGTTCTATATATGAAAATTAATTCCAATAAGTAACTGTTTGTAATGGAAGAACCAAGAAAACTCTTCACTTTTATTCTCTTCTTTGCCACCCATTACTTCCTTTCTCATAATTTAAAAATATAACAAATTCTATTATTTTTTTTTAAAAATTGCATTTAACTGTAATTTTTTAGCCTTTCCTAGTAGGAAAACCCCTAAAGAATAACATCAGTCCACAATCTTAATGTGATCCTAGTGAATTTTAACTCTCTGTATACTATGTCAGTTTTTACCTTATTTATACCACTAGTGATGACATTGAAACTGCAGTATATTTTAGTCAAATATAGTAATAATGCACAACACATCGGGGTTGGAGCAATACAAGTTTGTTCTGTTTCAAAGGTTATCTTGATGTGGGAGGGTGGTACTGTGTCACAGCCCCTAAAACCCAACCCATGCTGAGTAATTTAACTTTTACTTGATAATAAGAGGGCATCTAAAAAGGAGCAACTGAGATGATAAGAACAGGAAAGATTGGGGCGTAGTTCTAGTAAGTAGCCTCACTGGACAATGTAGCATTATACTGCAGATAGATGATATGAACATAAATCTGCAGGCATGAGCAGTGACCAGAATGTTTCTATAATCTGGAATACACAGGGTTATGGAGACAGATCTATCAGCTGTAGTAAGCGTGATAGCGAGATTAACAACGGAAAAACTAAAATGTGTCAATTTGTACACACCACCATTCCCAGTAATTAAAACCAAAGAGAGAGAGAGAAAAGATAATGTAATAACAGAATGTGGCAGGTGAAGGAATTAGCATCAATTGCCAACAAGAAGTGGATGTTCACTGATTGATCTTCTCAGCTGGTTTTTAACCACCACCTACAGGTCGTAACACATTTGGTACTGCTTATAAAATGATATATTCCACACATTTACAAACTTTAGATAATGCAAAACAATATACATACCCGTGAAACAGAAAGTGGCCAAAAGAAAACCAACAAATTTTAAAATGATTTAGGGGTATTTCATCTCTTTCAACAACTTTAACAAGAGTTTTATGCATATGCAGCTTAAAGATTTCCTACAACCATATTTCAAATATTTTCAAAAGATCTACGCAGCATTGTTGAGGTTTCTAGAGTTTCTAAAAGGCAATACTGACAAAAAAAAAAAAAAAAATTACCTTTAGTCAAGTACAAAAGATGGACTTTTGAGGTTCTGAAAATCACAATCTGCTACTTCTGATCTATTTAACATTGCAATAACAACAACAAAAAACATCCTTATGCATGATTCATTTTTGTAACAGAGATATTTTAATGAGCACAAAATCTAAACACCGGAAGAAACAAACAAGAAGCAGAAAAGGCTATGAAGGAATGAATGATTCTTAACTGAAGAGAAGAGCGTGGAGGCAAGATGTTCATTAATATTGTGTGTGTGTGTGTGTGTGTGTGTGTGTGTGTGTGTGTGTGTGTGTGTGTGTAGTGTTATGATGCGTACCCCTTAAAGGAACTATGTTATGCAGCAGCGAGAGTGAAACCAACAAACAATAATGACTAACTTCCAAAAAATATATTATACCCAGCAGTGATATTATTACAATCCTATCACGGACAGTTAATACAGTTAGATCCAGATATATGTTACTCACAGGTAACTAAACTCAATCCAACACTGCAATACAATAAATAGGGTAGCCAATACAAAAACTTATTTGAAGTTGCCGACAATCAAAGTTGCTCTGGATATGGTACCTCTGGTTGGTTGGTTTTGGGACATCTGCTTTCTTCAGTCTTATTTCAAATGTCCGTTACACGTACTAATTGATATTCACTTGCGGGTTAACAATAGATACCTCCACACAAACTCTCAAAACTTTTATTTCTATCATGTTCAATTCCCTAATGCAGCTGCTGCTCCAAGGCCAACTCAGCCTGCATTGAAACTAAGTATCTGATGCAAACTAGAGTAGTAATGGTGAAGAAGATAACTAGCCAATCCACAATAAACCCTTGGCCCCTGCACACAGAAAATTCATTATCAATTGCTTTGCCTATCCTGTGACAAAAAAAATAAACACTGTCAAGCCTACAGGATCTGAGAGAAAACATTTTTGGCAACTCAAAGTCTACAAGCACCTCTCTGTTTCAGGTGGTGGTAGGAAAAATTCAAAAAATATAGAAAAAATGAAAACAAAGGCAAGAGGGAACAAAAACAGCAGGCCATTAAAGAAAATTAAAATGTACACTTAAAATTAGTCATTGCTTTTTTTTTAATACGCTATACACACAAGTACTGCTAAAAACTATTCTTAGTGATAAAGAAACCTGAGTTTCTAGACCATTCAACTGGTACTCTTCATCCTATCCATTTTCTGAGGAATGTTGTGCCCAACCAGCCATGTTTACATTAGTAAATTATACACGGATGCACGACATTGTATATCACCAATTTTCTTTTTTTAAACTAAAACTTTGTTTTGATTATGGAATGTTTGTTTTGCATATTCCAATCTTAAGTGAAACATTAAAGTCTGATTTTCATGATATAGAAAGCTACTCCATTGCTTTTTCTTAATATTTTCATGTTCAGTATTATCTGTGTTGGCGGCCTTTAGAAGCTTCATCAATGAGTTGAATTTTGGATTGCAGCCTCAGACCAGCACCTAACTTTTTTTATGATTTGGTCCTTCACCTGGCTATGAGCAGAGGGGTGGGCGAGGAGAAGGGACAATTACTCTGCCCCCCCCCAACCAAATTGCACTAAAACGTATATAGGTTACGTGTGTGTTCAGGCGGTAGGGACCGAATGAAGGCCTAAGCTACATCATTGGCCCTGATTATGGGTTAATTTACATAAATTGATTTATTGGTAAAACTTGGTGTATATGTTAAAGAGAGAGAAGCAATATCCCAGTTCTTCCTCCTGACTAAAAAAATTAAAGTTTTCCATCTGCTGCTGATAATCGACCAAATTATTAATCAAGAAAATGTCACCTATACAAGTTCTCAAGCATATGAACTCATCTTGTTTTCAAACCATCTAATACCACACAGATTTCATTCTACGTGTTATTTGATAGTAATGAAATGAATTTTACATTGAAATAAAATCTCTACTGTTTAGCACTAAACATTTTTTTAATATAGAGAACATAGGTGTATGATTGATATTTTGTTTACTTTTAGTCAGTATTGTTTCATTTGTGCAGAAAAATGTAATGTTTAATTTCACATCATAAAAAGAAAGTATTTTAAAAATTAAAAAATATGATCTCACATCAAATTGTAAAGTATACATTTTTTAAAAAGCATGCTCTCTACTTACCTAATAACACTGGTCAACACAATATTTTTTGGCAGGAAAAGTGAGACTGGTTTCTGGGGTTTTCAAGGGCGCTGAATCCGAATCTGACATTTGTTTTTTCAAGTTGGCTCTAGTTTTGGAGATATCACAGGGGGGTCGTTCGTCTGAAATCACCCATTCGCGACCATAACTAAACGTACAAAAAACGGCTAAATAGTGCAAAAATGTCAGATATTGATTTTATGATAATCCAAAACCACAAAGACAGTGTAAAATCTCAATCTAACAAGTTAAGTTAGATATAACATCATTTCATTTATTAATAAATGAACACTTTTCATATATTTCGAGAATATACAAAAAATTTGCTAAAAATTTGCTGAATTTTAATTCTCCAAGGGAAAAAAAACATTTACATAATCAGTTATATATATCATAAATTAATGCAAAGCATTATTATACACTAGATTCTTAGTTACAATGAACACACAAAACAATATTTTATTCACAAAAGTGAAATTGACGTTTATACGATTTTCGCTTGTGAGCAACTTTGGGCAGTCTCTCAAAAGGTTCCAGCAGCAGTCTGCCATCATGTGCTCATCCCCATTTGCCTTGATACCTCTCTTCCCATTGTTTTGATGTCTTGATGGAATCTCTCTCCTTGCTCCTCACTGTAATCACCAAGATTACCAGGAAATCTGTCGAGGTGGCTAAACAAGAAATGAACTTTGATGCTCACATTTGCCCCTAGTTTTTCGTATGCAGTAAGCATCTTACGGACCAATTGCTTGTAATTGTCAGCTTTGTGATTTCCCAAAAAGTTTGTCACTACATCTGTGAAGGACACCCAAGCATTTAACTCAACCATGTTCATATGATTAGTGAAGTCAGAATCCCTCATGAGCGTTCGAATCTGAGGTCCATCGAAGATGCCACCTTTAGCTTTTTCGATGGAAAGACCTGGAAATTGCCTGCATATGTACTTGAAGCAATCCCCATCTTTGTTCAACGCCTTAACAAACTGCTTCATGAGCCCTAGTTTTATGTGCAAACTGTTTTAAAAACACTACATACATAATAATTATTATGTATTTTCTGATATTATTGAATCATTATAATGATTATAATCATTATAATGATTCAATAATATCAGAAAATTATTATTTACTGCTTCTATATATTGAAGTATTTCAGGGAGAATTTTAGCAGTTTAGGCTTATTTGAGGCTATCAATATCTTCTAAACTAGAGCCAATCAGACAAAACCAATGTTATATTCGTAATCAGCGACCTTCAAAACCCCAGAAAACACTCCTAGATGGTCTGCCAAAGAAAAAAAAATAAAAATTTGTTGACCAGTGTAATGCATTAAGTTCTTTCTGAAAAAGATTAAAATTCATATGGTCAGTTTGTACACACAAAGCACATGACTTACTATAAGAACCAGAACAAGCAATAGGAACAACAGGTGATTCATGGAAACTGACAGACTTTGAAAGAGTCACATAGTTTGACAATGGGACTTTGACATAAAAACATGAAAAAAAAAATCACATAAACCAGATATCACAATATTTAAACCATTAATTGTGATGTTGTTATTACTTAATGCTTTTTTTCCCATTAAAATAGTCAACTTTTCGTGAGAAAAAAAGCTGCTCATGTTTTGGGCATTTGTCCATACACTTTTCAAAATGCTTGTAAGCCCCATTCCTTTTGCAAGCAGTTCCACAGCTGATTGATATCAGTTATTCAGCCTTTTTCCTTGCTTCTTCAAGCTTGTTAATCCCACACAAGTCAATGAGATTCAGATTTGGAAACTGAAGACACCAAACCAGGGTTTCAAGTAGTCCTGATCTTTTCTAGCAAGGTGTTGTGTTGAGATTTGCAGAGTTCTTTGGATCATCATCACTTTCTTTTGTGAAAATAACATTAATTTTTATGGTCACCAGTTGAATAAGCAGCAAAACCACCCCATACTTACACATTACACATTTCCGCCATCATGCTTACTTGTAGAGCAAATGCAGCCCTCATACTTTCCTCAGGTCTCTCTTCTAGCATACTGTCGCCAATTATATTTTGACTCTACTCTCATCCAACCACAATACATTGCGCAAGGCATAGTTCTGATGTTTAGCCAACTCAAGTTTCTCTTTCTTGTTACCCCCATCTAAACAGTTTTTATGGCTGCTACTTGTCCAATCAGCCCAACCACTCTTAACCATCTTCTGATGATGAAGGCTGGAATGCTGACTACTGCACAGAAATTATAGTCACCTGTCAAGAAGAGTTTACCTTAGACTTGTGAACCAACAATTTATCTTCCCATTCTATGTTTTCTCTTTTTTCTTCCTTGGTCCTTCAAGTTCGTGGCTAAACCAGTCAACTTCATTCTATAAATGGCTATTTGCACACCACCTCGTAGAACTCTCTTCAGATTTTTCCATTGAAAGTAACCAGCTTTATGAGGGGGATGATGAATAAATTATAAGAAATTTAGTTTTTAGGTACCAAATCTGTCAAACAAAACAGCAGCAGTCATTAATAAGTTGCATTAATAATTATAGAAAAGCAAAGTATGAACAGACAATTATTCAGATTAGTAGTAAGAAACAATTTTGGATGATGGCAATATCATATTTTTGGCATGAACTAAATTTAATATTCATAGATATAACTTGCTGCAACCATAATTATGACAAAAAAACTTGTGGTGATAACATCATCATAATTAATGGTCTCTATGTCCTGATACTTAGTACAACAATTTTTTTTCTTTTTTGCTGGGATAATGCATTTTCATTAACAAAATGTTGAGAAGCAGATAATTTTTTTGTATGGTACACTCATAATTTTGGATGCACCCTGTATAAATTTTTCCTGTCTAAAATTAACATTTATATAAACCATGTGCAGTTTTCATGTCTACAATAAGGAAACCTGCTTGTTCACTTGCTTTCAGATTACCCAATTTCACATATTTTATGGCATCCTTCTCTGAATAGTCAGGAAAACAACATAGAAAATAAATTAGTTCTTAAAACAACAGCTATAACATTTGTGTGTGTTTAGTTTAGTAAATTACATAGACACAGAAAGACATCCCCGAAGAGAATGGCCATCAGTAGATTCTTAAAATGATTAATACTGCCACTATTAACTACACCCACTGGCAATTTATTTCACTAACTAACAGTTCTATTACTAAAAAATATTTTCTGGAATCTTAGTTAATTTGTGATCATATTGATCCATAATAATATTTCTAATTATCTTATCAGTTAAATATTAGTTCACAATTTAGTTGCTAAGTTTTGTTGAAGATGGAAATATAAAACACAAATCCACGTTGCTTTTATAAAAAGAAAGTCACAAAAAAAGATTTCCATAAAACCAGGAAAAACATTTTTTTTATTTTTTAAAGTTTTCAGTATTTTCTATTTTTCTTTTTTATTTCATACTCACCCACATACTATAGTCATCAAAAACAGAGTCTATAATAAACTTTCTTTAAGGTGGCTGTGTATGCCACCTGAATCTGGTTTCTTTGAGCCAATAACTTAAAAACTTTCCCAGCTATGAAACCTCCAAAATTCCTACAAGCAGAAGCTGGTAAAGTGTCTGCCAAACTTCAGAACCAGATCAAGGACCAACTACTCTTTCGTTGTCCTACCTTTTAGAGGATTTTAGTTCAATTTCTTTCTGCCTGAATTCCGTATTTTCCTTTTCCGCGGGTGCTTTACTCTGTCTGCCGTATCACCTCAAAAAAGCCAAATGTCTGGCAGTGATCGGCAACGGTCAGAAACATGATCGCGAGCTTTCTTTGCGGTGCCGGGCTGGTGGTTTCCTCTGGTTTACGCACTGATGTCGGCTACACGTAGGCAAGTTATCAAAAACAGATACTGCATTTATAAATATGGCCCGGAGGGGAGTGTGGGGGTAGGTAGGTAGGTAGGAGAGACTGTGTCCGTACGTACATTACCGAACGGCTCATCCCTATCGGTCAGGCTCCCGGTCTAATAACGGGTGGCAGATCGAACTTTATCCGAGTTCGAAACAAAGTGAATGCTTCCCCAGCTCCCGAGGTTTAGGATACCTTTCCGTTTGCATTCGCCTTCCCACTGGGAGTCGGACGAGTCGTCGTCGCCACTGACACGGCTACAACCCCCTCCCCCCCCCCCCACAGGACAAAGCGGATTTCTATGCTTAAAGCGAAAATAGAAAGGCCGCTAATGTGACTAAGAGATATCTTCAGCAGAAGAATGAAAAAGGGATGTCTTACGAATTGGCCGTTTGGTTGGTTGGTTGGTTATAGGGCGGATATCTTACTCGACATCAGACGGGCGGACGACAAATAGTCTGTAGCGACCGCCATTTTGCGATACTCTCCTACCATTGGCGGAGACAAAGTCTCCCTCTGCGGGGCTTCACCTGCAAAAATAATAATAGTAATAGTAATAATTTTAATAACCAAAAAAATCTCAACAATTGTTTTTAAAAACAGAAAAAAAAAAACTTCCTTAAATGTTATTTAGTAAATGCTTCTTGGCAAGGGCGATTTTAATTAAATAGGAGATTATTCATTAAGGGGAGGTAATTTAAAATTGCTAACATCGAGTAATGGAGGTGCCTGATGTAAGATGGCGGCTGATGGAACGCTTGGCTGGTGAAGTGCTCCAGTGACTGTCCTTCGATATGGAATACGATTTTTTAGAAGCATTGCTAGACGAAGTAAGTTTAGAGGGCTTGGACGGCATTACAGTGAATGCGTTGTGGATTCGTTTGAAAAACAGACCCACGTTTGGAATTGCTATCGATGAAAAATCTAAAAGTTTCTTGTGGAATTGTCTGGCGGTGCAAGAGGAGGTGGAACTGTATGAGCTGCCCGAGCTTCGTCAGCCCCTGGTGCTGCTTAATCGGTTCGACTACCTGGACCCTGAAACTGGCCAGTGGATCGAACCAAAAACCGTAAGTGAGATCTACCCGTTGTGTATAATCAACGACGAGCCAGTTCAGGGCTCCTGTTCCACGTACTACACCCGGAAGAACATAACCGACTGCATTCGTTCCAGAGACCTGAGACTAAGCTGCAGTTATCTGGAGGCAGAGAAAAGGTGGGGAGAGAAACTCGTCGTGGTAGCATCACAGAAGCTGCGCACTCGGTGTCTGATGGGACCCGACAAGCTGTACGTGACGCTGGGAGACACCACGTACTGCATCCTTGAGAGAATCGGGCGAGCAAGACACGGTGGCGAGTTAACGAGAGGGGGGAACAGCTTGACTGTGTTCAACAAGTCTGCAAATAAGATCTTTTACTTCCGAAAGATTCTTCTCCAACACGGTCTAATAACCAAGCAGTCCTTTTTGATGACTAGCGTGCAAAATCGACAGCTACATGCGCGCTTGCTTCATCTTCCCCGTTTTTACATGTTAAAGAAATCTCGATATATGGTTCTGATTGAGAAATTGTGTGGCTACCTTCAGGAGAAGCCAAATCAGCAAGAGGTCTTCACAACCTGCAGAGAAGAAATAGGGCTTGATGTAACTTCTTTTAAGAAGCTTGTGCGGCACGCATCAAAATATGTTCGTACCTATTCAGTATCGTACAGAAATATTTATCCTGAGTCTAATGAAGAGGAATACATGACAAAGAGTAAACAGAAAGAGCGGACTCTGAAGATGATACAGTTAATATCAAGTTATGGCAACCAAGAGGATGATGACATGGAAAGTGAAGATGGTGAGGAAAATAAATTTGAGGTGACAGAGCAGGAAGAGCAGCCTGTGGTTTTCAAGTTGGTGCATGAAAGACCTTTAATTTACCAGGCAATGAAAATTATTGATTCTACTGGACCAAGTGGTGTGACCCAACGGAATCTGGAAAGATGTATGAACATTACTAGGCTAGAAAGTCGTTGTCTCTGTAGATATGTAACCAGATTGAACTTGGTCCACACTTTTCTCAAAGATGATGGCCGACAGAGAAAAACTGTTTATATTTCCAAAAAGTTCATAAATGATAGCATGCTACATCAAGAGTTTCAAAAAGAAAGGAATAAAATGCAGCAGTTGTTGGAATCCTCTTCGGAAAACATTGTCAAGATGGTCTCATCACAGGATGGAAATAAAAATACCACCTCATTGGAAAGCAGTGAACTATCTGCCAGTGTTACTGTAAATGAAGTAGAAATAATTTCTTCTGAAGAAAAACCCAACACAAGTGGTGTGAAGAACAGCAAAAAAAAGAATGAAATTGGGAAAAAGGAAAAATTAACATCTAAGATTTTACAGAGAACCAATTGGATTCTTGAAGCAGTAAAGAAAGCTAGACTTGTTGATAAAACCTTTGCTCTTAAAAATATGATAATGAATAATGAAAAAGAATTGGGTGAGAAATTTACTGTGGATAAAAAATCTGTGAGCAGAATTCTTGTTCGCTTACAGAAACAGGGATTGATAAAGCAAATTAAGACTCTGATTAAGGTGGATGATCAAGAAAAAGAACTGGTTTTTATTTGTGATTCCAGTTTGTCACCTGATGATCAGTTGGTGAAGAGTGCCATTGAACAGGCCAAGCTGAAATATTTTGGTGTTTCCAAAGAACATGTTAAGTCATCTTCTAAATGTAATGAAGCATCACAAGTATCTGGTGACTTGCCTTCTAGTGTACAGGACAGTATTAAGAAATTGAAAGAACACAGAAGCAAGATGAAACCAAGTGACATGCTGTATGATCCCACATGCTCCAAGAAGTATGGAGTCCTTCCAAAGTTTAGAAAAGCTGAGCTTATTCACAAACTGCTTTTTTATCTTGTCTACAATTATGAAGGAAAGGAACAGACACCATCCTCACCAAGTCAGTTATGTTTTGAAACTGATGATAATATTGACATAGAAGTCAGCTGCAAACTTCAGTCCGATGGTGGACATAAGGGTTATACGTGGAAAACATTTCAAAAGTCAAACCCTCCACCTGTCTACCTTGATGAAGATAGCTGGAAACGTCACTTGGCACCTCTGCCGCAACATGAAGGTTTTCCTCAGGGATGGTGCTTGATAAGCGATGTGCTACTGCTGCTGCCAGTTCATATTTTTTGCCAGATTGTCTCCCTTCCATACAGAATCTCTAGTCTGAAGGAAATTCTTGAAGACCCTTTGAAACGTCATTATCCTATTCCCTACCTGCCATTTAAGATTGTCCAACAGTTGCTGTTTGCTCGCCGATATATCTTCACTTTCTATGATGTCTGCACACTTCTATGCCACATGGGTCTGCTGTCATTCGGTAACCAGTTGTTGAAAGAGAAAGACCAGGTGTTTATCTACCTACATAAGAAAGCCTCAGTGGTTGATACAAGGAACTCAAAGCTGGGTTACTGTAAAACAGACCCGCCAGACAGTGAAATTTTCCCAGTGTCTCATTATACTTTTGACAGTGAAAAAATTGTTGAAAGATACTGGTTGGACATTCATTTTACTGCCCTCCACACAGCCTTGGGCCAGATTCACAAGGCTGCTGAAGAAAATGAAAGAACACTTGAAGAACCCAATTCAATCTCTTTGCAGCAAGCTCTGTCTCCAAAAACTCCTGATGCTATAGTTGATATTGGCATTATGCCAGGGGATGGGTATGGTGCTTGTGGTCTAGACTCCTCACTTTTTAGCCATATTGTTCGAAACTGGTTGTGGTATAGTGAAACTAGTAATTTGAGAACTGCAAACAAAGAGAAAAAAACCCAGTTAATGTCAGCAAAAGCCATGGAGAACAAATCACATATGGGGTCAGGCTTATTTCAGGATAATTCTGCACATCAGCGTCTTCCACGACTATTTGGTTCTAAAACAGTCAAGCTAACTGTAAAGGAGGGTGTAGAAGAGAATGTTTTAGTGAGAG
Organism: Nautilus pompilius; assembly: GCA_018389105.1. Lineage (NCBI taxonomy): Eukaryota > Metazoa > Mollusca > Cephalopoda > Nautilida > Nautilidae > Nautilus > Nautilus pompilius. The sequence continues at coordinate 49,880 of JACATO010000982.1, read as the reverse complement.
TGAAGAAAAATGCAAGTGGAAACAAAGGTGGGAAGGGAATCAAAAGAAAAATGGTTGACACTGTGGAACCTCAGGTGGTGAAAAAACGGCGGGTCTTTAAGCGCTTTTTAAAGGGTGGGGAGAAAAGGTCAAAGAAGGCAGAATATTACGATGAAAAGGATCGCTTGGCTTTGAAGTATAAAAAGAAAGAGCGTGTGGATTGGACAAGTCAGGAGGATAGCTTTCTCTTAATTTGTAAAGTTGCCAATCTCTTTCTGGAAAACACCAAGCAAGTTGTCCGCAGGCGGATGATAGTTGCATGGTCAAAGGTTCGGGATATGCTTCACGATAAATATTATGAATATGCAAAAGACAAAACTTCAAAAGCATGTCAACGGAGAGTTTCTTTTGTTATGAAAAATCCTCAGACCACACTTAATGTGTCAGCATTTCTTCAAGAGGCATTGCATGACGTTGATTTGATAGCTGAATTTGGATCAAAAAGGTTTACCTACACCCAAGACGAGGAGACATCCAGGGTGTTTGAGGGGCTGGTGAACAGACTGGTGGAGAAATTTGCATCAATGCAGTACACTAAGCGGTTTGATTTGCCATGTTCATTGGAAAACTTTTACAAGCAGTACACTGTGCACCCAATTGGAGGGCATAGAGTGGTCCATCCGCATAAAGATGTGGCTACAGAACAGGATATTTGTTCCAGCGTCCTCCATAACTTGATACATTGTTATTTATCACTGAAGGACAAACAGGGACGAGCCTTTGAGATGTACAAATTATTCAGTCAATACCCAGAAGAGCTTCTGATCAGTGTGTTTTCTCAGATGCGTGCTGATGGCATCATAACAAAAGTAAAAAGGGAACCGAAAAGGAGATCACTAAAAGCAGCTGATTTTTTTGCTGTCAATTCTCATCAGTTGTCCCAGAGGTATTCATACCAGTTTCTCTCGCGTTATCCCCAGACCATGTTTTTAGAAAGCTATGAAATGTTTACATTATTAGAAAAAACTTTGGACCAGCCCATTGACATAGGGCTAAATATCTCTGACCTGAGAAAAAGTGGACATCCAGCATGTATAATAACACTTGTGGCTTTGAGACTTATTGACTTTCACACAGTTGTGCCAAAACAAATAATTGTGCTGGATTCTGAGGGCATAAAAACCACTCCCATTGGTCGTGGGAAAAGACCGGCAACCAAAGAATTGTTGCAATCTGATGCTGAAGAGATGGAAACAATCGGGGAATTGGAAATTGTTGATGAATCATCTAAGGTTAATAGGAAAACAGAAAATATTCCAAATGTACATGAATGCAAGGGAAAAGAATCATCACCAACAGAAAATCTTGAAGCAAACAACCCATTTACGAATGAGATGCTGAGAGCCAGTGAGAACTCTGAGTGTTGTGTCAGTGAAGAAATGCTAGAGGAGCCATTGATCCATGAATCTGATTCAAAACTTCCAGAAATGTGTAAAGTTAGCCAGGCTTCTCGGATGAACCTGTCTCTGGCTCGTTCACAGAACCTTAGTAGAATTAGCTGGAGAGAGCTGAACCCTCAGGATAATTTTGTGATAAATAGTTGCATGGTGAATGCCACTCTGAAGCAGAGCTGTGGGAGCTGTTCAATGAAAGCAGCAAGCAGAGATGGTGAAAATAGCATGTCGTCAATATTGCTGATCTCTTCAAAGCTGAAGGCTTTGCTGAGAGGACTTGTAGAACTGGTGCCATTTGAAATTGATGTTAATGGAATCTGGGAAAATGTTCGAAAATTAGGAAACATTTCAAACAGAGAGTTGCTTTTTACCCAACAAGTGTATGCATTCATCGCAAGATCCTCCGAAATGGGTGCCCGTAAACATGAGCTCCAAGTTCATTACCAAGGCCGTTGGCCACTGGTCAGAAAATGTTTGACTACACTTGAAAGTCACCAGGCCATACTTAAAGTGGGCGTCACAGTGGAACGGTATGTTGCTCTGGTTCATGCACGACCCTGGTTGATTCATGCTTATAAGAACCTAAAGGGACGACCCAGTCGTCTTCAGTCTCAAAGCTCCGATTCTTTATTAACAGAAAAGAATAAAACCAAAACTTTAAAGCAGCCAGAGAACAAAACAGCTATGGAAAGTGTGTGTGAGATGAACAGGGATGCATCTTGTGTCAACCCAAGAACTGATGAGCCAGTGCATCTTGATTCCAACAAAATTCAAGCAGGTGAGGAGAAAAGAAAAAATCTTTTGCAGTTTTAAAGAAGCACTGAAGTGGTGGAGATATAAAAAATTAAACCTTTTGGACTGAACTTGTTTTACTTTGATATTTTTTTCTTCCCATCCCATGTAAATTATGATGAAACTACAAATCACAAATTATCAAATTCATACAAGAATAGTTAAATATTTCCATATTAGCACTTCAGAGACCACTGTCTTGTTCTTAAGCATATCTCTTTGATGTAATAGTAGAAAAATTATTATCCACATGCACACCATCTCGTTCATATAGTGTGCAATTAAACTATACAGTGGCACCATGTACAACTATGATGCATATGAGATTGATTGTTTTTGATAAAAGAGCTTTGACATTACTCGCCCAGCTATTGATTTTTCCCTTAACATTAACTAAAGCCCTTAACAATAAACTAGATTGTTAATGTGTGGTAAAACTGGCAGTGACATAAGATGTGTACTCATCTAGATGAATATTTTCGTTTTTGTGCAGATCACACCCTAATGATGCAGATTTATACTAGGTTTTCTTCTAAACTATGGATTATTATTATTATTATTATTATTATTGACTGATCACTACATTCTACACACTTTTCATTGTGGCCTTTTGCAATTTGTTCATCTTCTCTTGGTCAACTCTGAAGTTTCCAAAATTACTTTGACCACAGTTTACAAAAAGAAAAAGATATTGTGGTTTGTTCTTTTGGTACTATCAGCTAGCAAAAATCAATTTTTATAATATGTTATTAAATAATGATGATAATAAAGTTTTGTTGCTTTTTAAAAATTTGCACCCATGTTCATACCATAAAAAATTCAAGAGAAACTTTAAAAATTAACATTTTCCCCTAATGAAAGCATCAAGTCTGGGAAAAATTAGATGTGCCAACTTGAAGCGTTACAAAATCCATGTGTGACTTAAATATTTACATCAATAATAGTCTGGTATTTGTCAGACTTTATACTTTTTTTTTTTCCTTAGAATTTTCAAACCTGCATGTCACCTGTTCTCTAATGTTTTGGACCTTGAGGGTTGTTTCCCTTTTTCAAAGCTGTTCAGTGTTTTTAGTGGTAAAGAATGTGTGAACAAATTTCATTCACTTGTAGAAATTGTTTGCATCGCTTAAATATTTTATAATTCTGGTTTAGTACTCTTTTTTTTTTTTGTGCTCTTTCTTGTCTTTACTCAGACTACCAATGTGAGAGGGATAAGCAAAAAATTACCAACATGCTGAAGAGGAAATATTCCGAGGCGTCGTCATGCCCACAGCCAGTTAGCACATATGGAAAGGTGCGCAGTCTCTGCCGACCGTGGAAGAAGCCCGAAGGTTCACTCAACAAACCTACTTTCAAGATGATGCTGGAATCCTTGCTGCTGTACATCATTTCTCATCCTGGGATTACAGAGGAAGCCCTGTTTAACAAGTACCGAACCTGCTTGCAGCCCTTTGTGGTGATGGAACTGCTGCAGATTCTCGAAGACATAGGTTGCGTGACAAAAACACTCCTAAAGAAGCCCAAACCGTTTTCACTGTTCTCTAAAATATCCCCCATTAAAAGGGTGGGTGAGGACCAGGGAGACCATATTGTTGTGTATGACTCAACCATGGAAAATAACATTCGAATGGGACATTTCATTTCTAATCTGGACATTCCATGAACAACAAATCAAGCCGATTGACTACCTTGAAGGTCAACAGGTCATTTTATGTTTGTAAGTTGTGTGTGAATGATCAGTGTTTGTAGAGAATATACTCATCAATCAAAAAAACTGAAAATCAAATCATTAAAGTAATTAATAAATCCAGATCACCTGAAGTATAGCTTCAGTTTGCCGTGGAAAAGAGGGAGGAGTTAAACTTTGTTCAGCTAAATTTTCACACCTTTAACATGTGCCACCACCTCCCTTTTTTAATTTTAAGCAGCTACTAACCCCTTTAATCATGCAGCTATCATATAATCTGTCTACCTCGCTCCGTTTCTTGATACAGTTTTGTCCTGATCAGTCAGGTGATATCTTAACGAACTATCTTAAATTTCTATGACTAAGTTCTGTTGTGTGCATGAAGGTGCACCATTTTATAACTGCCCTTTGATCCTTGGTAAATAAGAATGAATCAAATTTTTGTCAGTATTCAAGTTTTAAAAGATTCCAGATTGGATTATCAGAAAAGAGTTGGTGGATGGTGGGGTGTGACTTGATTCCTTTTCACCTTGTGTGTTCGTAGAAGTGACTAGATAGGGGAAGGGAGAGAACAGCATGTATAAATGGTATACTGGTTGTTCCCCTTCGTACAACTGAAACTGACCAGCAGGAAAAGGAATAACTAAAGGTCTGTTTAGCAAAGAAACTGGAGTGCTCATTGAAAATCCCTTGTGACACACTGGTACAGGGCATGATTCACCTATAACTGATCTATCCAACATTCATGGCGATTGACCATCCATGCTGCTATGCTAATCAACTGGCCTTCAGGGAAACAGCTTGCATTAATTATTTGGTATAGGGAAGTAAATCCATTTTAAATTTTACTGTCAGTACATCACTGGAAAATGTCTTTTCAGGTTAATTTTGTTGAATCAGCTAGGAACAGCATATTAACTAGAACAGTCATTACCATTGTGGGCTAAAGCAGAGTAAAAGATTGAGGGCAAGAAATTTATCTGCCAGTCTTTAGCAGGTGTGTGTGTGTGTGTATATACAGGGTGCGGCAAAATGATCTGACACATTTGTATTTTTAATAAAAGCCAAATAGAGTAAAGAACGAAAAATTTTGTTTTTATTTTCAAAATGTACATAGAATGCCATTTTGTTTCATTTGGTTTTAAAAATGAAATCACTCAAGTGGGTACCATTATTGTTCAAACAGTGTCCGAGGTGTTCACGAAAGTTGTCCATAACCCAGCGGGTCATTTCATGTGGAATGGCAGCAGTTTCTTGGCGAATGACATCTTTTAATCGCTCAATAGATCGAGGGCGATGAGTGTATACCTTTGATTTCAGATATCCCCACAGAAAAAAATCACACGGGTTCAAATCAGGTGATCGGGCGGGCCAACCGATGTCACCACGCAATGAAATCAAATGACCGGGGAACATCTCCCTCAAAATTCCCATCGCACGTCGAGAAGTGTGGGCTGTTGCCCCATCCTGTTGAAACCAAACATTGTCCTTATCATCAAGTTCATTCAATTTGGGTTTCAGAAAAGTCTCTAGCATCACACAATATCGATCAGAGTTCACAGTCACTGTAACATCGTCGTCTTCGAAGAAGTTAGGACCCCAAATGCCAAATTCTGCTACCCCACACCATATGGTTACCCGAGGACAATGCAAAGGGCGTTGGTGCAATTCACGAGGGTTGTTCTCGGCCCAGTATCGTAAGTTTTGCTTATTCACGCTGCCACACAGGTGAAAATGCGCCTCATCACTGAACAACACAACAGCTGCACAGGGGACATGTTGTTGAATTTCCAAACACAATGCTCTGCGAGTTTTAAAGTCTCTTTCGCTGAGTTGTTGTGCCAACATCATTTTGTACGGATGCATTTGCAGTTCCATGTGAAGAATTCTTCGCAAAATTCTATCGGAAAGGCTAAGAGCAGCGGCGTGTTTCCGTGCCGAACGTCGTGGAGACTGTTGAACTGAACCTCTTACCGCTGCCACATTTTCCGGACTTCTGGCAGTCCGAGGTCGGCCGGCTGATTTTCGTTTCAATGCTGATCCACTAGCTCTAAAGTTGGTAACCCATAACAAAATCGTGTTTCGAGTAGGTACGGGATCATGTCTACCAAGTGTACACGGAATGCTCTTTGTGTTGCAATTATGGATTCGTTGTTTTTGACAAAGGTTTCCACGATATTCGCCCCTCCAATTCATGTCGGCAACTGTGAAACAAAATGGCATTCTATGTACATTTCGAAAATAAAAACACATTTTTCGTTCTTTACACTCTTTGGCTTTTATTAAAAATACAAATGTCAGATCATTTTGCCGCACCCTGTATATACTACATGAAAATGATGCTTTTTAAAGATACATCATTTTGTCATAATTTACATTTCTAGTTAAAAAAAAAAAAGATGGCTGGAATAACGATAGATGAACAAAAGGTATTTTACCATCTAAGCAAACAAAACTTTAGTTCTCCCCTCGCTTTTCCATGCATTGGATGCTAAAGTTTCTCTACACAGAAATCCTATCAATCTGACTTAATTACAGGACTGTTGCATTTGTCCTGATCCATATTTTGAATCTTAATTATCCAAACCTGTTTCTCTCTTGTATTATATATATATATATATGGAGAGATTGGGTTTTGGAAATCTTTTCTGAATGTATGTGTTCGTTTTGCTAAGCCGGACTTGATTTAAAAAGACAATTCAGCAAGACTTATTTTCCATTTAGAAATGACAGACTGGTATAATAATTTATTCTGGAAGTAAAGTCAGCTTCAGTCGCCCGAAATGCGATGTAACCTATGTTAATATTAGCATTGTTTAAACTGATTACAGTTTTAAGTAATAATAATAAACCTTTAACGACATCTGTTAAGTGTTTTCTTAATCGTCTTAGAATACAGTTCTGACTTTAGTTAAACGGGGGGGGGAGAGGAAGAGAAAGCTATTCAAATTCTTGGGTTATCAACAGCTTGCCCTTTACACCGAATGGCTAATACTTTCTGGGGCTTAAAGCAATAGTTCTTGGTTTGTCGGTGGTTAGGGACAAACCGTCCTCGTGGATGGCGACTTGAGTAATGTGAGACGTAACTAAAATCATCTAGAATTAACCCTTTATGTTGGCTCGGTCGGTCGTCGTCTCTTACTCGCGACAAAAGAAATTCGTGTGTCATCTTATCCAATCCGGCTCGAAACCCCTGATTCCTTCCGTAAATCCCAATCGCAGCATATCGTCTAGCCGAGGACCCTGCCTGACACGTTCGTCTAATTTGAAGGAGGAAACAAACCAATGGACTCGGGTGGGGATGCAGTTCACGATACCTGTGGACGGAAGCGCCGGGAATAAGTCGACACCCCGAAAAGGAAAGGAAGAAGCCCCACCTGTTCGAGTGAGGTCTTGCGCGACAAACAGCTCGCCCTCTCGAGTGGTTCGTGTTAACAAGCACCTTACGCGACTGGCGCCACCGTCGCTATGGAGGCAACGGGGGGGGGAGGCGGTGTGACGTCACCGAGAAGAGGATGGTTCCGGACCGTTCTGCCGAGAACTTTAAAGAAAAAGAAGCCCTGGAGGTCCTGCATCATTCCGCCGGAGAGTGGATGCGCTTAGATAAGAAAAGGAGCCTCACCGGTTGGATAATTGTCGCCGGTTCGCTGTACCCGACGGCGCAGGCACGAAGCGAACCGGCCGTTCGCAGAGAGAGAGAGAGGGGAGCAGGTGCTCGATCCGTCGATGGGTGCATCACTGACGTCCTGGGAGAGATCGACCCCGTCTTCGTGCAGAGGGCATCCGCGGGGATAGGGTTGTTAGCAGACTACGACAGCTGCTGATGGGACACTGGGGTCGGAGATCGCCATCTCAAGCTTGTATCGTTACTTTTATTTATCAGAAACAAACCCCGCTTTTTAATTAAACTCGCCAATATTACTACTAGAAGGTTCCTCGAACTTCTGACCTCTGCATTCAAAACTAACTAAATATTTATATAACCCTGCAACTGCCAGGGGGGGGGGGATTCTCTGCGGTGTAGCTTTTGCTCTCCCACCATCTCCATCCAGCGCTTCCCTTGGCCGACTCACCTTAAATCGGTATCATGATGTGCGCGCGACAGTACCAGCGGCGAGCCTGGAGTCCCTGTCGCCAGCATCCAAAACGTTACGGAGATTCGGCAATTTTCATCCCACCAGTCGCATCCTATTAATCAGTTTAAATCCCTCCTCTCTCTCTCTCTCTCATGAAACCGCCGCCAACGGGATCCGCGTCCTGCCTTCGGCAATCACCGACCGGCCCACTGCAAACAAACGGGGAGTGCGCAAGTTCCACCTCCTACCTGTGAATGGCGGGCGGTGCGCCAGGACGGAATACCTGTCATCGGTGGCCGAGCCTCCCTCTCGTGACGCACATACCTGGTTTGGAACCTGTCGAGCGGGTTTCTGTACTGGCAAACGTCTCTTTCCTGCGCGTCACCCGAATCGACCGCCGAGACTCTGTGGGTACCGGACGTGCAGGTGCGATCGCTGTAATAAGACCTGATTGATTCCTGGGAAGTTTTACCCCCACAGCTACTGAGACCGTAAAAGATCCGTCGAACCTCTCTCTGTCTTCGTTTCGAAGGCGTGTGGATTTCCGTTCTCCTCCTCCCTCCCCTCCCCCCAACCGCCGAGAGATGGACGAGGTGCAGTACCACAGCGACGTGACGCGGGTCTACCACACGAACTACGTCCGCAACTCGCGGGCCGTGGCCGTGCTCTGGGGCATCTTCACCGTCTGCTACGCCCTGCTCAACATCGTCGTCTTCATCCAGCCCCAGTGGATCGGCGACACCGTCGACAGCCCAGAGGTGGGATTCTTCGGCCTCTACCAGCACTGCGAGCGCGCGCAGTTCGGCGCCGACTACACCTGTCAGGGAAGCTTCACCGACTTCAGTACCATACTCAACGACTCGTTCCGCGCCGCGGCGTTCTTCGTCGGCTTGTCGGCCCTCATCTTCCTCATCTGTACCCTCTGCCTCCTGCTTTTCTTCTTCCTTAACACCGCCACCGTCCTGAAGATCTGTGCCTGGATGCAGACCATGTCAGGTAAGCAAGCATCGCAGTCCGCCATAATTTATGTCTGTCTGTGGTCTGTTTGTTTGTTTGTTTTTTTTTTAAATTAAAAGAATCTTTCTGTTACAAATACTGTTTAGCCTACACATACCTGCCCGCTTCTGTCTGCGGTCAAAACAGGAAAACTGATAATCATGCGGCAACAGAAGTTTCAAACTCAACAAATGAGAAATTCTCAGCAGACCAAAACCTGGCAAGAGCAGGTGGGGGGGGGGAGAGAGAGAGAGAGAGCCGTGACACCACCCCTCCTGGTGCCTCAGCTATTCGGGACCTCGTGGCTAGGTTCGGTTTTTGGTTATTTTCTCCATGATGCAAAAGGTGCTCTTGTTAACGATCTGTTGCAGTAAAAGACAGTTCTTTTTAAGACACCCAGAGCGCAACAGTTTACGCTTGGATGGTAAATGCAATCCAAAAACTGCCTCAAACATCTGTTTGTGTGGATCTTGCTTTCTTTCTAAAACTGTGTATACCAGTCAGTGTTGTCTGAGCGTGTGTGCCGCCCTCTGGAGTGGGAATGGTTATCTGTGTTCACTAACTCACTCTGTCTAGGTAAACTTCCCACAGTGGTACTCATCCCATCCAGGTAGAAGACCAGATGAAGATGTACGCCCATACCGAGGGGAGATGCTCTTATGCTCAATCATGTGATTTGAGATTTTAATTTGTATTTTACTCTGGTGTGATATCAGTAATGACCTACCCTGACCAGTAATTGTCGAGAGTCAACATTTTGTGTTAAAAGAGGTGCTGGAAGTTTCCATTAACACATCATTTATTTTGCACTGAACCCTTATATTAAAGAAGTTCCTGAGTAAACTGTGCTGTGTGTTTTGCTTTCTTTTTTCTTTCACACAAATATGTGCTACACATGTGTTGAGACCAGGTAAACGCAACCAACTAAAAGGAAGGAAAACAACACTCAGTTCTGTTCTCAGGTGCAGACAATGGTTCTGGCCAGGTGAGTGAGCAGTGTAGATGTCACCAAAACTGGTCTGCTTATTCCAGCGTAATTACCTCTCCTTTTGGAAAGACACCTGCAAGTCTTTACATCACTGATAATCCTAAAAAAATCCAGGTTTTTAAAGCTGCTTAAGATTTACATCCATTTTAAGCATGGGCCGGCCAATGGCTCCTACTAAGAAAAATAACAGGCCGACTGACCACGGTGGACAGACAGGTAGACACAATGAGATAAATCTTAACTTCAATATACAGAACAAGCAGCGGATGAGGGAATAAAGCTTAAGCATTTGGACAATGAAACAGATTATTCTGGAATTTAATCCTGCCTCCCTTGGCCGTATAATGTTCACTGAGGTAATTGTAGAGGAAGAACTCCAAGATTACACTCCTCCTGGGTTTTGTTGACATATTTATAAGTTTATCCAGTCAGAATGTTTGTAAAACAACAACAACTCCTGACTGTTAGCATGAGTCTGGCTGGATAATCAGTACGCAAACCTATGGATGTCTTAGGTTATTGCTATACCTGTTCCTGGCATTAATTCAGTCTGATTTTAAAACAAAAATTGCCCCGTTTTGGTTCATTCTCCGGTATATTCCATCAATAATGTTATATTATGAATTATACATAAACATGCCCTTATATCAGTGCTCTTTTTCCAAGGCTAGAAAGATAAAATAGGAGGCTAATAATAAATACTACCTGTGCTACGCCCTAACAAAGTAACACCTGGTAGCAGATCTTTTGTTAAACACAGTTGCTGCAAACAGAACAATTAACAGCACCTAGGAATAATTTAACACCTCTTCAGTAATGTTTACATTTTCAGAAATAAGAATTAGTTTTGCTGTTCATTACTGTTTTTTTTTTAATTTTAAAACTTAATAGATATATGGGGTTATAGTGGAGCCACTTGACAATTATCTTACTAAATGATAATCAATTATAAAGAGAGAACGTTTTTCCACGAATAATCTGCTGTAATCCTTCCCTACTAAGGTCACCAGGGGTGATAACCCTGTATATGTTGTCTAATAAAAAAAATTATCATAGGAAAAAAAAAGAGGATGCTGACAGTTTGCTTGGTTAATCCCACAAATTTTCACTCTGAAGTCACATGTAAATAACTTATTCTTCAAAAAAAAAAAGTACATTGATTTTAATGTAGAGCTTTTTGATTACATAAATTAATTCCCAAAATACACATAAAAGGGGAGACAAATAAGCGCATGTCACTACCAGCTTGGATGTTCACTCTACTGAAACCTATTATCTGTTTGATTTTCCTCGGAAAAATGTAGACTTGACTGAGTCCAACTGCTGTAATTGTATTTCATAAGTGGCTACCAGTGCAGGTAACTCAGCAGTCATTCACCATAGTAGCGCAAGGGTTAATGGAGATTCTCCCACCCGTCTGATACTCTAGTACATACAAATTGTTTGGTTGGATGCTGTTTCCAGTTCTCTTTGTAAAATGTGTGTGTGGATGGAGGCTTGCCGTGGTATAAACAGATGAGGTGGCTCTCACCTGTATATTAAATTTAAGTTAATTCTTCTCTTTTTTTTTTACATATACTGGATAATATACCCATTTGTATTACTGCTTATAATAATAAAATTTTTTGGCCATTTCTGGAGATAGAACTGTAGGCTCCAACAAACCTGAGTATGCCATTCATTTTAATTTTTTTATACCCAGGTGTTTTCAGCACTTAGCTTATAGTGCTGAGAAGTAAAGATACTGAGGGAGTGGACTGTTTGTACACGGAAAGGCGGAAATGTGCTTTTTAACTACGGCAAATATGAATTTTCTTTTTTTTTTTTTTTGCAATACTAATTAAACTTTAAAGGAAACACTGATTCCCATGAAAGTGTGGAAAATGTAGAAACCTTTTGTTGTCATTGTTTGAACAGCAGGATGATTTCACCAGGTGAACCCTCAGAACATTGGGTTGTCTAAACCCTCTCGGGCGATCCATGTCTGACGCCATGTGGACTTCTACTCGGTATTCAACGAGGGTAAACCTGCTTTGTGCGTAGCAGTTACTGTTTTAATCCACTTGGGTGCAAGCTGTGGTGTGTGCGTGGAGGGAATTCCTGCTTAATTCATTTTCTGAAGACCGGTGAAAACCTCAGTTGTTGTCACAGAATTCAGCTATGACAGACCAAATGCTATGCACAGCTGTGCGTATGAGGCTGTTGATGGAAGAGCTGCCGAGTCATCTAGAAACTAATGCGCTGGGTAGATTTTTGGTCATGAAGTAAATTAAGTCAGTACGTACCAGACTTCAGTGTTCCTTTTAATTGGAAATGTGTCTAAATAATACAAAACAGATTATTAAAGGGAAAAGATGCAGAGACACAGATGTATTATTACTTGGTGTATGGTGCATAGAGTATAAAACGTTTATCTTTGTTTTTTTTAAATTAATACATCAGCACATGTCTACCACAGGTGTGAATAATAACAACACCTATTGCCTTAGCATCTGGAGGGATTGCTTTGGATAGTAAAAAAAAACAAAACAACAACAACTAAACAACAAAGGCACCTGTATCCTTTTATTAGCTGGGTGCTGATAAGTTGTGACAGAAAGTTAATCATCCCAAAAATGCAATAGATGAAAGCAAAAAAAAAAGAAGAAAGTTGGAGTTTAATAGTTTTAAGTGATAGCCTGAAATGATACTTTTCTCAAGTTCATGAAACATCTGGTTTAGTTGAATTGGGTGCTGAGTATAAGATGGCCTTAAATAGCTTCATTACACTTATAAGCCCACATATCTAAACCCCAACCACTACCACATCCAAGAAAATTACTTACTTATTAGACACAACTAAACTTCTGTACATCCAACTTTTGAGTTTGAAACATTAATTTTCAAATCTCCAACATTTTTTTTAAATACACTTTATTTTCTAGAACCATTTTCTGTACAGAATTATCCTTGTTGCTGCTGTTCAGAAATTGTTCAAAATGGCTGCCTGCCATCCTATATTTTGGATGAGTATGAAGATCAAATGAACTTTGTAGTCATATTTAATTTTACTTTTTTTTTTCAAAATTTATTACATAAATTAAATGTTATTACTAATATTTTTGCTAAAAGGTAGTGTTCATTAATGTTTTATAATCTGAAAGCTGTATTGTGTTTATTGGCGATTATTTTTGTAAAGAGTATAATTAGAATTTCCTGGCATATGTAGATTTGTGTTTACATGCTGCGTTATGTCACTCATCAAGTCTGTTGAATCTGTGCGCATCAATTGAAAAACTACTTTAGGAAGACAAAGACTGAAGTCTGGCTCATTTCTCATTGCAGCAGCTGCATTCAACAGTATGTGGATCAAGGCTGCCCCAAGTCAGTCTTGTAATGGCAGTGCTTGCCAAAAATCCATTCAAAAGCAGTCACAGGGTTTCTCACCTGCGTACAACATACATTTAGTTTAGCACTAGCCAAAAGCACATTTTCACCTGTTTAAAACACTGGAAGCTTATTACTAACTTTGGCTACTGGTCCCATGCTCTTATCAAGGTTCTTGCTGATTCTGTAGCTACTTACCATATGCTGTTTTCATCAAATAATCACACACACACACACATATCTGGTCACTCAGTATATTTTAAAAGCAAGCAGTATGGCTGAAATGTGTTGCTTAGAAGTTATGAAGCTATGAATTTTGGCCAGCTTAGTTGCTGTAAAGCTTTTCTAGTGTTCTGATTTATAAACCTTTTAGCTATCACCCCCCGTAACCCTACAGCCTGAAATAGAAAAAACAAAACAAAAAGTTGACACTTCTAACTGCTTCTAACCTTTTTCAAAAATGCAGGACTAGAAAGTTAATTGTTTCTAATTAGTTACGATAACTAAGATGTTTTAATTCTCCAAACTGTTTTCAGATGAAATACCTTTGCACCTACTTCCTGACTGTTGACATTGTTAACAAGATCAAAGACATCAAGCCTGAACAGTATGCTCTAAATGAAGTCTAACCAAAGGTTTTAATAAAAGAACGCCTGGCATTTTCTTTGCAATTGTTCTGTGCAGTAGATCCATTTGCCCTATTTATCGAGTTCTGATATTATGAAACCAAAATGCTGTATTGAGTACATTGTGAGATATTTTTAACTAATTTATTTGATGCTGCCAAACAGTCAGTCAGAGAGAGTCTCTCTCTCCCTGTACTGATGTCATTCTCTCTCTCTCTCTCTGTGTGTGTACTGATGTCATCTCTCCTTGTACTGATGTCATCTCTCTCTCTCTCTCTCTGTGCATCTCTCTGTGTGTACTGATGTCATCTCTCTCTCTCCCTGTACTGATGTCATCTCTCTCTGTGTGTACTCATGTCATCTCTCCCTGTACTGATGTCATCTCTCTCGCTGTGTGTACTCATGTCATCTCCTTGTACTGATGTCATCTCTCTCTCTCTCTCTCTGTGTGGGTGTACTGACATCATCTCTCTCAGGAAATCAAAAAAGGACAAGCATGACTATTTTTTAAATTTATTATTTGCAATGTTATCATTACACAAGCAATTTCAGTAAATTGGGAGTCATCAAAGTATGAACTACACATAACTTAAAAGTCAGTCTCTCCAAAATGTTTGCCAAATGGTCCACCACCCACCAAGAATCGATGGTTGAAAATCTGTGTCCCCTGTGTTTAAAATCCCATTATAATTGGCACTGTTTCCATTTGTGTTTATCAGTACCACCCCTGTTTCTATTTCAGTAGTATTATATATTTAAAAGGATCTCAAATTGTTGCTTACCAATGTTGGATTCATGCTCAGTTGTATAATCAACAGTGCTGGGTGATGGTTTCTCTTTGACTCAACAGCTGCATTAATTTGTTTTTGTTGTTTGTTTCAGGGATTAATTTCAATCGAAAACTTTTGGAAACCCCTCGAAAATATTATGTAATCAAGAGTTTTTTCATGAAACAAATACTCCATTTACTGTAGTTTATCTTCCTTAAAATATGTTTTTCTAAATTTATTTTTCCAGCCTTGTTCATGTTTCTGGCCTGTGTTGTTTATGCTAATGGTTGGGACCAAGACGAGGTCCGCAGGATTTGCGGACAAAATGCCGACAAGTTCAAAATGGATCACTGTGGAATTCGATGGGCGTACATCCTGGCTATAATCCTCATCTTCGACGCAATCATTCTGGCAGTGCTGGCATTCGTGCTGGCCCACAAACAAGCCAAGCTCCTTCCAGAGATCTACGGCAAACATCCGAAGTGTGAGTAGCAATCAAAATTCCCTCCAGGACAGACAAACTAACCGACAACTTTTCCAGGAAAATGATCGTTTTAAATTTACACTTTCCTAATGAAACTGATGTTGACAGTTCAGGTCTGAGCCCTTGTGGCCCTGTGTTGGAAGAGCCAGGCAATATGATGATTTCTACAGCACAGTCATGATATCCGTTATTTGCATTCAATAGAAATTTTTTCCCTTTTTAACATGGCGGCATATGAAAAAGATTATTTTGCAAAACTGACAGTGTATTGCTTTAAAAAAACGTATCTAAAAATACATAAGACCACCACCTGGATTGTGAGAGTAATTCATGAACCTAGGAATTAACAGGGTTGTGTGTGTAAATGTGATTTGGCTGTGAGTGTCAAGTGTGATTAGGGGATAGCATGGCGGTCTAGTGGTAGGCTGCTATAGTTGAGAGCTCAAAGTTTGAATCATGCTGAGGACAGGCTCAGTTTGGCGTGTACTGCTTCTCACTCTTCTTCACCAGGCTGCTGCCATGTTGGGCACAGCAGCCGCCTCTCACCTGGAAAACAAAGAGCAGCTCCGGGCAGACTCTTGTTAGTTTGGCTGAGGTTCAGAGGACATTGGGTGCTTTCAAGCCGGCCTGCCAACACGTACGCCTCCCCATCTGGCCAGTGTTCTGGACAGGGCAGGAGACAACTGCAGTTGGTGAAATGCACACACAGGGTTTCGTTTAACTGGTCCCATTTTCAAATGCGGTCTTAGGTTTTGACCTTAATGGGGACTGTGTGGTTTATTTCAGATTGGGAGCGTAGGCTTATCCCACCTAGGAAATGTTAAAAAAGACTTGGCCCAGTCTTTAGTTGTTTGTTTTTGTTTAACGCAAACTTACTTATGTTTTCAGATGTGAACGAATTTTCAGTGGCCGACACAATGTCAAAGCGATCTCACCTTCCTTCCCATCTGATGGTGTCTGACGACCGATTCTCAGAATACTCCCATCGCTCAGACAAGCGTTCCCAGATCAGCTCCAGGCCCGCAGCAGACAACTACCAACTGTAGCCATTCTTCATTCGTTGGCAGGGGTGGTCTGTTGCTGGCAGCCCCTAGAGTTGCCCCACCCACTGTACATTAATGATAATCTTGTCAAATAATCAATTAAGAAACGTTTTTATAACATAATATTATTCACAAAAACTTCATTATAACCTTTCTTTTTTTTTTTTAATTTAGCTCAAGCATAAATTTCTTTAAAGGAGAAATTACTGCAAGATATTTTTTTAAATATATATATATATATATATTGTAAATCTTCTATTAAATCTAGAGCACTAGTAGTATGCATTCTAGAGATCTTTGTTTTAATTCCCACAATATATATATATATATATTTATTGTATTTTAAAATAAACAGATTTTTAAACATGCAGGACTCATTTTTTGAAGACTGACTTCTTGGGCCTTCGCCACAGGAGAAAGTAAACTAAAAGATAAGACTACCCGAAAGTTAATATTATTTCCTTACTGATGCCAAAATATGTTCATTCCAGTTTCATTCCTGCTACTGGCTTTTCCTAAAACCAAGAACATTCCAGGTATTTTAAGATATAAAAAAATAGAAGTCTCTCCTTTGTCACAGGCATTTCTGTGATATTATCAGTGTTTGATGAAAAGGTTCGTACATCCTATTGATGGAAAACGACCAGCTCAGCCAGGAGCAAAGTTGAAATAACTCTGGCAAGCAAAATAAAATAACAGTAATGACGGCATTTGTATGTCAACCATCTTAATTCCACACAAGGCTCTATCTTTATTCTGTTAGAGGTCAAACAATCTGCTGCTGCTGCTATTATTTTTAAGCAAGATCTCCCACGATAACTTTGTAGCATTTAACTGAAATGGAAATAAATCTTTTAACAAATTTGTTTTGCTTTTCCATGAATTTGTCTATCTAATCTCAGAAGATGATGATGATGATGATGGTGTTTTGGACATTTTCTGATTAATGCTTTGTCCTTATAGCAAAGCTGTCAAAAGATCATTATCACATGACAATGCGAACTTTGATTATGTAATAGTTTTTATTTTGCACTGTTACAAAAAAAGAGTTTATTATGTAAAATTAGCAATTAAAACAAATTTAGTAACTGAAAAGCGTTATAAATTTAATGTAAAAACACCCAAGCTCTAAAGTCACAACAATGGTTTGGTTGTTAGATGGAAACCAAAAAATATTACCTTTTATTATTAACTTATCTAAAATCTGGTTATAATGTAGAATGGTTTTATTTAAACCGGCAGGTGTATATGATTATTAGATTAGTTGCTAAAGTAGACTGGTAACCATTATGGCTCAGGGCTTCCACAATGCTAAAGAAACAGCAATCAATTTCATTTTTAATCTATTTTACACAAATCTAATTTATTTTTTTTTCTAATATAAACCTGTACTGACACTTATACTTACCACCTCTAGTATATTTAACTGGATACGGCTGTCGTTTTTAACTGTTCAAGCCATCATTGATCGTTCTGGGAAACCACTTTTGGATATCCAACGGCAGACCTAACAGCTTTAATTATTCAGCAACATCCTACGTGCCAAAAGTCTGAAAACAGTCCAGTAAATCTACCTGTTAAACACGGACTCCATACCTGCTGGGAACGTATTCAGGGTGTCACATTCACCTGGTGCATTTAACTATTCTCAAAATGCCTGCTATTATTATTATTATTATATTATATTATTATTATTATTATTATTATTATTATTATTATTCCACCTGGATGCCATTCTAACTATTGGTCAGTTTGTTTTTTTTATTAGTAAAATGGAATTGACAAACGAGTCTCGTCGGAGGGAGGAGGTGTCTGGAGTAACCGCGCCATCGGAAAATCGAAGATGGGCAGCCCAGCTGAGTACACACTGCGCCCTATTCACGGTGACCTCCACTAGAGCGCGGCATCTCCGGTACCCCCCCCCCCCACACACACACACACACCTTATATTTTACCTTCGGATTAAATATGCCTCTGTTGTTGTTGTTGTTGTTGTTGTCTGTCACACTACTTAATGAAATTACTGGGTAAATCACCAGAATAGGATACAGGTAGACACTTAAAATACACCTCTGTTACGGACCGGTAGCTAAATACACCTGGACGACACACACTATATATAAACCCGTAGGTAAATATATACTCATTAATTCAAGCTGACAGCTCCGGACAAGAGGAGGAGGAGGAGTCGTCCCTCCAGCCCGCGACACCTCTGCCGTCGGCCGCGCGTTGTGCAGCCGTAATCTGTATCAACATTCTCACCTGTACCGGGATTTGCGCACCTAGTTCAAGACGTGACAGTCCCCTCTCGGCAGCTTCGCCCCGGTTGCCGGGAGGGGAAGGACAGACGGAGTTATTCGTCGCTTACGCGGCCAGGTTACCGAACTATTTATCAGGTCAACTTAGGAACGACAGCACGCGCGCACCAACCCACCCACCCAGCGCTATGCAGTATCAGGGGCAGATAACTGGGTGGCTAAGCGTCAGAAACAGCTCCAAAGACAATGAACTCCCGCTGGTATAACTCGAGAAACCTAAGCACTTTTTTTTTAGAAAAATAAACTAAATAAGTCACGTGTTTTTTTTTGTGTTGTTTGTTTTTTTTGGCAGTATTTTTGGAATGGAATTCTAAAATCATGTAGCTATAAATAACTAAAATTTAAAGCGCTACTTCCACTAAGTGGGAGATGATCTATAAAGCGCGGCTTTAATCGGTCATGTCTGTCCGTTGGTTTAAATATTCGTGTGTTTCTCAATTCGCTCTAAAAGAATCGACACAATTTCGGATACAGCACAGCCGTGAAGCTCTCTCAGTGCACTTAAGAAGTATAATTTTAAGGAGTTATTTCCCTTTATCTGTTTTTAATACGCGACGATAAACACAAAATATTATTATCATTACCCCTCTTCACGCGCACATCCCGAGGAAAGGGTCCTTAGCAGCAGGCAGCCCGAGCCTTCTACCAAGAGGAAAGGGTTGTAGCACAGTCCCAGTTCTAGGTGTTTCGAGCAGCGACGCCTTCTGATCTCCCAGCCGGATGCTCTCATCTATCTTCGGGTTACTTGTCACTGCCCCCTAAGGCTCCGATCACAACTGGTGTCACTTACAACATTCAGATCTTGGTACTTTGTTAACCTTTCTCCTTCCGTTCCCCGAACAGTACACCTGGTCTGTGAGCTTGTATCTATTCTTCTTTTCTTTTACTATCATTATTTATCTCCCTTGCAAACAGTCATGAACGCACTTCAAAAACACTGAATTAAAGAACATACATACACACATGCATTGTTTACTCTCAGAAAAGTGAACAGAGATCGATTTATTCAATGAAAAAAAACTTTTTTTTTTATTTCTATTTTAACCTGTGAAATCGCGCGTTCTACTTTAACTGTCATGTTGAGTTTATTTAGGTAAAATAGTTTACATTGCTGCCAGGCCTTTATACTCTATTTTAAAGACATTACAATTAGTTTTTGTTGTTGTCAGTATGGAAAAAAAAATAATGTAACAAAAGGTTTAGCTAATGTATTGTATTCGTGAAATTAAAACTGATAAAATAGGAAATAGTAAAAAAATCTTCTTTTTTTAAAGAGTTATTTCCCTTGGTTATATATATAT